>JAWWMN010000001.1:7077970-7203375 GCA_035047745.1 Catamblyrhynchus diadema | reverse complement strand
CCCTCCCTAGTTATTATGACTCCAGACAGGAAGCCAGTATCTTGTACCATTTGATACATTTTATGAATTTTTTAAAAAACTATTTGATTTTTGATAATTCCTAAATATTTTCAAATGTTGTTGTAGTCAAAGGTAATTTTCTTGAAAATTGTAATGAAATTACCTATCTGACTTGGTAATTTTGGGTTTTCAAGATGGTCTTTAAGTCTTGAAATAGTGATGACAGGACAGAATTTATCATTCATATCTCAGCCTGTCAAATCTTGATAATAGAGTCAGAGAAGACATATTCAAGCCTTTGTGAATAAAAAAGTGTTAACACTCATCGATAAAATTTCCATTATCATATAATCCCTAAAGACATTAAAAAAAAATTTAAAAAACCCAATGTACCTTTTTCATATAATACTACAAGATTTCATACTAGCTGAAAGATATGACACTTTATATCTGTGGTCTTTCTATGTAAAGAATATCTGTACTGGCCAAGAAATTACAGCTTTTTCAGATACAATTTCAGGACAAGACCCCATTTTTGGATAGAGAGCACAGAGTTTTAACCAGATTTTAACCAGTCTTTAACCAGATTATTTAAATAAAATAAGAAATCTTATTTAATTAAAGATATATGAGCTGAGATTTGGCCTACCAAAGAACTTTTCTAAGTTATAACTTGATAGGTAGAGTGGACTTTAAGATCTGATAAGATACTCCAATTTCTACCAAGTATTTTCTGCAGAGAAATAACAAAATCATCTGGTATGACTATTCATGAACAGGCAAAGTCCCCTGGACATGCACAGTAAGCAAGATGCTTCTGTAGGAAATGATGCACAAGGTGCCTCAAACATGCTGTGCAGGCCCTTTGTGGATGTGGACACATAGGAATCCTGATTTTAGACTCACTGTTTTTGTTTCTGATCCTGGGATTCCCAGCAGCTCATTCAACACCACTTTTCCATCCAGACTGCCAAGCAGGTGGCCAAGGTGGGCATCTTCTTCTTCTGCTTAGAAACTTTCTGGGAAGATAAAAGAAGAGCATGTGTGGGGAAACCCAAGCATATGGCAGCACTAATAACTACTTATGATTGTAAATATTTATAATGCTCATCTCATGGCTATCACTTCCATAAAAGCATGCATCTAAGTATGGATATTACTGGATTCCTGTACAGTGCAACATTGAACCTAAATAACTTAAATAGCTACTGAAGCTACTGCACTTGTTAAGCAGGCAGTCTAGCAGCATGTTCACTCTTTTCCCTAAGTGGCTGAGCAGCAATTTCCAGAAACTAAATCACCTTCTTTTATAATTGCTTTATATTGGGTGTTTCTTCAAAAACCTTTCAAATATTTAATAAGACTATTTTTTTCTACATAATTTCCTAAATGTCTGTTAATTCTCTACAAATATCTCTAAAATATTTTCTCATATCTTTATTAAGATTATTATTGTATTCTCAGTTTTCCACTTTATTTTTCTTAGGATTACCTTGGCATACGCTATTGTTATAAAATGCAATAACACCTAGTATAAAACCTTAGAAAATCTTTTTTTTTTAATATATCTCAGAGAAGCCAGATTTGGTTTTCCAGTAGAAATGGGCAAAATTCTCAATATGGTTTTGCAATGGACTCATTTAGTGCTGTGCTTATAGGCTTCAAAAATGCACATTGCTTCTTTGGAAAAGCTGCAAAAGGGAGAGAGAATCCACAAAAAGAATCAAAACCTGTGGTAGTTTTCACATGGATCAAATTTTAACTATAGACTTTATATGGCTGAAAAATAATTTGCTCTTGCAAAAACACACAAAGAGAAGGTGCAATGGAACAGAAAACATTTGTCCAAAAAGACCTATTGACAGAACAAGAGGCAATGGACATGTTAAAATGTCCAGCTTCAGATGGAAAGGAAAAGTTTCATAAGTAAAAACTTAATCTCACTTTTAAACCCCTTAATGTTCTTCTGAAGGATGAGGTGGGTTTGGACCCTCCTCAAGAAATACAAGAATTCAGCATGAGATGAATCTATCACTAGAGTCCCAGCTGTGAAAAAATGACACAAAAGGATGAAGTATTTCAGTGTACTATGCTGAATGGAAGGGGCTCTGCCTGAGTGAAATCCCCATCTGGAAAATGCATTTCTCTAAATATATTGATGCCAGGTTAAATTCCCAGAGAAGGTGTGCAGTTGAACACATGTTCCAGGGACCTAGATGGGTCTAGCTGTGAAAGAGGGAGTGTACTCTTGAGCCCTACATCAATAAATTTTCTGATTCAATATTTTCTGAAATATTTCTGGGGAAAACAGTAGTAAAAATTGCTAAAGTAAATTTTCTAGGAACCATATTGACACACTCTTTGAAGAAAAAAAAACCCCACTGTAGATGCATAAAAATGCTCTGATTCTCTATGGTGTTCCACCTTGACAAACATGCATGTGTTGCAGAAAAAAAGTATCTAATTTTACTGCTTTTGAATTTCTTCAACGTGGACAAATGTCATATGACAGTATAAACCAGCAAAAATCAGAAAGTATTTTGTGGGTGGTGATTTTGTCCTCTGGAATTTTATTTGGTTTTGTAGAGTTTGTCATCTGCTGAGTCCTGATGCAGAAGGTTCTCTACGAAGGTTTGTAAGAAGTACTTGCTTCTTCAAGCCCTTAGCTGTCAAGTCACCTAATAGCTGAGAAAGATGTGCTTGTAATATAATGCAGCAAATAAAAAGCAACCAGGACATAAAGGAGAATAGAAGAGCAGATAAATGTCACAATTTCATACAGTCAGTTTCCAGAAGATAAGTTAAAAAACTCTCCCAAATTATTTGTATTGGCTGATAAACAGAATATATGAAAACAGAGGATTAATAAAGTTGTCATATATAACGTCTTGTAAATACAAGATTATCCTCTTCATAAATATGCAATAGCATACATATCACTTTTGCATGCAATGTTAGCAAAAAAATGAAATTCCACCCTTTCTAATTAAAGGGTATTTTAGAAAGGATTATATGAAAGTAGAAATGAAAAGACAAATAGTACTGCACACAAAATTTAGGAAATTAATCAGGGATCTCATTTTATTCTCTTTTCCCCATTGTTTTGATTAATTAAAAGCCATTTGTTATTAAAACAAACAAAATGTGTGCACACACACAAAGCCCAAACAAAACAAAACAAAGCCCAACAAACACTGCAGAGGTGAGAAAGAAAAAGAGTTTTAACAGTTCTTCTGTTCATTAAAAAAAAAAAAATTGTGTAAAATTTGAAAGTGCATATTGAAAACATATATGAACAGATGATAGAGCTTGAAGAAGGGAAAAGAAATCTCCTTCACTCAATTTCTGTTCCACAAAAATGCAAAAATTCAATTAACCTCAAGCACTTAAGAATGGCATTGGACTTACAGAAAGGATCTGTTTTATTTGTCAACATTCTATACGAAAATGCCTTTTTCAACAACATTGTGCTGTACTTTCCTTTGAAGCGCTGAGGTTAGAAATTTCCTTGAAATAATCTGTACATCCTAACACTTCACCAGTGAAAATTTTCTTCTGATTAAACAGTTATTCTTTAAAGCAGAAATGACACCTCCCAGGCAAGGAAGCCTTAGAAGGTCACAGATTCTGTCTCCATAGGAGGCCAAGCTGTTTAGCAGAAAGTATGACCTACTGTGGAAACCAATGACCTATTAAAAAAAAATAAACAGTGCTGTGCTGCAAAGTGGTGGAGCCAGCTGAGAAATAGAGACCTCAGTAATGAACTGCCTTCCTCCTACAGAGATCAAATCATGTTAAGTTATGCTATTAAAATAAATCACATTTTAAGAGTCTTTACCTGAGACACCAACTTAAATTATTAAATCACAAAAATATCAATTTTATTTTTAACATATATGAACATGATTATTTTTTATTTGCAACAGACTGAGAACCAAACACCCAGCTCAACACCCACCTGGTAAAATATTTAAAATATGTATTTAAGCCATAGTAACTTAAAACTTGTTTTAATTTTTTTCCAAATAAATTAAAAACTCTGAGAATTATCTGCTGATTTCAATGAACTCTGAATAGTGACCTCAACTTGAGAACTCAATTTCTTATTAATATTGTTGAATAGTAATCAGTTAAAAAAGATGGAAATAAAATGTCAAAGCATTAATTGTAGGCTACTCCTTTGTGTATAATACAAATACATGAGTTTAATCCTCAGAGCAAACCATGACAGCACCCTCCCTATCAGTGGGGCTATGACCATCTGCACTACCAACAGCCCTTTTAATTAGGCAAACCACATAAAACCTTGCTTAAAATTGAGACACAATGGACAGTGTTTGATGGCATTTTTTTAAAGATAAACTTGGTCATCACTCTGCAAAAGAAACCAAAATCTATGGGAAATAAAAGTTAAGTGCCATTGACTATGTTTCAGCAGTGCTGTGTTGAGCAAGTTGATCTGGCTGTGGGTTTAAAAAGAGGGTTAAAACTTTTATTTGAAATAAAAATTTGAAATTTTTATTTCGAATAAACATTTTTGGCTAGGAAGAAAATTCTGCATGTTGGGTTTCATATTGATTGTGGCTTCTAAGAAAACATGTTTATGAGCTAAAAGAGAAGATGTCCCAAAGCTCACATCCTCAGTGAGAGGAGGAAGTTTTTGTCACACAGCTTTTTAGCACATTCTAATAAACCTTTTCACAGATTATATTTCACAATCATTTCTAACTCTATCTACCTACAAAAAAGTAGCAGGCAGCGCTCTCCTACAGGACTAACCATCTGAGAGAAAAAGTATTCTGATTATATTATGTTTTATTTCCAAGCAACGCCATAGATCTGGAGTTCAAAATGTTTATGATATCTTTTGTCTTCCAAGCAGAGGAAGGACTGATTTGCTTACTCTTACTGATCTTACAAGATGAATTTTATAAGGGTTTGTGTCTGGAACTTTCTGATCAGCTATTTGATTTGTAGCTGCACAATTATAATCCCCCTATCACTTGAGCTAATATAAATTTCCCAGCCAAAATCAAGATTTACACTTAAAGAGTAAGACCTACTAATGTATTAAACCTCATAGCAGCCCAGTAGTACAACTAATTAATATTATCACCAAACTTGTCATATCTAATACTTTCTTCAGAAGAATCAACCCAATGAGGTTTGCCACATGTTCCTTTCAGACCTTTTCAATGCAGTGCCTCTGCAGAGCTGCTCTTGGTGTGCACAAAGGCATCCACTGACCTTTTACATGACCCGTGGGGACCTGAAGAAGCGCTGATGTGTCCTTGTGATGGAAAGAGACCTGTTAAAAGTCACAGTCCCCAGCTGCAAAATCACACGTCAAGTTACAGATACTCTCGATTACATAAATCAACCATCAGGCAAAAAAAAAAAAAAAAAAAAATAGCTATAGACATGAAAGATCAGGGAGTGTGTCCAGAAAAGGGAAACAGAGATGGTGAAGGGTCATGAGGATTGGCTGTGGAAACTGGGAGTGTCTAGCCTGGGGAAAAGGAGGCTCAGAGAGGACCTTACCTGAAAAAAAGTTGTGATGAGTTGAAGGTCAGTCTCTTCTCTCTCAGGTTACAAGTAGCAGGACAAGAGGAAATGGCCTCAGGTTGAGCCAGGGGAGGTTTAGCTTGGATATTACAAAAAATTTCTTCACTAAAAGGGTTATCAAGTGATGGAACAGGTTTCCCAGGGATGTGGTGGAGTGACCAAGCCTAGAGGTATTTAAAAGGTGTTCAGACATGGTTCCTAGGGACATGGTTTAGTGGTGGGCTTAGCAGTGCTGGGTTAACTGTTGGACTCTATTAACTTAAAAAAAACATTTTCCAACCCAAATGTTTCTATATTCTGTGATCCAAGCAGAGCTCAGCACCTCTGTTTAAATTTTGTGATGCATAGTAAACACAGATGACCATCCTATGGATACAAATAATGAAATCCTCAATCATTGACACCCAATTGTTGGGCTAAGCATTAGACTCGCTCTCCTAATGCACACAAAATGTACATTAAAAGGGAAAATAAATTTTGAGATGGTATAAAAAATACTCAAATGTTCCTTGACTCATAGCTAGCTGAGGATTAGATTATTTAATAAGAAATTTATCGTGCTTCTGTAAAACTGCTTGTTAGGTCACATATTACAAACTTGGAAAAGCTGCTAGGAAAAAAAAAAATCAAGAAATCAATTTCTAGTCCCTGTGGTGATGTATTCTAAGTGTGAACTGTGTTATGCCTGGGGAGCACAGATTTCAACCTTAAATAGAAAAATTCTGCCTTGTCTTAGCTTTGTGAAATATCTTTTTAGTTCAGATTTTCTTATGAGGATATGCCTTACTGTGAAAATGCCATGCTCCCATTTGTATTGCCAAATATGAAATCCATCTCACAGAAAATTATTATTATTAGCTGTTCCAGAAGCAATCCAAGTTCAAAAAGTTTGAAGAAACGGAAAAATTTCCTTTAAGTTTTCCCTCAAAAACTCATTCCAAATTGAAAAAATGAGGATGGTGAAGGGACCAGAGGGGAAGCCTTAAAAGGAGGGGCTGAAGTCACTTGGTCTTTTCGGTCTGGAGGAGACTGAGGGGGATCCTCATTGTGATCTTCAACATCTTCTTGAGAGGAAGAGGAGGGGGCAGACACTGATCTCTTCACTCTATGATGAGTGAGAGAACCCAAGAGAATGGTATGAAGCAGTGTCAGGGGATGTTTAGGTTGGGATTCAGGAAAAGGTTCTTCCCCCAGAGGGTGGTTGGGCACTGGAACAGCTCTCCAGGACAATGGCCACAGTCCCAAACCTGAGAGAGCTCAAGAAGCATTTGGACAAAGGTCTCAGGAACATGGTGTGACTCTTGGGGTGTCCTGTCCAGAGCCAGGAGTTGGACTTTGATGACCTTGAGGGGTCCTTTCCAACTCAGCTTATCCTATGAATCTGTGACAAAATGTAGCAAGACTTATAAAAAATATTCTTTTTACTACAACACATGAAAGTACAAATGTAATACTTAAATTGTTCAGTAACTTGAGATAGAATAACAGAATCATTGAATCATTTTGGTTGGAAAAAGATGCCTAAGGTCATCAAGTCCATTAACCCCGCACTGCCAAATCTACCAGAGCTGTTCTACCTTACGTTTGGAAATCAATGAAAAAAAGATTTGGGATTAGAGGACAGACATCTGCTATCAGCTTCTCTCCAAGTATTATACAATATAAAGAAAGAGGAAGCAAGAAGAGAAAGCTGTGCTGTTGTATTTCTGCACCCAAGTGTCACACACTATTGATTTACCTCCTTGAGGACCAGGAGGAAAACAAACCAAGACAAGTATGAATAAGCAAAGTCTATTTATAAATATATTTATATAAAGCTCAAGCCCGAAGTTTGTAGGTATAGACCAATATTCCACCTAAATATTAAGTAGCTGTGCTGACAACATGTTGGAGGATGACAGATGACATTGGCAGCTGCTGTAACAGGGAAGGGCTTTTGCCAGAGCTGTCACTGCAGCTCAGAGCTGACAGCCAGCTCCGAGCGAGCCAGTCTGCCCTCGCCACCCCGTGTAAGAGATACTGGGGAAAAGGTTTGACAAGCCCACGCTTCTCCACACAGGAAACACAAACAAATATCGTGTCAGGGAACACACAGCATCTATAATTCATCCCACACTTAAAGCAATTTTAAGTAAAGCCAACTGCAGTTAGCACATTACATTTATAGCAGGTCAGTCGGAGACTTTAAAAAACCTCAACCAAACCACTATGACCCAAAGCAAAACACTCTCAATATTTAATGTTGTATGACTAGTTCGAACTCCCGGAGTCATCTCTTCTCCTTAAACAAAACCAAGTAACGCAGGTAATAAAAAGCAGAATATGATAAGACTTGAGATTTTCGGACTGAGAGATGTCATTATGGTGAGATGAACGAGGGAGAAGCAGGCTGATGATAAGCTCTCACAAACTCTTGTCTTCCTGCTTCCCATTTCTGAACCTGGCAAACTGGCTGAATAGCTGAGGAAAATCTCTTCAGTTGTTACCAGCTGGCAAAAAGAGTTTAGACAGGTCGAGATACAACAAAAATGGATAGATTCCATTTCAGCAAGGTGACAAAATTAAAACATTGTGATCATTAAAACATGATCTAAAGAAAAAAAAAAAGAAAAAAGTAAAATAATAATAAAAACATTAAAATTTAATTAATTCTTATTAATAAATTAATAATATTTAATAATAAAACCCAGATAATCTCTACAGCTTTTAGAGGTGTTTTTCTATTCAGATTTTTGCTCATTATATGCTACTCTTACAATTTTCTGTGGCATTCTGTATAATTTTGAGCTTTGAAAAGAACTCTGTTTAGTGACAGCTACTATTTCTTTATTCTCATTTAACTTAAGGATCTAACAGAAGAATAAACTTCTGCTTTATAATGAGATTTAGAAAAAAAAATCACAACATCTTTCAAGAAATAAAATATTTCATATTTAGGGTATAAAATTAGCAATAGTGTTAATCTTGTCTAAAACAGCCTTACATCTTTGAGATCTTGAACCAACCTGCTACCAAAACCAAAAATGTCTGGGTGACCTGTAACATTGATATCAGTAATTAGCTGCACTCCTCCTGCAGACCTGATAGAAGTAAAGATAATGAGAGGGTCAAGGAGAGTGGCTGAAGAATTGGTATAGCTTGTGTTGACTCCACATAGACAGGGCCATTAGAGACTTTGAGGATGATATGCTTCTCTAACACAATAAATATTCCAGAGTCACTGAGAAGGAACAAGATTCCTGTCATTTTGACTGTTTTTCCATTCCCAGAGTATTAGAATAGTGACTTGCAGAAAAGCTGTAAAGCTTATCAACTCCTACTAGGGCTACAAAATCAAAGCCAACATTTATCCAAGTTCTCTGGTTTTAAATGCCAAGGACCAGTGCCTGTGTTTGGCACAGTAAAGTTCTCATTAATGAACACTCATTAATGAACATGCTAAAGAAAAAAAACTTTGACTGTTCTAAGTTACAAAAATGATGTAAAAATTTAGATTTTATTTCTCATTTTTAGAGGTGCCCAGTGTCTCTACACATTCCACTTACATCCTTTTCCATGGTTCCTCACAGAATCACCTGTAACATGGAGATTATACAGTTACCTAAATCACAAAGGAATTCCAATGGTGACTAAAAATAACATACTGGGACTCTAAAGCCTTCTGATAAAAAGAAAATGAAAGAAATGCAAAGTACTCTGCAAAAAGGTAAATAATAATTTCTGACGTGTGCAATAATCCCAGCACATGCTAACATCTTGCCCTACTTAATACATTAGTAATGCTTTATGGTTTAACATTAGGAACACATTTAGGTAAACAGTTAATTAAGATTAAAACCACATTTCCAAGTTATTCCCCAATCCTCATCCTCATAGGGTTCTCACTATATGCAGCTGAGTTCACCATCTTTTCAGAGGTACCTTCTCTAAGGACAGTTATCAAATATTCATCACAAAGAGACTTAAACCTGCTCATCCAGGAGCACCAGCTTAGTTCATGTTGGATCATAACAAAGCACAGCTCCCAAGTAAACCTTGGATGGATTGCTGATGAGAACTGGAAAAGGGGACTATCACCACTTGTGCAGCAGAGACAAGGAGAAGAGCAGCAACCCTGACACCCAACAGAAACTGGGATTTATCATGGCACCAATTGTAAAGTGCAGGCTAAAATAGATACCACACAGGCCAGAGCCTGTGCTACACCCACAACAAAACCTGCAAAATATGGTTTGTTGTAGTTGAAAGAGCCTGACAGCTGAAAATGAATCTTCATACCTGGCAGAAGAAGGTACCTTCATACCTTTTCTTACACAAGAAGGCAGCTGGAGCCTCTTCTGACAGTCAAGTTCCATAGTTTCAAACAAACCAAATTTTTATAAAAGCAAACAAACCAGCTCAAACCAAGAAACACAAAGCAAAAGAAGAAAATAAACAACCACAAAACAAGCAAAAAACATTGCAGCTTTGCTGAGTCAGAAATCCTTATCTTAAAAAGTGTTTCATTATTGAAAATGGCAACTATTTTTAAAGAGTGTCGAGAGATGTTTTTAGTGCATATCTGTTGAAACTAAGAAGTTGAAATTATTTGTAAAACTGGATTGATTTTTTTTCCCCTGGGAAATGCTGGGTTATCTTTTTGCTGTTTATTTTCTGTTATTGTTTGTTAAAGCTGTTTATTCTTTTTTCTTCTCATTATTGATTTAATAAAAATTTAAGCTTCTCTTTTTCTTTTTTTACAGAACCTTCACAAAACAAAAAGCAGCCAGGAACCTCATGGTTATGAGAGCTGTATGGGATACTAAGGTTGAAGTCACTGCTGAGAATCACACCAAACATTGAAAATGTGGCCCTTGCACTGACTCCTGTGACAGACCCAGCAGCTGGTTGTGTTGTTATGCAATCCCTCACTATAAAATTAGGACAGTGTTATTTTGCTGGTTTTTCGGTTCTTTTTTTTTTTTTTTTTTTTTTAGACAAAACACCAAATATTCCTCACAACAATGCCCTGAATTTAGGGCCAGATAGATCTTAGATAAATGCCTCAACCTCTAGGCAAATTCACACTGGATCTGCGAAACACTCAAAATATTTTTCACAAGAGCTTATTCCAGCAAATTTTCACATGCTATAATATAAATCTCTTCAAAACGAAAAAAAAAAAAAAAAAATGTCAGTTGTTAGCATTACTGAGTAAGAGGGCAGAGATATATATAAATCAGTCATTAGATTAATCATGTCATAGACAATATACTAAACAAGCATATCATTTCCTTGATGACAGTTTGATGGTTACCTATTACTTTTTATAGAATGTTAAAGGCAATGTCCGCCAATTAAACTATTTACAAATATCTGCAAAGCTAATTATCTTTTGATCATTAATCTGGCTTCTCTGCATGTTTATTTGTTTTCAGAGACAGTTATCCACATTAGAACAGTCAAGCACCCGAGATCAGCATGGCACAGTGTTTTTCAGATTTTTCCAGGCTTATGCCTATTTACTGATGCCATATGACAGATCTGAAGCACTTTATGCTCTGATTTTCTAGGAGTATCCAGCTGAAAGCTTTGCAAACAATGTTGATTTTGAAGGTCAAAGAAATTATAAAGATATTCACAATTTTATTAAGTCTTAAAAATCTTCTGGTTGCTCTTCAGCTTTGAATTCAGTGTTTCGATTTAATTTTATTTAGCATTCATATTTTTAAACTACTTCTCTGAACTGAAAATCATTCAAGGCTTTTGTGTGTGTATGAGAAAAAGAACAGAAGTGAGATCATTCTTAGGATTTAACATTGTTTTCCTCCTTAACATCAGGAAAACCTCATATTTTGCACAGAAAAAGAAGAAAACATTATGAAAACAGGAAAAGCAGCTTCACTCATTTTAAAGTGTAGATGATCATGGACAGATGAGATAACACAGAATCAGTTGAGTTATGACAAAATCTTTAAATATCTAAGATGTAGGAAATGAATTAATTTTTGTTTTCCTCTGAGACTTTTGAAACAAGTACATCTGACCAAAATTCTCATTTGAAACCAGCATTTCATTTGCAATCTTGATGAATTATAAGTCTATGCAATTGAGCAGTACATTGTGTATTAATTTAAAATTATTATTTAAAAATGTCCTCCTCAAACTCAGGCTATCACACGTTTCACCTGAAATGACTTTTCAGTCAGTGAAAATAAAAAAAAAACAAAAACAAAAACTGTATAATGTTAATAACATTAAAGATGATCTCCTGCCACATCTTTCCAGAGACCACTGATGTTCACCTTGAAACACAAAACGTTTTAAACTCATACCTATGTTAGCATTGACCCAAAATTAAAGATCGGCAGTGATAAACAGTGGCATAAGAGTCACAACACATAAAATCCAGTCCTGTTTGAGTGGAACAGCACTTTTCACATATTCAATTTATATGATTACTAGGGTCTGTAGGCCATATACAAACAAAAAGGTCACAGCTTTCTCCTTTTATAGAGTATTTGTGCACAGTTTTATGGATGGAAACTTTTTTGAGCACACCTTTGGTTTGTTCTACAGGGTACCTGAACAAGTTTTTTTAAAATAGCACAAATATCTTACATAAGCTGTGACACTTTTCAGAGGAGTTTCTTAAAGTACACTGTGAATTTGGTATTAAACAATTCCATATGTTTGCCTCCAATTTGTGGCTAATTACAGCTAGTTTTTTAGCACCTTCTCTGTCATGAACCTTTTAGAAAATGACTGAAGAAAAAGTCATGGAGTTCAGGAACCTGCAGTTGTTAAATATGCATGTTTTATGAACATCAAGGCAATCTCAGGGAGTACTTTAGCATCTTTTTCTCATTTGTTTTCACTAGCAGCAATGCCAATATGAGATCATCAGGTGAAACACAATAATTCTGTCACCACCTTACAGACTTCTGTGTACATCTAATTACATGGACTCTTCTGTAACAGACTGAAAAATACTCTTTTTAATAAAGTATATTTTTAAAAAGTTTTTTGATAGATGATAAAATTAGCATTACTATTAATTTTAAAAGTATGTAACTTGATTTTGTATTTTTTTTTCAAAAAATTCCACAAATATTTGGATGTGTTCCTCTCAGATAAACATTTTACAATTTATATTGTCTGTCTAAGGTATAAATATATTGAAAAATACTCTAATAACATTAACATTTAAAAATGTCCTGTATCAAACCATCATCAAAGGTTAGGAAATGTCCTATTGCTACTAACATATCACAAAACTGATAAAATCAATTAATGAGTGCACTTTATTTCTGAAAATCATTAGGAATGGAATTTCCCTCTGGTGATGAATGGTTTCATGCTTTTTTGCTGGTGGGAAAAGTTCAAAATTCTGATGGTTTGAAAAAAATAAGCAGAAGTGATAAACACTACTGTGTCTCATCTTCAATTCCTCCAAAAAAAGAGATATCTTTAAAATACTATGAAACCATAATACAGCATGTTTTGGAAAATTATACTTTACAACACACAGCAAGGCAAAACTGTGAAATATCCCTGCAACATAAGAATTGCATGTTTCAACAGGATCATTTCCTTCCCTGGCAGAATTATGGAGCACACAGCAGGAACCAAATGCAGCATTATCTGTGATTATTGTAATGGGAAGTTTTGATAGAAGTTGCAATTGTTCCTTCTACTCCATCCCTCCTCCACCCTTGTTAAAAAGTGTGACAAATGAGAGAAGCCCAGTCTTTCTGATGAAGAGGTAATGATGGCTACATGGAGATGAAAATTTATTACCCTACCTTTGGTTTTCCCTTAAACAGACATCTTTAATGTATTCTTCCTCCTGAGCATCCCACTGCCACCTAATCTGCAGTCTTAACAGTCTAAACAAGCAACTACTTTATTAATATTAACACGACATTTCAATATTTAGAACACATAGCAAGACTAAGGGGAAGTCAAATGATGGGCAGCTCAGCATTCAGATGCTGAATCAAGTGACTGAGAAAGCACATTACAAATGGGTACAGAGGGATGACAAAAAATAAAAAAGCAGGAGAGAGGCAGCAGGAATGTCTTTTGACTATGCTACAGAGTACCTTGCTTTCTAGACATGCTCAGGTCTGCTCTGGCTTTTAGTGAGAAGTGTATTTTTATTGTACTTTCATTATACATACTCCTATCATTTTAATTTTGTATTAGGACATTGACACGCAAGAATTTGTAACACTTTACAGGTATTCTCAACAAATGTCACTAGTCTGGAACTACACTTTCCTATTCAAGTATTCTAATACTCCATAGAGCTCTGGGAGTCAAAGTAGATCAAAACTCAATGCCAGCTTTCTTTACATAAACACAAACAAGCAATCACCTACATTGTCACCTAATCACCCTGAAGCACCTTACATTAATAAAATAAACTGATTTTTCAAGCTTTGCAGTAGAAGTCCAGCTTTCCAAGGTCACTCCAAGAACACTGGACAAGTCTCACAGGACATGATAAGTATTTTGTCCTGAAAGTAGATGGCTGAATTCCATTCACCAGACATATGATGGAAACCATTCACAATAACACAGACCCAACAAGATTCCTGTATTGCCATGAAAATACTGAGGTTGCTTCACTCACCACATGCATGAAGTTCAGTCTCTTTCATCCAGGACTCTCTGCTCATTCTGACCAGGTGTTACATCCTGTGTGTCAGGCATGGATATGGCGCCAGCAGGTGCATATCCAAAGGCTAGACCCCAAGTGTCCAAGCCCACAGTGCTCCTCTTCCTTTCACCTTCCCAGAGAACACAGCAGCCTTCCATCTGAGGAATTATGACAACTAAGTCAGCTGTCTCCTCACCCTTTTTAGTCTATGGAGAAAGTGGACAACAAGCTAGGTAGCTCTCCTTCACAGGTGCTTGGAAATAAATCCCTTAGGATATATATTCCATGTTTATGTTGAATTTTATCTTAAACTTGCAAAGAAAGTCTTTGTTTCTTAACTTTCCACATCACTCTGAAGAGCCTCTCTTTGAGTTGGATCCCACCATAAGGGAAGCCACTATTTCCATCTCTTTATTTAATTTGTAGTAATATTACTTGTCTAATGCATGAAGAAAGTTGCTGCCCTTTTTCTTTTTTTTTAAGGCACAGGTACTTTCCCAACAAAGAAAAGACTTTCATACCTTCTTGGCTTGGTTGTTTGGTTTGTTTTGGTTGTTTTTATCTTTTTAGAGTATGGAAACATATCCCTTTTTCAGGTAAATCAATTAATTCTTCTGCTATAAAGAAATGAGTAGCATTCTCTCAGGCTTTGAGCACGCAGCTCCTTTGTTCAACACCTAGCACAACTCTGGAACAGGATTTCTTTCTATTTTGTGAACGATTTTAATACTGCAGGAAAAGGAACTGTGTTCAGTTTAGCATGATTGCCAGTTTTTAGCACAAAACCAATCATTGCAAGAACAAAATGAGACGTACATTGAATACACAACAAATGAAAACTGAATTACACCTTCAGAGAGTATCTGCAGTACATAGCCAAACCACTGTGCCCAAACATTCTATTTTATTTGGACAACACTTATTTATTTAATTTTATTATTTTACAGTTTTTATATACCACTTAAGCAGCTCTAATTGCAGCCTGTTTCTGAACCTCTTGCTCTTAGATCACAGAGAACAAGTAGATACTGACAAAAGCTCCTCTGCTCAAAGCTGTTCTGCTTCAGAGGACACGTATCCACATTCAGGGAATCCTGAACTTGAGTTAGTAGGATCAATATTTCAGTCAGTATCAACTGTGCCTGCAGAGATTCAGAACCAAAGCTTCCTCACATCCCTGCAGTCAGACATTTGGGAAAGGAGCTTATTCCGCTGTGCAAGCATGCCTCTTGTCTCACAGACTCTTTTGTTTTTTTTTCTTTTTTTTTGTCCTTCAGCTATTTTGCCAAAGACAATCATCACCAAACCTGCTCGTACATTGTTACTTACTATCATTTCCTTCCTTGCTGCTGTGCTATGCACAGGGCTAATTATGTATCAGTTTCTGCAATTCTAATGTAGGAAGTACAACCACTTGCAATACCTTGATGACTGTTCTAAGCTAATTTTGGAGGTGCACATGGTAATTATTTTTTTACAAAATTATGTCAGCTATATAAAAATATTAACCTGAGGGGAAAGTGGATAGCTCAGAAATGGCAATAAGCTACAGAACTTCACATACCTAATTAACTGGTGTAAATCTAGTGAAACTAGATTAAAGCTAACACTCATCTGAAGACTGTTATAACTATAATGTTACTTGCCCCAACATCCAACTAGTTCTCTTCACTCAGACTTGTCCCATGTGCCCATATCCATGGCCAGTTTCCATCCTGCACTAGTTATTTCACTCTGTGGGCAGTTCACAGGTCACCTGTTGGAAGGCTGACAGATTCTTGTCAGGTGGATATTTCCTGCTTGTCTTTCAAGAGTTTAGAGGGCGGTAGCCGGAGGTGACCAAGTCTACACATCACGTAGACCAATTTCCCAATGTGGAAGGTGTTTCTACAGATATCCACAGCTTAGCATTTTTCATCCCCCGGCTCACAGAAAACCTGCTTCCCCTGTGCCACCACATGTTAAAATGTCAGACATGACCTGACAAGAAGAGCAGGTTGCGCGCAATAAATTAGGAAATACTGCTGCCAGGTGGGAGAGTAATGACTAGGAAATATTGCCACAGCAGGGCAACATGTTGGAATAGGCTTAGAGTAAAATATCCTCTAACAGCCCATGAGTCCTTTTCTTTTTCCTGGCAGTTAAGAGACAAATGAGCAAACTTCGACTCTAGAGCATCAGTTTCTGAAGAAGTGAAATGTTTATTGATCTTGGCTAGAGTTTAAAATAAGAAAGGAATAAGCATTTGAGAGTGGCAATGCTGGATAATTGCTTGATAAATTATGTTAATAAAAAAAATTAGCCCTCTAGCTCTTGCTTTCTTTCACTGCCCATTCACAAAATGGACAGAGCAGTACTGGTGTGATGAAGAATGAATTTTTACACTAGAGCTATTTTTATCATAGCTTTGGTGTAAACAAACTTCTTCAGCTTCAAAACTACCATTTTTCTTTCTTTCACAAAGAGCAGATCAAGTGGAATTGCTTTTAACAATGTTTATTTGTATTGCAAAATGAGGCTTTTATTATTTCCAGTAAAATAAACTGAATCAGCTATTCTGCAAAATTTTCTGTAGCACATTTATTTTTTTCTAAAGAGAGGGATATTCAAATCTCATTTTAGAAAACCCGGCTATGTACTGTAAACCCAAACTTGTTTGAGAGAGAAGTTAAAGGTCAGTTCTCAGTAATTGTTTAGGGAAGGATTAGAATCATGTTAAAAGCCTAGTTTGTTGCTTTCCTGGAAATGTTGTTTTCAGCTCCAAGCATAATTTTGAATGAACTGCCTTGTCATTGGCACAAAAGATAATTATCCCAGTCCCACCCAAAGAACTGAGCTTGAGCCAGCAGGGACAGCTGAGCTCAAAATTAAACAAATGCCGTGTTGAAACTGAAGATATTGTACCATGTTTCCAGTAAGATCTTATTGAGATTTTAGCCACTTTTAAACACTCTAGAGGGTGTCACATGCCACTGACCTACAAGCAGTGTGTAGGAAGGGCAAAACTAAACACTCTTAGCCTGTTAACAGTATGAACAAGATTTTTACACAAGTCTCATTCAGAGGGGCCAATGGAATGTACTACCTGTAATCAATGTCCTCCATGCCATCAGAACATGTCAAGCCTGCAAATTATCTAGATGATGGCTTCTTAAGAAAGATAATGGTCAAGAGCAACAAGTGAATAATAGCAAAAAAATACAGTACTAAACAAAATTAACAGCATAAAAAATACTGTGCCATTATGTAACTTTCTTCTTATGGAAAACTTTGTCCTGGCCTCACGCAATGTCAGAATTGGGTGGGTACAGAAGCAGAATAAACTAATATGTTCAACCCTAATGACTGCTGAGGCTGATCCCAGTTTTAAAAGAAGTGATTTTTTTTTTTTTAATTTTAGCTAACTCATTGTCAAGATAACATCCTTTATTAAAGAATCATTTAAAATGGAGTCATTGTGAGGTTTAATTTAGAAACTCATCAAAAGTCAAGCCTGAACATGAAAACTAGATTCACAAATCCAACACTTAGCATTTGCAAAGACAACATCATTTCTTTTCCATTAAAGTTAATTATTTGTATGCAAGAAGTCTTTTCAAAGCTCAAAGGAAGTATTAAACCCAGTAATCAGCATGTCCTTGAAATTTATCTTTTAGACAGTCAACTGCAGACAAACAACATATGCTTATGTCATACAGATTCAAAGAGTCTCTAAAGTCTCACCACCCTGGAGACACTGGAAGATGCACACATTTTATTCACTTAATTGTACCTTTCTGTTACTCACCTCCACATATCCTGGAAGACAACATGTAATTTAAAGTATACCATTGCCCAGTCAGCATGGTGAAAAAGAATGTTTAATATTTAGGTTGACAAGTTCAGAGAGGCAACAAGAGTGGTACCTGCAATAGATATGAAAGACCATCTGAACTTTTAATTTGACAAATATTTCATTTAAATATAAGTTAAAATTCAAATTCTAGGCATGTTAAATGATTGCTTTATGGAGGCTCTAGTCAGGAAGTAACGGAAGAAACTTCAAACCAGGTCCTGACTCGTAACAAGGAGTGGCTCAAGAGCTGTGATTAAAGAGCTTCCCTGCATAACTCAAGCACACAAAAACATGCCTAGGTTGGACATCCATAGGAACAAACAGACTTGAAAAATCTGATATTACTTGGTACTACAAAATGTGAAAAGCAGAATAACAAAGAATAAGGAAGTTGTTAATATCTGTGAAGGACAATCAAAAGTTTTGAGCAGTAGGCTCAAAATTGCTTAAAACCGTATTAGAGGCATAAATCATAGGTACAACGATTCTTAAAAAAAATTATGAAGTTGAGAAAATCTAGTTAAATTTCAAAGTAGGAGAAGGCAGTAAAAATCCATAAGTCTGCTTTCAAATAGCGAAGATGTGTGCAAATGAGGAAAATAGGTTCTTAATCTTTAGCAGGTTTTAGCAGGATAAGCACAAGCTTGAAAAACAACTTTCAAAGAACTAAAAGCAGATAATGCAGATTAAAATATTTTTAAATTCTCAAACACATAAGAAGAAAGATTCCTGCAAGAAGACCACAGAAAAAGTAGAACATTTAAGCATAACAGAAGTATGCAAAGTAGATAATGCTAAACTATTTTTTTAAACTGTGGATCCACGTAGGCAACTATTCTGAAAAACCTTCCTTTGCAAGGTAAATAACAGTGATGCATGCCAAGCTGAAATACTGGTAGAAGAATTTATTAAGTTGACAAAATGATTTTTCAGTAGCAGATGGCATAGAATTCAAAAGGAAATCAAGGGTTAAACAGCTGATCTTTTGCTCATAATAAAGAACTGAATTAGTGAAGTTTAGAATATAACACACTGTGAAGGTTCAATACAGCTCTTCTAAAGAGAAATATTTCCTTCCCAATTAAAGGGTCTTTTGAAGAAATGATCAAGTATAGTGATAAATCAGAATTGCATCTCATCCCATCGGAATGCCAAAATGTGTCTCACAGGTTCCAAACTGATCACTTCTAGGCATAGGGTGATGGCAAATGTCCTCACACCATTGGGAAAAAAACTTAAGTGACTAGATTTTAAAGAGCCAGAAGTGTCAAGTTATGAGTTATATTCATAAATTGATACAGAAACCTGGATGAACAATGAAGGATGCAGTGTGTTGATGATCCTGACATATTCACAGTAGCAAAAAATAATGACTGCCTTCAATGAGCAGAAAAACCTAGAAGATTCTTCTTTGGGCAAATAAAATTCATCATAAAAAAATTAAAAGCTATTTGTGTATGGAAAAAAAACAAACCAAAAAACCAAAACTCTACAAATACATTTAAAAACTCTGCCCAATCAGGTACAGCAATAAAATGATCAATGGAAATAAGAAAAAAAAAAAAAAAGAAAGAAGAAAAAAAAAGTTTGTGAATAATTAGGAAAGAAAGGGAAAAGTCAGATTTCATCATGACTATGTAGAAAACTATGTTGTACCTTCCTGTTAAATGCTCTGAGTTCTCACATCAAAAAGGACACACTGAAAATGAGAAGTTCTACAGGAGAATGGCAGTGATTATCAAGGTAAGAAATGTTTCTGTACAAGAAGTGACAAAACAGACCAGGACCCTTCATCCTGAAAAAGACATGGCAGGGTGAGGGGTACATGGCACAAATGCACACAGCCATGAGCAGAACATGCAGAGCAAGTGATGACCTTGCTCTCAGCCCAGGAAGAGCTGCAGTGCATAAAAACTGGTGTGCAGCTAAAGGGAAAGTAAAATCCTTTGAAGGTGATAAAACGCAGTGTAACTACTCTCCAGGAAAGCCTCTGACCAGAGGCCATGGGATTTTGGGAGAGCATTCCAGGGAATGCCATTACACTTTTGCCATATCCTAGAGATGCACTGCTGGCCTTTGTCAGACAGAAGACTGTCAGGCATGGTCTGAACTGATTTGGTCTCTCTCATGTCACTCATGTAACACTGAGACCATTCACTACTTCCAAACTGAATGCAATATTTGACTGTAGCCTCCATGAGTGTGGATTTTCTTCTTTGTACATTCAATGTACTCAGAAAAAAGACAGAACTAGATATATTTATTGACTAAATACACAAGAAACGGCTGGAACAGTATTTCATGTCAGTTTGCACAATGAGCAAAATGTATTTACTGAAAATCTCTTTCTTTTCTTTCTAATCATTCAGGTGTCGCCCAATCACTTGAAAAGAGCTGATAGCATCAGGCAGATTTCCAGCTGTGCTTTATCTGAAACCAGGAAATAATGTGTGAGCTTGCTCATGTAATAATGAACAAGCAATTAACAGAATCAAGACAGTTTCCAAATGGATCCTGTCTCTCTTCACGTATCAGTGGTGAACTTAAAAAAATCTGGTTTTATCTACCCTCCAGTTTCTCTAGGACTGATTTTTAGTTCATTGGTTCAGAATTACTGTGCTCCTGACAAGGTGAAGTGAACTCCCAAAACTATGGGAGCTGATAAAATTCACAGTAAATAGGAATGTTCAGGTTATCCACTTTGTAACATCTGCATCACATTGTTTTATACTTGTGAAAAAAAACCTCTTAACAGATGCTCCCAAATATATGAATGCTTCTGTAGAGGCAGTTAAAACTGCTTACAAAGGCTATCATAATCCACTAGCCATAAGGGAAAATGGAAAATAAAATTTTAATAGATGGTACTTAAGGTACTCTTCAATGTATCGGCTCAAAAAAAACCTCCTACAAATCTTTTATTAGATTTTTTTCAAATAGCAATTATCATGCAATGATGGTAAAATGACTGAAGAAATTAATTTAAAAGAAAGTATTTTAAGTATTATACAACTGTATTTCTACAGCTAGAAAAGATAGATTCCAAATAATGAAAAAAGCACTCAACCTTTGGAATTCATCTCTCAGTAACTTAGAAGCTAACTCTATCATCTCTGATCTCTTCCTCTCAATTGTACAATTCTATTCTGTAAATCTCCCAGAATTTAAGAAGAAAATGGACTAAAAAGGAAATATTTAAAAGAGTTCTGTCTTAGAAATATCAAACTTCCTTTTCAACATGAAGTCCTGGAAGGGTAAGGAACAAAATAGCTAATTTAGACAGGAGACTGTACCACTTACCTTGGCATAAATGCTGATTCTGGCTGTTCTCGTGGGATTTAAGAGGTGTGCTGGGGGTCTCTCAGAGGAAAAAAAAACCAGGATCACTGTATGAAATAATTCTGAAAACATTGGGTTTGTTTTTTTTTTTCTCTAATTTCATCATAGATTGTTTCTAGTGCTGTTGCATTTTATGCTTTCACAACATTTTAGTTGATTTGACCCTTTTTATACCATACCACATTGCAATAAAAAGAGATGCATTTCTCGGTGAGGAAATGACAAAGCTGTGGCAGCTTCCCATAGAGGTTGTTAAAACAGAGTTGATGAAACATTCTGTTTGTTGTTTGGTAGGTTAGCTACTTCATCAAGCATTCTGCTTATTTCCCCTCATTACTGGAATTATGCCTTTCAGCTATGGAGACCAAGAACATTAATATATGATTTAGGCAACAAGAATATTAAAAGTGTGTGTGAATGAAATACTGACTAGGCTAAAAAGAAAATGGGACAATGCTGAGCATCCTCATTCTCCTGGTATATCATGCAGATAGTACAGATTGTTTTAAGGATACATGTCCAAAACAAACAATAAGGCCCTTTTTTTTTTTCTTTCATATTAGTAGAAGCTCTGCATAGCCTTTCCACCTGGAAAACAGGGAAATAAATGAAAATTCTGCATTTTTCAATCTCCTGAATGATACAAAGAATAACATTTTATTTTATAATTCCTTGATCTTTAGTTTCTGTCACACATTAGTTTAACCATTACATTTTGGGTCTTTTCCTGTCTTGTTGACTGCAACACCCCTGAACCTAAAAGAAAACAAACCCCCCATCCAGACACACAACCCAAAAGCAACAAGCACTCGCATTTCAAAGTACCTGGGAGTATCATTCCATGATGAACACAAAGACCATATGTCTGAATAGACAGGTACATAATGAACATTATTAATATAGGATTGGACCACAAGAACAAGAAAACTTCATGTGACTTAAGCTTTTCATCCCAAGAAACCTGATAAAAAACACAGTTGATTTTTCAAATTGAAGTCCAAGCATTTTTCAAGGCTCTGAATGGATAGCTTTACTTTTTCTGAGCATTTTTCTTTTTTATTTCTAAATGATAAAGAGTAAATTGAATTTTATCTCATTGAGTTCTTGCATTTTATGTTAAGAAACCAAGCCAAGTAATAACTTCAAAAATTCCTAAGCATTCAAATTTTCAAAGCATGGATTAGTAAAATGAATCAGGACTGTCATCACTGTTCCTGCTAAAGGTAATGCTAAACAAAACTCCCACGATCGTTAATGAGATAAAATTAGGTCAATGCTGAAAGTTTCCATTCCTGTGAAGTGAAAAAGCTCAACACCAATATTTTTTGCTATAAATCCAAAGCAGATTAAAAAAAAAAATCTGCCATACTTTTCCTGGGATGTTCAGGCATAGAACAGAGAATATGGTAGGGCTAGGGAAAACACCACCTTTTCCATAAGCAGCAGGGAACAATTGTGGAATGATGATGCTCCAAGGAAAGCACAGATCCTCCTATCATTTCAGACCTTGGTGAAAGAAAAATATACAAGTCTGGCAAAGTGACAAAATATATGGGACATGTAGATTTTAAGGATTTTTGTCAGCTCTTTCATGTGTGTAGTTAGAATCAGATATACAGATGGAGAAAACAATGCTAAAGCATGATGAGTGAAGATGAGCTTTAATCAGGGTTAAAAAATGGAGATGATCTAGAAAGTATGCAATATTAGAAGAGCATCAATTTAATGGTTTAATGGATGTCTGTTGCACCCAGGAGGCTGTCCTTGTCCTTAAAAGCAGGGTCCAATACTTTATATCTATACATATGTATATACACATATACACACAAAAACACAGGTGCCTGTATTTATTAATATGTAAATTATTTCTTTTTTCCCTATAAATAAAAATAGAGTTTTCTCTAGCTTTAACTCTAAATTTCTTACAGCCCTCATAATAGAAATTTACCTGAAAAAGATTTACATTTTCTAAATCAGGTTAAGCTTTACAGCTCTTTAGGAAACATCATGAACAGAGTTGTGATAAAGATGGACAAAGACATAGAAAACAGTGGTACAGAAGTCAGATAAACAGGGAGCATCATAACTGTGAATGACCTTAAAAACAAAGAAAAGTGATCTGAGTTGAAATTGCTATGAACTGGAAGCCAAAAGATGGATTTGAGCAATGCAGATATTATTGAAGAGGTTATAAAAATAAACAAGATTAGTACTGAAAGTTGTAGTACTATGGTTTTGATTGACAGGTAAGGATGGTACTATTCCATCAATATGAGAAAAAAATATAGAATTTGGAAGGGTACAGGAGGAAATTAAATTCTGGATGGATAGACAGACTTTAGGAAACCAGATGCTATAGAGGTTATGGGGCAGGGGGGAAAAAGCCTGAAAGGATGAGGAAAAATTGGTTCTGGAAATATAATTTTCAGATTACTACATAGCTTGGGAATGTATCCAGTAATCAGACTTAGTGTTACAAAGACAGGTTGCTCAAGGAAGTCTTACTGTGTTGTTGTATCTTCCTTGATTTTCTGGGAAGCAGGAGAAGTCTAAAATTTATCCCAGAATAAATATCCTTCTTTCAAATTGCACCTGGATATCCTAAGAAACAAAGCTTATTCACAGGCTTGCTGCCTACCTTCCTGGTGAAAACCTTTTCAATAAATCACCTAAAACCAGCAATGTAAGTCTGGTTGCATCAAAAACATGAAGTCTGAGAAAATCATCTGGGTAGGAAAAAAGAATTTTTATCCCTGCAGAAGGAGCAACTGTTTGAGTTCTCAGTCATCAGCTGGTCAATCAAACAGCCATACATATTCATTTCAATAAATTAGCTCAGTAGCAGCCTGAAAGAAGTCACAAAGTATTTTTCTATCCATCTGGGGATTCAGATGCCTGAGAAGGTCAAGGTACAGTGGAAGAATATAGGGGGTAGAGGAAAAGAGGAAAAAAAAAAGAAAAGAAAAAGAGCAGGAAAAAAGCACCTATTAGATATAAACCCTTAGAAAAAGAGAATCATGAGTCGCAGTGCTCACAAAACAACTTCCCTTAGAAGACTCTCCCTTTGAGGTGTGTATAAAAGAGAAAACAAAGAAAAATATCTGTTACTCTCTTTATGAGTAGTTTTTCATTCTCGTGTTCATGACTTAGATCAATTACGGACACATCAGAGTTCAGGTTTACTCACTCTGCATCCAGCACATTTGTATTGTGCACTTCTACTGCTTCAAGTTTCCCTTTGCCTTGAATGTTTCCTGAACTGTATGAGACAAGATTCCAGTTTTGATAATTATGGTAGGTGAAGACTAAAAATTCCAGGCCCCTCGTGCTCACTCTGAGAACCTAAGTAGGAGGCAGGTCCAGCCCCACCATCCTCATTCCTCCAACATCCCATTGCTGTTCTGTTGTCACCCTTTAAAGTAGCCCAGTGGTAGTCAATAGTTCTTAGGCATAAATGAGGGCAAATCTTAGAAGTTAAGAAAAGGTGTTATTCTATGAGCTGGGGTGGTGCTGGCAAAATACCTGATTAAACTCTTCTGTAATAGACCTCTGTAAACTTTAAGACCTCTGTTAACCCAACTAGTAAAGCAATTTTTGGCAAACATTACATTGTACAGAGGCTAAAAGAGTTTCAAGTTCCTGTTTCTGAAATAGATACCACAAAATCCATGCAACTCCACCTAATTGTTTTTTTGATTTTTTTTTTAAGTATAAAATACAATCTTGATAACAAATTGAGTTTTAATTTACTTGTAACATTAATTGATGTTGCCTGGTAACATTTTGCATACAAAATATGTACAGTATCACACATTTGTATGCCCAATCCTCAATACATATATTATTCAGTGACTAGGAGGAAAATCCACTGCAGAGCAATGAATTAACCATCCAAAGATAAGGAATCAATGCAGTTAAAATGACTGGGCACATACTTAATGATATTCTCATGATCCAGATCTGGTATTTGGAGAAACAGAAAAATTCTGTAAATTCCTTGATGAAGTTAAAGATATTTACAGGTCAATAAATTGTGAATGCCCTTCCATTTCAGTTAAGCAAACACTTGTTTGTAGTTAGAAACAAAGACTGGCGTTGGGGAATGAACTTTGTTTCAGTTCAACAGCTGCATATTTACACTAAAACAAGCTTTCTGCATCCCCATTGATTTTATTGAGACTTGGCAAAATAAGCTCTGATTTATATTCAGAGTCTAATGAAGGTAACCAGATATTGTTATTACTGGAATGCACAAAGATGTTTTTTTGTGTTCCCAAAATCCCTTCTCATACTAGGTACTAACACTGCACTCAACTTGCTGTTTTGGAGGTCTTGGTGGTGGGGAAAGTATTTACGGGTGGTGGAGGAAGGGTAATGAAGATAAGACTGGAATTCTTTTAGCCCTCATGTGTTACACATTTTTGGAGGTGTTATAACGGGGTGGGATTAATATTCACATCACTGCATATTTCAGGAATCAGATAACATTTTTACAGGATTTATGACACCTCTCAGGCTTCCCAGCTATCAGGTAAAATTTTTATGCAGAGATGTCCGGTATCAATCTTGAAAGAATAAAGTAAATTTATTTCCTATTCTAGGTAAGGGATCTGGGTCAACAATGTTCCTCCATTTTCTAGCAATTTACTCGCTCGATATTTATATTACCCCTGTTTTACTCTTTCAAGTGGCCTGTAGAACAAGTCTGTTTGCTCTACACAGTCACCTTTCAAGAATACTTCACAACTCACAATTTTGGTGTTCATCTCTTAGTGGATGAAGCCTGCAGTTTCCATCCTAAGATAACTCTGTAGCCATTCTTAAATCCAACTAATTCTGAAATACATTCCCAGTCATTAAACTGGAGCTGAGGAGCAAAACCCTGTATAGTCAGATCATGCTATAAACACGGACTTGAGGGCTGGGATTTTGGAAACCTTTTAGTAGCTTCTAAACCACAGAAAACAAATGAGTTTCCACAGGTTACATCTTCCTGTATCTGACTTTTATGAGATGATGATGTGGTGATGCCCAGTGATATGGCTTCTGGCCGACACCTAGATTTTCAAGCATGTGAGCTAAGATTTGGTGAGTGTCAGCTGTAGCTGATAATGGTGAAAATGTACATGTTAGCAGTTCTGAGCAAGATCTGGTGCCTTGCCATAAAAGCTGGTTGCCTTGGTATATATTTGAAGTTATGTGGAGCTATCACCAAATTAAAACTCAGGGCTCCCTTCCCTTCCCTGCTGTGCTGCTCTCTTCATCCATGTGATGCAACAGTCTCACCTCACTCTGGTGCCTTCTTGTGCTATCAAGAACACCGAGTAAACAGGGGTAAATATTTTGGTATCTGAAACCCAAATTCAGAGACTCAGGGTCTGGTGTAATCAAATCCTTGCTCTGGAGAATGGCTCACATTTGACAGAGCTTCACCTTGCCCTGGGGGTGTGCAGGATGGCAAAAAAACTTTCTTTGTCTATAAAACAGTTTAACTGTTCTGAAATATTTGTTGTTATATTGTTAAATATTTCATTGTTGTAGAAAAACGGGTTATTTTGTTGAAATTTTAATGGATTTCTTATTTTACCTGCTCAGACCAGCAATTCACAGCTATTTAAAACCATCATTTATGACATGAAAACAGCTGTTAAAATTTTTATCCAGACTGCAAAATTTTGCAACTAACAAAATCACAGTTTTTTCAATTTTTGTTTTGTCTGTGGTATAATAATAATATATTCTAGTGTTATGAAGACCAAAGACCCATTAACCAGGCTTGTGTATACAATGTTATATAAACACTTAATTCACTGAATTTGTCCCCAGAGTTATCCAACATTTCAGCGTCAAGATTCCATGTATGGTACACAAGGCATTGCAGCTTGAACACATCTCACATTGTTGTTACTTTGGATTTGTATCATCCTCGTGTGCTGCACAAATTTAATTCAAGATTTCTCAGTTACAAACAACAGTCTCAACATGAGTATTTTGAGGTAAAGAATCTACATTTTACCCCCTAAGAGAATTTAGTTGCAAGGATTCACTGATGTTACAGAATGAGACCAAGAGCAGAATTTGTCCTTTTGCCTAAGAACTTTTAAAAGCTTAAACTCTTTATGATTTTAATCAAAGAGCAAAAGTATTAATGAAGGTCTTACCAATTTTATTTTTGTAAGGAACTTGGGCTTTAAGTCTTGAGTGTCTGAAACTACAAGAGTGTCATGGAACTTGAACTACTGTGGAAAAGACATGATGAAAAGATCTTTCTTTGGAGTTTGTATGTTTGGGTTTTTTTTTCCTTTTTTTCCCCTTGCCCCAAAAAAAGTGTCTATTGATTAAGAGCTTTCTGAATATTTAACAGTTTAATTTTGGTATATAAGGGGAAAATTAGTATTAGACTCAAAGAGTCAGCTTCCACATTCAATTATATCAGTTTTCCCCAATTTAAGTCAGAGATTGTTCATAACCCATCTAAACCTAAAAAGAAGTTAGACTAATACAAGGGGTTTCAAAGAATGTGTATAACACACAAAGGATAGAGGACAGGATTTAGAAAACAATAAAAATTAGATTCATTAAAAAGAATAAGCTGAATGGATTTACCCACAAAGTGAATAGAACTCTATACTGGGAGATGCAAATGTGAATGCTGATGTCACACCACTACATCCTCTTATCTCTGCATTCAAAACCAGAAATTATCCAAAAACACCTCCCCATTCCTTTTTAAAGGGTTACATTATCACAATTATGAAAAAATAAATCCACAGACTTAAATCCACCAGAAAATGTAAATAATTAATACTTCCTACAGTGCATAACCAATAGGGCCATTTTGGGAAGGGATGAGAAATGTAGAAAAAGAGAAATGGAGGAATTATGTTTGTTTGCCCAATTTGTCAATGCTATTCCCCAAAGGCACTTTACTACTTTTTAATTGCAATTACAGACACACCTATGCTGGCATGTCCTACAACCATTACTTTAATTGTTTCCAAATTTCCCTTTTCTGTAAATTTCTACTTTTTATGAAGACAGGATGACATAGAAGCTTGAAGTTTGGTTGCTCCTTAGAGACAAGGGTTTATAGACTTCAAATAGAAACCTTGCTTTACTCTTAACAGATGAAAACTGTACAACCGCCTGTGGGTTTTTGTAAAGAATTCCTATCTGTCACAATTAAAAAGTTTAAAACCCAAGTGAATCAATCCTTATTCTCAATAAAATGACAATGGGCAATTGAAAAGATCTCACAGAGTAACACCTACATTTTTTTTAACATATTTATATTAAATACATTGTGGTGAAAACCATATCCATGCACCAAATAGAAACTTCAGAGGTTTAGAAATGCCCTACAATTCCTATTGCCATAGCGATTAACAAAAAAGCCCTGTGGGTGATTGTGAAAAGAAGTATTTATCCTACCAAGGACTGATGTCTACATTAGTAGGTAGAAAAGACAAAAAGGGTAAAATTCAGTTTTTTAAGGTTAATTTTATTGTACTCCCTATTTTTTACTTGATGTTTCCAATGACAACTAACCACGCTGGCCTATTCTGAATAAATTCCACCTCACGAAACTGGGCCCCAGAACAAAACTACTTTCTGAAAACTCACAAGGCTTTTACTCAAAACACAAGTGTTTTACTATTAGTAGCAAAATATGTTTACAAATACTGCTAATAGTTAATTTGTTTTAAAAATACCAGTGATGAGTAACTTGTTTTACGTCTCTTGTTTCAAAAGTAACCAGTGTCACAGATGCAAAAGCTTCTTTTTTTTTTACTCTCTCATCCTATCACTTTTGTGTTCACTACAGTAATGACAGATACACATAGGGATGATTTGTAATTAAATTAAAATCAGCAATAAAAAGGTGTGCAAAATGCATTTACTCCAAAACAATAAACAAGCACAAGATTAATTGCTTGCAATATGCCTACCTTTGATGTGTGAAAATAAAGATGATGCAGCACCTGATCACCTTCGAATCAATTCAACATCCACCTGGTAGAAAAGCAAATTATTTACTGCCAATTTAGACAAGTTCCAGGAAAGAATTTCCAAGACCTCTGGTGGAAAGGCACCAGAACAGAAAAAAAATTACATCCATTTAGCTCTCCCCACTCTACTACAATGACTTAGACCAATTTCCACAAAAGGAAAATATCCCCCAAATGTCTATAATTCAAACAATGTGGTAGAGCAAAATGTAGAATACATAACTACTCATTTTTAGACACTCTGATAACAGAGAAATATAATCACCATTGGCACAGTATATGTCTTTTTTTGTGATTTTCCATAATTTCCTATGTATTCACAGAATTATACTTACAAAACCCACAAAGAAATAAAATATAGAAGAGCTCCTTAGCAGTGGCATCTAATTTCATTGACATTGTGTTTTGAATCTCTGAGCACTCTCTTGAATTGCACTGTAGCACAGTAAGACTTATTAAATACACCAAGTATACAATTATGTGCACAATGAAAATAAAGAGGAAAATATGTAGTAATAACAAATATCATTTCTCCTGTATGCAAAATTCTATTACTCTGCTTCTAAGTTCAAGAGTGTAAGAGAGGTCACCCTGCTTACTTTCTTTGGGTATCTGTAATATTTACAGAGGAAACTTGGATTAGTGTTGATTTGCTTTGTTTTACCGGAGAAACAGTTCCATTTCAGTGGTGAGTGATGATGGTACAGATCATCTGAAGGCTTATTTAGATTTAATTCTTCATGGTATTCATCTAAAATGCATTGCTGTCAAAGGAACAGTTTACACTGGATTTCAGCAAGGTTACAAGTCAAAATCTATATTCAACAGATTTGGGAAAATACTTTTCTCCCACACAAACCTTGTTGATATGTCTGGAATGCCAGAAACTTGAGATTCTGAGACGTGAACAACTGAATGGGAAGCAATCTAACAGTGCAATTCACAGTAGATGGAATAAACTAGGCTGTCTAGCAGCGCTAAAATATTTACACCCCATCCCCACATGCATCTATACTCTCTCTTTACACCTCCCACACAGATGTCACCCTTTTGTAACTGGATGTACAGAATAAAGAAGAAAGGGGAAGTCAAGTCACTAGCTTCTAATTTTGTTCTCTTCTAGTAGCTGTGGGGAATTAAGAGTCTAATAGTGAAAATATAAGTGTGCAAACGTTCATAGAACAGGATTTCACCCTCAAGCCTGCATCATGTCACATGATGCAGGATTGATCTGTATTTGTAGCTTTTCACAATTTCAGGAAAAAAATACATTTGTATAAACAGATCAAATATTTAAAAAAACTAACTAACGAACAAAAAAAAAAGCAAACAAAACAAAAAACCCCCACACTTTGCTAAATATGAAAATACTTAAGATATGAAGACTAGCAAAAGTAGCAATCCTTTCATTCCTAAGCAGAACATGAAAGCTCAGTGAAATGCAGGGAGATAACTTACATTATGACTACAGGCAACTGGGGATGCTAAAATCTGCTTAGCTCCTTGGAGATTGGCTGTATTCTTTTCCTATCAGATGACCACTCGAGTTTCACAGGCTGCTCTACAGCTCTTTTTCACAATAGGGAGCATTCTGCCCCAGCCCTGGCAAGTTGTCATTGATTGTTTCAAACGCTCTGTATTCAGCTATTCACGGAATGATTCACTGGCTTTTCAGACTGTAAGCCAGCCTAGTGTGTCAAATATGCTTCTGAAGATAAAGGCATTTGTAAATGTAAAGGCATCTGTAAACTCAAAAGGTGTTTAACTATGTATGCAGCCCTTACAAAGCACAGGCAGCAAGCGTGAGACTGCTCCCGGTGAGAAAGAAAGTAATTCAGCATCACTTCTCCTCTTTCTGAACTCCGATTGCAAAATAAAGATTTAGCAGGCTCCCACATAATGAAGTTAGGAATTTTAACAATATATCAGCACTGACCTACCACTATTTCTCTATTTTCTGCACCACAGAAATGTTAACAGTGTGTCTCCCAAGGAGCTATGATCCTTTACAGTGTGAAAAGTGTATAAATACAGGGGCTGTAGGCCTCAGTGGGCAAATCTACTGGCAACAAAACAATAACACTCTGGCATCTGTTTACAGACACAAAATCCTGGCTTGCATTTGAATTAATTTACTCAGGGAACAGAAAAGAACCAAAGGTTTGAGTGGAGGAAAAGGGTGGAGAGATCCTAACACTTCAATACTTAATTGCTCCCTAAAATTTCTTTTGAGTCATGATTCCATTATCTTCTCACTTATTTTTTATATTTCCAGATCTCTTAGTCAAAACTCTATTCCTTTTAGAAAGGCAGAAGGAAAAGCATAAAATTGTGAAAGCTGGAAAAAACCTCTGAGGTCACTGAGACCAACAATTAACCCAGAATCACCATGTTCACCAGTAAACCAAGTGCCACATCCACATACCTTTTAAAGACTTTCAGGAATGATGATTCCACCTCTTCCATGGGCACCTTGCTCCAATGCCTGACCACCCTCTCAGTGAGGAAATTTTCCCCAATATCTAATCTAAGTCTCCCCTGGTGGAATTTGTGGCCATTTCCTCTCATCACGTCACTTGTTACCCAGAAGACTGATCCCCACCTCACTATAATTACAGAATTATTTAGGCTGGATAAGACCTTTAAGTCATTCAGTCTGACCATTAACACAGCACTGCCAAGTCCACTAAACCATGCTCCTCACTTCCACATCTACTGCATTTTAAATACATCCAAAATTGGTGACCCTACGTCTGCCCTGGGCTGCCTGTTCCAATGCTTCACAATCATTTTGGTGAAGAATTTTTCTCTAATATCCAATCTAAACCTCTCCTAGGCATATCTTGAGGCCATTTCTTCTCATCTTATTGCTGATTACCTGTGAGAAGAAACCAACCCCCATATGCCTAAATCTTTCTTTCAGAGAGCTGTAGAGAGTGATAAAGTCTCCACTGAGCCTCTTTTCTCCAGGAAAAACCCTCTCAGATCCCTCAGCCTAACAAAACTTGTGCTCCAGACCCCTTGCAAGCTCTGTTCCCTTCTCTGGACTCGCTCCAGCACCTCAGTGTCTTTCTTGTAGTGAGGAGCCCAAAACTGAACGCACAATTTTCGGTGTGGCCTCACCAGTGCTGGTCAAAATTCCAAGCTGGCTGGGCATGATGCTCTGCTCAGCTCCCATGCACTCAGAATGCGATAGGGCTAGAGATGATATGCTCCATGATGCCTTCCCTGGCACCAAGGTGAAGCTAAGAGACCTGCAGCTCTCCAGAGTCCCCATCCAGCCATTCTTTTGGATGTTTGTTACTTTTTCTAACCTCCAATCAACTGGGAACCCCCATTTGAGTAGGGCTGCTGGTAAATGATTGAATTTTGCTCAGTGACCTGTTCTGGCAGTTTCCTTGGCACTCTTGGGTGGCTCCCATCTTGCGCCATAGACTCATGTGTGTTTCAGTGGTACAGCAAACCTCAGCAAAAAAAGGATAACTTTTTCCCCCCCACTTAGTTCAACTGAAAAAAATGAGTTCCTCTTCCTTTAGGATTAATGAAGACAAAGTGAGTGTGCACTGTGGGAGGTCTCCTAGTGAAGAAGGAGCATAAATAAACCCGAAGCAACTCTTAAGTTTAAATAAAACACAGTGTTAGCATGTTAACTCTTTTTCACAGTGACTCGTGATGCTGTGTGCTGCACTGTAACTCAGAAGGCTCCACACAGATCTTTCACAGTTTTGAGTCTCCCCAAATCTTGTAAGTTATGTGTGAAATGGCAGATTGTATGGAGTTTAGAAAAAGGAGTGCAACAGGGGAGGAACCAATAGGTATACAATGCATATTTTAAGTTTGGTGGTACCTCTTTTTAAAAAAAAAATGTACTTCTGGGAGGAAATATTATATCTATATGTAATGTAAATGCACCCAAAATAGAACACTCACAAAGTAGAAAGGTAAAAGAACAAGTTGTAGAGTTGTTGCACGCTCCAAGAAAAGACAGAAACCCCTTTAAAATAGGAAATCATTAAATTGAAAGATCAAGAAATAGCACAAGCACAAAATGCTGCATAGAGGGAATTCAAGGCAAATAACAGTCAATGTGTACAAATGATGTGGCACAATGGATTCTGCCTACAGTGAAGAACTTTGTTATACCCACACCTACTTTCCAACTTCCCTAGAAAAATCAATGCCTTTCAGTGCTTGCTGAGCCAAATGGGGAATGCCAATGAGACTCCAGTTTGTTTTGACACAGCACCCAGTTACACCTCTGAAGAAACAGGCACAGAATTTGTCATCATAAAAAAAACTTTGGGGGATGAAAAACTGCATGTTACAGCCCTGTTGGCAGTGCTAGCAGATGGCATGAAATTGCCACCATATGTGATTCCAAAGCATAAAACAATGCCGAAGGAACAGCTGCCTACTGGAATAATTGCTAGGTGTCAAAACCAGGATGGATGTCTAAAGACTTAATGAAGGATTGGCTGAATGTTGTTTGCAATAGGTGACCAGGTGTGCTATTAACAGAAAGGAGAAATGCTTGTCCTAGACACATTCAAAGGAACCTACCACTAGCAAAGAGTAATGTCAGAGAAGTTAATTCTGTTCTTCGGTCATGATGGGAGGAGAACATTCACAGCTGCAGGTGGCTCCATGTATTAGCAAACAAAGCCTTTGAAGACCATTTGAAATCTATTCAAAATGGCTCTAGAGGTGTGATCATGTTATATCTCCTAGGGAAAATAATGTAGTTGAGTACAACAATGGAGTTAGACAGAATCATACCAGATAAACCCAGAAGCTGCAGTTTGAAAGTCTTGAGTAACTCTATATTTCATTTTCCATGTTGGAATCAAAGGCAATTTGCTTGAGTTTAAAGAATTTGAGAGCAGGGAAAACTCTTAAAATGAACAAGAAAGTGTATATGAGCAGGAGAAAGAATTAAAAGAAATGAAGAGAGATGAGACATGTAAAGAATTTTTTTGTTTTGTTTTGTTTTTGTTTATAAGCTTCTATTTTGGATGGAAGGAGATGCTGCCTTCTGTTCAAATGTGTCATTTTTCCTGGTTAATATAGTAGGTGACTGATGCTCGGTCTCAACATCCCAACTGCAACTTCACTAAGAGGGAGGTCAGAGCTGCCTTGCAGAACCCCTGTGTACCACGAGCTAGGACCAGCACATGTCTGGAGAAAGGACAACAGAGCATCTTCTCCACTAGCTCCAATTTCATTAGAACTAGTGGAATTCACTTGGAAACAATTTCATTATCAGAGCATCTCTGCCTTTCAGATTAAAGACCATATCACAGGCTCACCTCTCACACAACAACTCACATTTCCACAACATGACCTCACTTATTCCTAAAAACACAAATCCACAAAACCAAAAAACAACAAGCCCCAAAACAAAACAAAACCCAACCCTACCCCCCAAAAATCCACACATCTGCAACCAAACAAGCAACTAGTTCCAGCCATATAAAGTGTCTCTCTCTGCACAGGGTAAAAAAATTTAGAAGTCAGAAATTTTTTTATGAATTTGCCATATATCCTCCTGGATTTTGGCCCATCATTCACATCCTTTTTTTTTTTTTTTTTTAATCCCTGAACACAAGATTGCACTAGGTGACTTTGAAATGTCTTGGGTTTTAAATCAATAATGCACATAAGAATACAACTTTGTGCTACTTCTGTATAAATATATCTAGACAGGTATTTATAAACTCAAAGGAGTCTTTACAAAACTTCAAAGCTTACCCACACTACTGAATTGCTTTTTCCTATTGCAACATTCAGAGGCATATCAGTTTGAACATTCTGTTGTGATCGTAGGCATTTCTGCATGAAAAATCTTCAGCATGAGGAAGTGCCTAACAAGAATATAATCGAGGCTGTATAAAGAGATCAACTGCTCCCTGCCATGCTTAATGTAGTCTACATTTTGTTAATGACAGTTCCTCCCAGAAGCATCTAAAATTTCTGAATTTAAACACAAGTTTAAATTCAGTTGGAAATGTTAAGACCTGAGGAGATTGACACAGTTCTTGTTCAGTCCTATTGGAGTAGCACTGGGAGCTGGTTCCTCCTTGCTGCTTATGGAGCATCCATTTTTAAGAAAGTGCTTTAAAAGAGTGTTCTGGAGCTGAAAGAGTTTTAAATAGATTAACTGGGTATTTGTGTCTTTACTACTTCCCGGTAGCTATGCTAACTTAGGACTAAATATTTCTTGGCCTGATTTACTTCCTTCTCAGCTACATCCTTTATCTGCACTGAGATTTGTCTTGGTAACTAAAGGAGCAGAGTCAGTGCCCAGACAACCATTTGAGTAGAGTGATACAAAGACACTTTGGTGTCACCTTTGTTCACACACGGTGTGGGTGTGATTCTTACTTCGTGACATCGCTTCCCAAACTCAGTCTGCCTTATTTTAAAATAAGTTCTTAGATCTAAAATTTAAAGTGACGTGAAGTGGCACAATCATTTAGCCTTGTGGCAAATAAGTTCAGCATTTGCACATGTTGAAAAATATGGAGTTGCTATATTAAAGTTAATTTAAATCTATCTTCAATATGGCTCATATTTATCACTTTTTAAGACAAATCTATGTGAAAGAAGTGTACCTTGGCTTCTTAAATATTGCAAAGGAAAGATGTTTAAATTTATAGATCCCACAGAAGCTTTAACTCTGTTCTCCTATGCACATACTTTTTAACAAGACCTTTCAGTACATGATCACATGCAGCACTTATGGGGAAACAGGCTGCTAGCTACTGCACATTGTTAGATTTATGGAGTGGGCTGGGAATAAGTGTTGCTTAGGAGGTGGTAAGTACCAGTTTTTTAAACAGGTAAAACAAAACTCCACTTCTGGCTTCCTGAGAAGTGATCTCCCCTTTAGGATCAATTTTCTATTAAAATAAATAATTCCACTGAAATCAAATTTCAGGCAAGATAAACGGGTTCTTGGCTTGCTTTCTCTATCTGTGGAATATATGGAGGAAATTAAAATTATCTCTTCCAAACAAAAGATATTTCAGCACACTGGCAAGAAAAAAAGCAGTGCAGTCCAATGCCTGAAGGTTACTTCTGCAAATTAGCCCTAGACCTAACTCTGTATATCTTTTGGGCCAAGAAAGCTAATTTATTAATTATCAAGAGTTTAATATTTCTCTGACAGAATTGACAGGACAAATACTTAATAGAAAAATTCCTTAAGCGCAATGTAAGATCACCATGAGATAGGGTGTAATGTGTGTCTGACAAAAGAATGAACTTAGTTACTATTGACGGTGGGATATTAATATTTCTAATTTATTTCTTCACACTTCTATGTGCAGATAGTTTTATAGGGCCAAAGTTTCATTTTCCTTGTGTTAAAATTACTTAGAGGTGAAAAAAAAATTCATCTCTCCAAAACTATATTCACTGTTAGACCTCCACTTCCTTTACAATGGTCTATGCAAAAAGAAATGTGGGTCGCAGTCTTGTTTCCAGTCTATGTAAAGTCTTTTGCAACTGAGTCTCAGTGGGCCAGTTAAATAGCCAAAAAGTGAATTAGCATGGAGACAAAGGATGTCTCTGAACATGAAGTCAGTAACAGATTTTTTCAGAATAAATAAGCATATGGTAGATCAGAATAACAGAGGCTTCAGTGTTGCATCACAGCAGACACGTGCAACTCAAGGAGATTCCTAACAGACTTAGTGATGAATGGAGACTTACCCTCAGAGAAAATAATACAGTCAAGATCTCAGTGTTCTTGCACAAAGAAATAATTTATGCCAATTATAAACATTAATCAGAAGATACGTGTCTTTGTTGTTTCAAAACTAAACATCAAAACATTTCATGTGAGAATGATGAAACAAAATGCTCCAATTCCTAGAGAAAAAAAACCCAAAAAACTAACTAACATAAATCAGTTTTTAAGACTGAACATTTGAACAGATCCAGGACAAATTATTTTTTTGTTGTTAGCAATCATTTACCTCCAAATGCTGCTTAATGTTAGCCATAAGCATTACAGACACTGCTGTTCACTCCAGCTTGGTTGATGAGGAGCATCAAAACTAGGAGCTTTAGCTATGAGGTTTTGTTCAGTTTATTCCAAAGCACAAGAACAAAGCCATAAAACCAGGGTAGAATCATTCACATGGTGGTTACTGTTCTGCCACTATGGGAGCCTAGACCTGCAGGCTTCACAATTTCCCCCATAATCCAGCTGGCCTGCAGGATCAAGCCTCAGGTGTTGGGAAATAGAAAGTGTGTCCACATGGAGATGAAGTCTCTGTTGGCAGTCACAGTGTTGTAGCCCAGATTTACAGGAATAGGAATGTGTGGATTGAAAGCAGGGAAAATAAAATGCTTTGTGATCCCAGTTTGTGACTGTGCAGCAGAAGAGTGGAAAAGCTGCAAGGTAAATTGAAGATGTATTTGTGTAGACTCCGTAGCAGTATTGGGAAAGCAGCAGATCCCAAATGAGCTAAGTGGCTGTAGCCTGCAGGGATGAACTATGGAGCAGCCCAAGCTTTCATGAGTCAGGCATTGCTCTTGGAGAAGGGAAAGGAAGGGATGGAAGCAAGCTACCTCCTCTGTGTGACAGGTCTGACACAGACCTGAAGGCTGCTATCAAGAGAAGAAACCTTACCATCTAAATTTGGAAAGTATTGTTCAAACAGGAGAGTGCCTTGAGTTTTTTTCAGAGCTCTAAACTCTGAGAGTCAGTTCTGTACTTGCCAAAATAGAGCTTGGACTTTATGACCTTGAGATTGAGCTGTAAGGCTCCCAGAAATATCAGAAGTATACAAATATATTACTTCTCAGTATTGCAGATGTTTTTCTGTCAATTGTCACAGAGCTCTTTTCTCAGAAAACACACTGAAGTGTCAGTGTTGTCTGCAAACCTCAGAGAAAACATCAGTCATTCTAATTAAAGAGCATCCAGAAACTGTTTTTCCTTATATACTGTTGACCATCAAAGAAGATATTGGAAAAGACTATGGCCTGCTGTTGGGATGATACTGTTAAAAAACTGAAACCAGGCAAATACTGACATCTTATGCTTTTGGCAGAATTTATTGTTCCAAAGTCATCCACCATATGAAATATTTATCCATAAAGCTAAAGAAACAAGAATCTTAGGAAAGTATTAACAAGACAACAGAAAGTAAGAGCCAAAGTAAAGGGAACTGCTCTTCAAGAGAAGACCCTGCTGAGAATTTGTTTCAGAGGACATATTGCCAAAACATGCACAATAAAAAGAGCCAAAATTTGCAATACAGTTTAATACTCACCACTCTGTACTTTTTTAGCTATCTCCATCTCCAGATTTTTAATGCCTGGTGACAGTGGCACTTGGGTTTTGTCTCTTCCTCACTTACACCACTGACGGGAATCTATGGCTTCGTCCTTTCCTCCATCTGCTGAGCATGTGTTACCTAACAAAAGGGTGGGGAATATCTGGGAATGACAGCACTGAAATGATATTCACAAGAAAATCTCCAGTTCTAGCATCAAAATAATATAATAATAATTGCCCAAGCTAAAGGGCCAGGAATTTGGGGAAAGCATGGATATACCATTATCCCACTTGACTGAAGTCTGCAACTATCACAATGAAAGGCAATGCCATTCCTGTCATAGCAAATCTAAATCCAACTATCCAACTCAGCAAGCTAAATGCCTTTCAAGCACCCAAATCAATGGAATATATGAATGGGATAATGAGATGCTGTTAGCTTTTCTTGATCCACTTGTTTGAAGGATGATTTCTCTAAAATGCTTACATCAGCCTTACATTTACCTTCTCTTCACATTTTTTTCCCAGACTAGGCAAATTATATGATGTAGAACACGCATCCCAAAAAAAAAAAAAAAAGAGAGAGGTGAAAGGCCTTGTTTTCCAGAAGCACTCAAGCAAATTAGTGACAGATTTAACACTGGCATTGCTTACAGGAAGTCATTGCTTACAACCACCCACAAATCATTGCACATGTATGTTGCTTTTTTCACAGTGAAGAGGAGAGATGATGGAAAAATACATGAATAGGTTAAAACCCAGTATTTTAAGAATTCCTAACCTCTCAGTTTAGATTTAACCCTTAGTTATCAGTCATACTTCTGGATCAAAAAGTCCAATAGTTTAGATATTAATTTCAAACATTTTTGTCTGCTTACCCAGAATTGCAAGGAATAGCATATAGGTACCTCTACATATCGGTCACATTTGTAGCTAATAGTTTTTTATGTTCATTCTGTTTAAAATATCAGACTCCAGAATGAGTTACAGTCCTCTATTAGAGAGCAAATCAGCAATGTAATACTTAATGATGCCCAACAATTTCTTCATTATCCTTTGTTCTTGAGTCATACAGATTCTTTTGCGCTAAAATCTCTCAGTAGGACTCGATCAAAATTTTTCTGATTAAATTTTCGTATTCTTTCTTTTGCTAAGAATTTTTGGCTAGAAAGAAGTATTCACACTATGTTTTAAGCTAAAAGCAGAGAGAAAAAGATACAAACAACTTCTTCAGTATCTGTTCTTCAAATTATTTGAAATTCCATTGGCTTTTGCTTCTCAGACCTTGATTTTATGTGCAAAAAGACACCCTTGGGCTTCAATTTAAGTCATCTCAAGCGTCACCTTTCAGAGAAGACAAATAAGTAGGTCTACTTTTGCAATTTACTTTCACTACTCCCCAGTAAAGAGAGAGACAGACTTTGAATGCCATCACCACTTTTTATGGGATGGCCATGCTTTTTAATTTTGTTCCCTAGCTTCTACTCATATTGGCGTTAATCCTACTGGATCATACTGTGTTATTTCCATTGATTACAACGGGCTTTGGATCCAGCTGACTGAGAAAAGTAAATCCTGGTGTTTGTCCAGCATGCTGCATTGTTATGTTTTAGAACATCCCATGCAGAGAAAAATATCCCCAAATGCAAAATCATCACTTTTGCAACCAAACAGAATAGAGAAGCAGGGGAACCAAAGAAAAATACTGAAAACAAGAACAAGAGGGGAACTTCAATAGTGAGAGAAAATAAACAAACCAACAGAAGAATTTAAACTCTGCAGTGTTTCAGCATGAAAGGACACAACAGGAAGGTGAATTTGTCTCATTTTATCATATAGTTGACAACTGATGCTCTTGGTGGGGAAACAAGGCCATTTCTTACTAATCTTAGTGAGGAAAAATATAAGGTAAAAATAAGTCATCAATACACCTCTTTAGGAACTTAAAAAGTCAGTGAAGATGATCTTGACAAAGACTTAAATTATTAAAACTAGGAAAATTTTCTTAACATATATATGTGCATATATATATTGGTAAGGGTTAGTCCAAATTTAAACTAGAGAAATTTTTTTCCATGAAATATATTTTAAAATACTAAACTGCTTCAGCAAGGGCAATATTTAGAAAATGTTAACATTATCAAGAGATGCAAAATAAAGATTAAAATTAGGCTGACCTTACTACTTTGGAATTTACTCTATTTTGGAACTGTATTTCAAGGATTTGCATGTCTATGAGAATCTCAAATACAGGACTGGTTGAATATTCTCCTTCTTCTGGGCATCAGAAATATTGCAGCAAGGTTAAGAAACTATAGCAAGTATGCAGTGAAATTACCTTGCATGTACAAAACAATGAATAACTTGTATCTCAAAATGCTGATAGAACTTGGAGTGATCACAGCTTTCTCTTTCTTTTAGTCTAATGGAGCTGAGTCTGTTCCCATCTTACTGGTAATAGTCCAATGGGGATTTGTCACAGGGATGAGGAAGGACAAAGAATGTTAATAAAACATGCATAATAATACAACTACTGAAATACTCTACCTCTGTGTCATGGTTTAAACCCAACCAAACCCCCCAGAGCCACTCATTAGTGGTCTCTACTAGAAGCAGAAAAGGCCTTGGCTCTGTAAGAGCCCTGTTAAGCAATAACAGAAAACATCTCTGTGTGATCAACCCTATTTCCAGCACAAATCGAAAGCACAGCCACACCCTCAAAGCCACTGTGAAGAAAATTAACTGTACCCCAGTGAAACCCAGCACACCACACCAAGAGCGGCATCTATAATGAGGTACAAAAAGTCATGGGATCTCCCATTAATGAGATAAATTGGCCATGGACTGGATCCACTGGGGAATTCCCAGTGCTTGACAAGAGGGCTGAAGGAAAATGCATTTTCCACCACAGTGCAAGGGGGTGACCTGCCTTGTCACCCTGATCACCGCATTGCTGATTTGTATGGCTAATGGCCATCTCTCTCCAACATCAGCGCTGAAAGAACATTGCAAGCTTATTAATTAGATAGAGCATAAAGTGCCGGTTCATTTGCTGCAGAAGCGGCTCCTTTTGAAGGCTATCACCTTGATTTCTAAGGCACTGACCCATGACCACTATTTGCCTTTGCTGCTCACAAAGAATGCTTATGTTACGCTCTTGCAAAAGAATTCCTCTGAAGCATGGCTATCCAGTCCTACATGCTCTACAGAAATACAGAGCCTAGAAATAATCTCTCAGTACCCAAACTTGACAGCAATCTGCTGAATATTATGTCAGATCTGTCTACACAAACTGTTATCAGGTTATGGGTACATATATTCTTAACTTTTGTTCCTTGTCGTGTAGAGTTATCTTTTTTGGTGTTGTAAGGAAATGCTGACATTCTTTTTCAAAATTCATTTCCCTTAACACAACACCATGAGGTAATCTGGTCAAAGACAAACTGCTCTGCCTAGATATATCCAAAACAAAAAAAAAAAAAAGCCCTTCTGAGTTCAGTGTCTAGATTAATCTGGCTGTTCTGGATCAAGACACAAGTAGGATTTCAAACATTTTCCTTAGTTCAGCATTGCTTCTTGCTTCTTGAAGCACGAACCATCAGTGTGATGGCTACTGCGGCTCAGCCACAGGCATCTAACTTCCCTTATTCACTGTATCTGCATATGAGCTGCCTGGTCTGGCTTGGGAAATTTATAGTTCTGGGTCCTTGCATTGCTGTGCTGAGTCTAACAATGACCAAGTTTCTTGTTAGTGTGGATGTAAATAATTTCTTTCCCAACACATAAATTAGAATACATTTAGAAGACATCCACCTTGGAAAACAAATTAGTTAAGGAGAAAAGAAAGTATCACTATGTAATTGAGTCAGTGAGGTGAATGAAGATCCTTCTACAAGAGCAGAGAATCATAAAACTGTATCCAAAATGAAGGAAAATGAAATTTTCAGTCCACACACAATAGTACCAATGCATATTATAAAGCCACATAATAAATCGTGAAAGGATTCTTTGCAGCAATAAGTAGATTTCCCTAAGTGATACTGCTTGTGTGACATTTCAAGCACACAAGTCTGAAGTGCTGGACCTTGAACTCATCCACTGTAAGCCCCTCCCTGCTCCCAGGTACCAACAATGGGTGCCCCAGAGGGAGGACAGGGAGAATGTAAGTGGAAAAGGCAGTAACATGTGGACATATGGACAAGCACATAAAAGTATTTTCTCAGAGTTCTTCCTCAGCCTTTAAAAACCCACAAATCTGTTACTTAAAGCCCAGTTGGTCAAATCACAGTACCAACCAAATTAACAAAAGATACACGTAGGAATAGCAGCGACAGACCTGTAAAAAGTCTGTAGAAACATTTGGGGAGGTCCTCCAAGAGTCACTATGTAGACTTTTCTAACAACACCAACTTGACACTCATCTGGGGTCAGGTAGGATGTCAGGAACACTGGGAACACACAAAGACAGCAGATGTAACTTTAGTGTTTTATAAACCAAGTGTGCATTCACTGTTTTGAGTGTTAAATACTAGTTTAGTCAGCCCACCTCCAAAAGGATATAGCAAAATAAGATATGTAAATGATTTAACAGGTATAAATCTTAAAATGTTAGAAGTGCTTAATAAGCTCTTAATAATGACAGTAAACACAAATGGGCTTTAGCCTTTCAAGGAGACATCAAATGGAAATAAGATAGAGTTAAAACAGTCAGAGAAAAACCTGCATCCCTCAGCATGATCATTGTTCCTCTGATATTTCCTAACTTTGTGTATAACTTATCTTCATTTCTAAGCATCCAGTACTGGTCAGAGTCAGGCAGAAGGCATAATGTCAGGGGAACTTTATGTATAAATGTGTGGCTTTACATTAAAATAAATAAATAAATTGAGATGAATTTCTGGTTTTCTTCAAAGTAATTTATAAGGTAGGCTGAAATTTCACAGCAGGTTGTAAACTAAATGGGGCAATGCTGATTTAGCTGTGGAGTTTTTCCTAATATATTTGTTTCATGCGACAACTTTGTGGGGGAAAAAAAAGACAAAAAAAAAAAAAAGCTTTTTCCTTCTGAATAGCCTTCCCTATCACATCTTGCAAAAATCTGTTACAATATTCAATCAGTCCAAAGGCTGGGATTGCAGAGACCTTCGACCGATGAAGTAGAGGACTGCTGGGGAAAAATTATTTCAATCCACTTTCAGGATAAAAGATGAAATACAGACAAAAAATACTCAGTAACATCTTGTGCTTCACAGCCCTTGTAGAAATGTGATCTTCTGAATGACCTATAGTGCTGAGGATTCAATCAAAAGAGGTTTAATGGTTGGGCATTGGAGCGATGAAGTCGTGGTGGAAGGCAGTTGGGTAGGTGGTATTTGGTAGCTCATTACAAGGCAGGTGATGGTCCAGAACATTTGCCTCACTTAAATATCAGAAGCAAAGGTATTAAACTGGAACACCTCTCCTATGAAGACAGGCTGAGTGTTGGGTTGTTCAAGCTCAAGAAGTCCCCAGGGAGATTTTACTGCAGCTTTTCAGTATACAAAAGAATTTCTTAGAAAGGCAGAAGCAGATTTTCTAACAGTGTCTGTAGTGACAGAACAAAGAGCAACAATTTTAAACTCAAAGAGGGCAGGTGTAGGTAGGGCATAAAAATGAATTCTTTAATGATGAGGGTGGCAAGACACTGGAACAGGTTCCACAGAGAAGCTGAAGATGTCCCATCTAGGAACATAGCATGTGTTCAAGATTAAGCTGGATGAGGCTTCAAGCAACCCAATTTATTTGCCCCTGCCTAAGGGAGGAGGTTAAAATAGATGATCTCTGAAGGTCCCTTCTGACCCAAACCAATCTACTGCTCTGTGATTCTAAAGGAGTATCAGCACACACAAATATACAGTGATTCACAATTGCCTGGCCACCCGTACAGAATTGTCACTGAAATAAAAGAAAAACCCCAAACCAACCAACCCTGAAAGACAATCATTATTTTCCCTAGTAGCTGGATACTAGGAGAACTCGTTTCCTGAGCAGCATTTGTGCATGGGCAAGCCTAGTGATTCCTTGCTTGAAAACAACTAGTCAGCAAAATACCAGCTTTGTAGAACTTTGTGTAGGATGGGAATATTGAAGTTCTTAAATATTGTTTCTCTTTTGATTGCAGAGGAACAATGGTGAAATGAAAAGTAACGTGTGTTTTATCCTGCCTGATGACAAACAAGGGGGGAAAATAGCATCTTTAGTTTTCAGCAATATCCAGTGTGGGGAAAGTACAAAGGAAACTGAACAGATGCCTTCCTTTTACTGTGGGTTCTTTTTCAAACAGCTATTCCTATAATTTGGCAAGAGGAACAAGACAATCTAGCTTTCTGTATTAAAAATAAAAGAACCCAACAGGTTTACTTGAGAGATTAGTCACTGGGTACTTCTTACTTGTGACACCAGCTTCAAGATGCTGCATTGAAGTTACAAAGAAGTACCATGCAGCAGTTAGTTTGAATCCCTTAGGATTTTCAATGAAATCTGAAAAAATCCTACAGTAAAAGTATTTTATCCAAAGGAAGAGAATGGGGTTATCAAATTGTTATTACACTTCAGAGACAGAGGGGCACATGATTCCTCTCAGTATCAATTTTAGCAACATACATAACCAGGTAGACAACACAGACCACCATCGTGGACTCAGAAACAGAAAGAGATGCAAAAGACTAACATTAGATGTGCAAGATTGCCATTCAGATTTCTGATGTTTCAAACCAAGAAACCAAGATTTCATTACCTTAATTTAGCCAAATGTCCAAATGTTTTGGAAAGAAAATGCATCTGAATTCCCAAGTCCACCTGGTTTTAGGCTCTAACGCAGAAATTTGAACCCCTCTCCTTCTTCCTGGTCACTGGAGAAAATTTCAGAAGTTAATTTAGTACATGAGTGGTTGCATATGGCTGTTTGTCTCTCCACTCACTGTAGAAGTGACAGCAGAGAGGTACAAATGATCAGGGGAGCTCATTGAGATCAGTGTCTCATGCTGAGGACAGCAATGCAATGCAATATCTATTTTAAAGACTCCACAAAGCACCATCATACCCAATTCAGTGTGAGTTACTAACGATTAGCATGATTGTGAGCAACTTAACAGCTTATAATACCTTGACACACACTTTAAAATTTGAATAAAGGTCACAAGTTCACAACTACAATTTATTATAAAAGGGCAGCAAAAGTCAACTGCACTGCCAGAGAACACTCTCCTTTCACTAATTGGGGTTTTTATGCATAAAACCTCCAGAAGACCCTGAGCACCCATGCCACTGAGGAGCACAGCCTTTCCTTGCCTCAATCCCCACCAACCTGATGCAGCAGAAAAACTCCAACTCCTGAATTAGGCAACTCTGCTCAGGTAATATGAATTTGACCGCTGTTCTAGATCTATCATAGCATTTACAAACAGGTCATGAATTAAAAACAAAACAAAACAAAATATTGCAGTACAGTAAAATACTTGCTTTGGAATAAAGCAACATCCAGGATACAACCTCCAAAATATTTCTAAGAGCTGTCCAGAAAATTGCCCTGTCAAAATCTACTCCCTCTGTGCCACTTCAACAGCAGGAAGACCTGGATACCTAACAGAAATATTTCTGGCATGGAAAGCCTAGCACCAGCTGACAGAAAGGACATACACATACATAACACCAACACACAGGCTTTGCCAAGGGACAAACAGGGCCTAATCAGAGCACACTGCTCTCCAATAACTCTTGGCTGCAGAGTGTCCCCCTCGCTTCCACCACAGTTTAGCACAATTTAGAGATGTGATTGAGCTGTCATAACTTATCCAGGAATCTTCATCTGAGGATTACCACAGTTAAAAAAAAAAAAAAAAACCAAACCAAACACAAAAAACAAGAGCAACTGTCCTGAAGTCAGTCTTCCCATATGTAACTCTTTCTGGAAAAAAGATGGTGCAGGGTTGATGTAAAAATCATCAATTTGAAACACAGCCAGGGGAAGGAATTGGTAGTTAAAAGGATTTTGTCTCTGAGAAATTTTTGCACCTTCCAAAGACACACAATGAGAATGGATTAGTAATACTGAAAAGGTAAAAAAAAAAAAATGAAGAAATCATGAGGTGCATCATATAATTGAATTTAGCTAAGTGACCTACAATTAAAACTACAATGATTTATTAAAGAAAAAGAATGTTTTCACTCACACATCCCAGAGCACAGGAATTTACTTGTTTCTCAAGTTACACATGCAAATTCCCACACCTCACAGTGATAATGTTCTCCATGAATTCAGATAGGTTATTACCCTCAGCTGATATATCAGAACAAGCATTTCAAACCGTATCAGACAAGTGTAAAAATTCAGAGATTAATGAATTTAAGATTCAAAACAAGCAATGTACCTTTGAATAAAATATATTTGCAGGTTTTTTCCATAAAGATGAGTTAATTTATTAGGCATATGTATAAGCTGATAGAGTTCCTGAAAAAATTATTGCCATTTCTATCTAGCAGAACCTCTTCTTTTTAATCAGTTCTTCCCCACTAATATTGAATCAAGGCTGGAAAGAAAACTGCTCCTTAAGAGGGGCATGATACCTAATGTCACAGCTTACTAGTCCATGAATGTTCTTTGTTCTGGTTAGGCTTCCTGGATGAATAACTCAAATTCTTTTCTAATTTTATAGCAGCAGCTGGTTACTGTTAGATTAACACAATATTCTCTTTCTCTGAACTTGCTACCTGGGCATAAATATACAGGAGCCAGGAGTAGGAATTTCCATACTCAAACTTCATCGCAACTTTTTGGGCTTGACACAATTCTTTATCCTAATTGGCTTTTATCCCCCAAACGCATTTTAATTCAATAATAAATAACCATCAGCAGAACATGAATAATTACTTTAGGTACATTGGAAATGAAAACCTCCTGCTATAACTGTCTCCAAGTCAATGAAAACATTTGTTATTGAAGAGTAACTGATGCCTTGAGAGATTGCAATTGTTCACACATACTTTTAATCTGTGGCAACATAACTGTTACTGATGGAACCTCTGTGTGTAAGAAATCTAAATCACAAAGACAATCTAGAGACTTTAGGGTACATGAAAATTTACCCTTCTTTTTTAATAGAAAGTCTTCTGGGCTTCTTAATTTGTTTCTGTCCTTTCAGAGAGAATGTTTCTGCTTCAAATCCATTTACCATTGTGGAAGGTAAACCTATCCACTATTCTTTTCACTATACAGCAGAAGCATAGGAGGAAAACCTCCTCCACCTCCAGCTTCTTCAGACTCAGAAGAGCGTATCAATTTTGCAGTTTGTGGATCATTGTGACTTTACTCAACCACACCAAAATTGTTTTGGAGTCCTGTTTAGGGATTTTTTATCTTCACAGTTCAACACAATATTTGGTGCCATTATAGTTGTTTATGGAGTCTTTCATCTTTCAATAAGAAGATGGCCCACCTTTGTTTCATCTCTTAGAGCTTTTACTCAGAACTGCCTAAATCTGAAAACCTGTTTCTTCCATTCTGCCCTTCCTTTCCTGGTCAGGGAACACAGAGCTGATATTAACCAATATTTTTTTCCCTGTACAAATATCCTTGTCATTTGACCCTGCTAACCCAGCTCTCCCTGGCTCCTAGCAGAAAGTGTCCTGAGACAAGTCTTCAGTATGTTGCTCATCTTTTGGAGGGCAGCACCTTGCCATGCTGTCTGAGAAAGAATCTTTTGATGCCATGGAAATGTGGGTCAGAGCTCTTCACTGTTTAGGAAATGTTTCCAACCTAGTTCATTCAATAGAGAGGGGAAAAAAATATATATGGGCCACATGGGCAACAAGAAATTTCTGAAGTGTGTGTAAGCTGTTCTACTGGGAACAGATCTGCTCTTCAAAAAGGTGATGAACATGAACATCACAATCAATGTCAAAGATTTTAAAATTCAATTTTATGTAAAGATCCCAAAATCCCACTAACACTTCCCTAGTAGCAACCCACAGGACTCTTCACTGTCAGGGTTCTTCAAGCATTTTCAGCCTAGGTGAGTAACACAAGTATGCCCAACTCAGCCCTAAAGCCTTCCTGTGTTTTGAAAGGCGTTTTTTTTTTTTGAGAAATTGATTCTCAGTATGGATGTAGAATAATGCAGCTTTTGTCTGACACCAGTAGAACTTATTTCAAAGGAAAAACAGCTATGTAAGAGTTCCAGGAACACATGACACTTCAGAAAAAAAGAAAAATTACATAGTCAAAGGTCCACATTTTCTCTAAATAATAGACTTAAATGAAAATTTTCAAAGAAATTAAAACATAGGATGGAAAGTTTTCTAGAGAATGCCTCATTTATTCCTCTCTGCACAATCTTTTTCCTTTCAGTGTGAAATTTTCACCACATATAGAAATAAGTACATCTAAGTTCACCTTCAGCTATTAAATTCGACTTTTACAGTCCCTGGCATCTCTCCATTCTGTTGAAATCACTGCACAAATCTTAGGCTAAAGTGGCAAAAATCTCTTTTTAAACATTTCTTTTAGTTCTATTCCTTTCAACAACCTCAGTCAGACATAGAACAGAAGTGGTGAAACTATATTTCATGTAGTGGAAATTCGGCAATGCATTAAGAACATCTCTCTGAGTAGGTGATAATGGATTCCCATCATAGCTCTCAAAATTAGTCATCAAGTCACAATCTGAGGTCAAGTAAAGAGCTTTTCAAAGAAAATGAGCATGAACTGACAATTAATACATTTAGACTGGAAGTCTGAGAGGTTCTAATTATAAGAATGGAGAGAATTTCCTGAGCAATAACAAAGAAGTCAACAGTCTACTTATTGGTAGGTAAAACCTGATTTTTGTAATCAGATTGGCTATAACAGCAAGTATTGAGTTCCTGGGTTTGGTGATCCAGTGGATCACTCTCAATATTTATTTTTCTACAAAATTATTTATTTATTATGATTCTATGTATCTTCCCACAATATTTCAGCAAGGGTAATGGGACAGCTGCTGAATCCCACTTTAGAATATAGAGAAAACAAAATGAATTAGAGGTTGTGTTAAACCTTTCTTCAGTTGACATTTTTGAGTGCTGCGTAAAGCTTTATATGAAAAAAGAACCCATGATTTTCCAAAACCAGAAAGCACTGCTCAACATCTTTTTATGACAGATAAGATTTCCAAATTCTTATGCAGAATTAATTATACCCTCTTATTATTTATAGAATATAATTTCTAAAATCAACATGAGCCTAATGTTGAACACCAAATGGTATTTTTGAAAAGTAGTCCAACTATGCTTCCAGTAACCAGTTGCGTGTCTTTTAATTAGTTCTCATGATCAATTTTAATTAAAATGAATAATTCAAATATTATGCATTACAATCTCAAGCATTAATCTTCTCAAGAAAAGTAAAGAAACTTAAAAGGCTATGATTTAAACACAGTCTCCAAATTTGAGTTTATAAACTTGTGTGTAAGACAAAGGATCCACAATTTGGATTGTCCTCTTGTGTAACCTTTTCCTCTGCAGAAGTTCCTTGGACAAACAAAAGTCCCAGAAGAGATGAGAAAAAACTAAGTGCTCAGAAATTAATCTTTGTATTTCATGATCATAATACAAGACACAAAAAAATAAAAGATTACACAAAAAAAAAAAGCTTTACAAACTTGGTTTAAGCAAATATTTTCTCTTATTGTAACCTTCAGGAGTCCTGGAGGTGCTGTGAAAAGAATATTCAAATTAGATATCAATTAGCAAGCATCAGATGACTAATAATTTAGGAGTAATTTAGGAAATCCTAATGGGAAAAAAACCAGCACCCAAAACCACTTTACCCTGCAAGCTGATAGAAAGCAGCTAACCTAGAACTAGTACAGGTATGGCATGAAGTTGTAGTCATAATGCATAACAATCTTGCATATTAGAAGACTATTGTATTTATTCCATGAAAATAAAATATGGAGAGTGAAAGAAGAATTTTCTTAGGGTTTTTTTTCAGTGAAGATGTCATATTTTTGGTTTAAAATATACTGTGGCTGTATTCAACAATACAGTATACCTAAATCTATTAGAGAGAGTTCAACATATATTTTGCCCATAGCTTTTCTTCCATTTTCTGTTACAACGATTTCTGTCACTTGGGACATTCATGTGGTACGCAAGAGGTGCAAGGGTAAGCACAGATAAAGTTAGAAAAATAAACGTATCAGATTGATCTTCAGCTTCTCTAAACTGGTGAACTTGTATTGACTCAGTGAGATGACTATCAGATCTGCTCTATAGAAGCTGCTCACAGCAATCTTCCCCAGATTCAGAGATGAAGATGATGCGTTTCAGAGACTTAAGTAGTCATATTTCCTCTGACCCCAATGCATTCACCTCATGGCAATCTCCAACCTGATGTAATAGCTACAGAAGTTTCTGCAAGCAGGAATGCACATTACTGGCATACTAGTTTTGCCTCAAGTTATGAAGTCAGTCCTTTTTGTGCTAGCTTTGCACAAGCTGAAAAGTGAAAAACTTATTTTACAAAAGGGGAATGAAAAGGCTTGAAGCATTTGCCTAAACAAAATAAAGAGCCAGAAGACATGCAGCTGCTACCCCTAAATATAAAGGAAGAAAATGAGCTATTTCACCCTGGCCATGTTATTAGCAACTCTGACATAGAAACAAATGCATGTGAACTGTCTGAGAATAAATCCAGGCTGGATATTGAAAAAAGTCTTTACACTATCAGGGAAGGAAGACTCTAAAACTCCTTTCTATTAGAGAACAGTAAAAACAAAGGAAAAAATGATCATTCTTAAATTTTGGCAAACATGATTAAAATATGACATGATAGATCTGGGTCTGACAGCCCAAGACATCCTTGGCTTCTATCCGGTATTCCTATGAAGAAAAAGAAATTAAAAAATGACTCCTACTTTCCGACTGGAATCAATTTTACCTTGGGCAGAAAATTACAAATAACCCTTTTAAGTGTGAGTAATACTTGGTTCATTCTACTCCAGCTGTTTACCACATATGATGCCCTTATCCGCAAGTCAGGAAAAAATAGTGTTGTTTCTTCTTATTACACTGTTAATGAAAACATTTGTTTCCACAAAGCAGAGTTTTAGATCAACACAAACTCAGTCCAGAGCAGTAGTGCATGTGTGTGCATGCATGCACCAGTCAGTAAAAATTCAAGGAAATCGTCCAGCTGTTCTCTGCCAAACCCACAGTGCTGCTGGCACAACAAACTATGGGAACTCCTTCATCTTAACCTCAGCTACCTCAGTTTACCTGGCTTGAGGCTGCTTAAAGCTGCCTTTGCACCAAGTTGGTAGATCATTATGGCACATACCTTACACACACACAGAGAATCAATTAGGTTGGGAAAAACCTCTGAGATTATCAAGTCCAACCTTTGTGTAACCACCACCTTGTTGGCCAGACCATGTGCCATGTCCAGGTTTTTCTCAAACACCTCCAGTCCATTCCACCATTTAACAGCCATCTCAGTGAAGCAATTCCTCCTGATGTCCAGCCTGAACCACCACCAACCTGCACAATTTAAGGCTCTGTCCTCTTGTCCTGTCACTGGCTGCCAGGGGGAATTGGCTCTCCCTTGACCTGGCTATGACCTCCTTTCAGGTGGCTGTGAAGTTTCAGTGCCTGGCTCTGCTGTTTTCTCACCTCCTTCCTCTGGCTTTGTCTGTGCAACTCTCAGACTCCAGTCTGTAAAAGAGGGTTGATAAAATTACTCTAAGTCAGCTTTAAAGGGATTAGGAATTGCAATATCTAGACAGAGTGAGAGCCAAAGTAATTTATCATTTCAAGTTTATAAAAGTAAGAGTGTTACCACAGCAGCTATTTTTGTATGCTAGGACAACATAATATTGTTAATACGAAAAAATGAGTCAAATGTTTAGCAAATATTAATTAATTGAATAGCAAACAACAAGCATTCTCTTTTGGCTGATAAATACACTTTTTTGCCCAAGAAAATGAAGATCTGTATGAGCACCAGTATTCCTTCAAATTCAAAAAAAAGATTGCTCACATGCTCATTAAAAAAATTAAGAGACATACTTATGCATATGCCTAATGAATAATTAAATTTTGAAATTGTGTTCAGAAGTATTTGCCAATTATTTGATCAAACCACAAATTAAATGCTTCACTAAAAATAGCATGAAGGCAACAAATTCAAAGACTACAACATGACAAAACCTCCCTACATAAATTGCTCATGTAATCTGATTTCTAACCTCTTGACCATAGTACAGTTTGGCAATGGGATATCATATTCTGACATCTACAGAACTTTTATCATATTTACGCAGAGAAACAAGTGATATTCAGTGAATGGTATTTTTATTCACTTTATTTTCTTCTGCGTCTTTAATTCATTCTCTTTTCTTTTTCTTCCCTCTTTTTTTTTTTTTTTAATTTCTCTGTTAAGTATGGAGTGGCCTAATTCCTTATAAACCCCATTTTGTTGATGCCTGGTTTCAACAGCACTTTATATCTCTATATAGAATATTTTATCACCTTAAAAGGCTTCTCTTACTATTTGCTAAAAATCTACAGCATGTCTTTGAAGTGAGGAAGCTCTCCGTGAATATTTCACAGATGGGAAACTGAGTCATATATAAATATAACATTTAAGAAATCTAATTTGGGGTGTTAGCTTGATGACAAGATATATATTTTACATATCGGAGATGCTCCCATGTTTCAACAAAACTCTAAACTGTCAGCATTCCTAATCCAATTAGGATTCAGGATGAGTTTTTTCTCTCTTGAGTACATCTGAGCTAGAGAGGACTACAGAGAAAGAAAACAGGCATCTAGAGGTCAGATAACTCACCCAAAGTTAGAGTCGAGATCAGCATAATTCATGTCTGAAAAGCACCAGGGTCTTTCCATTGGCAAGAAAAGGAGTCAAAATATCAAAATTCACAAATAAGTATCTCAAATTAAGTGAATGGACTCAGACCAGAATTCCCACATTTTTGACCCTTGACATTAAGCTTCTGAACACTTTTCTTTAATAGTGAATCATGTTTGATAGAGTGAGTTGTTCTCATAAATCTTTGTCTGAGCTTAGACAACATCAGTGGCACTAGTCGTTAGAAGGAACTGGTAAATTTAAAAATATATATTAATGTATATATTAAAAATATATATTAATTTAAAAATATATATTAATGCAGCACATTCTGCTTTCTACACTGCTAATGTGTCAATCTTCCTTGCATCTGAATTCTGATTTAATTTCCCCAAAGAAATTGAAACTTCTTCAGTGGGGAATGGAAGAAAACTTAAACCAAAAGCATAAATTTGTCCAGTGAGATGTCAAGACCTGTTTTCTTCATTCTGCAATTGATGGGACAGTCAGTTCAGAGAGAAGGCTTGCTCTTACATCTCCTAAAATCTCTGAAATGTCTTGTTCTCTTTGCTTTTTTCCACCATATCCAAGACAAAATCATACAAACCTAGGCTGCTGAACCTTTCAGAAGACAGACAGAACACACTCATCCCCCCCAAGACCGTGATTCATTTCTAGTGAAAACCTTGTGGGGATGGTGGGGAAGTAAAGGAAAAATAAAAGCCTTTTTCTGGTTATAAAGTAGAAAAGCAATGTTCCATAAAAATCTCCAGCAACATCCACCTGCCACTGGGAATTTCACAAGCCAAGTAGATGATTGTTGCATTGGCTGCAAGCTCAGACCTCCCATATGGCAGGGCTGATTCAGCCACCAAATGACCAGTGGTGCAGCCACTCAGAAGCACGACCAGGGAAGACTTGTGTTTCCACCCAAGGTATTCTGCTTGCAGGACTGGATGTCCTTCGATTTATATTTTGAGTTTGTGTTCCAAATGTACTCAAACACAAAAAAAAAAAAAAAAAAAAGTTTGAAGGTTTACAACACAGGGATCCAAACAGATAACACAGAATTGTTCCTCCAGAGCTGACAAACTTAAACAAGCAGGTCAAGCATACAACAGTGGAACATTCAACATGAAGAGACTTTTTGACACAGCTACCTTCAATAATTTCCTAATATTGCTGTTTGGCACTTGTATATACAAAGCAGCCCTTTGATTATTTTGATTTTTAGACAACCATAAAGGCAGTAACTGCTAAATACAACTCTCTTATTACAGACATAATGAAAAATAAAGTTTCTTTTTCTGCAACATAGCAGGAATCAGCTGAGACCACACTGTAAAACACCAGGTAAGGCCACCTCAGAAGTGTGAGGTGAGAAGGGCTTGACAACAGCAGAGAGATTAAAGGATTTTTGGGAAAGCTCTGAATGTTTCAGTCACGTACTCAGTCAGGACTGATCCCATTCCTCTATTCTTCTCACAGCTGATTTTAGGTTTTACAGACTCTCCTGTCACACAATTTAGCAGCAGCACATTCTGCTTTCCACAGTGCTTAATGTGTCAGTCTTCCTTGCATCTGAATTCTGATTTAATTTCCCCAAATAAGCTCCCTTCTTCCCCAACCCTGTCTTTGTCACATCTTCACCAATCATTGCTTTTAAGGAGGCTTAGCTATCAAAGGAAAATTAGAAAAGAAGCAGGAGTCCTTTCTAAAACCAAGTAATCTTCATTTTTCCTTCCTGCTCTGTTTCCTCAGGGATACAGTAACATTTTGGGCCTTCTCTGATGGAAAGACCTGGTGGCCTCTTATTCTCACGCTGGGATGGAGAGAGCTCAATCACTTGTCAGTGCCATAAATGTTTAATACTCATGCAAGCAGAACTGTCTCATGGTGGTTTGCTAATTACCCACTCCAACAGGCTCCGGATTGGATGGCCTTAGATTATTCTCCTTTTTGGCTATGCTTTAAAAAATAATTACTCATCATATTTTCAGAAAAATACAACAGTATGTTTTCACAGCAAAGGCTGTACTAGCAACAGGGAGGACACTAAAAATAGGATAAAAGAGGCCAGTGATTTCTTTGATTCATTGGCACTGTTTCCAGCTCTGCTGTGTGTGACTGGAGTTTGTACAGAGAGCAGAAATCCACTGAAGATGAGATCTTCCTCTTATACCATGCTGTGTGCATTACTACTGTTGAATGAGCAATTAGTGCAATTTGCAGAAAATTAGCAGATATTTTTAATGAGAAAAGTCATTTGTTTCTAGGATTGCCATTTTACATGCCACAGATTTGGTGGTATAGAATTACAAAATATAACTCAGCACTTCAATTAAACCACTCATGGAGCTCTGATGTGTGTCCCTAAAACACAGAATTTAAATAAGAATGACTGCATAATTCAATATCAGACAAGCTGAAACAGAAAATTATCCAAAAGTAAAGCAGATAGATTTTTTTTTCCCAATCTCAAGATTTTACTAAAGCTGACTAAACAGCTGGAATTTCAGAAATATCACTTTATCACAAAGTGCATAGACAACCAGTGATAAGAGACATTTTTGACTGATTAGTTGTTCAGATCAGTGAAAATTAAAGCTACAGTGAAACATATCTAGAGTACGAGAAAATTGAGTGAAAGTGCAAGAAGAATAGAAGAACAGAAGGGGACTTGGACACCAAACTTACTGTCAATGTGTCTATGTAAGAGGCAATGCAGAGGTCAAAAGCAGAAACTGTCAGTATGGAAGAGACTGACAAACTTGCCTGCAGTTTTGAACCTCAAAAATTGAAACCAGCAACAACATAGGAAAAACAGGATGCTAATAAGTTCATATATACAATGATATTAACATGTGACATATGGTTTGAAAATTGACATTATAGGATCAAAACTTATAGAGATTAGTATATGATGGTTTTGCCTTAAAGAATTGCTCTTCATACCCATGCCTTCAGCTGCTCTGCATCAAGTGGCTGCAAAAACAGAGATTCAGTTCATATTCCTACAAACCCATTAGAGAATACACAAAGAATGCTTTCAACACTGAGAATAAACAGTTACTCTAATCATGAGAATCAGTCATTAAACAAAGGCACTCCCAAAGCTAATAGTCATCCTATTAACAGGTTTCAGTTTTCACTATAAAACTGCAGAAGGCTATTGCTTTCCAATTTATTCTCTTTCAAAATCTTGTAATGTCAATGCTGACATTTTCAATTTACCTTAAAGATAAAAAATTGAAACTGAATTAATTTTTGTTTTCAAACTATTTACAGCCCAAAACAACATTTAGAGAAAACCCAGTTTATGCCCTCTCTTTCTTGTAGCAAGGCAGGATGCAGAAAGAAAAAGGGATTCTTGATAATCAATAAATGAGTAAATGAAAACAAAACACCTTTCTTCTCATCCCTTATACTCCAAAACCAGATGGAAATAGAAACCTGAGCTTACGCATTCAGGAGAGTGAAATCAATGAAACAGTAGCACACCATAAAAGACTACAGTGAATGTATGTAGGATGAATTCAAAACCAAGGAAGTCTAACATCTTGTCAAAACTCTTCTGCTTTTTTCTTTATGTGACTGCTGGCTATGTTACACCATAAAGAATGCAAAGACTAAGTAATATTCTGAGAAAGATATAACATATTTTTCATTTACAGCAAAAACTTTAAGTCCTTGTTTTAAATGCAGAACTTCTGTGACAGTTGAATTTGCAACTAAATTTGGATCATTTACTGCTGATATACTGATTAGTTTAATCGTGAAAACATGACTCACACAGGCCAAAACACTGTTAGCAGGTTCCACACAGACATCAATTTCACAGATGTGGAGTAGAAGACATAAAAAAATCTGTATGCACACATACATACATATACTTTCTGTGGAAAAAAAAAAAAAAAGAGAAAAAAAAAGAAAATTAACAGAACCTTCGGACTTCAGTAAAACTGGTTTTTGCCCCACAGCTGTGGGGTACTTGTGGTATTTTTTTCCTGTCTCTTTGGTCACCAAGACTGTAAACTTTCCAGTGACAGGAAATAGTTTATATAGAACTCCATTCTACATTATTATGCTAGCTGAGATCTGAACATGCCCGTCAGATGAAGCCTCCCATTGGTACAAGCAGCTTGAGAGAAACTGCAGCCATGCTTGAAACTGCTCACTGCCCCAGAGCAGCCTGGTAAGTTGTCCAACAGCTCTGAGGTTTTGTTCTTAGTAAATTAATTTTTTATCTAATCAAAAAATGTCACCATCCCTCCAAATTTCTCCCCCTCTGCAGGTTTGTTTTTTTTTTTTTTTTTTAACTTTCCTTATGCAGGAGTTATTTCTGGGCTGTTCTATCAGAAGTCAAGTACCTTATGACAAGTAATGTATAAACTTTATTAGTATTTTCAGACTCATTCCCTATTTTTTTTCCTCCATCTTGAACAATCTCAACAGAATAGCAAATTAATATGGGGTATAACTGCTGTACATGCAACCTGAATTTCTATGGGTGATGGCTAGTCTGAGTTATCTATGGGAAAAAATATACTTAGATATCCAGGTAATTTCACCTGTTTCTCCAAAAGGCCTGCATTTGGAGCATATGTTGATAACATGGACCAGTTTATATAGTGGCAAATACAAGCTTTTCATAAGCTAGGGTACTATTACAATCAAACACTGCCTACATTTTAAGTTACCACTGTTTCTTATGCAAGGCATAATGTAGGATAATGCATGTAGCTTTACAGCTCGTTTTGAGTTTCAAAACAAGTTACAATGAAATCACCTATTAACCTTTTCATCCCAAGGGTTTTTCTACAAAAAGTTAATATCCCTGACAGCTCCTTGTTTATTTTCAGATCCATGCACTGTTTGCTACTAGTGACCTTGCAAGCAGATTCACACCTTACAAAGTCCCTGACCTTGAAGTCATTAAAATCCAATCACACACTGGGCAGGCTTCCATATTCATTAGGACAGCAAGAAGATAGATTTGAACATGCCTTTGAAGTGACCAATACATTCATCAGCCAATTTCCATCTTCTTCAACAATTTCAGATTGCTCAGGGATATTACTAGATTAATTGCTACAAAAAATCTTTTGCAACAAAACAGTATCAATGTTAAGCAGATGCAATATGTTTCTAATTAAAAAGGCTATGATCAAACATAAGTCATAAATTATAGGTTGTCCTATGAATACCCATATGAAGTTCCTATAACAGTTCTTTTTGCTTATGCTTTTGATGTAGGGGTCAGAGCATTTTCTCAAAACACATGCTAATGAAACTAGCATCTAAAATTAAGAAAAGCCATGTCTACAGCTAAATGAAACCTCACATAGGTTATATATATATTTTTTAATTAAATCTATCACTGGAAGGTGCTAATTAACCCTATTAAGTTTTTATGAATTTATTTTCATGAGCCCCTTTGGAAGGTAATACTTCAAATCATAAAGATAAGATTTATAGCAAGCATTAAAAGAACAACAAAAGCTGAAACAGAGACCTAGAGGAAACATTTTCTCCATCCTATTTTGACATACACTTGCCTTCATCTCCACAGATTGTTCTCATAGAAAAGTGAAATTTATGTGAATATGCGTTGCAGAAAAAGAAAGGTTTTTTTCACATTTATATATGTAGACATGATTTCTTCCAAATTTAAAGTGAGAAAGATTTGAAGAAGGGTGGGATGAAGGAAGATGTTTCAAATACATAAATAGCAAACCTCAAATGAATCACTACCTGTCAAAAAGGTTGCTCAAAACTCTGTGTTTGCTCTTCTCACAAATCACATTTACAGCAATACTGTTCAAAAGACTTCTACGTTTACCTGGAAAAGGCCAGAGTTATATCAAAACATTTTCAAGGGGACTGAGCTTCAATACTTTGGTCAAAGGTCTCTTTGCACAGAAGGCAGCTGAGGGCATGTTGCTAGCTCCTCTTGAATTTTTAAGCTTGTTGCTTTTTTGTGCATGGGGAACCCATCCCTGTGAGTTTTCATCAAAGCACAGACAAGAGCCTTTAAAAACTCAGGTTTCTTACTTCTTGTCTTAAAGTCACAAATAGCATTGTTAATTGGCAATTTCATGGTGGCAGCCATTTCAGTTTGTTTTTTACTAGGATCTGTCTGAGGTACATCAGTGACAACAAATCAAACCAAGGACCTGTTGGAGAGAACTTTTAATTCAGGAGGCTTTTGCCTGATTAACAGCTTTTAAGTAACATTTCAAAACAAATCACCACTTTTTACAGATCCCTCCAGCTGTCTGATGGCAGAAGCCAAAAGCGACACATGTCTTGCACAGGGGGCTGACCCACTAAAGTCCTGTATTTTGGTGATCACAGTCACAGTCCAGCATATAACTTCAATCAATACAAGGCTGTTAAAAAAAAAAAAAAGACAGAAAGACTAAACAAATCCATGTAGAGACAAGAGACAAACAAGTTTAAGGACCAAAGATAATTCTAAAACTGGCTTCTTAAGGAGAGAGGAGAGAAGAATGAAAGAAAAATCAATATTGCTTGAAAATGCATTCCCCTAGATGGGAAAAGGGCTGTTGTCTTGAGAATACAGTATATAACAGGCAACTGGTTATTTCCCCATGTTTGTTCAAGACCACGTGATGAATGTCCCAAAACAGCATCTGTAACTATAAAACTAGTATAATAGATTTTCCATACTATTGCACAGTAAACAACTGGATAGAGCACAATAGTGTCAGTATCCTCTGTGTAATGGTCAGGTATTTTTCATTTATACTGTCCTTTCATAACCTGCATTGTGCTCACACAGAGCCAAAGCTCAGAGGCTTTGGCACCCAGTTACACCATAAATTGAAATAATGAGAATGGTTTTATATAGTTCTACAAAACGTGTCTAGGGTGTTGTGTGTGTAATGTGAACAATTTTGCAGCCAAGACTCTTTCTGTGGAGAAAACTAAGACCTTGAGCTGTGCTTCTGGAGAAAGCAGGGATATTTATGGCAATACATGCACTGTTTTGAAAGCAACTAATTTTAACAGGCCCATTAGTCTTTATTGAATTATTATAAATAATTTTCCTTCAAGAAAATTAGGTTCAGGAGCATAAAGTCAATTATCTGGCATTACCTTTGCACACAAGAGAGACGTTTGAAGTCATTACATCATACATGCTACAAACTCAGCAAGTTAAATACACCCCTGAAATTTCAGAAACACATCTGAGAAGGTGTCTAAAGCAGTATATAATCATTTATTAAGAGAGATAAGATTTTAAAGCAATAAAATTGTTTGAGCCCAAATCATACGTGCAATAGCTTCTTGAATACCTGCTTTTAGGTATAAAAGGGAAAAATTCAGCCCTCCCTTTCTCATTATTTACAAAGGAGATTTCTCTCTTTAGAATTTTATTATTTGAATGATGACAGTCACATAAAACTCAAAAAATAACAAAAAAAAGCTAAATAGAGAAACATACATTAAAATTTAGCAACCGCACATTTTTATATTTGACACCATGCCTTTATGCATCCTGGATTGTTTTCTATTGACAGCAGCACTCTAATTCCATTTTTAAACACAGTAAAGTTCACAAAGGAGTGGAAAATCACTAAGATTTTGATTGCTGAGGGGCTGGGAGTCTATGCAGCCTGTTGCATTGAAATTACTCTGTGACCTCCTCTGTACCTTTGAAAAAATAAAATCAGGTTCTAAAACTTTACCCCATGCATAACCAATCCTACAGCCATGCAGTTTGGATATATGAGAGGTGAATGTGAGATCATTAAAAAAACAAAATCAATAAGGATGCATGGAAATAGCCAAATGGAGCAGGTACAAGGGTTTTGGTGCACCAGGCCAGCACAGAGTGCTCTTTCATTTGAGTGGTGACAACACTGATCAGTCTCTGGACCATATTCTCCACATTTGGTCTAAATTTATTATCTTTTAATATCACCTCTAACATTTGAATGAATGCCTCTAATTATTTTGATGAATTTTCTCTTTTTCACTTCAATTATGTAGTTATTTGACTAGGTGATTTAAAACAAAGAGTTTCTATGTCACTGTTGGTCTCACTCTCACTTTTGTCATTTTTTAGAACGTTCCTACTGAGCTTCTAGATTTCTTCAACAAAAGCTGGGTTTCATCCCACAGCCCTGGTTGTTCAAGATAGCACTGATCTCATGTTTTCAGTGTGTTTTAAGTGGGCATAACAATTACCTGAAAATATTTCACCAAATAACTTACTTTCATGCTACAATGTTATGTTAAGAACCAATTCCCCAAAACTCATTTTCTTTAAACAAGGATGAAAATGCACTTAGGCATGGATTTCCTGTTCGTGGCCCCAGCTGTAATTTCAGCTTTAATATAATTATTATTTCTGTGTTTACTAAGCCTTCAAAGTGCTTAGCATAGAGCCAGTAAGTGCTTAGAAAACTTGGGTAATAGAGCACAACTTAAGATAGTAATAATGGTTCCTATTAAAAGGCAGAGTTTAACAAAGTGTCATCGTTTTCCAAGTCATGGATTCAGAAAGGTGCTTAAAATAATTATGAACCTTGGAAGAAAAAACTTGAGACACTGACCTGACACCAAAAAAAAGTAAAGAACCAAACCATACATCCCAGAAAACAGAGGAACAGCTCAAGGGGAAGAAAAAATTCACACCAGCATCAATTCCTTAATATGGATACTTAATAATTTGCTTATTTTGTTGTATGCCTGCATTCAGGAGAAATGTCTCAAACAGTCTCAAGCTGCATGAGGGGAAATATAGGTTGGATATTAGGAAGACGTTTTACACAGAAAAAGTGATAAAATATTGGAATGGCCTGCCTGGGAAGGTGGTGGAGTCACCATCCCTGGATGTGTTCAAAAAAAGACTGGATATGACACTTGGTGCCATGGTTTAGTTGAGGTGTTTAGAGCATGGGTTGGACTTGATCTTGAAAGTCTCTTCCAACCCAGTCATTCTGTGATTCTTAAAAAAGGCTTGATCATAGCGGTTGCACACTGCCTGTTTTGGTTTTTTCCTCCTTTAGCATTGACAGGAACAGACATTAAATTCTTCATGGACTGCATTATTTTTTTTCTTCAGACTAAGCTTAGGAATTAAGTCTCTGTTCTAGACAAAGGGGCATATTCCTCAGCTACCTCAATATTATTCAGGCATAGAATTTGCCACCCACTGGCCAGCAGCCATAAAGTCTGTCATTCTACACTGCAGAGAAAATTGTTTAGAGAATCATAGAATCATTTAGGTTGGAAAAGACTTCTCAGGTCATCCAGTTAAACCCATCACTGCCAAGTTCATCACTAAACCCTGTCCATAAATGCCACACCTACACCCCTTTTAAACACCTCCAGGGATGGTGACTCAGCCACTTCCCTCCACAGTCTGTTTCAAGGCTTAAAAACCCTTTTGGTGGAAAAGGTTTTACCTAATAGCCAATCTAAACCTCCCCTGGTGCAACCTGAGGCCATTTTCTCTTGTCCTATCATCTGTTACTCACAAAAAGAGACAAACCCCCACCTCGATACAACCTTATTTTAGAAAGAAAAAAAAAATCATAAATGAGAAAAGACTCTGCAGTAGAAAAAGTATAAAGAAGTTAGAAATTTCAAAGTTAAATTTAACGCAAAGTGATCCCAGGAGTTCACAATAGCAGCCGCTAAAATGTAGGTGGTGATTTTTTTTTGGTGCAGAAGTGGGTAGTGATTTTTAGTGCACTTTATATTTAAATTAGCTCAAAGTGTAGGACTGAATTACCTAGATGGTTAGACGGTATCTAACCATCTCAAATAATTACACAAAGGTATGTGATCTTCCATCTGACTAATGATCCCAAAACGTTTCTTCCAGAGGGAAACTGGAGTGACATTGAGTAGGGGACAAATCACAAAAATGAGGACAATCAGAAAGTTACTTTTGCTTCAGTCATAAATAATGTGAGAAATTTGATGCAGCTGCTCCACGGGGACTCTGTAATGCAAAGACAGAGAATTTTGATATCCCTTTTCCCTACCTCATGCTGCAAAAAATGCTTGCCAAGATATATCAAATCAGTATCGACCTTTACAGATAAGCAGCATACCATGGAAGTTTGAGCTGAATCTTGAGAAAAATAACATACATGAAACACTTAGAAGATTTAAAATACCAAGTAATAGGGGGTGGGGGAAGAGAGGGAGATTACAGTGAGCAAGATGCAAAGACTAATGATAAGGCAGAGCAGAGCATTATTTGGAATAAAAATATGATGTCAAAGCGAGAACTTGATAAAAAAATTCCTACAAGATGGAAACTAGATCCTTACTGTTCATAAGAAATTAAGACCATTCATCGTGTATGTCAAGTTTATAGGCCAGGAAAGCACTTCAACAGAAAGGAAACGTGATCTACACAAGTGTTTCAGAGTAGAACCCTCAAAATCTGATACGGGAAATCCATTGGTTACAGAAACATAATTATGCGGCAAAGGAGGGAATACAGTTATTAGATGGCATCCAAATATGTTATAATTCAATCCTGAAAAGGATCCACATCACTGGAATAGCAAATGTGCTTCAAGTTTTCAATTTACTACTCAAAATGTTCACAGGACATCTCACTTTAATAATCAAGCTTCAATTAAAATCTGCAGATGGCAAAATTTAATGATGCAATTAAGTAATTTTGGTTATTTCCCAAACTGAAATTTAACACACACAGCTCTCAGGACAAACACACTCAAGATAAAGCCAGATTCTGTCTCTTCTCTTTTCTTCTTGCACCAAGGTTTAGTTACAACCTTTTGTCGCTCTTATGAAACGAGGCCACTTTTGCCTCTTTGCTGTTTTCCTTGTAGCCTTCCTCCCACTGCCAGCAAGCATAAACTGACATCCAGTCTGACTGCAGCGTTTTAGCTCCTGCCCTCTCCTGCCCATTTGCTCCTGGGGTCTCACTTGCTCTTCCTCTGATCCCTGGAGGCTCTACCTCCTCGTCAAGACCAAACAGAAGAACAGGGATGAGTCATGAAAATGGGTAGATGACCACAAGAGAGAGACAAATTTAATATTGCATAAAGAAAAAAACATAGCCATCATTCAATGAAGACACATTTACTGTGGTCTGGTGGTCAGAAACACATTAAAAATACAAATAAAAACCACCCTCCTAATGTAGTCCTGTGGCAAACCCACAGTGCTGGAGCTAAGATAAAAGGAATGAGGAGCAATAAATTTATAAAAGCTGACTCACAAAATAAACAGAAAGAGGGATGCCTTTTCAGAGAAGAACTGAGCAACTGAGGTGATATTAGGATAAAACTAAATAAATGTTGAGTTCATAATAAAATTACAGGGCACAAGAAACTTTTTTTAGTGGCATGATTACAGTGTTCTATTTAGACTGTACTATTGAATGTCTGAAATGTTGTAAAGGCAGAAAAAGGCAAAGAAAGTTGAAACAGCAAACTAGTAGCTGCTCTTGAACATATGGCTCACAAAACAAAATTAAAAATATTTGTATTCTCCCTGAGGAAATCGAATTTAAAAGTGAGCACAGCTCTGCATAAATACATGGGATCAATGAGTAGGCAAGTTAAGTGTTTAATTGAATACTGTGCAACAGATATAAGCTAACAAATATGGTACAGTTTCTTTCAAAATTTTTAGACTTATGCAGTTTAAAAAATAATCTGAAATATGCATTCCGAAAGCCTTTTGAACCCACAGATAATAGTATAATAATGAACTGTATGTGTGTGTATATATATGTAGCTTGCATATATGTGCATTTATAAGCACATGGACACATGTCAGTATCCCAACTTACAGATAAATCACTTTGTACAAATAATTTGGGCCACATATTGCAACAGTGGTGACCTACCAAGGAAAGAAAAATCCATATTCATACTAATTTCTAACAGCCATTTATGAGAACTTGTAATAATGAAATAACTCATAGAACGCTATCTGAATTGGTCTTAAAATATCCTACCTGAGCTATCAGATAACTTTTAGTACCTCTGAAGTTGTTAATAATAGGCTTATGGGTGATTCCTAAATTGAGAGGCTCACATATATTTATTAGAAGTAAATTATACAACAGCACAAGGTATTGTCAAAACATGTTAGTAACGATGCAAAATTGCAAATTATTTGGCCAACTTGATCAAATCAAAGAGGGTGGCACCCTGCTGCAGGAAAAGAGACACTTGAAAAACAGCAGAAGTTTTAACTCCCTGGATATCTACTTGGTGTGTGCTTGAGGGGCTCTTGCAACAAGAGAAGGTATTTTATAACTCCTAATTAGTTGGGAAACGCAAGATTGGAAAATTCAGTCCTAATTCAGTGCTACTTCCTGCATCTACTTCAACCAAGTTTTAAATTTCCTAAGAGGGTTAGTTTCAAATAGTTTCATACAACAGGTTCCCAACACTTTCCCAAGTAGGACCAGTCCCAATTCCTTAGTGATTACATCTGCACAGACATTAAAGTGTCCAGAAACTTTCCTCCCTCTTCTGCTGGCAGCCCTGACCTTCAACATTCAGGCTGCCAGCACACAGGCCACAGTTCAATAAGAATGAATATTTTTCCAATACTCATTCTGGCCAGCAGCAGCCACCTCCTGCCCCTTGTCACTGCTGCCACCTTCCTCTGCTCTGCGCTAACTCTGCCGCTGGCACAGCTGTCAGCCCGGGCTAGGGAATGAAATGGGATAAAAGAATAAAGGTGAAGAGAAGGAGGCTTTATTTTTAATCTAAATCGGTTCCCTGATCTGATTTGATGCACTTCACACCCTCACAAGCAATTTTCAGGGACTTGGCAATAGGAGATATGGTCAGGGAAAGGTACTACTTAAATTGTCATTGTGGTATCAGGGAACTATATTCTCATTTTGTGCTTTTAACCAGCTGACAGCTCGGGAAGAGAGTAAGCAAGATAGGAGATACACATGGAAAACTCACTCCATCCCAGTATATTGCCACTTTGGCTAAATTCCCCTAAAAAAATGTCCTTTTTATTTTCTCACTTCTTCCCATCATGAGACACAAAAAGTTTTCTAAGTTATCAAGAGTGTCAGATAGATTTAAAGTGAGATGACAACATTCAGAACATTCTTAATCACCCATTTAGGTAACACAGCTAAAAAACATCCTTTACACACTTTGAGTCAAAGTCTACATTAAAATGAAATTAATCTTAGATATCTTCCATTATTTCATCTTAAATACATAAAGAAAAAAACTATTTGTCAACATCTCATCAATTTAATACTATTCTAATGTTCTTAAAAAACATCTCTCTTGCAATGTTGTCATTACGTTACAAAGGTTCTATTGTCATTATATTGCAAAGGTTCCATATTGCTAGAGTTTCATACCTCCTTGATATTTCTTGTAGGCAGCTCCTCCAAGCACCAACTCTTTGTTCTTCTCACAGTAGCCAACAGACCCCAGTTCCACTCAACCAGCCAATCCACTCTTTTATAACACTCTTCTTATTGGCTACAGCTGTGGCCTGTTAAAGTCAGACCAGCTCCTAATCTTTAATAATTAACCCAGCTGCAACTCTCTAGAGGGTAAGGTTACTTTCTATACTACTTTTATTTACTTATATTCTATCCCCCTACATCCCAATATGGTAATTCACGGGGAAAATGCACTCTCTTGCATGCAGTCTGAAAGAAAGGTCTTTTCTCCTGGGCTTGACACATTTGGTTGCTTTTCCATAAATGCTCAAAGCCAGGCAGATTGTAACTCTGTGGTTTAGCTCTAATTAAATTCAAAGTTGCATCAGTATGGCCTGGCATGAGGCAGTGAATGACTTGGGCTCACAGGCTGAACACCTGCAACAAGGAGTTCCTTGAGCAAGGCATTAATGCTGTCCGAGGAGATGGAAAAGGAAGGCTCTGAGCACAAGCAGCCACCTGAGCTCTCCCTGTGAACAGAAACCTCTGCCATCAGTAACCCTCCATTTCAGAAAGATCAGGGACTTAGATCATCCCTGAAACTAGGATTTTATATCATTCCCACCTTTTGAATGTACATTAGTAACAATGACTTCTTCATATGTAACAATCCTGTATATTCCAATCTAGTTTTACACATAGATACAATGGAGTAGAATTTACTTACACTGTAGTTTCAGCCAACCTTCTTCACTATCAAGTGTAACACATTGCTTTCACTGCAAAGCCACAGAAAATCTTGTATATCAACAAAATATGTCTTAATGACTTCTGCGTGAATGCTAACTCATCAAAATGGTACCTTGTTATCATTTTTATTGCTGTTGTGGATGTGTAAATGAAATATAAATTGAAACTGAGGAAATTTGCCTGTTTCTTTTTGACTTGTCAAAACCAAATACAGTTCCTAAAGCCTCTATATCAACTTTGCTATAACTTTTCCATTTCCTCACTTACATATCATTTTCTGGTTCTATTACTAACAGAAATTATGCAATTTTAGAAATAATTCTGCTACACCATCTGACATAGGCAGCTGTCACAGTTCAGACAATAAGGGACAGAGGTTTCTGGCTGCTTACATGTCAGTGTTTAAGTTTGGCCCAAGTCTAGCCCTCAGTACATTTAAAACCAGCGTCCCAACACTCACCATTAAAATTAGAAATTTTAACAGGGACAGTTCAAATAAACAAAATCATTCTCCATTTTGAAAGTCACATCAAATCACTTCTAGAAGAGAGAAAAGGCAATACCATATACATTTTATGCTATTTACCCACCTGTACTTTCATTTTCTATCCCAATTAGAGAAAGGAAGTTCCTGAAAGAAAGTTGGCAAAGCAGACCTTGGCCTGTAGTGCGATTGGGTTATTCTATTTGAGTAATAGACCTTGGAAACAGAATATTGTGTGCTACTGAGGGCCAAACCTTCAGATGGCATAACCTGGCATAGCTCCACTGATTCAGTGATATGGAACACAAACCCTGTGAGCAAAAGATGTATCATTTCATGGTTGCAGTGCACCACTCACATTTTGTGTGTTATTGTAATTCAGCTGGATAAAAACTGCTAACAGCTGAAAACAGACTCCTTCCAGGAAAACATGAAACCAGCTTCTAATAAAAGAGTCTAAATAACTCATTTGAAAAATTAAACATCTTATAGACTACCCTGGCAACAATTTCTAGCCAGTTCAGCACTGAGGTGGTCCTATGGCATTTTCTCACTCCATCGTAGTGTTCACTGCTAAGAGAACACCATAAATTCCTTTTGATTAACATGTATGGTTTGATGTTAATCTGTGTTTTCCTGGATCAGTTAGTGTGGGTATTTCCCTATGACAGAAGATACTCATCCTGTGCAGGGACACCAAAACGGTGAGTAGAAGTAAATGGGAAATTTATAATAGTGAATATCATGCAACACGGATAGATTTTTGACTTTCAAAAAACTAAAAAATGAAGGGGGATGGAAAAAGAATAATACAGAGAGTCAGAATGGCAAGAAAAAAATCCAGAAGCCCAAGTCTGTTAAGAAAAAAAACTAAATGATTACTCACCTAATTCCAAACTGAGAAAGTTGTAAATGAATCCACAATAAGAAACTGATTAAGTGGTAAAAAAAACTAGGAGAGGGAAATTTTTCACAATTACAACTGGATGATTTCTCATTTTCCCATTTGCAGAAAATCTGGAGAATTTGAAACTAAACCCATAGGAATAAAAGCTATCATTTGCTCCCTAAGCATATTCAGTTCTGACTGCCTGCTCTTATTAACCAGCTTGTCACCAGAAAATGTTCCTTATTAAATTGTACAAGTAATAAATTGGTATTATAATAACATTTCTCTGTTTCTCTTCTTATTAATGTAACCAGACTGGCATTGTATTTGCTATACTTTGCACTTTAAATGTAAACATTATCGATTGTTTTCATTACAAAACTGATGTTTGTGTTGTTAATTCAATTTTCCCACCACCAGCTCTGCTCTTTCTCATGTAATCCAGGTGATAACACTCTGGCAGACAAAACAATCTCTGCTACCAGGCTGTGGTCATATTAGAGTTAACATAAATTTCACACAGGAAAGTCAAATGGAGAGGCAGCAATAGGAAAACATTTGAGAGCAACAGAATTCAGAGCATACTTCCATAATTTCAGAACATAGAGAGAGAAATGGTCTATCTTGCTAGAGCTAGCAATGCTTATTGTAAAAGTATGTTGAGATGAGTCATGTTCATGTTCTGTAACACATTTTCAACTCTCTACAAGGAAAGCTGGCAAAGTATGAAAAGAGAATGGAGGCAAGGGAACACCTTACCCAGAGTCAGAACAGAGCTGAGGGAACTAAAGAAATGAATCAAATTTAACAATGAAGATACATGTACATGGTATCAAAACTGAGACAAAATTATAAATGCATTTTTACAACTTGACGCTTTACTCTGACATACTGATGCTGGCAAATCTGAAAGAGCACTTCAGTGTCTATTTCAGAACAGTATTTTCATTCATTGTATTCCTCTTCTGTTTACATCAGAAACTCAGACCTTTTCATGGCTACTGACCCACATCCCTCCATGGTACTTCCATACTAGATAAAATGGTTTAGGATTAAGAGAGGCCATACTGACAAACAGTATTACCTCTATAAATGACATGGTTCCCTGGGGAGAGGAGGAAGGAAACATGAAGAACACTTTGTTACAATTTCAGGAACTGTTTTCTGGGCATGCTTGGAGACAATGCTACTTTCTATGACCTGTCTAGAAGTGTCTGCTCTCTTCCCCAGTGTCTTATGTACAGTTCCTGATGAATAAATCTGTAGCACCTAAAAAGGCCTAATTTTTCCTTAGACAGCATCTAAAGAAGAAGCAGGAGAGGTCACTGGGTCTGCTGAGGACTGAGGAGGGATCTCATTGCAGTTACAGCATCCTAGTGATGGGAAGAGGAGGGCCAGGCACTGATCCCTGCTCTCTGGTGACCAGGGACAGGACCCATCCTTCCTAACAACCATCACGTGGTGATACAGTAAGATAAAGAATGTTTAAACACCTTAACACATAATTTTCACATCTGTTACCTAAACTTTTAAGTTCAGAAGTTCTTGAATTCAGTTTGGTCACAATATTCCTGAAATAATCCTCGTCACTGATATAAAGACATAACAGTAAACAAATCTCTAAACTTGCTTTTTACAAAGGCATGCCTACAGTCAACAGCAAATGCCCAAAATCACGTTGCCACACATTATTTCTAATGATTTCAAGATGTATAATATCAGGAAAATATATTTTGAAAATGGGGAGATGCAAGAGCATTGGGCTATCTTAAGTCTGCTTTGGGAAAGGACAGATTACAAGTAATCTAACTTCATGAAAATCTCAAACCAGAGAATTCTTTCCCTGATACTGATAAAAACACAAATAATAATTAAGGGCTCCAGAAAATCTTATTCTATCAGTAACAGGGAACAACAGGGAAAAAATGAGAACAGACTTTAATCTCAAAAATATATATGCTATTTTTGTAATTTTGTTTTAGAGAATATTCAAAAACATATTTTGATCAACTGCACAAAAAGTAATCTTTTGAAACTGGTAGTTTTCTTAAAGAAATAGCTTGTTTAAGCATTTTCAATTCATGGCTAATCATTTAGACTATAAATGATCAATACTCACTTCATCATATCTAATTATTTTCAGAAAACTGTAGCACATTTTTCTGACTATGCTAAAATAATAAGAAGCTCAGTTTAAAACTGGGATCTCTGCCTATTCCACATTTTGTAATGTTTGACTTCTACCTTGCACAATGCTGTACAGAACCTGGGCCAGACAAAAGTTCCTAATCCAAGGAACTCAAAGGGCTTTACTGGGGCAGGGGAGTAAAGCAGCATCATTCACAGTCCAGAGAAGACAAGCCATTGTCAGAGGGAGATTTTAAATCAATTGCCTGAAGTCACAAGCCGAGTCATTTGTACAGCCCTTTTTTTAAAATTAAAACAAAACCCCCATTAATGCAATTTGAATGAGCAAGCACCCTTAGCATACTTCAGTTGCAAAATGTGTCTTCAAATACAAGAGATGTTATTTGCAACACACCTGGAAAAAGACTGTAGGTCTTGATGGTTGTTAATAAATTGTGCTTCCAGGAACAGCAGACTAAGATGCAATCTGGATCATTGATTTTCTTGTGAATTTAAACAGGAAGAGACACTTTAGTGCCAGTGTTCTGAGGAGTGCATGACACAGAACCAGAAGTTCACTATTTCACAGCCTGCCTGCTGCAACAACTCTGCTCTAATTTTCAATTTCCCTCACAAGTTCTCTCTCACAAACTTATGTGGGTGCAAGGGACTCCCAGGCATTGTGAAAACAGAACAACATTTCCTTTCACTGCCTGCATCTCCAGACTTTTGAATTCTGGGTATTTCTTTCACCGCATTTACAAGTTCTGAAGGGCATCTGTTGATTCTACATTGCACTTTTTAAAAAATGGGCTTTTAAATGAAGGTGGCAACTTTGAGCAGCTACATCTGTCTCTGTGAAAAAAATAACATATATCCTACTCTTCTGTGTGAAGGTTTAGTCTGTATGAAGGTAGCAGCCAAGAAACCAGTAATTTTTCATGCATTGCAACAGATCTTCCTAACACTGATATTTACATACTATTGGTTTGTTATGTTTGGCCATCTGTTTGTGGGTGAAATACTGCAGGCATATTTCATTTTCTTTTGACTTTGCTTAAAAAGCTTACCAAAATCTTATCTCTTTTTTTTTTTTTTTTCCCTCATAAATACTCTATGTTCTTTTCAGCCTGTTGGGGAAATGCTATATAATGATAATCCAAGATATGCATATTACCCTTAGTGAAGTATCATCTGTGTGTTTCTTTAGGATCTGAATCACTGAATGCATGATTCTAAGAACTTTTTTTTCACTCTAGAGACTTTATTTTTACACTTTTACAGTTAAATGGAAAGCACGGTTTCACATAGCTTAGCTCTGTGTTCCTCTATTTAAAATCCTCTAAACGATGCCAACTATTTTGAACCAGTTAATACTTTTAAGCAGCAGATCAAGATTGTTCAAAAAAAAAAAATACACATTAGACAAAGACAATGTAAAATCTACATTTCACTTCAAAATCAGCTAGAAGAAGACCTGCTATACTAATACCCTGGAAGCAATATCATGTATAAATCCTTTAACAGCAGCCGCTTTGAACAGAGTAGCTGATCTGAAATGCCCTGTGATTTAAATCCAAGTCATACACAAAGTAATCCTCAAACAACTGAATCCTATTTAACTTTTCAAAACATCTGAATTTGAATTTGAGAAAAGCAAGCATTTTTAAAACCCTACTTTTAAATACACATTTAACCTTAATCTCTTTTTTTGACTCTTTCTTGGAGCATACCACCTGTACATCCATCTCAATTGCACGTTCATGTATATACATATATTTGAATGTATAATGTATGCAGCTTGCTAAGGACAGATTTAAATTAGAATTTTCCTCAGTTCTAAGACTACCACTCCAACTCTCAATTTCTGATCTCAGTTTAGACAGCAATATGTTGTATCTTTTTAAGCTCCATGCTTTTTCAGCTGGTAAACAGGAAATATTTATTTGTTTTTGGTTTTTTTTTTCCCCAATACAAGAAAATTTAAAAAAATCAAAAATAACAAAACAAAAAAGAAAACAAAATGAATCAAATCCTTTTCCCCCCAGGCTCCAAACAGGATATTTCACAATTCATACTGAGATATACATTGGATAGCCACATAAGAAGAAATAATTTATAGCAAGGCATAACAGAGTCAAATCAACACTTAGGCCTATTGTTATGGTACTCATTTGCACACAAGGGTTGGGTTGATGCAGATTTGTGTGGAAAAGTCCAGATTCAGATTACTCCTCTCTGGACTGATATGAAGGGAAATTTAATGTTTTTATCAGTCTATCACTGTTCCAAACATAAGATGGCACAACTCCCCTACATGCATTTCTAGAGGTGACTATCAAGAAAGCAGATCAGGAAGCTGTCTTTCATTTACTGGCCTTGTATCAGTGGCTATATTTTTCCTATCAACTCAAATCCATGACTGGGGGATATGACTCTACTTTCCAGCCTGCCTCACATCATGTCAGGAGAGGACCCAGCAAAGCTACCAGCTTCAAATCAGACAATTTATTAATTGCATAGTTTATGACACTCAGAGGCATTAACTCTTAACCCTGAAGCCCACAACCATGAGCATGCAAACACTAGTAGTTCTCCAGCTTCTCAATTTTTATCTCTTTTGTTTACGTGCCAGAGTTGATAAAAAGGACCATTCTTCATTCGTTCTTCAGTCATCCCAGTTCAAAGGCCAGGGTCTTTACTGAGCCACCTGAAAAAGCAGCAAAGTGGAGGCAAACATCCACTTCTGTCAGCTTTACTACAGCTGTACTACACAGAAGGTAACTTCCACAAAGGGCAAGGATGAAAGGCTGGAGATGACATCTAAATCCAACAAGATTCACCAGTAACTACCTCTCAAGGATCTCAGCGCCTCAGGAAGATAACATCCATGCTCAGTGTCTCCAAATCATTAAGACAGCACTTACAACTTTAAAAAGTGGAATAAAGTTTAAAAAGAGGTGCAGTAACAAAGTCTAACTAATTGGTCTAACAGTAACAAAGTAAACGAATTTCAGCTTTCCATCTCCTCAGCTGCTTCTCACTGTTTGATGGTACTTTGGTTTTCTCCTAAGTAGGAATAAAAGCAGCAATTCTTCCTCTGTCTGGTTTTCAAATACTGAAACACCTAATTTTTTTTATAAATCTTTGGTAGTGATATCTTTGCAGAGTGATGACACACTGCTATTGTATTGTTTTGTTTGTATCATACTGGTGTCTATTCAAGCCCTAAGAAAATCTTTTGTGAACCTTGTAAAGTTATTTCTATGGAATAACATTTTAAATAAAATCAATAAATAATGTGACCCGAAGATACAGTGAGCTGCTCACACTGCCTATGTTATTTCTAGTACAAGTCTCCCCTAGGCTCATAAACTTCCTGTCACTTGTCCACTAGACTTCAACACAAATTTGAATGATTCAGCTAGACACAGTGGGAAAGTGAACTCAAAAGTAAACGGTGAGAAACAGCCACACGACGTGATAGGAATTCTGATTTTTTTCAAGTACTGGAGCCATTGAAACAACTAAAATGAAAGTGACATGCCAACCATAGTGTATTTCTACATGAGACTTTAAAATGTTTAAGAAGTTACCTTTCTTCCCCTAGTTTTAATTCAGCCACTTCCTCCATCTTCATGATATCAAAACTTTTTTCCCTTTTCTTCTGTAGGCCAAGCTATTAAACTATCCTATGGCACACAGAGGGACATATAATAAAAATAATAATTTCAATTGTTTGAAGAATTGACAGAGAATAAGGGAAACATGACTTTCATTTCTTCTTGCTCTGCTCCCTTGCCTCCCATTGGCTAGGAAGCAAAGTGCATTTGAATTTTACAGGGGGGAAAGAAAACCACAACAACTCCCCTTTGAAATGGCTACTGGATGAGGATTCACAATTTCTCATTTGTTCTTAGTGCTGTGATTAGACCTGGACAAGAACACCACAAAATAAAACATCTACAGTCATCTACATTGCATAGCTATGAGAAAGAAGTAAAAGGAGAGAAAGAGAGAGGAAGGAACAGTTATTCAGTAAATGCAGGACCTTATAATTAATACAGTGATGTCTCATCACCATCACTGAGCTGGTCAATATCACAATCAATATTCTCACTGCAACTTCATGGGTATTTAAGGAGAACAAGTCATCACACACACTTAAAACCCCCACCAGCCTTCCTTATATAAATCGTGCTTTGCACTGAAGGCAAATAACAAAAGCTCATCTGATCAACTTTTCTAATGCTTACCTAAAGGAAATTAGCTCCCATCACTTAAAGTAATTCAACATCAGAAACAAAAATCTTCCAGTTCTGCTGAATAAGGAAAAAGAAAATTATCTTTCAACTTCAGGAGCTTCAACCTTACCCACCAGAATAACTGTTTCCTCCAATTCTTATTCAAATGCTCCCTCAAATTCTTAACTTGTACATCCAAGGAACTACTCTGAGGGGTTTTTTTCCCAAATTATAATTTGACATACCCGACAGACTGAAAAGCAAACACCTAAGCAGTATGAACATTAACACTCACTTGCTGATGAGCCACAGGTGCCAAGGCAGCAGCAGTAGACACCAAAGTAGTGATTCTCTCTTATTCCTCTCTGAAGACTGTCAGTTATTTCTTTAAGTCATTATCATCATTCCACTGTTTATATTTCTATATGAAAAACTGTTCCAAGATAATCTTGTATTTTAAACATTTCCTTTTTGGTTTTGATGGGAGTCTGTTTTACAAAGAGAACAAGTCATCCAATAAAATTGGTTATTTGAATGCTTTAATATTCACTAAAATCCTGACATACACTTGGAGAAGGAACAGCTATAACAAATATTTCCCTGTGGAAATCCAGCTTTCTACACACTCCTCAGGTACTTTAGCACAAGGATATGTTGAACAACTCTGATTCAATTTCTGGGACATTGGCATTGTCTGCTGGTCAATTTACCACAGTGCTCCATCCCTGTCCTGCTCGACCCAAAGATACGTGGACTCAAAAAAAGGAAACTACATTTGAAAGAAAAACACCATTCCTTGAAAGGTCAAGAATGTATTACACAGACTCTGAGCACAGATCATAAAGCAACATAACACCAGGCTTGTTCTTTCAACTGTACTCAAAATAATTTATTTTCTTGTTATAAAGAAAATATTGCAGACTGATCGGAACAGTTTTTGTGGTGTACGAAATCTGACACAAGTGTGACATAGCAAAAGGATGTGCAGGTATCTCCCATTTATAGCTACATGAACATTCGATTAATTTCATCATGAATTAATAATAAAACATGCAAGTTGTGTTAAGCTTCTGAAAAGTTCCTAGCTTTTTTCCCAAGCATATTTACATGTGAGTACACACACATTAGGCATTTTATATTAACCCAGAACAGACTGATAAAACATACTTTTGTGGTTAATAATTTTCTGGAAAATGAGTTGGTAGTTATGCTAAATCCAAACATTTTCAACTGAGAACAAATATTGGGAAGGGTTATAATACATTATTTAATTTTGTTTCCAAAAAAAAATTCAAATTTTATAACAAGTACTGAAGCAATGTTCAGGTGAGTTTTTCTAGCTTACATCTCTTTCCTGTTCCCTTTTCTGCCCCTCACTTTATGGAAGTCATGTGGCTAAGATACTCACATGAATCCTAGTCTTGATCTTCTTTGGCCTTAGCAAAGAAGGTAATCTTTAACCAAGGCAAGATAATCTTTTTTTCAAAGGTTGTCCCAAACACTCAAGAGAGCAGGTCTCCTTTTGAAGAAATTCTCTTTTTGAAAAATTTTTTAAAATATACTGGAGCAAAAACCAGAATGAATAGGTATGGAACCATGCAATTAGATTGTGGATGACTACAATTAGTCCTCATACTTGACAGACTTTTTGAGAGTCATCTAACACACTTTACTCATATAATTTTATGCTTGTACTAAAATATCCAGAAAAAATTTGTAGATTGCTTTAAAAATCTGGAAAAATTATTGACTTCAGACTGACTCAAATCAACTCATCTTCAGGCGAGCTTCTAAAAAATGGAAAATATTAGTTGCAATACCCCAATGTAAAATCATATGTTAATCTCTAAGACAGAAATATCAAGATGCCCCAATTCAACAGTCAAAAACTTTGAGTATTAACAAGGAGGTGAGGAGAAAAAGGACAGAAAGTCAAAGAGGAGTAAGAGGAATATGAAAAGACACAAAAGACTCCTTAAAATATACAGCAATGCACTTCATTCCCTCCAAGAAAGGAAAAATACATGAATGCATAATAAAAACAAGCATTAATATTGACTAGAACAAAGTGAGAAGACTGGGAGTTTCTGTTCTCCCTGATTTACAAATCAGGAATGCATACTGAGAGAAAGAACATCAATTTCAAACTTATAATCAAGGGTGGGGGTTTTTGCTGGTTTGTTGGGTTTTTTTCCCCAGATAGAACATATTGCTGAAAGATATTATTAAAATAGGAGAGTTTTCCTCATTTAACAACACTGTAAATTGAACAGTAAAAATTAATGACAACAAATCATTCTAGAAATCCTACAAATTCAAATCGAGAGCCTAAAACATTGGATCCCCAATTATGCTACTTGTTCACTGATTTACGTTTCTAGTTGCAAATAGAAATACAGGGAAAGAAAGGACCACAATAAACAAGCTTGGAAGCCACAGTTTAAAACAAATGCAATTAAATGTAATAATAATTGAGGATCAATAAAGACTATAGTGGGAAAGTAAGTGTTGAATATTATAAATTTTCTGGTTCTTCTCTGACACTTCTAAAGATTGCTATATCCAGAGACAGATCATTAAACCATTACGAGAACTTAAAGAATGTCTCAAATCACTGTCAAAGAAGGAAGTTCCCATAAGTTAAGCCACCACAACAGGCACAGATGGCAAACAGGAAGGCTTTATTTCCAGGGCTAAATGAAGGTCAAGGTTTGGAATGAGCACGCTGGAAAAAATTCCTCTGAGTGAACTTGTGAGAAGCACAAGATATATAAAAAAGGCCTGTATAAAAGCAGTACCTCCAGAAGACCACTTGGAGACCCCCAGCACCAAGATGACCAGAGGAAAAAGTGCCAGGAAGACAGCACAGGGATCCATGTGCCGGTGACTGTCTTTCTACTTAATCTCTCTCTCTCATTTACTGTTTAATAAAATCTGTACTATTGACTTTGGCATATGGCCTCACATCCACTTTAATTCAGCAGAGGCATCTTTTAATAATCAGATCCTAACAGTCAAGAAGATCAAAGTGTGAAGCCGCATGATTTTGCAATAAATTTAGAGATTAATCATTCAACCACCTGCCCATCTCACTCTGTATTCTGTAGTGGCTCTGCAAGTGCATATCTAGAGGAACAATCCATACACACAGATAACTGTAGCCTGGGATCATGGACACACAAGAGTAGCTCTTAATAGATCTTCTAATAGTTGGTAAGCAATGGGTGTTGTAAAGGGTGACAAGAGTTTAGTATTCAGTAGTAATTCTTATGGAATCTACTTATCATGAGGCATGGGATGAGACAAATACTCAGCACGCTGTTCCAGAACTGCTGACTCTGAATGTCAAGATGCAGCCATAATCAGTACAAGTTACATGTAAATATATACATATAGGTTCAAAGTGGTATTATTAGTATGTTCTTACAGAGTTAATATACTGAGATTTATATTAATATATTTAATATACTCAGCACTCTTTGCTTGTGTGTTCCCCTGTGTTATTAGAACAGAATGACAAGTTTCATCCTACTGAGAATTTTGGGCTTTGTTTCTCCTGAACTAATGAAGAAAATCAATGGTCATTCTTTCCAGCTGCCAAATTTTCTGTCATCTCCTCCGTGACAGCCAGGAAGTCACTCCCTGCAGGCATTCTCCCTCTGTACTGTAATCAGCCATCTTTTTACCTCTCGCTGCTGCTGAATTAGAGCCCAGCAGTGACGAACATTTTTAGGTGTCATTGTTTGGTAGCCAGAAGAATGCAGCATGCAAGTGAATGGGTTATTAGAAAACACAAAGGTTGCAGCTTTCAGGCTTTACTGCTGAAGCCTAGCAAAGTGCATCGCTCGCCAGCCGGTTCTTGCTTTCAAGTTATTCTTTGCATTTTTATCACACGGGAAGTTACTTTCCCATTAAATGAATGCTGAGACTCTGGTGCACAAATCATCTGACTTAAATAAACATTTTTTTCCTTCTTAGTGTGTATTCCTCCCTATTCATGCCCTGCTGGCATTTTTCAAGAGCTTTTATTCCACTGTTTTGTCAATTTTTCTTTCAGCGCTGCTGGCATAACACCTCTCCTCTACATTTGCTAGTAAAGCCAGTTAATTTTCTATATTGGCCATGGTTCAGCAGAGACTGCAGCCCTATGCCTTTGAACTGAAGAGTTCAGACAGTCTGTTTATCCTCTGCTCAGACCCTTTGCTGACCCCTTAGCCAGTACTTGGAAGACACAGTGGGATAAAGCAGGTGGAAGGGAGCTATCCCTGCACTGTTAACTGCACAGGCAGCATACTCTGAGGCCTTCTCTCTGCTAGAAAGTCACCTCACTTAAACCAGGCTGGAGCAGCCAGCACAGCATCACCTGCACTGTTTACTATTCTCTCATACCTAGAATTCTGACAGAAATCTGCTTCACTCGTTGCCTCCATTGCACCTGAAGAACTGTGTTGAACATGAGCTTCTGTAACACAAATGACTCTCCAGGTGAAGATGCAAACAGGATCGTCTTTACATGATAAGTCATTCCTATAAAAGAGAACACAAAATATTCTGGTACCTTGACACAGATGGTTGCCCATGTTCCCACAAGTGGCTCATGCCAGTGTGGGCATCATTTAAAAAGGACAATCTCTCCTATTCTGGCATCTCTTGACAAATTCAACAAAGACACTGAAGGATCAATTAAAGTTTCACTCTCTCTTGCTTATGAAAATGCACAATTGCTGCTGCTTTTTAATTCAACTGCCACACTGTCCATTCATTACCAAATCGAAATCATACTTGTTTTTTTCTTGAAAAACAGCTTTGAGATTTAATTTATACTTCTTGTCACCTGCCAATTGACCCCAAAAAAAGTTTCTCTCTGACCTTATTGAAAATCTTTAAAGTCACGTATTATGTTATATATTACGCTACTTATAAAACATCTGTTCTACATTTGACTGAAAGGCCTTGCAAATTACTTGAAGTTTTGTTCATTCAACACTAATCTTCTAACTCAGAGCCTGTCAGTACAGTACATTGCCTGATAGCTTTGTTTGTAAACTCTTTGCCAAAATGATCATAATACTTTTTGATGCCAAACAAAGGAAACATTTAGAATATCATGCCTTCAGGTGTCTAGTGAAACAAAAGTCATCCTTTCAGTCTCTGAAGAATATGAATAAATATTCATCTGCACTATAACTAAATGCCATCTATGTTAGACTGGACATATTTTTGATAGCTCAGAATCAGCCGAGAGAACTAATGCTATTTATTTTTTGCCTTCCTGACAGAACATCTTATTTGATTTTCCTGCACAGCATACAGTACCCAAACCTTGTCTTTGCAATAAAAGCAAACTTTACTTAATTCACCTTTTCTCTGGAATATTACACAGATATTCATACATAGAAAATAAAATATTTTTGTCTTCTCCTGGTCTGAAATTTTTTTCCCTTATGAATTAGAATATTTATTGTATTTTCATTCAAAATACATAGGGTAATGCTTTATTCACTATTCCACTATTCCATGTTTAATAGCAAAAGAGGTCAACCTTCTTGTTTATATCACTGTTTCTAGATATTTTAGCTACATTGAACAGCAGCAGAATATTTATGTACATTTGAGATGCCTCATTAGTTTCATAAAGTGTGGTAAAATATACTAATTTTTAATCCAGTTTATTACTTTAGGAAAATCCATACGCTGCTGTTTCCTCCTTCTTGGTCCATTCCATTGGTTGAATATCAGCACATGCACAGATTTCTGCAGAGGTGAAGGCAGGGGGCAACTGCTGCAGAGAAAATAAAAAGAAAAAACAAGGGGAGGCTGCTAAGAAGATTTGCCTGTTTTTCAGTGCTGAGTGCTTCTGCTGCCTGATTGCTATAGAGACTAAAGAAGGAGCTGTTATTAGCAACGGTGGGCAGGCAGAAACAGAGGGGAGGAAAGCATCCCTAGTTAAAATGAAGCTTTCTGTTTGAACAGGAGGAAGGATGAAAGGACTGGTGGTGGCAGGGCAAGACAGAAAAGAAAAGGAAAAAAATATGAAAAGAAGGACAAAAAACTGAGTGAGAAGAGTGAATCTGATAAAAGTGGTGCACATGGAGAGCCATATGGTAAACCCTGACACTCCCTCAGGCTTAATGGGATGGGGGAATGCCATAGTCTGTCTATTAGCATTTCCTAGTGCAATGCACACTCTCTGCCACAGGAAGATGCCTCACAGACATGCAGGCTCTGATCAATGCCATATCCCTATTTCCTCCTGTTCCCAATATATGAGGAACCTACCAGGCCACTAATCAGGTAATAACCATGGGCTATTTTGGAAAAACATAATAAGGGTTCAAAATTCAGAATCAGCAAAAATAAATTTGCAATAATTATGGAAAACTTTTTCTAAAAATCTGTGCAACTACTGTTACTGCAAAGAGTCTGGTATTTGAACTGCTTTTAATCATTGATATTTTACACTTCCTATTACGCATTACAAACTGTACAGGGTCAGCAGAACATAGCCATAACTTGTCATAACAGGATTTATGACTGGATCTCCTAGATGATAGCATATGACAGGTAAAACAAACACCAAATTATACTTTTAATTGGAAAATAAAAAAACCACACCCAAACTACCAAAACTGAAGTTGGTTTTCCTATATTTCTTGGTTGCATATACAGTCACAGGCATTTCAGTGGTACACATGAAGCAAAACCACTTGGGAAATAATAAATAAATATGTAAAGAAAGAGTAAGTAACTTATATAGCACAAACAAACAAACAATTTTTCAGACAGTTTGACATGAAATCTGCATGTGCTGGAAAAATGTTCCCACATTAGCCCATAGAAGATGCAGCACAATGTCAGAATAAAGCACTGGAATTATTTTGTATGAAATGTGCTACAATACAAACTTTTCCTTTGTATGGCAACAGGGAAAAATGAAAACATTTTGTATTTCAACAGAAGAAAAGTTGACATTTTTATTATTTCTCACAACTATTCTTTTTACTTATGTGATATTTTTATCCTAGAATACGCATTTCATTTTAATGTACGTACAGCTTAATTCAGGAATAACTGCTAAGTGAGCTACTAACAGAGAAGTAAAATATAATTAGACTATATCTAGCACAAAGTGACACAGATTTTACCAACTGATTATTGTAATTATAGATTCGGTCCTAAAAACTCAGAAATGGCTCTTGTTATTAGAGGTCCATTCTTTGATATTTCCTAATTTTGAGGGATACCTAAGCTACTTGAATAATGCAACAGAGGGTTTTATTACAAAATTTTATGTAAACCAGTTTTTCTATCCCGATTATAATTAGGAATAACACCTAGACACAATAGCTAAAGATCAGTTCCAGTGGCACTGTTGTTCTTAATTTTCTACTAAATTATTATGTGAATTTTATAAATTTTAGCAGTCAGGGAAATGAAAAACTAGCTCCATTGGCTAAAGCCAAGAACAGTTCAGATGTGCTAAATCAGGTTGTCCAAACAGCTGTGCCAATGTTCCTCTGTCCAAAACTGCTCATTGAGTCTCAGGTCTTTACTGAGCAGCCTGCCAAGCGGCATGAAGTTATGCCAGATTGTATGCAACATAAACAAACATCTACTTGGGCTTATATTCAGACCAGCAAACATGATGAATTTGTGTCCCAGGGTCAGATTTAAGCCTAAACCTTCAAAAATGTATCATACACTATTGACTAACTGTGCCATCTAGCTCTCTTTTAAGGTAATCCTATTAGGTAATGAATTATTATGAGAGATTTCAGAACTGGTGAATTTGAATTAAATAATCCCTCTAAGCAGCTGGATTGTAAAAGAAAATATTTCTGCTGTACCTGGGCCAAGTTTTTAAACAGCACAGTATCTTTTTTTAAGACAGGTTAATTCAACATATTCAACATCATTATGTATTTTTTATTAGTAAAGTATTCAAACAAGAGGCTAAATCTTATACATTTTCAGTAAAGTCCTCTAAATAAATCAACTCAATAAAAGTTAATAAAACTGAAAGGTATATATGTGTTAATTTTGGAGGTTAAGTAGAAACAGGCTTATCTAAATCTTATAAACTGGAAAGTTTTTAAAAACCTAAATCCTTTAGATTTTTATCATTTAACAGTCATTTAAACACCAGGCTACCCCTAACAACCCATTGAGCGTGACACTGAAACAAAGATTTATCACCAAAGCTGGTTCAGCTATCATCTGATATTAGCACCTGGAGTGAAAAAAATCCAGCAACAAAATGAGGAAAAAAAAAACACAACAAAAACCACTCCCAGCTTATTTAACAGGAAACACTTCAAAGGGCATTGAAACAAATTCAGCAAAACAACCAAAAAAGAAAGAAAAATACAACATTAGTATGAAAATACTGCAGCTACAAGACACACAATTATAGTAATTTAAGGAATAAAAGAGTTTGAGTCTCCTTCTGAGACAAGGACTCGGGTGAATCCTTCACACATCCAGAAGGCTTGTATTTGATAAGCAATAGTTGCTGAAGGCTCTAGATTTGGTGTTCTCTCAACAGCAACTCATTGATTGAAAAAAGAAAAGGAAAAAAATAATATTAACAGCAAAATGCATTTTATTACATGAGGTAAGGAATGACTCCATGTGGAATGACCAGTCTCTGGGAGATGGATTCTGAGCAAGATTACCTTTTTCGGCCAAAGCAGGACAAGTGGTAAAACAAAGAATTCACGACGAGTCAAATAATTCCCTGAATGACAGCTCTTACCTAAGAGGTGGGGAATGCCTGACTGGTCAGGAGGTTCAGGTCATCAGGTTCTCCCACTAAAATTGGGCACAATGGCAATGAATTTAGGAGGTTTTCCTGTGGGTAAAAACAGTGATGGCATGGTTGTGCCCAGCTGTGAAGGTGTGTGCAAAAACACACACTAAAACCAGAATGTGGAATTCTATAAACTCAAAACTACACATAAACCACATGATTTCTCTCTGATTTCTTCTGGTTTATTTCTGTCTTTAAGGCTTTTAGATGGACAAGAGACCAATCAAGCATTAATCCTACTGTTTGAGAAGTGTTCTTTCCCAGACAGCAAATCTTGGTGTGTAGTCAGGCTAAAACACCTGATGACAGGCTCTAACCACCAGTGACATCAGGAGAAATTATGGCTCAGGGTTGCAGGACTTTAAGTCTCTCATTAATACATTGAAGCAAAAAAATAAAAGGAGGAACTCAAGTGAATGCATAGTTCTGGAAGGTGAATGAGGAAAAATAAGCTACAGTGAGCTTTTGGCCGCTCACCAACCCTGTCTAGTTGATGTACTGTGGTCTCACTGCAAGCGTGCTAATTAGGAGCCACCAGCACACCATGGTCTTCCAGCCATGCACTTTTTCACCTGCCTTAAATAAGCTGAGAAAAGCTTCAGTGGTTTTCATGTCACTCAGGGGTTTCCCTTTACACTCCATGGGTACCTCAGGAAACTAGAATATTTCAGCTGCCCTTGAAACAGCACAAACCTTGAGCGCACCCCAGTATCTAACATGTACAGGGGGAAACCAGTCCAGTTCCTAAAATAAAATATAATATTTTAAGAGGAGGAGCCAGAAGATTAAGAAGTGAATGAAGCCTCAAGGTATTATTGGAAACATAAATTAGAAATGCAAGTTAAATGCTATTCATCTTCTGCACTGACTGAATTTTTACCTCAAATGACCCCAAGAGAGAATGTGGAACTCTCCAAAGTAACCAAATGACATCCAAATGAAAGCCTTGGCTAAATTTTGATCTCACAGGGGAATCAGAGGGATATCCCCTTTGTAGTTTGGCAATATGTACACTAAATTAAATTTAGACGATGATAATATTAAGCAAGTTAAATTCAGGCTATATGGCTGAATAACAGTAATAGAGGGACACAATATGAATGCAGCTGTATATTTTAAGTTATATTTCAAATTTTTCTTTCTGTAGGCCTCAGGCACATTGTGCTTCTATTCATGTGAATAACTTCTGTTTTGAAAGGGAAAAGGAGAGAAAATGCCTGTGAACGTTCTGCAATGTCTATGAACATTCTGCATCAGCCTAGGCTGACTGCAATCCAACAAGATTTTTCTCTGTCAGAGAAAAACATCTATTTTCTGATAGATATGTGAAAGGAGAATAATTCACGCTTAAAGGCAGTTATGGGGACGACCATCTTTCCAGTCTTCCCTGAAAAGTTGCAACCCTATTGAGCAATTAGTATGCGTGTTAAAAAAAAGACAGGAATATTTTTCTCATGTTAAAATACTACCAAAAGCATAGCAGAAGTATGTATGTGACAAACAATCCAGAGGTTCTGAGAAGGAAATATATAATGAACAGATGATAATTACCAATTCTTTTTTAATAATTTCATATAATAGCTTCCTTAAAACTTTTTTTTTTCTTCCACAAAGTTGAAGTTAAGAGATAATTAGGAATATTTTGACTTATGGGAAGTGGAAAATTTTGTTTTGGATTTCAGGGCATTAAAATTCAAAAATCAGAACTTGCTAACCATGTGTTTTGTTCTAGGTCAAATAAAATTAAAAACTGCATGAATATAGGTGCATTTCTGTCTAACATTGCTTCACACTATATGGAAGGAAATAAATACCTTGCTCCTGCACCAATTTAAAACTGATGATAAAAATATATGTGATCATAAAATGCTATGCTTTGTTGAAAGGAAAAAAAATACATCAAAACAATTCTAGCACAAGTTTTAGAAGCAGAGTCATAAAAATAATTTAAATATACATATAAGTATTACAAATAGATCTTGCCTCCTAGGATTACTTTCTGCTTAGAGGGGGAAAAAATCAAAGGCAACTTAAGGGAGTAAAACCAGTGATCTAATAACCAAAACACGACAAAAGTTGTCAAGGCACATTTGTGAAAATTTAGTTCTAGACCGTTTGCTATGGGCTTGACCAAAAGTGTAAAGACAACAGCCTTTATTACATTGCACTTGATCCAATAACTGATTAATCTCTTACACAAAAGAGACAGAAAATCTGTTGCAGATTGTGGTTATCTAAACACAAATAGACTCCAGAGACAGAATATGCAGAGGGAACAATAACTTTTTCACAGGATAATGTATTCAATGCACGATATAGATGAGCATTTCAAACAATGCTAATTGTCCAGTCAATACCAGATTCCTCTGAAACAAGATCAAATTGGACTAGGCTGATGTGGAGTTCCAGCTTTCTGATACGCACTGTTCTCCTAGTTGGCACAAACCCCACTCCCTCCCCTCCTGAACACCTCTGCAAAAATGTGTCCCACCAGTGATTTTTGTTTTCCAACTGGAAAATATTAAGGTTGAAAGCCAGATATTTTCATAAAAATAATTCTAGACAGAAATTTAATAGAACTTCACCTTGCTATGTTTCATAAACTCTGTAGAATTAAGAGTGATAAAAGTAAAACATCCTGGCTGTCCCCCCCAAAAAGACACATACATGCACACTCACACAAAAAGAAATATTATTTCCTTTAAAATTTTGATTTTATAACATAAAATGTGATTTTACTTGATGCAGTCATATTTGGCAAAAAATAAAAATCACTATTTAGCTAAAAAACTAGATACAAATGAGAGACAGATTGTGCTTGAATAATACAAGTGGTAGGAGAAGAAGAGAAAATATTAGCATCCTCTCCTTTAAGTAATGCAGAGAGGAAATAAATGCAAATTTATAAGAACTATTAGCATGGGTCAGACAATCCAGGAAATAAATGAAATTGAACAAAAAAACTGCAAATTTTTTGTCACTTCTGATATTAACTTATGAACTTTGTGTTCCTGCTATTGATTTATAAATCAGTGCCAAAGAATAAAATTAATTTCATTACATACACTTTGCTGCTTTACCTTAAGTCTTTCAAAGTTTTCTCAGCCAATAACTGGAATGCAAATAACTGAGACAGGCAAGAATTAATAAAATTAGAAAACAAACAAAAGAGCAACCATAATAGCCAGACTGCCTGAAAAACATTCACTTTTCCCTCTACCTCGAAATTTACACTGGCCTGAAGCCCAGAAATGGCAATATGCAATCCTGCACCTGTGACAAGTCAAGGCTGGTATCTTTTGACCTGTTAGGATAGAAATGGAAGATAGAAAAGGAAGACCTAGATCTCTCTAATAGAAATCAGCCCTATCTCACATCTGTTCAAAATAGTAACTTTTAATGGTACTAAAATACACAATATGAAAACAGGATCTTACAGTTTTAAAGGGGTTTTTTTGATACCATTATAAACTATTTCTTGGTGGTTTGCACATGCTGATTGGGAACAAGTCTACAAACAGAGGGATTAAAAAAATACATCCCATAACATCTTCAAAAATTCCTAGGCCTGCACTTTTGAAACTTAGTGGCATAAACTCACTCACTGTCAGATCAGATCCTACAGTGCTTCTAGTCTAACTGGAGAGGGGTTTAGTTATTTAATTGCCTCTCACAAATGTGCCATGGTAAGGTACTGGAAAGGGTTTGTTGGCTCCTATCCTAATGGCACAAGAGGATTTAGCTCTGTGCTGTCTACACCCACAAACACAAAGCTGAATTCCAAGTGGGACTCTAAGGAAAAGCACATGTTATAAGTGTGCAAATAAAGGAACAAAAGCAGGGCTTAGGAACACTGAATGTTAAGTGATCCATGGAGTGGATCAGTGTTTGCATCTACCCTCATGCTTTGTCTCTTTGACCATTGACCACAATGAAGATAAATGTTATCTTGTTCGCACTTTTACATCAGAAGTAGCAGCTAATGGCACGGAGAAAGAACATTGGTTTTGACTGAAATGCAAATAAAATACTTTAAAAGTGCTGCCTCCCACTCCTTTTGCAATACCAAAGTCTCAGAACAGAGTAAAAAGAAGATGGCTAAATTACCAGAATCTCCTGTTTCAGAAAAATTTAGGGCCTAATGTATTACTCATGGAATGGACAGAGCTCACTATACTGATTTGTTTTCCAAAGTGCTTTTTCAAGGACTCTTGCAATAATTTAAAGAAAAAAAAATCCAACAATTTTAGATAAGTCCCTCCAACATAAATAAAAAAAACCCTAACAAACAAGCAAAAAAACATCTCTAAGGAGGGCTATTTCACCAAAAATAAGAACAACAGAAATTTGTCATCATCTATGAATAGTTATAGCATCCATAATGAAATCACAGAACTGTCCATAAACACTTCAAATATTATCATAATTAAATAGCAGTTAATGATGCCCCACAATATTAAGAAAAAAAAGTAAACAAATAGTCCAGTTATTTAAAAATTCTTTAACATTCAAATATACGTTCCAGCTCATAAAAAAACTAGAAAGAAAAGTTGTGGGATTTAATATTTTAAAAATAGTCAGATCAACTGCTTTCACCCAAATCATATGCTGCATTTTCAGCTCTCTTCAGAAGTACAATTACAAATATAAAGGAATAAATTAATTGTTGTTCTGTCCCAAGCACATACCTGATACACAGATAAACAGGTTTTAGTAGCTAATGATCAACATGAATATGACAGACAAGCAGAGAATTTAAGAATTTAGAAGAATGTTTGAATATTATTTCCCACATACATTTACAGATCAAAACATGGGTTGGGTTGTGAATGTATGCATAGTAAATTCTATTAAGTGTGTTTTGGGGAGGAAGGGGAGGTAATGCTACTTATTTGATTGCTGAAAGGGAGTTAAAGAAAACCAGCTGTCATGTGGTCATAGTAAAATTGTCATGGCAAATGGTCATAAAATTCCTTATTTTTCCATTCTATTTCTATCTCTTTAAGTAGTAGCACCAGTGCTCTCTCCCTCTGTTTCAGTTTCCTTCCTAGCAAATGGGCTGCAATACTGTCTATACAAAATAGAACTTTCTCTAAGGCTTAATTCATTATTTATAAGGTACTTTGAGGTGCTCAGAAGAACAGCATATAGCAAAGGAAAAGGAAGTGGAAAGTATCTAAGGATACAAATCCTTTGAAGGCCTACAGCCTTTTAAGGGATTGCAAAGGACTCTAAATACATGACATTTCATTTCTGAAGATACAGTCCACATTCCGACCTAGAAATGTTGTGATCTAGATCTAGTCATGTTTCCTGATTCCTTGGCATCTGTTTAACTGCAGTTTTACTAAGCATGCAAGACTCAGAGTTCCAGACCAGAATCTTGAAAAGAAAGCACTCATCATACAGTATTTGTGTGCCCAATATCAGTTCTTTATCACTGCAGAAGAAAATCATGTCACAACTTTTCACACCCACTTTCTCTCTGTAAAAACAACTATTTAAAATTCCTAACATTTTCTCCATTTCTTATAGAGCATTATTTGCTTACTTTGATTTACTGATGTTTCTGAATTTCTAAACCACTTTTTTATCATTATGTAAAGTAGACAAAACTGAGATACTAAGTAATCGATAAAAATAAAAAGACTTCCTCAATCCATTCCAAAAATAGTCAACTGTAATAACAAGCTGTAAGAAGAAACTGGGAGAACAGAGATGAATAAGAGACAAACAACCAAGACAGAAAAATTTTAATGTCTTTCTCAATACCTACCATTAAAATGTATAAAGTTGCATGAACATTTCTTATCAGTTGCTTTTGAAAATGGAACCTAGACAAACTTTACCTTTCTTATATAAATATTTTCAAATTCTCCCTCTTTCTCTGATATTACCTTCAAACAATAATTAGTACACATATACAAACAAAAAAGAAAAACAAAGAAAGAACAACCCATCATATGCAAGGTTTTCATAGTGGTACAGTTCCAACCTTACTTCTAAACTAATTTAGACTGCCATTAACTTGCTAGAAAGGGAGAAATAACTTCTCAAACTATGTAGTTAATTTCCAGTTCCTGTCTACAATTCCTAAGACACTGCAATGCTGTATCTTTAAAAGTAAATAATTTGAATTTATTTATATAATCTAAAAAACTACAAACAAAATACAAAGTTGTGATTTTTCCTCTTTTGCGATGGAAACAATTTGCAGCAATCAGTTACCTTGATTGTGCTCTATCCTTTTCCAAGTATAAAACATTTTTAGTAAAATTTGACAAAGGCAACAGGTGATTTCGAATCTGAATCAGTTGTCCAGAACGTAGCATATTTTTTCCTTATTTGCATATAAAATTAACTTGAAAGTTATTAAGACAAAAGGAAAAATGATTTCTTATAGCAATCACCTATCAATATTTTCATTTTTTACAGCTCCACAAGCCTTCCCTATTTTCTTTATTTTGCAGCTCAAATTTTAAAGGAAATTTGAGAGCTGCCTAGTGCCTGAATGTTGAGTGTAACATAGGAAGAGGCAATCCTTTGCCTTCGCTCTTTGATCCCACAACAAGCGAGACAGAGTATTTGTTTGTTTCCAGCATTATGTTACCTTGTTGTTTGGATAAAAATGAGAGTCCAGAAGCATGGAGGTAAATTGTTAGAAGGAGGTGAAAGCCCTTGGAGGAAGCAGGATTTTCTCCCCTTACTTGGAGCCAGCTGATCGTGCAGAAGTGGGAAAAACTAGTGGAGAGCCCAAGAAAGCTTTCAAAGCAGGGAGAGATGGTGGCAGAGAGGGAGAGTAGTGGTCTACAGAGAGGAGCTGGGACTACACTCTTGAGAGAGACATCAAAGCTGAGGGAAGGAAAAAAAAACTCTCTCTGAAGAGCCTGGAGAGGCATGTCTTAGCTCTGAGAGGTTGAAAATTACTGCTGGTCTGAGAATAAAATGTCTCAGTCCTACAGGGACGCAGAGGGAAGGCACAGATAAAAATGCAATGACTTCAAACATGTTTGCCTCACTCTGAATTTTCTGTGTAAAACATTGCCATGTCACACTATCTTCTACTAAAAGCATTACAGATTCAAAGCACTCTGTGTTTTGGGGATTCTCACCACAAGAAGGAGGGGTAGGCTCTGGTCACTGAGTTATGCCTCCCAAAGGAAATGAAAACTACTCCAGAACCATCATCCACATCCTCAGCTCCCTCAATGCCACCTCCAGTTTGCTGGGTTTTGCAGCCTGAAAGTCTGAAAAGCAAACTCAGAAACACTTTGAAAGACAAAAGACATTAAAAGATGTAAGAGCTAAAACCAGTGTATTCCTTTCAAAAATATAAACCGCATCTCCAAACTTTTGGTGCTTCTGTTGAAACATGAAAAAAAAAAAACAAAACAAAAAAAAAAAGCCCTTGGTAAATTGAAAAGACATGAAAGTAGTTGGTTTTTGTTTTGGTTTTAAACAAGCTTGCTACCTTAAGTTCAGCTCACATCTTATTTCCCTTGTTTTCATTTGCCTTTTATACTGCATATGAAAAAGCTTCAAGAGACTGTAGAAGTAATGCGGCAAAAAAAAATCAACTCCAATGGTTTTGCAAACCATCAAACACCTCATTAAAAAACCCCAACAAATCAAAACTGAAAACATTTCACTACTTCTAGCAGCATTTTCTCTGCACGAATATAATAACAATAAGAAACTCAGCCCAAATTCGTAATTGAAAAAGTTCTCAATGCACTTGCAGACTTTAGCAGGTAGCTTAGAAATATGAAATTAAAGCAAGACCCATTTCTGTAAATATGACATTAACTTGCAAATGCCTAAATTTTCTATTTTCTCCATCAACCCCGTGAGAGAATTTTAGCCAGTAATTTACACATATTCAAAAGTAACACTACTCCTGTTGAGTCTTTAAGTAAGACTTCACAGTTGGTTTTTTTTCCCAAATCAAATTTGGAACAATTTCCTGCATGTTTCAACTGCTGTGTTTATCTCACTACAGTAATCATTGGTTCACTACTGATTATCACATAGACATACTTTTAGATATTAATTTGAAACATCAGCACTAACTACCTTTAAATCTAATAGAAAAGTCAACAAATCACATGGTCTTACCCTCTAATGGATGTCTTCACTCAGTGTTCATGAGCATAAGATGATACTGTCCTAAAAATCTCCGTAACTCCCTTACTTTATGGAGACCCTAGAAACCTCTGCATTTCCAAGCACTTTCAGTATCTTTTTATACTGCCCCAAAGTTATTGAAATGCCAGTTCTCTGTATCAGAGCTTCTGTTTTGCAGTGGTTGCAGTCACCTGAAATTCAGTTGGCAATTAATACAAATAATTTTAATGAATTTAAGGCAGAAGACAAACACAGGATTATGGACCACATTACTCAAGGGTCATGCATAGCAGACCCTGTATTTTTTGACCCAGTTGCCTTTGCCATGGTGAATACAAAACAGAAATATGGAGAACAGAAAACGAAACATTATCACATGGAATATACGCAAGATGAATTAGTTTAATGTTATGACACTGGACACTATTGCAATGACTGAAATTTCCCTTGTCATTTTCTACCACATCACTCTCACCTGTGGCAGAACATAATTTCAGTGAAGGATGATGCAAAAACAAAAAAAAGACATTTAAGAACATTACTTGTATCAGATCACATCCTCAGAGAAAAAGTGTCACTAATAATAAGCAAGATGCTTTACAGCCAGCTGTTTACTACTATTGTGATCATGAAGCTTTTATTTTGGATAATAGAGCTTGCATGATTTTCTGAAAGACTCTCTTTGAGACTTGAGACTGTATTTTTTAGTCATCCCACCCCCAGTGCCAGATATTTACCACCAGCAGATCCCCAGTAATGGCAACCAGAAGCCACAGCAATCTCTTCAATGGGTCATTGTCCTCTCCTCACAGAACTGAAAGAACTGTGGAGCATGATACACTTCACATTGAGCAAAATGACATTTTAAAAGTCTTTAGAGATAAACAGTAACTTGAATAATTAACTTATTTTTATTTTTTTAAGCCTGATTTCCCAAGGAAACAAGATATATTTAACAAAGATGAGTGGTTGTTGTTATTTGTTTGGCTCTTACTAGTTTTGTTTCTTTTTTTTTTTGGGGGGGGGGGGGTTGTTGTTTTTTGGGGTTTTTTGTTGGGTTGGTTTGGTTTGTTTCAGTTGTTCTTCTCACCTCTGGCTGATACAAAATCTGGTAATCCTTCAATTCCTCACTCTGAACTTGGAGCTGCATGGCTAATTTTGACCAATTTTGAGATAGCAGAGATCTGCTGTTTCCACTAAAACAGTGAAGAAAAAACACCTAATTAGTGCCTCTTCAGAAGCAAAATACTGCAGAATATATTTGGCTTTGTCCTGGTATAAAGAATCAACATCCAAACAAAATATTAAGAATGCCTTTGCCCACACAAAAACCAAACCCCAGTTGGAATTATCACATTTCCAGGCAGAATACAATCCAACCAAGAGACAAAAAATTTAGGAAGTCATTAAAGCAATTAATTTTATTGGTTGTCTATGGATGAAGATCACAAGTAGGGTTTCTGTAAAAAAAAATAAAAAAAGTTATTGCCAAAATGATAAGTGACATAAATGAAAAAAATATTTCCCCCACTCTCCTTTACACAGATAACCTTCACAACAGCATAAAAAAATCTGAAAACAATATTTGTGTGCATATATATATTCAATTGTGTGATGTTTTGCTCCATGGTAATCCCATGGAAGAAAGGCCAGTAGACAGATTACAGAGGAAGGAAACTTGACACATTCTTACTCAGTGGGCCAAGATGCAGTAGAAGAGGATGAGTAGCTGGAAGAACTGCCACTGGAGTGTGATGCACTCAATTTGTTAACTGGGGTAAGGCATAGCTGCTGTGAAAGACCATAGCAGGTCTGTGACCAGGATACTGAGTGCTGCAGCAATTTATCTAAAAGTTACACAAGACAGACTGTATAGCCACTACACAGCATGCTTTCTGCAGATGATGCTCCACTTACAGAAAATAATCACAGTGATTTAAGGAATAATTTTCTATCTTAATCTGTTGATGTTGATTTGTAAAAATACCAAACACACAGCATTCACAGAAAATTAAAGATTTTGTCCAACTGCTCTCCAGTCCAGATATGAATCCTGATTTCAAAACATGAAACTTTATTGCAGTAATCTACTAAGAAAAAGTTCAATAAGGTTGCACAGTTTTGTTGCTTTCTGTTCATATCCATATACACTGTCAGAGTTTTGCACTATTGCTATTGGACAACTTCTGGGATATTTTTTAAATTGCTTTTAGTTCTCAAATATGACTGCTTTTCCTGCTTCCAATACATCTGCTTTTCCTGCTCGCCTTCCTTAGCATTCAATTCTTAATCATTTGATAATTTCAATTCCTGTTAGTGAATTGCTACGTGAATTGCTGTGGTGTACAGATTTTCTGTCATGACAAGGACAGATATTGAGAAGTTTACAACAGCTTATTTTCCCCTTCTATCTTAGAAACATTTGTTGCAATGCACAATTCAGCAGCTACACAAGAATTATTAAATTGATATCCAAGTTATCCACTTGTGTACAAGGGATACCACTGGACAGCAGTATCACCATATTTCACATTTGAAAGAGAATTTCTAAAATTTTGTGCTTATACATTCTCTTCCTCATGTGTAAATACGTGTTTGTTATTCATTCATTGTGTAACTTTTTGAATCACAATTAAAAATTCTGATGCACAATATCTGGAGTTCATTGTAACGACTCCAACTATAAAAAGACGAATGCAAACCTTGAACTCTTAAAGAATGAAAAGACATTTCAAACTCAAATTAAATCTCTGTGCCTCCAGATTTTAAATTTTGTCAATTTCCCATTTCCTCACTTGTGTTTCTGATCTACAAATTCCCCCACAAATTGAGATGTACTGCAATACATTAGATGTGCCATGTCTGTTTCTATTGTAAAATTTCCAGGACAGATACTATCTATACCAGATCAGTCCCTATGCCTAAATATAACTAAAGCTGATTAAAAAAAAAAACAAAACACCAAAAAGCATGCCAGAATATGGCTTATCAACAACTGTATGTCTTTAGCTGGCACACAAGCAGCGGGCAAAGACAGATTTTAAACTCTTTTGCCTCATTTCATGAAAATTTTATCATATTTGATTCATGAGTAAAATGAAAACTTATTTGATTGAATGAGGTAAGGCCATGAGGAAAACAGATGCTGCAGGCACCAGTTCCTGTTATCCTTAGTTATCCATGTGTAGCTGATCCTGGGCTAGGAGCAGGGAATGGATGGCAGAATCACATGAGATGTGTACCAGCTATGTCCTCAGTTTTTAGGGCTGAGGGCTTATTTATTATAGGCAATCTTCTTGTCTGTTGTGAAGTAAGAATAAGATTTTAAAATTGAAATTATCTCACGGAAAAGTTATAAATGAATTTACTTCAAGTATGGTTTTGATTATTGTACACAGCTTTGGAGTTTAGAAAAATACTAAGGTGTATTTTGTTTGTTTGCTCTTTAATCACCCACTCCTGAAAGAGTTTGTATCTCCCAGGTGACTTAGTCCCTCTATTCATTACCCCAATCTAGGAAAAAGTTGATAGATCTAACCTGGTTCCAAATGCACTGTAAATCAACACCTTAAAACTACTAAAATGACAGCAAATGGACACATTAAGTTGTACAGGATCTCAGTTCTCTCTAGTAGCTTGCTGATGCATGTCATAAACACTATATGAGAAACAGGTGTTTTCCCTTTTACAGGAAAAATATGCAGAATGGTCTAAAACCTTCAACAATGCATTACAAAATTGTGCTGCCTAAGTAAATTCATATTATACTATCCAGCTATAAGAACAAAATGCTAGGCAAAATAAGTCATTGAAATTACTAGAAATATCTGCTGAAAAGAACAATGTTAACTTTGGCTGCTTTACTGGGGAAAGATAGAACATTAATATACATCAAAGTTAACTAAGAAGCAATAGTATTTTTCCATTTCTGATTTTAAACGGCGCTGCATTTTAGTAAAATTGACAATTCAAACAATTGCGTATGGAGAAAATAATCACATCCTCACTGCAAAAAGAAATGTAACAAAATGTTAGAAGTGTTGCAACAATGAAAATTGGCTGTGAAAACAAATATGCAAAGCCTTGTGACTTAGATAAATCTTTCTGATAGGTATGGACCAGTAATCACACCAATTTCTGGTTATTAGCTGCTGTGAGAAGGGCAAGTCAAGGACAGGAGTCCCTAAATTCCTCCTGCCATGGAAGCCCCTTGGTCATCAGATGCTGATCTTCCTACTGCCCATTCAGGCTCCTCAAAACGAGCCTTACATCCTTTTTCTTTTTCTGCTGGATCCCTTCAATGACCTCAAAGCCTAGCACATACACCCGTCCCCTCAGCCACCTGAAGAACACACCTTGAATGTTCACATTTTTCCCTTGATTTGTTCCAAATTTTTGCTAAACCGGAAGGGAAGGCAAGACTAGCCTTCACCTGGTGGTAGACAGAACCTACCACCACAACTCAGGAGAGGCATGGAATTTATAGTTGATACAACAGTTTGGGAGCCTCAAGCTTGGTGAAGTCTGGACTGGTGCTGATGGCCTGGGCAGGAAGATAAACAGCCACAGAGCAGCAAGGGTTAACTATAAAAAGCTGATTTGCAAATAAGAGAGCAATGCCCCAAGAACATTGGAGCCATAGAAAAAGAAAAAGTAACTTCTGGAACAAGAAGAGACTGCCAGTCAGAACAAACACTGCTTAGAGAAGGATTATTTGGGAAGAACCCAAATAAGACCCAACATTAATCACACAGCAATAGCAAATTATAGCATGATGCTGAAGCCATAAAGGTCTAAACTTCAATTTATAGGAGTATAAATGAGGACGTATACAGCAGCATTATCTGAGTTTAGAGTCCAGTCTATGCCGAGGATATGCTCCCCAACACACTCTAGCTGGCATGGAATCATTGAGTATCTGAAGCTGGAAAGGACATACAGGGATCACAAAGCCCAATTCCCTACTCCTCTCACGGCTAACCAGAACAAAACCATTTGGCTGTCCAGACACTTCCTGAGCTCAGGCAGGCTTGGTACCATGGTCACTTTCCAAGGGTGCAATGACCAACCACTCAGTGAAGAACCTTTTCCTGATGTCCCATCTGAACTTCCCCTGAAGCAGCTTCATTTCATTTGCTCGTGTCCTATCACTGGTTGAGGTGGATAATGTATTCTCCCTTCAGCTTCCCCTTTTGTTCCCTCTCTCTCTCTGGGATGCCAGATTTATTTTACAGGCTATTAATAGCAGTTGCTCTCCAGACCTCTCCAGGGTGACTTGCAATTTAAAGCAAAACCAACAGTGAATGAATGTGGTATTTTCTGAGTCCCCTGTCGTAGGGAGGAATGATGAATCTGACTCCATGTTCTTAGAAGGCTGATTTATTATTTTATGATATTATATTATGTTAAAGAATACTATACTAAAACTATACTAGAGAATAGAGAGAAGGATACAGACAGAAGGCTAAAAGATAATAACGAAAACCCGTGACTCCCACAAGAGCCCTGATACAGCTGGATGGTGATTGGTCATTAAGTAAAAACAATTCACATGAAACCAATGAAACAATCACCTGTTGGTAAACAAACCACATTCCAAAGCAGCAAAACACAGGAGAAGCAAATGAGATCATATTGTTTTCCTTTTCCCCTGAGGCTTCTCAGCTTCCCAGGAGAAGAATCCTGGGCAAGGGGAGTTTTCCAGAAAATATGATGGTGACAAATGAGGCCACAGCAGAACTCACACCCCGCTCACCTTCTCCTTTCCCCACACACTGATGTGACCCCATATCACATCCAGACAAAGATTCTCAGAGCACATCACCAGTGCCAGCCAGGTGTCAACTGATATTTTTGTGCCCCATTAAAGATGAGCCCAATCTCCCCTCAAATTCAAGAGAGTAATTAATCATAGAAAAACACCTACTCCTACAGAAAACAAAGTTATTTTCTCCCCCATCTCCGTGAACGCTGAGAGAAATACAAGTTATGTTTGAGCAATTAATGTTATTTCATGCAAAAATAACATTTAAATATAAAAGAGAAATAGAGACACAGGAGCCAAGATGGCCCCACAGCTGCAGGACCTTGACAACATCTCCAGATGCACCTTCTGCTGCCTGCCAGCAGTGAAGCTGGAAAAGGAGCCAGCAGAGGTGACACCAAGGAGTTAGCAGCAGCTCTGCCTGATGCTGTGAGAACAAGCATTGCAGAGTTTGGCATCTGGTCCCTACTTTTGCCAAGTATGCCCTGTTTGTTTCCACAGCTGTTAAATGTGTTTGCTCAAAAAAAAAAAAAAAAAAAAAAAGGGGGAAAAGCAGAAAGAGAGAGCGACTGGAGATAAGCAAGTGACTGTGGGAGGAAGGATGAAGCCAACGTGCAATTTATTCCCAGATAACAATTTGCTTTAGAAAATGTCTTTCTAGTTATTAGGACAAGTCTGAGATATTCTTAGATGAAATTCATGCATAAATTCATATGGCATATTTGTGTTTACATCTTCAAAACACTGTAGGCAATTATCAGAGGGTTAACAAATGCATTTGCTGTAAACAACTTTTCCCCACTTTCTATATATATTTTAAATTACCTTGTAATAATCTGCTCCATCCAGCAGAGAAAATTATTTTAGACAGACTGAAATCTGCACTCATTGTTCCACCCTATCTGAAGGTAAAAGGATGCAAAGTTAAACATTATTGTTAAGTGAGGTAACTTGTTACAAGCATAAATGTATTTTATAAAACAAAGCAGACATTAAAAACAGTAAAAGCACAATTCTCGTGAATAAACTAAAAAGAACCTTATCTTGAAGTAGCACCTCCCTTGTAACTTTAGCTCAAAACAAAGTAAAATTTAAGAAAAATAAGGAATTGCATTTAAGTGAATGAAGAGACACTAAATATTTAGATTTCAAGAAGAACAAGTAAGGTCAGTGCATCACTTCAGGATGCAAAAAACATCATATTCAATTTCTGGCTAAATCTTATCAATTTCTTTGCTTCTGGCAGTGTTTTGGTCTTCACAGGGGAATAATTTCTGGGTTTATTAGCATAACTGGCCCTGTTTTACACCTGTGAAAGCAAACCTTGTTAATATGACTAAACAGAATGCATATTCAGTTAAAACATGGCCTCTAGATATATGTGAAATACTTATTTACTGAAATTCAGTTACCCTCTCCTAGGCCACTATAGAGACATGTTGAAAATATAGTTATAAGCTAAAACCATGTGTCTCATGCTATGATACTAATTTAGAGCTTAAACAAAATCAGTTTCATAGAGGTTTTTTTAATAAAAGAGTCTCTGGTAACCTGAAGCCTAATAAAACAAAGTAAGTTTAATAATCGCATTGAGTATTTAATCTCTGCTGGAATGCACTACACAGTTTTATCCATTCTATATTTTTCATAACTAATTTTATTTATTTTTTTCTTTCTTTCTTGCAACAGTAAAGAAATTCTTGCAAATTTAATTTCACTGAGTTTTGCGAGCTGGAATAAAATAATTACTCTTGTTATCTCACATTATTTTCCAATTTTAAACACGGGAACCACCTGCTATAATATTAAGTTTTTCTCTCTTTGTAAACCAGTGGTGTGGCACACCTAGTGATAATGGTTTCACTGAGAAAGCTCTGGCAAGGCACTACCTTATCTCTGGGGCTCCCTAGATCTTAGTATGGGTGGGGAAAGAAGATTGTGTGGTGCAGCTCAACTTCTATGCAAGAAAAAATCATGATCAGTTTCCAGTGCTGAAGGAGAATTCCTTCAAGACACTGGTTAAAATTGTCCATCATCCCCCTCATTTTTAAGCTGGAAGGGATCTTCCCATCAAGCATAGGCCTACTATGATGGCAGCATAAATTAAAGTCGATGCCATTATAATTTGTAATTAGTTTGTTCTACAGACATGTTCTGACACAAACTCTAACCCATGTTCACACTCATTACTGGCAAGGATGTAAGGCCAGCTTCCCGTGATCAGGAATAGGCACTGATGCACAAGACTCACACTGCTCAGATGAATATTTTTTGGCCAGTACATTATAAGGATGCTTTGCAATATTGCAGAGCATTCTAGGTTAAATGGAATGATTAAAGTACTGAAGACAGCACAAATTTTGCCATGGATGTATTCATGGGTCTTTGTTCTTTCCATGTAACTGTGATTTGAAATAATTATCATGATTGTTCTTGCTGTTCAATGGGGGATAAGAGAGTCTCAGTAGAGATTGTGTGTGTCTGAAATCACTTCAATAAAATGGTTATTCAGAATTAGCTTGAAGTTGTCATATTCCAAATGCACACTGGAAAACTAGTTAATACAAGCATTTATAGTCAGGGAAGGAATCCTCCTTCAGTACTGGAAACTGATCATTATTTTTTTTCTTGCTTGTTTGTTTTTTACAAATTGAAGATCATGTTTTGAGTGCTGTTTATCCAGCAAAAAGCAAGGGGTTATAATGTTCATTCTGTTCTAAAGAATAAGTCCTAGAAATATCAAAGTCCTCTCTAAAGCCTGGTATTTTTTAAGTCTCTAAATAAATATGTTTTATTGCTACTTTGACACCTGTTTGCCCCCTTTACACAACTCTGTCCATGAGTAGCAGTACTTGATTTATAGACATTCCACAGAGGGCCAGTGTCTATGGCTCAGAGCCAGATCGAAGGCACTTTTTGCATTTCCATAAAGTTTTTCACATAATCTGTACACAGCAATATCTCAGTGCTTAAGTGATGGCAATCAGTTCTTTCCTAAACACGTGCAGCTCATCAGCTACGTAACCTGGCTCTTACACCTGTGGAGGAGTTGATATTACAGACCCTCAGCTTACCTGAAACCCAAGCTGCTGGAAGAAGAGTGCCAGCAGGGTCTGCCACAGGAGATAAGGTGTTGTCATGTTCTTGCAAAAGTTCCATACCTTCTAGGTGATTTCTCATGGGCATCTCCTCACAGCACTGACTCCTTCTTCACAGCACAACCAACAAACTCCAACTCTCTCCTCACCTAGCTAAACCACTCTTTTGTAGCACTCGTCTTCTTATTGGACACAGCTGTCATCTATTAAGGGTAGGCCTGCTGCTAATCTTTGGTGATTAGTACAGCTGCAACTCCTCAGGTGTGAGACTACCTTCTGCACTATCTTTATTTTCTTACATTCTATTCCTCCACAATATGGTGCCTATTTTCAGTATGAAGGTTCAAGAAGTTTCTCAGAAGTGGGAGAAAAACAATTTTTTCTTGTTGTTTTTGATGAGGAGCTGTAGACTTGGGCCATCTGAAGCCCAGTAAGGAGTCTGCAACTGAAGAATATTGAATTGAATTGATGGAACTAAGGCAGGGTGGTTGGATGGGGAATGGAGAGAGAGGAAGAAGCTTTGATTTCTCTGTCTCCAGACAAAAAAGAAATGTGGCATTCAGACCATGATGTTGTTGCTGCCAAAGTTTATGCTACACCCTGCTAAACACTGCCTTGGCTGCATTTCTGGAGTCTGACACAGTAAAAAACCCCACATGAATAGGACTGTGACTGAATTGCCTAATCAGCTGCTTGGCACCTCTGACCGGTACTGGGCAAAAACTGCAAAGATTGAAGATGATTAGGCACCCCTCCTTTAAGTCCAGTAACCCAGGTTTGATACTGTTTATAGTTAGGCAGTGTAGACAATCCGATTTATCTTTAAATCTTCCAAAACTAAAATAAGACTGAGTTTGTTTGAAAAAAGAGCAAAGAAGGAGTTAGTGAGCTCTGTCGTGTCCCCAGCTATTGCCTCTCATTTTTCTGCCTGTTGAAATAAGTTTAAAGTACATCTTGCATTTGTCTTCCCTTTAGCTGATGTTAAAAGAGACATCAACTGTCATCAGATGTTCTGTATTGGACAGGTTTTTGGTCAATGGGGGATGAAGCATCAACAACATCAGTAAAAGTGCATTCAGGGAAATAAGACTAACTCTGATGTGAAATCTTCCAAGGGAAAGCCCTGCCACCATTTGATATGCAGTTGTGGTTACTTAGATTATAAATCTGGGCATCTAATTTTAAGGAAAGGGTAGAACTGTCTCTTTTGAAGCATTCTTATCTGCCACAGATAATGTTAATTGAGGTTATTATTTCCATTCCAACACAGATTATAGGACAAGAGAACTTAAATGGAAATAAAAAAAATAAATTCAGCATATATATATATCAGGAAGCACCTTTTTATGCAGAGAATAATAAATACTTAGAACAGCCTGCAGACAAAGTTGTGCAGGCAAAAAGCACCAGTGTCATTCAAGAAACAATTAAATATGATCCTTGGAGAAACAGTCTACTACAAAGAATATGTCTTGATGGACGAAGTGACCTTTATTCATTCTCCAAAATTCTCTCATGTGGTTATAATTCTACTGAAGAACATTTCATCATTTTGGCCTCCAGCAATGTCAATTCTTCCTTGAATTATCCTGTTCATCAGTTCACTGATGAGGGGGATCCTTTTTTATACCATAACAAATACTAAACTATCACCAGCCCTGTGTCATGACATTATTTGAATACAGAATCAAAACTCATTTTCAATCCTATGATAGTACCTAGTCTGGTACCCAGACAAACTAACAGAAAGTTTTACAGGCATCTGAAAAATAAAACAACAAAAACCTTCTCAGGACTTTAAAATTGACTGTAAGAAATATGGTCATTCTCCACTCCTGGCACACAACATGCACCTTTTAAATAAAACACATACAGGAAAACAAACAGGTAAATCTCCCTGAGAAACCTAAGCAGATTCATGAAGGTCCTTGTGACTTTCCAGTTGTCACTAAAGTCAATCTTTTAGTATTTTATGTTATTGCTTTTATTTTTTTTCAGATGTTTGCTTTGTTTTAATTTAATATAGATAAAAATTAAGATAAAATTAAGCATTCAAAAAGATTTTTTTGTAAGGTGTAGTCCACTTGAGATATTTTAAGCAAACACTGGCAAAATAGTGAGTACTGCTACAAATAAGGAAAAGCATAGTTTATCTGTACCAACATAGCAAGACAAGTAGAAACACTATACTTAGATAAAAGGAACCTTGATAATTTAGGCAACTGGGGAAAACCTGGTTTTACCTGTAAAGCTGTGCATTTTTTTTTTATATTTAGAATACTTGAGTCATACTCACAAGTCACAGGAACTCTGGATTAATCTATTGTTTTCTTCTCCATCCGTTGTTTCAGGAGGTACTTCTGAGCCTGCTTGCACTCTGCATGGCACTGTCAATTCCCACTGAAATTAAGAAACACACAGCATTTCACAGGACTGGTTACACATACCTAGAGAAATAACAAAAGAAAAGATGCATCTGGAAATCCATCCCTGAAGAGTATCTCTGTAGTTGTCTCCAAATGTCACAAATTGAAGCTCAAGGGGAACTGCATGGCAAGAGTGCAACCTTAAAAAGCTGCAAACCTGTTACAGAAGTGGGTGTTCATTAAACCATATAAATTCAAGCTAGAGTATATTGCAAAAATATTTTAGACTATCTACAAAAAAAAAAAACAGTTCTGAGGTTTTAGAGTTTTGTTAAATGGTATGGACTATCAAGCATAAACATTCATTTAGTCTAGGTTAAGAAATTTATTCATATTGCTATGTTATAAAAGATAATTTCTGAAACCAAAAAATATTAATAAAAAATTATGAGTAATTTAAAATGCAAGAAAACTAATTACTCTAAATTCTCCACATTTTGTTAAATTTGATTAAAAGTTCTAATACACTCATGCTGTTCATCTATAAGGTTTTTTTTAAGTGTTCAAGCTTTAAATATGTGGAGACCTTTAGTATTTTATAACTTTGAAGAACTAAATTGAAGTTTAATAACATGAAAACATCAAACCATTACTTTCATTGTGACGTTGCTTCATATTACTAGAACATTGAAAAATTCAGATTCTGTCACACAGACTATTTATTTTCAAAATACAGCATGTAAGTAATATCAGAAAAGACAGCAGAAAGGCAGCATAAATTTACAGTGAAATCCTTTCTAAGACAATTTTTCTGCATACAGAAATGCAACATTAATATCAGTTACTAGGAGCGTGGGCGTTCTGGAAACAAAAAAATATCCCTTGGCATATTATGGTTTCCACCTGCTAAATCTTCATGTGTTTACTACTGTAGCTTAATTTCTCTTGCTATTAGAACCTGCATCACAGACTTTTCTGCAATAAAATGATCCTACTACTTTAAGATTCACACTGGATCCTATCACAAGTTATTTGTGCTGCACTCCTTGTTCTTGAGATTTTATTCATGTTGCCATAATTTTTCAAGAACTTTCCACAGATGGACATTTATGTATGTTGTTAAATTACTCAAGCAATCTATTAATTTACAGAATCCCTGAAATGGACATGTGTTGGCACAATTTATTGCTATAGAGTCCCTCCATAGCAGAACATTTACCTCATGGTGAAGTTTTTTGTGTCACTAGTCACCACTTACACAAGGTCAGCTCCAAGAGCCAAGGTTTGCAGATTCCTGAAAAACATAGTTGTCAATTTTAGCACTAGAATAATTATTCTATAGTTATCTACAGTAAACTTTATTTGCATAATATTGAGATACTTACTCATGCCATTACGCAATCAACTGTTCTCTTCAGAGCTTTTTGTTTTGTCCCCCTAAACCTTCACCCAGACCCTTCACCCAAAAAACTTTATATAAGTATTTTTAAATCACCAAGAAAAACACCAAATTTTGTAGTAATCTAGTAGTAAATCTGTCCAGGACAAAAATGTGTCATTTATAGTTTTTAGTTCCTGTTCCTCAAATTTTACAGAGTGTCAGTCAAATTTTTACCTAATATATTAAAATGTACCTTTTTCTCAGGAATATATTTTCCTATTTAGCGAAAAACAAATAATCACCTCATTAAGTAAAGAGTGCGGGACTGAGTATATCCTCCTCCTTACCTTCTGGAAGATAATTTCTACTATTCTTTGTTATTTGTATCTTGAGTTTGCATAACCCTGCCCTTTCTAAAAGGCTAAATGAAAAGGCTGAAGAAATCTTTCTGAAAAGGCAACCATTTTAATTTTTTTTTCCTATACTTGAGGCATTTGAAAAATACCATCCTTTTATATTCTTAAAAGAAAAAATAAATGTTACAGCTAGTCAAAAATGCTGAAGACACATTTCAAAGGACACATTTCAAAGGATATTTCAACCTTAACTGAATTTCTGCTACACCTTTACATCTACAAAAACTGGCTTTAAATGTTATATAAAGTAATAGAAGGTTTTCTCAATGTAATATTGTAGCTCTCACTATTGTACACTCACAAGGGCATGGCCTAAGTTATTTTCTCAAGAGAAAGATAACAGTTAAGAGGTTTTATAAATTAACCCTGTTTCTGCTTCTATAAATCTTGTTGACTTAACTAAACAAGAACCCACTGGCCATTTCCATAATGAAATTTCTAGGTACACAGTGAATATTTCCAACACTACTTTAAACGTCAAAAACCCACTTCAGTGGATTTTTCACCAAAATATCTATTAGCACATGCTAACAAAAGTTAACCTCTAGTGAGAAACAAAGGGGATGAAATCAATACTACTATTCTATGGGCAAGTCCCTTTGCTCGCTCATGAAGGATTTCTAATTCATTAAGAATTTTCATTGGTTGGTTGGGTTTTGTGAGTTACCAATTTTGTGAAAAGAGAGAATTTTGTTTTTCAAGGGCTGATATCTTCAAAACAAGATTCAGACAGCATTGTAAATTGGAGAGGTCTTCCTTTTCAATTATTTTAAATAGCACAAAAAAAAGCCTTTTTCTGCGCAGACTCATGAACATGGAAGCAAAAAAGACATTTTATATCTGTCTTGTGATACATGGCAAGATTTTCAGAGTGCCAAGGATATAACAGCTGTCCACAAAGAGGAGATTGACCTCAGTGAACCTCTGGAGCTTGAAAACCAACTGAATCTTAGGTTCAGGCTGAAATTTGGAAGACCTTGCAGTTAGTAAAGAAGGAGAATGTCTAAATAAATAGTTATAATTAATATCTGAAATTTTTCCCCTATCTTGTATAAACAAATATATTTTTATGTATAAATCCATATTATCTCCTTGTATTCTGTCAAAGGTTCTACCCAGCTGAGAACAGATGAGGATTCTCCCTTGAAAGATTGACAAAGCCTTGGAAGTACAGCCATCCTGTGGGCTGGGTACCAATAGGAAATGTCCCTTCAGGCACTGAGGTCCTCTGCTGAACTTTCTTAACTGTTTTCTCAAATGTATTCCAAAGCAGGATATTTTAATTCTGCATACTCATTATTACACCACAAATTACACCTGCTTGCTGCACTCAGGCATCAGACAGCCCTGAAAGGGGAGTTTGGGCTACAAAAAAAGCCTTCACCCAAAAGTTTCTATACCCCATCATGTTATTCTACAAGTTAGCCCCCAAAATATCAATGGATCATTTATTTCACACAACTTTTATAACAATTCAGGAAAGCCAAACTGCTGATGTGTTTTACAGGCACCTTAATATATTCTATGTTAATCAACATTACAAGGATGAGCACAATGAACTTTGAGCTGCAAAGAGGATTTTGCACGATCATTGCAACAAATCAGAAATCATAACTCACTTAAAAAAGGAAATAACTAACTACATTTCTTTACTCTTGAGCAACTATGAATTATAGCCTTCATTAAAAAATGGGTGGTACAAATTTGTTTTTCAAAAGTTAAACAATTTCTAAATCTATCTCTGCTTTAGGTATGAAATTTTCTGATAATCTTGAAAGAACAAAATTATTATGTTTTGTTTTCTGTCAATGCCAAGAAGTCACAGGCTAATATTTTCATTTGGGAAAGCAGATTAACAGAGTTAAATTGTATTCTCACACTTGCTTATTTGAAAAAGGCTTAAGAAATGTAACAGACATTGGAGCAGGGGCGCTATATAAAAATTTTAAAATTAATGGAATTTATAATTTTCCACTGGTAAATCTTCCTTACATCTTAACAGCATCACTTTTCACTGCACTCTGTATAATAACTAAAAAAAAAATCACTTTTTTTCTTTAATTTACATTTTGCCAAAGTTTCAGATGTAATGTCTCATTTCTAATAAATTTCTTTTGTAATCCTAACCATGAATGCACATGCTGATGTTGCAGTCCAAATTTGGCAGGTTTCATTGTTCTTTCAAAACATAAGAAGAATTTTTTGATGTTCATATATGCTGCCTAGGATCTGAGGAATAAAATGCAATACAAATACACCTTACTTGAGTAATAGCAAAAGAAGAACATTAATAAAGTGAAAGTGTAGATTCTCTAACATCATTGCTCACCAACAATATTTTTTTCATATAAATATATTTTCAATAGAAAAAACAATAATAGAATGGTGAAACTAATATGGAAGTTTAGATTATTAAACAATGTAAAGAAATAAGTCCATTTTTTTTCCACATAACATCTAAATGCATTTTTCAAGGAAATAATATGAAAACAAACAAGTCAAAACAGTAAAATTCATATGTGTAAAGGTTTTTCCAGACACATAAAGAGATGCCAAACAACTTGAGATTTGACTGTATGTAAACGAGCATTTAGTCAGAATTTTGATAATGCAGAGGGCATTCAAAAGCTGAGTAACTTATGTCATATTTTGATGAAGTCAAATGATAAGATGGAAATAGGGTGGTAACATTCAAGTAAGCAAAAGAAAATTGTTTCGTAAAATGTATTTAATGATGGATGACTTCAGAGTGTTTGCAGAAACCTTTAGCATTGGCTCACAATTAAAAATTCATTAGGTCTTGCAAGGCCTGGATAGCATTTTGTAAATAAGAAGCAGTGTTTGAAAAATTCAAGTGAATGGAAGGGCTTAATAGAATAATCACAGCTTGAAGAAGTGCCCCACAACATAACAATACATAAATATTTATGTGTCAAGGACTAAATCATGCTCACTGTACTTACACTAGCAGCTCCATTAACTTGGGATATTCTGAAATCAACCAATCTACTCAGAGCAATAAAACAAACAGCACCCTAATAACTTTGATGGCCATTCTATCACCTCTATTTCCATTGGTAATGTGTTACATAAGCATAACCCATAAAATGCATGAGACCACATCAATAATTTCAACTGAAGGAATCTTTTTCCTCAATAGTAGGTTTTTTCTATTCTCACTCACATTAATTTCAATTCAGCTCAGTGATGGAAGGCTTAAGTCAATGTTATCTTAATGTCTAGTTAAGATAATGAAATATTTTTATAAAAACTCTTTCCATTTAAGATTCAGACTTCTGTCATTTATGTCAATGGATCCAGAATTATACTCTATGGGTATATACATAGAAATCCATCATTTGCACTTAGTCTTTTGTCAACTCCTGCTAATTTATTAATGATAATTTATTATTTATTCTCATATTCAAAAAAACAATTAAGACAAAAGCATGCATAGCCCCAGATATAGTGAAGAATAGGCTTTTAACACAACCAAGCATCAAAACATATTTTTTGCCTGAATTGAGAAATCATCATCATCTTACCATCACTGGCACAACACAACTCTCTACAAGTAACCAAGTAGCAAATGAATTGATTCCTTAAAATAATGGAAAACACAATCAGCACACCCACCAGTGTTTTCAAGCACTGATCTGAAATACCTTGGAATGACCTCCAATTACTTGAATAATTTTGGAAACACCTGCTTGACTTAGAGCACAAAAAGGAAACATTTATGCAGCTGATACTGCTGCATTTAAGGAAAAGGCAGCGCCTGCTCTTTTAATCCACCTACATTATATTTGCTTTTGCCATCCAGCAGCATCTATGGTGGGCACCAAGAGCCTTGGGACAGCTGGCTTAACCCAGATATTGGTTATTAAGTGTGAACTATAAAGAAGCTCAGCAATGAACTTACATTCAGTGTAGACGTATCTACCAGATGTTGCCGTTGTATTTGACCCATCCAGATGTGCTGACTCCTCAGCTTCTCGTCTCCTCCTTCCTCAAAAAATTAAGTAAATAGTTTTTGACTTTTTACCCTGCTAATAACACGTATTTAAATAGTCAGGAACATTTTGTTTCAACGTTATTCCTATTTCTTTAGGATCAAAGCCTTGACTTTCTCCCTCCCCTCTTAATTCACCACCTATACACAAATACATAAGTGTAACACACCACTATCTTACTGTATATTTTAAAGTTTTCCTTACAAGACAGGTGAAAAAGAAGTGACTACACATTGTTCAAGTCCTTTAGTCCTTCCATCAACTCAATGGGCCTTGTTTTCAAATCTCTATGGAATTCAAGCTGGACAATCCCTATGGGGATTCCCCTCTGGGTAAGAAGGACATGACCTTCTCATTTGAATTAGGCAGGCTTGCTATTCTGATCTCAACCCATCTGCCAAAAATATTAAAGGGCAAATAAAACACCCAGAAAATATGGAGAGTGAGAGAGATACATTGTCAGAAAAAGCTATTATTATCTTGTAATACCACGGCAAACGTCTTATTACAGGGAACAGTTGGTAAAAAAAAACATTCAATATTTCATACTAGAAAAAGAAATACAACTAGATAAAAATAAATGTGAATGGAATTTTGAAAACCTAAATTATGTTGTTACAATTGATATAGATGCTACCATACCTTAATGTTTTTTCAGAAGCAATTCACATACTCATTTTCATCTATCTTCACATCTTTTCAGCTCTTTTAATTTACTTCCTTTTGCATAAATGCTCTTTTTATTCCTCTGTATGCTGCTTTGAACTAGACTTTTTCATTAAACAAGGCTTAGCTTTATACAAGTTTTTCTATATCCAAGCAGCAGCTAGACACCTCAGAATGCCTGAAAATGTAATTGACCCTAATCATTACATGACAATAATCACTTTAATGAGACCTAGTCTTGTCAAACTGCTGGCATAGTGTCAACTCTTTAGTTCCCAAACAAGCAATTCTGAATCAGGACTTGGGTTGTACAGGTTTTTTGATCACCATGTTTTTTTCAGGAGGTGATCAGTTAGATCTCCACTCTGCGCTGTCAGTTCATGTGGAAGGCGGTGCCAGCCACTGCTCTGAGCTCAGCTGACACTAATTCCTGCAGAAGGCAAGAATCCCAATCTTTCAGACCTAACAGAAGACAGGCAGATAGTTTGCAGTCAAAGGCAAAGGCCACAGAAACACAGCACTGACGCTTTTGCAGCTGATGCGTTGCACGGCTCTCATGCCAGTGATCGGCACTGCCACATATTTTCCTTCCAGCCTCAGCAAAGTCACCTGTTCTTCTCGTGAATCAGTGCCACAATGGCCCAGCGGGGAGGACAGCGCGCTCCCCTGCCTGTCATTTGTCTGACTTTTAAAATTAGCTCCAGCCTTTCAGGAGGAGCCCACGGAGGTGGCTTTGTCAAACAAGCAGAGCCCCGCTGGGCCTGTGACCTTCCCCACCGCGGCGAGGCCGCGGCTGCGCGATCAACACCCACCCGCTTGTGCTCTGCAAGTGATGCAGCCCTGCACGTGTCAAACGTAAAGGGAACCCTGAGCCTGAGAATGAAAACATGTCCTCAATAAACCAGAGAAAAAGGTTCATTAAATCTATGAATTTATGCTGGAATCTGAAAGACTTCACAGCCTGTCTCAGTGTTATCGCTACTTACAAGCAAACTCATGATTAAACAATGGTTAACATTTAACTTAAAACCTTGCTGTTTTGAAATATTTGAGTTCTGACTTGAGGTTTCTAATTCAGACTCAAACCAGGAAATTAAATATTTTAGCAATTAATAAAGTCTTTCCAAACTTCAGGTAGAATACTTTATCCCTTAATTTATTCTCAGTATTTGAAGTGTGGGACAGGGAAGCCAAAACACCACCTGTGGTTCTATTTTATTCCTAACACATCCTTCACTTATCATTTTAAATACTGCATCAAAAGGAGCCTGTTAAGTTGATCATGTTCATTGTCAATTCCGAAAAATAATATAGTATTATCTCCTAATGATGTGATTCACATTTATAATAAAACTAAACCCTACTTTCTATTTAATTCTTTTCTCACAAAATCCTAGTAATAATGCCTGGAAGATAACTATAGAAGGGAAATCGTATCTGATCTCTATACCCTCAGTTTTATCCTTAATACGCTGTTTCAATTAAAAGTAGCATTGTTTATAGTTGAGGGAACATTAGGAAGAAGTTGAGTGTTTAATATTCCATATATGAAAGGAAAGAATAACCAACACTGTCTGAAGTCTTAGAACATACATTCATGTTATATGATGCTACAGGCATTAATCAGATGATCACTCTATCCTCTGAATATGAAAATGCTTGAGACTTAAAGCATACACCTTCATGTTCTCCATGTGGCAAAAAGTTTAACGTATGCATAAGATAAATACAAAGAACCTACTGTGGCTTCATAGCTTTTAGTTTTTTTAACTTGTAGACAGTTACATTAAAAAAAAAAAAAAATGAAGAACCTTAGGTAAACTTTAAAATACTGTTTTTTTAAAATGAATGTATTAGTCACAACAGATAACAACTGAGAATTTTATCTACCCTTACCTTTCAAGACCTGTCCTGACAGGTTTGATGAGCAGAACAGCCTAACACCAAGTCACTGTAGTACCTCTTCTGTAATCAATTAAATCCTTAGGACAGACTGCGGAATGTCCCAACGGCCATGCCTCAGCCTTACGAGAGAATGACAAGGATTTGTTAGGAAGGTAGCTAGACTATCCTTACCTCTGATTCAAGAGAATATCTTTTATTCCACAGTTAGAAAGTTATAAAATGGTTTTTCCATCTTCTCAAGAGTTTTTTGAGGTTCTTACATGTCTGAGTTTTTACATTCTTCCTCACAATGTGACAGCAGATGATACTGCTCTTCTAACACAAAACAACTCTGTTACACATTTCTAGTTACCTGACACATCAGGGTCTGATCATACAAGATGCTGAGTGTAGCTGGTCCAACTCTGGGTTACACTGGAAGTTATTTGAAAAGTGTGAGAAAGGAAATTTTTTGAAGTTCATAGTTTCAATGTTCTAAACAATGACAATGTGTACATAACAGATGAGTCCAATGCACCCTTTTGAATTTTTTCTTTCATTCTTTTCATCAAGAGAATAGTAAGTATTCTGATGAAGGAAAATATAAGTGTAAAGTCTCCTGCCCCTAAGTATTAAATTAAGATACAGCCTTTGCTCTTTGTGTTTATGCTACCTCTAGGACTATTTGGAGTAGCCACAGTTGGTTCAGCTGTGAGGGGAGTGAAGCTTCTTTTCTGATATGGCCATTACTTCTACACCTGAGTCTGCTTTAAAATTGACAATCTTCCCACAAACATTCAGTTCCACTCTTCAGGCTGGCTCTGTATCATTTTTTATAACTGAACACAGGAAGACAGTAAAGGAAAAAAATTGAAAAAGCACACTTGACCCAGGTGCTTGCTTTCCATGCTGCATTTGTGCGACATAGATCAACAATTTGATATGTTGGTGGCATTTGGCCACTGTAGCTGAGCAATTGCCTTCAGATATTGTTGTCTCCACCTCAGCTGTACCCTGGGGTAAGGGCACGAATTCCACCTGAACTATCCCCATAACCCATTTGGCTCCACTGTAGAGGCAGTCAGTAAAGGGGCACCTCAGACAGTTGCCATTCTGTAACACTGGACACATCCTGAACTTCACTGGCACAAAAGCCAGGTCAAGTTATTCTAACAATTCCCTGGCCATCTCAGAATCCTTTGTTTCTTGGCTCTGACTGACTGTGAAGCAGAAGCCAATTGCAACTTCTAAGCTGCACGTGTTAATGAAAATCTTAAAGAAGAGCCTCAATAGTGGATTGTTACCATATTGGACCTAATAGTAGAACCCAAAGTGCTTTTTTCCACAAGACTCCGTGGAACTAGTGCAATAATCAAACAATTAGGGTTAAATTATTAATTTTAAAAATATATATTGTATAAATATCAAGTTGTTTATTATGTTTTAATCCACTACTCTTCCATTTTACCACTGATTTTATTATGCTAAAGGAGGGAGATAGGGAAATCATAGCTTTACAGTGCAGAAAGAAAGGATGAAACTTCAAAATAAATAAAAACTGCATCTCAGAAGATTTTTGATACTATTTAGGAGAATTCCAGTTGCAGAACTTATATTTGAACTAGTTCTTTCTATATATATTGTTTTTGTCTACAATAACAAAGTGAGAGAAAACAGGAGATATCTAGGTTTAGGTAACTTAAGCATTGTGGTAAACAGACACAAAAACTGAACGGAGAAGAAAGAACTAAAATGCTTTTTTTCTAGATGGCAAGTTAAGAATACCTTTCATTCATTTGGTGACTTTACTTTTTTGGGGATGGTTCTTTGGTTTTTTTTGGGTTTGTTTTTTTTTTTTTTTTACTGTTTGGATGAAAAGAAATATCTTCAGTAATCCTAACATATGCTCTTTGTGCCCTGAGACAGAGACCATCTGATAAAATACACTTGAAAGGCCTCAGCATTTGCAATGACATGGTTATACTCAGCAGCTTTCTTTACTGTGCTGATAATGTTATACACTGAAAAGAGGATCTGTGCACAATGCAGTGACTTGCCTACTCTTACAGAGCCTCAGCTTTCCTTTTGCTGTCGCAAACTGTCTGTTGAATAGCAATGAGGCTGATAATGAACACTGCAAAATGACAGCTTCTAGAGGTTTAGAGTTCCCTTCAAGAGCAGCAGCACTTCAAGACAGGATTTCTTTTCATCTGACAAAGAAATTTGTTTTCAAATATGTCTTGCTTAGGTATCTGGGGAATCCAGTGGACAACATGACAGACTGCTTCAATTTCTGAATTCTTACCCAGGAAGCCTCACAGGAAAGGGCTACTCCCTTTCTAGTGGTGAAAGAAAAGAGGCTGCACTGTTCTATTGCCAATGTGCTCAGAACACAGACATCAGGAGTGAGGAGGAGGCCCTTCACATCTCATTTACAAACTCAGTCTCAAAATGTTTCAGTACCATACATTGCACATTCTCTTTCAGTATTGAGTGAATTAAAAGACAGCACTTACTGTAGAAAGGGTTAGACAATAGAAAGAGAATGATTGGTTTGTCTTCTAAAGGATTCATACACGATAAAAGGATCATTCAGAATTCACCAGGGGATGGGAGCCTTGTGACACAGAATTTTCCACTCAAGGCAAGCAAGAGTGTAGTTTACAAAATCTCTGGTATTTTCAAGCTAATGGGAAAGCAGAGAGGGTAAGAATTTTTTTATGTTTGTGTCTACAGAATATAAATAGAGAAAAATCAATCTTTCTCTTCCTATTTATCTAGCTGCTTACAGAGTCCTCAGAAACAGTTTGAGAGCTACAAAATCATGAATGGATTTTATCCTTGAGGTCTTCAATCAGCAGAGGTAGTATTCCCCTTTCACTGAGTCATAAACAGAATAGTTTTTCAAGTCAGAAATTAACCTATATTTGAGAGTCCTTATCCAGTAAGACTTGTTCATCCTTGTCTAGTGCACAGAATATTAATCTGTACTGGTGCAGTAAAGTAGCACAGATTTATCCCAATACATCATCCACCTATGGCTACTTTTACAAAAGCAGTGGGTTGCTTTTAGGGCAGTATCATTTTATGCAGAGGTGTTTTAAGTTTATTTAATGCTCTCTGAATCACGTTACCTACTAGGCAGAGCACAGAAAGAGCATGAAACATGTAAGTAGCAGTCATAGAGCATTTTGAATACTGCTCAAAGGGCAGGTATTTGCGAGAATGAGAAGCACAGAAACAGACAATAGGTAAGAAACATATTTCTTAGACATGTTATTTTCTCCAAGAGACAAAATTTCATTAGAATGTGAAAGAGAACAGCTTTTCATGCTTGAAATTGTGATGCTTGTTAGAAACATTTGTTGTTTCTTCATGGTTTTCAATAGCTAAGTTTATTAATGTCCAGTCTGGTAATCTGAGATTGCTTCTCCTGCAATTTTCATATTGATTTTCCCTATCAAAATGAAATTATATTTTTAATGGCTTCTAACTCCTTGCACTATCTGGCAAAAATAATGACACATTAATTAAATCCTTATGTTAATGGCCTTAGAAGTAGTTCCCACCTCAATAAATCAGAACCTTCCAAATCTGCACAGTTTATTCCACTTGCAATCAATGTTAATTTCCTTTTGCTTCAGCAACTTCATTTACTTTTCTACTGAAAGTCCAATTATTTCTGATTACAATTTCAACATATTAAAATTAATGCGATATACTATCTATATTGTAATTTGTTGTAATTTAAGTTTTCTTACATTATGGTGTTTGAATTTATTTTGAAGCTAATCTCGTAGGATAAATACTAATGTTAATATACCAAATTTTACATCCTGATTTTCACATAATTCCTCTGCAATTTAGCCATGATCTCTATCTGGGCTGCTAACACCATAAGTTTATGTTTGATCATATGACATGTGACAAAAGAAAATTAGAAATGCAAAGCTATGGCTCCTTCTGCAATTATAGAAGCATGTCTGTCAGAGCCTGTGGACTCTTGCAAAATTAACATAGTTGTATGATCCCCATTAAATGAATTGTATCTCTGATTTGTCAGATTCCTTACAAAACTAAGGCTGTTCAAATGTTTCATCACTTTTCTTTCTTTATTTATATTCCTGCTCTAATAACAGTTCCTCTGGTAGTCTTCCATGATGTCTTGTCCTTTGTTTTAACATCACTCTGAAGTAATGAGTAAGGAATTCCTAGTATTTCCTCTTAAAACAGATTATATAATGAGGACAATTTTTTGAAGATTGTTTAACAAGTGAACCTATTAAAACTGCTGTGGAAAGGAACTTGTATGAAGATTTTTTGAAGCCTATTAGGATTTTACTCTGGCTTTGTATGCGTTTACCATGATTCTGCATTAATTTTAATCTTTTACAGTAAATTATCTAACTGCAGATTTCCAGTCTTGCAACTGATTGCTTTATTTACACCTTATTTCCTCCTTTGCAAATTGTCTTTGTTACCTTTGTGACTTCTTTTATGGGTAGAATCCATTTTTGGCCTTGTCTGTCAAAGCACTGCAATCTTCCTCCTCTAATTAGCAAATTAGACATTAGTATATGCATCAGGATAAGTGGCTGAAAAAATGATGAGTGATTTGAAGCACTCCTATAGTTAAATGATTAAGAGCTTTATACAATACCATAAATCATTGAAGTCTTTGACTAAATCTGACAATTCCTTTAAATCATTTGAGGGACTATTTGAGGCATATTGACACTTCATTAGGCAGAGTTGAATTCCTGGTTGTGTTGTGTAGCATTTCCTTAGATCAATCACTTTGGCTAATTCACCTACATTATGTTAATATGGCCATGAAAGTGAAAGGCAGAGCTTGTTTTTGCTACTTTCTAAATGCAAAAAGAAAAAATATTGAGTTTAGAGTCATCTTGCCCTAGCTCTGACAGTGTTGAAGGAAGGCCTGCTATACTTTGGTTCTTTCCTCTACACTTTTAAGAAACAGACACAGTTCTCTAAAGAATCCTGGTTCTAATGAGATGAATATTTCTGCTCTGACTTCAGTAGCTCCAAAATTTCCAAAATTTGCATTTTTGGATAAAATCCACCAATCACTTAAGCAAAAGTTACTTTAAGCACAAGTTGATTTTTGAAAAATATATCAATTCACCATCCAGAAACAGATGCTGGAGATATTAAATGTGGTTGCTACATAACAGTTCTAAGAGCTGGTCTACAGCATAGGCTGACTGAGGACTAAATGTTCACTGTTTCTCCCGTGAGAAGAGTCAGAAGAGGAAGAGCTAAAAGCCAAAAAAAAAAAAAAAAGCTAGTGAAAGCCACATTAAAATCCAAAGATCAGCAAGCAAATATTGGATTAGGATATTGCTCGGTTTTTTCCACTGTTTGAAATGTTCCAGAGCTGCAAAACCCTTTTTCCTCCCCCAATGGATATTGGACACTTGGCTACTCAAATTTGTAGGGGTTCAAGGGATGACGAAAATGTTGGAAGAAAAAGCCACCGAGATTTGTTAAATACACAGAAGTAAAAATGGCTTTGACTGTCTAGTTTGTACATATTTTTTTCAGCTAAAAAATAACTTTCTTAGTAGCAGTACCATACTCAATCTAACAAGCAGCAGATTTAAAACAAAATGACAAAAAGAAAGCAATATTATAGATATATGGATGTTTACTTGGTGGTCTTAGAATGGGTCATAGGAATAACCAAGTCATTCAGACAAATTTTATATAAGTTGCACTTTTCAGTGAGGCACTTGAGGGCTAAGGCTTAGAATAATGGCTCTCTAAATGATAGTTTGCTGTTCATAATCATCTTAAATCATGCCTCTCTCCTTCTCCCTTGCTCCAAGTCCAGGGTATAAAGGTATTTATCTTTATGAAAAATGCAGAACAAAGCTGGTACACAAACTCTGTAAGTTATACTTGTGCTCCTATGGACATTCAAGCCAGCATCCCTCTGCCCTAAAGGAAGAAAAAGCATCAGGCAGGTAGCTATTCTCCTCTTTTTATATATATCTTCTCTCACATCTAAAATAAAGGCTATCACTTCATTAGAATTCAGAGATTTTGCTTATTTCTTATTTAAAAATACCAATTTAATGCATGAAAAGTATTTTGCTTGTTTGTTCAGGTGTTGGGTTTTTCCTCACAGAGTTCAGTCTCACAATGGATATACAGCTATTGAGGACAAGTTACAGTCAATCATTCTTCCTGGGGCTTAAAGTATAATGCAAAATAGAACATGGAAAAAAAAAAACAAAAATATAAAACAAAACCCACAAAAAACAAACAAACAAAAAGACCAACAAAATCAACCTAAATTGTGAGGTTCCAATGATTCCAATTGCAAAGACTGCTGTGCACAGCCTCAGGACATCCAGTAGCCTGGATTTCAGCAGTATGTATTCAGTTAAAAAAAAAAAAAAAAGGAAAAATAAGGCAAACAAAATTATTCGAGCGAATTTGCTGGTTATTTGAGTAGAGGCTTAGCAAAGGCTGGCATTGTTAGCTTGATGGTTAAAATTATGCAGCTGAGGCAAATATGTCAAAATCTGGCTTTCGCAAAATCAACTGTTTCTGGCAAAACCTCCATTACAGGCATTGCAGTTAATAGCCATGTAAAAATGGGATTTTTAAAAAGGAAATCCTACATAGTTATCTACAGAAGTTAGGTTAACAATTGTTACTTAGCACAAGTACTGATATTTTCCAAACAGAGAAATAAAACACTCACTTTCTTTTCTTCTGAGTACACTTACATAATGAACTTTCAATAGCTAATTTTAACTCTTGCCTGCAAGCAGAATATATAGTGCCAGATCTATTCCAAACCACGTGTAAATTAGGAGTTTTAGAGATCTACATTCAGCTCTGGGGCATCCAGTATAGGGCTGTGGACCTTCTGGAGCGAGTCCAGAGGAGAGCCATAGAGAAAATCAGGATTTTGGAACATCTCTCCCATGGACACAGGCTAGGGCTGCTGAGCCTCGAGAAGGCACCAGGCCAATCTCCCAGTACATAAAGGGGGTTGAAAGACAAATAATTTCCAGCCCAGCCTCCCCTTCCCAAAACTTTCAGCAGACAGGTGGAAAACAAAGACTGCTTCTCTTTTCTCTGAAATCATTTACAGAGCAACAATTCAGACAAACCCTGCACATAACCTGCAGTGGACTGCAACAGTGCCTTTTCTATGTAAGGTGAGTTGTAGCATGGTCTGATAGAGATGGCAATTAAAAATTATTTCAATTCATCCCTAATCTGGTCTGACTGGATGTCCAGGGCATCCAAGTGACAATAGGAGCAACCATCCTCAACCTGATTTTAACATACTCCTTGAGCTGTATTCATTGGAATATTTAAATGCTATCCTATGGATACATCATTCTTGAGGGAAGTAACAACAGCAACATATTTTCTTCTTTTTACAGAGCATTCTCAGCACCTCACAGGGAGCATTAAATCCATTAAAGATTAGACATACTGCAGATTAAGCCTGACACGATAAAAATCACATAAATAATAAATGCTGAAGTAGCATGCTATGCCAAAGCCTATTTCATCAAACACGACAATGAAAACCTCTTACTATTTTTGTTTTGATATTCCTGATATTGTAAGGGGACAATAAGCTGCATCTTCCACACTTCGAAGCCTCAGGGGCAAAGCATTACAGATAAAACACCTTTGTCACTTGCCACTAACCTGCTTTTCAGGAAACAAGACCCACTGCCACACTGGCCTGGAAAAGCTTTGCTGGATTTCATCATTAGTAAGCTTTCCTGTGAGTTTTAAGGGCATTTTTAATTAGGTTCTTCTATGTTGATACAGACTATATTTTATTCTTTTTTTTTTCATAACTGTTAATTTATTATGTTACTTAAAATATTTTTATGCTTCTTTTAGTTATTTCAGGATTAATGTATCTCCATTTCCACAGAGATTAAACGTGGGAAGTGATGAATGAGAATTTCCTTAATTTTTCAGCATGTTTCTCTTGGGGAGGGGAAGTCCTCACAGTGTCATATTAATTTTTCTTATTTTTAACAGTTAGTCCCTATTGTTTCATTAAGTGCATTACCTATATCTCTGCTGCCTATTTGTGCAAAAAATGCTTGATGTATATATAGTATGTTAAAAAAGAAATCAGACTGTTAGTTTATTGTATTTTTCTATCAGAGATACTCCCAAGTTAATTGTTTATACTTCTCTTACAACCTTTTTTTTTTTTTTTCACATATCTATTTGGATGATCAAGTTTAAAACAGATTTGGTAATTCAGCAATGTTGTTAAAAAAAGCTGATTTCATCTTCTCATTTTTTATTAATGAGCTTCCTTCCCTCTTTTTTTTTCCTTCTGAACAGTGATAACTCATAAGGAGTTAAAACAGGGATTTCAGATAGAAATGATAGAGAAACGATTTGTGATAGAGGGCACAGGGAGTTGGAAGGCACAAGGCTGGGAGGAGTGGCTGATACCCCAGAGGGGTGTGCAGCCCTTCAGAAGGGCTGTGACAGGTTGGAGTCACAGGCAGAGAGGAACTCTCTGAAACTCAAAGGAAAATGCAGGATCCTGGTGGACACCAAGCTGGGGACAAAGGTATCCTGGGATGTATCAGGAAGAGCATTGCCAACAGGACAAGGGAGATGGTCCTGCCCCTCTGCTCAGCCCTGGCGTGGCCACATCTGGAGTGCTGTGTCCAGTTTTGGGTTTCTCAGTCAAAGAGAGACATGGAGCTCCTGGAGCAATTCCAGTGGAGGGCAACAAAGTTGATTGAGGGGCTGGAGTACCTCTCATGGGATGAGAGGCTGAGGAGCTGGGCTGTTCAGCCTGAGAAGAGACACATGAGAGGGAACCTCATCAATGTCTGTCAGTGTCCGACTGGAGGTTGTCAAGAGGATGCAGCCAGGTTCTGCTTAGAGGTACCCAGCAACAGGGCAAGAGGAGAAAGCCCAGAAATTTCACAATGAGCATGAGGCAGAACGTTCCTGGTGTGCAGAATTCCTCACAGGAGATTTTCCAGAACCACCTGGACACAATCCTGCGCCCTGTGCTCTGGGATGGCCCCGCCTGAGCAGGGAGGTTCGGTCAGATGATCCACTAAAGTCCCTTCCAACCTGACCCATTCTGTGATTCTCTGACTTGACTTTAGTTCTGGCTTTACATTTTAAATATTCATTGCTGTTAGGTTACCTTAGGTCTCTCTTCCTCTTTTCTCTCCCACTTTCTTCTTGTCTTTTCTACTTATAATGTATTTTCTGCTTTTGGTACTTAGAGAATATATATCCCAAAGCAAAGACCTCTATATCAGTAATAAATACTAGCACTACTAACAATCATTAATTGGATTCTGCACAAAGACTCTCTAATGTAGAAACTGTAAGTCAATTTCTTCTCCTCCCTTCCCTTCATCTCTCATCAATCTCTTCTGCACAAAGATTTTAAAACACTTTTTTCTTGGTGTTCAAGAAAGGAGTTTTAATTGAAAATTATCCTCTTGTGTATGAATTATGGGACTATAAAATGGAATCAGGAGAGGGGGGCAAACAAGTGGATCAATAAAACCACACTGACTGCACCTCTCAGTAACACTTCCTGAAAATCAGTCACTCAGTCCATAGATACTTTTTGTATATTTCAGTGTAAGACTGAAACAAGACTCAAAGTCTTATACAGGTCTCTCCAAGTCATTAAAAGTCCAGTTGTGTCTTGTGCAATATAACAGAGGTGCAGCCCAGCTTTGTATGTATCGGTAAATATCTAGTGATGTTCTGGATATTCTGTTCATCTTAGCAATAATTTAAAGTTGCCACTTAATAGAGGTGGCAACTTTATAGAAACATTCCACTGTGACACTATTTACACTTATAAGCAGTCAGTGGACAGGGATGGTTTAATTACTTTTCCTCAAACAGTTCCCCTGCCAGATGACAGAATTGTAAGCTGTATAGTCATAGTTACATCAGCAAATATTTACCAGGACAAGGTAAGTAGATTCTCTTCCAAAAGTAAAGACTGTGAAGCCCAAGAGAAGACCAGCTTGGAACTTACTGCACCTTGGTCCAAGATACTTCAAGTAAACCAGAGAAACATGAAATACAGAGATTAAAATAATAAGAAATTATAATAAGGAATATCTAGGATTAACAGATCTATTACTTATTCCTTAGAAAGTCAGTGATTAGGATACTTTCTCCGTGACTGACAAAAATTAAAAAAAACATGCTAAGTATAAAATACATTTAAATATATTAAAGAATGTTCAAAAACATAATTTAATTGTGACAGGGTTGAGATATACTTACTAAGATTTCATATTTCCTGAAGGCCAGTACATTAAAATATCCTTCTTGCATCTGTGCTTCCACAGGAAAGTGAGTGTTCTCCAGTAAAATTAGTGTTTAGTTGTACATGCAATTTGAAGGATCACAAGATGTTTCCACTGTCTCCATCTTCTTTTCTTTTTTGAGGAAAGAAATTCTGACATATGCAGATTTGATGCTTTCTTGTTTAAATATCCATATATATGTTTAAAGCATTGTGGCACACTAAATATTCTGGATGCAGGACCTGTGAGGAAGTCAACTCTTATTCTTTACAAATCTTGCATGCAGATCTCAGCCTGTAGAGGCTTAGTGTACTTAAGACGCAAAGAAATCCAAATACTAATTTCAAACCAGAAATTTATCAGGATTTTCAAAGCCAATGATAAATTTCCTGCAGGATGTGTTTAAAGAAATATTAATCCCATTGCAAGAAAGAGAGCAATATGTAAAGGTACAAAAAAAAATTGTCATAGTCCTCACATCCTAGAAACAGTCACCAAGTTCTAGAACCCACTGTGCTATTTTTAAGGCTAAAGAAATAACACTTTTGTTCAAACATTCTAATTGTCTTTCGCAATTGATGATTCCACTACAAAATCTCAGCAAGGTTTATTATAAAGGACTATCTGACAGATATAGTTAAGTTGCACTTTACAAGGTATTTGTAAGGAGCACAACTAGATAACACTGGCCATGGGAAATAAAGTTCATGATCCTCTTATCATCATTAGAAGCCCTAAACAAACTGCCACAGAAACTCAGAAATATTTCAGCACAGAAGTACCAGTGGAAGAGCACATATGGAGAAGAAGCAAAAGGAGAAATGTAGAGGGGGGAAAAATAGGTTCATTTTAAAGAGCCCCCAAAAAATGTTAGAAAGGGCAGGAGTCAGTGGAAAAAAGTTTATAAAAATTCATTCAGCTTTGAGGTTTGCTGTTTAACTTAGCCTTCTTAATTTAAATCATCTACCAAAATCTACTATGCCATGCTGCTACCAACAATAAATTTCATTTTAATTATGTTGGAGATTCATTTATATGTAAATGTTCACCATCAGATGCATAAACCCAATGAAAGAGATTCATTGAACATCTGCCTCAGAAATTTAACAGAGTCAGGTCTGTTTAATGAGTAGCATTGTCCATGTACCTGTTCTTACCATCAGATATCATTTAATTTTATTTTTTTTCCCCAATAAAAGTAAAAACATAAGGGGGAACTATACCACCTTCTCCTTTTTATAATTATTACATACAATTTAGAAAGACAATAATAAAACATAAAAGATTCCCCAGCTGAAAAAAGAGCTGAGGGCAAAACATGGTAAATAAATTCTTGTATTATTGATTTGGAACTAGAAACACAACACTGAGTCTTTATACCAAGGGAGTGATTCATGCACTGAACACAAGCATCAGGTGCCGTTTTAAATGCCCAAGTGGATACAAGACAGTACAACACAGAGGCTGATTTCCTGCTCTTCTGCAGCATCAGGTGGAGGTGTGGGATATCCTTGGGCATCTAAACAGTCACTAGATTTGCAATTTTAAGCACCATTATAATTTCTGAAGTGACTTGCCTGTAAAAAAGCTGCTGCATCATATTAGTGGTGGCAGGTTCATTTTCAATGACATTATCTCCATTCAGAGCTACATGGAAGAGACTGCTTTGGTCTTGATTTGCTTTAATTTTAGCTTTTAAATTTCAGGGCAATATAGTTTTATTCCCATTTTCACACCCTGCATGCACCAATAAAATATGGCTGTAGAAATACTATATTGAAATTAGGGAGATAGGTCACTCAAACATAACAGCTTCAATTACCACCACTAACAATGCTGAAAATCCCAACCGTTCTATGAGTGCCAAAAAATATACCTCCTAAAGTATGAAAAATATTAATTTGGTCATTTATTTGAATTGTCTTTTTGTATTTGGAGGTTTAGTGTGATTTTTTTTCCACCACAAACTCTACAACACCTGTTGCAGCAGGGATGGTATCACTCAAAAGCAATGGGATTGTCCAACTGCTATGAAACCATTCCCTTCAGCAATGCCACGTGACAGGAACACACTTGCAACAGGTCAGAGAACACCAGGGGATGCAAGGGGGCAAACCTCTCATGAGAAAGAGGAATGCATTCCTTGGCACCTGGCACACGCAGCTCTGGATGGCAGCTGTGCCTGGCACGTGGAAATGAGGAGAGAGACAAAAGCTATTGCGCATAAAGTTGTCATCTCTCCTCCCGGGCTACTTCTGCCACATGTTGGTTTTCACAGCATTTCTATTGCCTCCCAACAACTGCACACCCAGCATCTATTCTCCTACATATAAAACCAGATCACTATCTTTAGTTTATGCTACAAAGCTTGAAATTTTAGGAAGATCCCCCTGGAGCCAATGCTCATCTGTGTAGTTTCTTACTGATTATGTGAGTGAGCAAGTGGAAGTGCCTTCCCAGAGAAGTTGTCTTCTCCACTTCTATAGCACGGAAAAAAAAGTTACTGCAATTGCATTGCTTTCCTCCTCCTTTCCTATATATCAGCAGAGGGTTTTGTTTTTGTTTTTTTTTTTGTTTAATTCTTGAACCATACAACTCCTGAAAAAGATTATAGTATGTTGAAAGGTAAGATGCAGCTAACAAAGTGTAGAAAAAGCAAAAGAGATCGTTGCAAGAACACTCAAAATTAATTCAGTTGATAGAACTTGGTAAGGATGGATGGAATTCAGTTGTGAAATGAAATAAACAAAGATGTTGGCCAGGAAACTAAACACGCACCTTGAATGATAAAGAAGGAAGCTACCACAATCCAGGGACATCATTACGTGCCAAAACAGACTTACACAGCTTCCATATGTTTTACTTTTTTTTTTTCCCTTTGCCTATAAAGCTCAGTAGTTTAGGGGCCAACCTAAAGCTGTTTTTAAAAGAAGTTCTTTGCACAGCAACGTTTGAGAATCAAACTTGTGTTGACAGCCAAACTGTGGTTGCAAGATTATTCAGCTTTACCTTATAGTTGATTTTGTTCTTAAAATACATGTCCCACATAACTTGTTGAAGCTTAGCTTACTCAAAAAAAAAAAAAAAAAAAAAAAATGAAAAAA
>JAWWMN010000001.1:7011421-7077870 GCA_035047745.1 Catamblyrhynchus diadema | reverse complement strand
CTTATAGTTGATTTTGTTCTTAAAATACATGTCCCACATAACTTGTTGAAGCGTAGTTTACTCAAAAAAAAAAAAAAAAGAAAATGAAAAAAAGCTAAATTAAACACATGCCAGTACATTTTGTTAAGTTTTTTACAGATTATTTGTTTACTTTTTATTCATAAATACATTCTTTCCTTTTTTCTATTAAATAAAAAAATCCTCTTATTTTAAGAAGACTGCCTATGAGAAGAAGAAAAATAAAACAGTGTCTGTGAAATACATAACGTGCTATAATATGGTGCTAGAATTTCTTGCAGTTGCAGTCTCAGACTCCTAAGCATCTTGAAATTCAAAGTTCAAAGCACTTCAAATGATAGCCAGATTATTAGAGTCTCATGGCTGTGCCCCACTTACAGCTCAACTTTGAGCGTGGAAGTAGAGAAGAGAGAAATGTGAGTTATCTGTCCAACAGTGAATTTTAGTTATTGTTGATGTTGACCTCACAAACTCCTATCTACCTACATGCATAAAATACACCATAGCAGGCAGTGATTGCCCCTGTGATGTCCTTACCTCTGTCTGTCCCCTTGTCCTAAGCATCTGCCTTCCCTCCAGCCTCCTGAGAAAGTATCTCAGATACCAGTGGGGCATGCATAACAAGATTAGATGAGATAGTGAGGGTTCAGTCATACCTCCCTCTCTCAAAGAACCACCATTTTTTTCAGAATTAAATCATACCTGAGCTTTGGACTTGGGTAGAGGGATAAAATGAGATCAGGGCTCAGACACAGAGGTTTTGATATTAAAGAGTTCAGATACTGGCTTTTGGAGAAAGCTTCCATTTAAAAGGGAAAAAAAGGAGGAGAGATGTGTAATTGATACATGGTTATTAACAAATTATTAATAAATCCCTGCATGCTGGTGAAAAATCATTCTCAATTAATACAGAGAGATTTCAGCAGCGTGGCTTACAGAAAGTGGGCACCAAGTCTGCATACTACACAGCCTCTCTCAGGCATTCAAAATCCAAGAAATTGTAACACAAACATGCACACACACACCCTTTATAGATGAGCAGTGTACAGAAATCCTGTCTCCCTAGTAAACTAAGGCGATTGAATAAAAGAAAATACTTTTTCTGTTTCCCCAAAGAAGTATACCTATCATTTCTGTTCACCTAGATTTGTTTTATTTTGACCTCAGAAAACGCATAACTTCCTAGAATGAGTGGATTTGAGTGTCTTGTGCAGGTTGTTACAGATATCACGTATGTCCAGGCAGATAAAATAGGCCCTTTAATGAAAGGCTGTGGCACTCCTTGCAAGCCATCAGCAACAAAGTGGCTGGGACTGTGTGCTTTTTTTCTTGTAGTTAGAAGTTACTTTTAACTCCCATGTCTATTTATTCTGAATGTGCTTCATATTTGCAAATCACTCCCTGACTCTTGAAGGGGAAAGAACAGTTTATAATCTTACCTCTACAAAGTCCTAGTAATCCTTTTAAAGCAATTCATACAATGCTGCTACTCCATAAAATAGAGCATATTTAAGAAATAAAATTGTCTTACTGAAATCCTTCTCTTGAGGCCATAAGGTGCATGCCAGTATCAAAACCTTGTCAAGGTAAGGAAGGGCAGAACCTGTCTGGTGTTGAGGGGAACAGTTTGAGAATCAGCCCTTGAGCCTTTGACCCTTGAGCTTTAACATCTTGTTTTCCATCCCTATGTCCTTGAGGAAGGGGACTGACAACAGCCAAGTGTGTGTCTGGCAGCTGGGCATAGCCAACTTGCTTCAGTGGCTTTTTAAAATGAGCAGGCAATAGGAAAAAAAAACTTTTAGAGCTAAATACAAAGGGACAGTCACATCCTGGAGTGAACTGAGGACCCCAAACTGAGCATGTGTCCCATTAAGGGACTGCCAGCTGCTTGGCATGAAGACGGCAAGAAGAAAAAGGACAGGGAAATGATACCTTAAGTTTTAGCTTTCCTATTTTTCAGATTCTGTGCTGCAATAGTGTGTAGTTCAGAGATTGATATTAAGTGGTGGTAAGCTCTCTTCAAAGAGCAGCTAGACAAAACAATTCCTTCTCTAGCTGGGGACCAAGGACAATCACCCAAATTTCAGGCCCAGGAGCATAAACAAGGTGGACTGAAGAGAGAAAAACCAAGGACGGAATTTCATAATCTGATGCTGTAACTGGAGAATTAACTCCTATGCTAATAGACCAGAACTTATAAAAGTGAGAGACCTTGTGACTGGTTGTCCATTTTGGGTTCATATTGGGTTTAGCACTTGCTGGGTTCTTGTGCTGCCCAAGGTGGATCCATTGAGGCCTTTTAATAAACCCCTACTTTATTCCTTAACTCTGTCCAGCCTCTGTTCTAGGTCAGCCTTCACAAGGCATCAGACAAGTCAGTACTTTCTAGCAAGCAAATGGGGTTAGATTTTAGTTGTACACAGAAGTCAGTGAGGAAGACAAAGTTGGAAAAAATGATTATATTTAACATTTAGAGATTCTGCTCCCAGTGAAACATGCTTCCTCTGACAAACTGTGTTACAAACAAGATTGATTTTGTGGTCTGCGTGTAGAGTTTTTTGGCTTGTGATGGCTGGCTCCTCAAACATGAAGAAAGTGAATTAATGTAACCCTAGAAGAATACTCTAGAGTCTTTTCCAACTAAAAAGAAAGTTCAGAAAAAATTCCTAATTAAATTCTTCCTAAGCTTGGGGGGATGTTCATATAGTTATTTATTTAGGCTTGATACCAGATAGCTATTTGAAAATGCTTAATACCATAATGCCATGCCATAAAGACAGTCCACTTCACTGAGAAGTGCTACAAGGGGAGCTGTAATATTTTAGTTGTAACATTAGTTGTAATGATATTTACAATTACTAGAATCTAAAGTGTTCTACACCAGCTTCAACGGGAAGTATCCAACTCCTGACAAAAGGAGTGGTTCCTATACAACAATGCTCATTGTATCTGCTTTCTGCTTGCTCATTTTCCCTTCCATTCTCCAGCTCCACACCTCTCAAATGCTATTATCAATTTTTCTCCTTTAATTACTGGTCTGCTTAGTCACATTAATTTCTCTAGATGTTACTCTAACCCATCTATCTAGGCATACACACATACACATACTCTCCCCTTTCTGTCCATTCTGCAAAACCTCTTGGGATGTCCCTTCTAGAAGTCCAAAGATGAGGCATTAAGGAATTCAACTCAGTATCCATGATCACAAAAAAAAAAAAGAAAAAAATGGAACAGCTTGCAGATATTTTAGAGAAAGTGTGTAAAAGCCAGGAATAACATCAAGAAATCTTCACTGAAAATGGTTTAAGACAACTCCTGCCAAATTTCATTTGCTGAAAATAAATTCCTAACTGCAAAATTTTTACATCCTCTATTTCTGACTACACATAGTCTCATGCTTTATTTACCAAATTAATGTTTATAGCACAAGGCAAGAGTATTCTCAACTTACATGACTGTAATTTGGCTATCTTCAATGAAATTACAAGTGTTCACATGAGAGCATAAAAAATGCTTGAATTTTAAAACTATGTCAGTATACAATTCCTTTCATTTTTTAATTGCTTACCCACATAGAATTATGAGTGGAAGAAAATAAGGCAAGTGCTTTTTTTCTTCCTATCATCTCCAGTTCTTTCAAATCTTTCTGCTGATGGTAGATTTTGATAGACAACATCAAGCTGCCTGAGTCATGTCACATTATTGCTAAGTGGTAATTTCCTCATTTCAAAAATGTTAAATTTTAAGGGTCATTGGTACCACAAAACCCTGTTGAGGTTATTTGCTAAAGAAAAAGCCAACATCCTAAAAATGTTATTTCTTTCATTTCATACAAATTCCACAGAGGTGAGACAACATCCATTTTTCTACAGTAAATAGCTTGAGATATAAATAATATTTACGTGCATAAAGAGGAGTTTATAAAGCTCATATTTACCAAAGAACAATTTGAGGTATAGACTAAAACAGGAACTGTTTTTTTTGTATTTAGCATATATGAAAAGGGAATAAAATGACAGATATGTAGCCTGATTAAGAGCTTTGTTAGGCTAAAATCTTCAACACCAAAGCTTTTGTTTATGAAATTGTACAGCTGAGACTGCCTAAAATACAGAGTTTATATTTCTACTGAAAAATTGAAGTGCAAGAACAAATGAAATCAAAGCAATGACAGCTCCATGTGCCTGTTCCAGGAGGTACATGCATTCTACAGGCATAAGAATGCCCTTTGAAAATATATGATGCCGACACCTTTCATCCCAAAGTGTTTCAGTAGCTATGAGTTATCACTGGAAAGGAAATTTTTCTGGAGTGGATGATAGAAGAAAAAGGAGAATAAAAGTAAAGTGGTACACAACAGCAAGTGGAGGAGAAAATTGAATCAGAAAGCAGGACATTTTCTTATCAAGCTAAACATGCTCTTGAGCAGCTGGGAGAATAGGATGAACACAGCATAAAATGTAAACAAAATGTAGAAATTAGAAGAGGGAATAAAATTGATCTTTGTGCTCTTCTTTTTGTAGAACTTCCCTGTCTGGGAAGACTTTCCAGTTCCAAAGTTCCCAAAACATAAAATAGTTCAGGAGAGCAACAGCGTCTCAATGGTGCAAAAATTGTATTTGCTTTAACAAAATTATATGAGTTACTACTATCATATGAGGATTTTCCAATCTACAGCTCTTACAAACCTTGCAAATGCCTTGTGAGCATTTCAAGACTGCTTCCTTCCCTGTGCTGGGTTATTTGATAGGTACCTAGACTGTCCTTTGATCCACATTGCTGTATTTAGGAGGAGGAAAGCAGAGGTGATTGGGGCACATACCCCTGGCAGTACTGGGATCCTTCTGAGCACTTCAGGTGGGGTGGTACAAGTCCTCTAACTCTTGGCAAGGTGAGATCTCAGTCTAGAGCTCACAGAATAAAGTTCTACACAGCAAAGCCTGTCCTGACAACTCCTCCGTAAGAAATATCCTTCCTACAGGTAAGTGTACCAGTTTTATTACAGAAAAGCAGACATACACAGTATTATCTCCTGGGATTTTCCCATGCGACTGGCACTCTAAAACTCAGCTCACATGTAGAAAACTAAGTTTGCAGGTACTCTGGCTAGCCTCTACTAAGCCAGTTTGCTTGTTAAGCAATAGACAGATTACTTGTTTTCTGCTTCTGCTTTGACTTTGTCATCATGTCCTCATTATCATATTCAATTAATTAGCATATAAAGGTAATATTCTAGGATGCACGCCTCCCTTAGAAACACTTCTGAGTTCCTCTAAGTAATGTAGACTTGCAACAGATTAGGGGGATTAAAAAAGGAACACTTAGGGTCTTGTATGCATACAAAAAGACACATCTCTTAGGAGAGTGGTATTATAGTAAAATTATACTAGTTTTCTAAAAGGGAAAAGAAAGAAAGGAGGAAAAGAAGACAAAAACATTGAGATAAAACTGGGGAAAGCTGGATACCTACTGAAAAGTGAAGTCATTTTTGCTTCACTTTGACCTCATTATAAATAAAAAGATTAGGGGAATAGAAAATGAGCATGTATTAAAGCCATATATTCCTTTTCCCTATCTCAAGGAAACAAACAAATGTTTCTGTCACAATTTTGGGGGGATAGTAGGGGATTCACTGCTGTATTACTTCGAATCAAAAGTGTCAAATCTATTCATGAAGGGGAAAACAGACAGTAAAAATAAGAAACACCACTGCATTAGTTCTAAAGATAAGCCAAATCAGATGGGTTGTACCTATAGCTTCTCTAGTTTGGTTGAAGGGTCCTTTTGAGAAAAACAGCCTGATCATCTCCATTTTCTGTGTTTTGGTTTTCTCTCTGAAATTGTTTCAAAGCACATGATTTGGGAACCTTCCATATTAAAAATAAAGGTGGAAGATGCACTCTGGAGGCATCTCTAATACAGTTTATTCAGTCCACGAAGCCTTAATAGGGCTAATAAATACTAAAAACAAAAAAACAAACAAAAAAAGCCAACAAAATTAAAACGAAACAAGCAAGCAAATATATGAATGTAAGAGTGGTTGGTGTGAATGTTGAATGCCCAGCATAACTGAGAAAACTGTTTCTAAAGATCACGTCCTTTTCATGTATAGTGCTTGACAGTGTATTTAGAATTGAACAGAATATTTTTAGTTGGAAGATACCCCTAATCATCTAGTCCAAGTGCCTGACAACTTCAGGGTGACCAGAAGTTAAAGTATGCTTTTAAAGGCATTGTACAAATGCCTTAAGCACAGTCAGACATAGAAACAAAATTCTGCTCATGGTGCACAACATGAAGGGAAGTGCAAAGGCATAAATCTTCTTTTAGACCGGGATATAAACCCAACAGACTTTACAGGGTCGTTGTTTAGTACTTCCTCTTGCCAGCCTCTGAGTTCAAAAGTCTCCAGATTTCTGTGGCTTAAGTTTTGCCATGATAACTTTCAGTGGTGTTTTGCACAGTAGGTGTCTAAATTGCTTTTCTCTTGGTTGGTGTCCTCATTCCGGTAGTAAAGGGGATGGTTTTGGTTTTCATCAGTAAATAGTTTCACCCCTTTTTCTTACATATTTTTCAAATTAAGTGAAATATATATGATACCACACTTTTACATTAAGCACTTCCAAATCTCATTAGCTGCAGCATAATAAATGTAATCCTTCTACTGGTACTATTTGCTTTCAGGGAGGTAAAAAATTATATGTTTCTAATTCAGACAAATTGCTTTTGGATACAACATATGACCCAGCATACTCAGGGATACAGAATAATCACTAAAAAGCTATTTACTCTGCTTTTCCCTACAATCTTTTACCAGAATATCAATGTTGTACTGGAAGTAATATAAATACAGCACAACACATTGATCTCATTGGGGCTGCTGCTGCAAAGAGGTTATACATATATTTCCTAAGGCCTCTTCTAAAATGCTTTTCCTCACTCTTCCCCTGTCAGAAGACCTTGTTTCAACATTGTTACCAGAATTATCTCTGCATTAAGCTTGGTCTGCTATTACAAATACATTTCCAATTCCTCACTCGGGAAAGTATTCAAAACTTCAGTGGCTCACATGAAAAAGGAGTTCAAGAGTTCAGAAAAAGAAAAAATATTGTACGTACTAATATAAGGCATTAGGACAACTACAGATATTTCTCTTAACAGCACATCCTCTGAACTGAAGCACTAAGTTCCACTTGTACCTAAACCCATTTATTATATGCTCCACTCAGTAGCAGGTGCATTTATTACATGAATATTAATGGCAATATTGATTTTACTCTTGGACAGATCCATCACTACGGAAAGTTCTTGTCACTAATATCCAATAACTCTGAGGAGCTCTGGTCCTATCTGAGCTATCAGATGCCAAAGTAATGCACACACCCAAACACATCAGAGTTGTCATGTACCTCCATAATAGCTCAAAGGTATCTTCCAAAAATGACCAGTTGGTAATTGAGTTTGCAAAACAGCAACTGTCAAATAGAAAACAGTCACAAAGAGACACTATTTTTTCAGTTAAAAGCTGTGGGTTTATCTGATTTGATGTTGAACTTCACCGTTCTTTTTACCACAAATATGTATGTAGTTGATTCTCACAAAAAATGTTGAGTGTGGAATCAGAATGTATGGATTTTATAGATCTGTTTAGAGATTTTAAATTGGAAACTGGTCACTTTCACTGGGATAAATAAACAAATTAGTCACGACCCTGCGTTGTGCACTTACTTCTTCTAGCTAGGCCACCTGTGCATGCTGTAGTTGCCTGATTAAAGCCATGCCAAACATCAGGTGAGTTGATCACATGAGATCTTTCAGCCACTTTCATTGTTATTATTTGGAGCTAACATGAAGAGATGTTTATCTCAGAGGTCTCTTCCTTTGCAACTTATTTCTTGCAATCCCATTCTGCTCATTTTAAGTATCATACTTCCTACACCATCTTCTTACTAACTCTGCCTTTTATTTTCACCAGAAGATGACAGTTTTGTTAAGATTGACTTCCAAGAACTGACATTTCTAGAAGAGCAAGGATATTTGATGCATTTCTTAAACAGGAAAAAAAAATCAAAATCCATGTTAGGCATTTGTTCATCTACCTTTTGTTTGAATAGACAATGTTGCATTTCCAACATTTACCACAATAAGGCCCTTTTTTCTTCTGGGAAGAAAAATAAAATTATGGTCTCCTAAATTAACTCATATTCTTGAAAATAATTCAGTTGTCATCCTTTAAGGTTAGCAAAAAAAGTATTCTTCCTTATATACTTAAATTGGCTTATCAGCAGTAACACAAGCTGTACACTGCTAAATGCTTACTGCTGGTAGGAAGTAAAAAAAGTTTACATTTTACAACTGACACAAATGCTTAGGTTTTCTGAAATAAAACTTACAGCTATACTTTCATTGACAAGCATGAAAGGTTTTCACTTCATCCTCACCATGTCAAACTTGAAGTTATTCTACATAACTTCATATGTCAAGGTAGCACAAGGGGGGGACCAACATGGATTGTTCCACAGGCACTAATGGCCTTACTAATACAAAGCATTATAGTGCTTCACTGTAGTGAATTGTTGTCCTGAAACACACTTTTATGCATAATGTTCAAGGTTTCTTTTAACTATAGAGATCAGAGACCAAAAAAAAAAAAAAAATCTTGTTATTGTCACTTTTTAAATCAAAACTGAGAACTTTTACTATGTTGTGATGTTAACAATCAGTGTAGTATTATTGCACTTGTAGTAGCTGAAAGTATACTTCAGTATATGAGAGGATCTAGACGACAATTTATAAACACTGTAAGGCAGAAATCCTCTTCTTAGATTTGTGCTCCAATCTGTCAAGAACTTTCCATACCTCAAAAGTAAGTAAATAAATATCTTCCAAATAGCTTCAGACACACTAGTTTAATAAACCCAACAAGAGAGCACAGTCATTGAAATTAGTGGAATGCAACAAATAAATTCAAAATACTTTGTAGGCAAATTTCCATGCCTCAGAGTACTTTGATATTGTTCCTACCCAAAATAAAATTTTCTGATGAAAAGCTCTAAATACTCAAAGGAAATATGAAAAGGCATTACGAAAACAAACTGGAAAGATATAGATATATAAGCAATCTTTTTTTTCCAGAGATAAAATTCAAAAGACCAAAGCAATTTGGCCCTCAACTCCAATAAAACAACTGTTCATGAACATTTAATAAAACAGATTATACAGCTCTACTACCTCTGAAGGAACAACAAGTGTTAATGAGAATTGTGAATCCAAAATGTAAAGTAACTGAAATACAGAATTAAGTCCTAACAGGTTTTCAGTTCTCTGTAGTTCAGTTCAAAGCAACTCTAAACTGGCATTAGATATGAAAATAAAGTTACTCCGAACCCTATAAAAAACCTGATCAAATATCAGCAACACATGCATTAAAAAAGTAAAACAAGAACCTTTAAATATCTGTTTTGACAAACTATTAAAAATTAATTCAGCTGAAGAATAACCTGTTGAATGTTAGTGCCTGAAAATGGCAAATAAAATAGATGCCTTAGTCAAAGGTTATATGTTTCACAGCAACAATGTGCTACTTTCTGTTATGAGAAATTTAAATCTTTGGAGGTGAATCTTTCTCTAGTAAACTTAAACGCCCCCCCCCACATTAATAAAAAAACCAACACCCCACCTTACCTACCCTCCACCACTGTAGCCTCAGTTCTCATTTTGAATTCACATTATTTTCACCTACAGAAGAACTTATTTGCCTTCCTGAAATGCATTAAGAACCACGAACAAAGTGGAGAAATTGGATTCAAAGGGGCCACACTTTGCATGTACAAGAAAGTTGTCCTTTAACTAATTCTCAGCATAAATTGATTTTTCTATACAGGGCATGTTGCTCCTTTAGATAAGCAAAATATGAAAAAAAATTACCAGCAGATATGAAAGGCCACTGAGTAATATATCACTGATTTTAGGAAACAGAAAAACAAAAAACAACATCATAAACTGAAATGGTCACGCAAGTCCTATCTTCATTTCTCTATCTGTTAGCTACCCCAAACTTTGTAATTTAGTAAGTCAAGTCTTAACCTCTGATAAAACACAGTCCTTCTGTTGTGACAACTTTACAAAGAAATGAATTTTTCAGTAATCAAAGTAAAAATGTAGAAAATCACTTAAAGTGGTAGGAATTGACAAATCCAGAAGGGATTGTGCAAATCACTTTTGAGAAAGTGCAGTCGGGTTAAAAACAATGTTAGCTTTTTATTTTTAATAAACTATTAAGCTGTCCTTCACAGCTTTCTCAGATTTGAATGCAGCTTTGCAAATAAAAGAATTCTTACCTAAAGAAAAATGTGAATTACATTTGGTCTTCATATTAATTGCACAGATTAAAGCCCAGAAGTACAGCAAGTTGGCATTGTTATGTTTGTGATGGCTTGTAGAGCTTCCATTTTCTCAAGGAAATGGCTTTTCTGCTTTTAGTGTCATTATCAATTAAAATTTTGTCTGAGGCAAAAACTAAATCAAATTTTGTCTCCAGCCTAACTAGCTAGAAAACAAAACTACTTGCACGCTGCTGCCAAATCTCATAGTTTTATAAAAGCTGCAAGAGTAAATGGTGGTTTTCATCCAAGATGAGGGTCAGAGAATAATGTGAGTTCCCACTTTCCCTAATGTGCCAAAGACAAAACCATCAGAGCAAAACATGAGGGCTTGAAAAGCCAAATGATTTTCCAGTGCTTGAGGGTCAGCAATGTTCATGTGAAGCTTTATGATACAGGTAGCTCTGGAAATAGAAATTATTCTTTTTAGGAAAATACAGTATTATGTAGCAGCTAAACAAATTCCCTGTGCAGATGAACTATTTACCAGTTTTTCCTCACCTCGTATTAATATAAACCACTGCTAAAACTGAATGATTTAATCTAAAGTTTATGCTAAACCCTCTTAAAATATCCCTTGGCCTTAGATGCCAAACATCATCACACTCATCTTTCTTGTTTCTCTTTGCAAATATAAGTTTAAGTTGCATCTGTAATGCAAATTTAACCTAAGTAATTGGAACTGAGTTAATTTGCCTCATTGTCTAACATCTCCTCCTCAGTCTGTGTTCCTGATTTTATGACTCAGTTTTATCTCACTTATGCATGTCCTTGAATGGCACTTCCTCAGCCCAGAATCCTCGTGTGCAAACACAACAATGTTTACTGCACTTGACCTACCAGGCATTCTTTAACTGATAAAATGATCATTCAGATCTGTCTTGCACTTGAGAAGAAGCAGTTATTCTTAATCATATTACAAGAGACTTCAAAGGCCAGTGATTAAGGGAGAAAAATCAATGGAATCTGTATTCTCAGCACACCTTGCTTTCTTGGAAAACAAATCTCCTAGTGTTATCTCTACTTAAATAATTACTTCTATCTATATTTATTATAAATATTTATTCATTTTTATATTCATGAAGTAATCTAGAGTACAGGAATTCACTACTCCTTACTTCCTTCCCAAAGACATTGCATACACTCCTGTAGCTAAAGTCCATATTAGAGGTTTCTTGTTAATACATCCTTAGTTGTTTCATAATGCCACCAACTATTTCAGATATTTGTGCTCATTTAAAGCAGTGAGAGGGGTGTTCATTGCTATTTCAAAGGAAACTTTATAAGCTCAGTTCTATTGCAGTGAATCACTAAACTACAGTTTGAGTGGTTTGGAGTTTTGCTAAGAATATTTCTTCCTGTTCTAACTGGAAACAAGATGAAGAAACCTTTTGGCTTTTTTTTTTTTTTGGTCCAGTCCTCCCAGGGCCTGTATTCAAAGCAGTAGGCTATGTCGTGCTTTACACTGACACTGAATATATAATATATACAGTATAGTACTGAATATATAATATATAGGCTTAGACTATCCTTCCCCAGCTTGTTTCTTGCATGATGTGTCCTATGCTTTGCTTAGGTTTCATTTCATCCCTCTTAAATGTTAGCATTATTTATCAAGATTCTTTAATCCTTAGCCTTAAAATTCTCTTTCAGTCTTGAGCAAGGTGTTCATTGTTTCCTAAATTTGATGGAATTTGTTTTTCTGATTCCAGAGAGAGGTTTTGAGATGTCAGTTTTTTTAGTAGTGTCAGAGTTTCCAGGTACCTCCAGAACATCAAAATTTGCATTTTAGAAGTTTATATATATATATATATATATATAAATACACTTTTAATGTATGTGTAATAATTCACATTAGATGTCAGAAATTACCAAGTACTTTCCTCTAACACCTTTGCAACTGAGTGCAAGAAGTATAAAATCATAAAGTTGTGGGTATACAGGAATTAAACTTTTTCCACCTCCCAGGTCCATCAGAAGAACATACCCAAATTATTATTCATCATTTTGTCGTGTGGTTTTGAAAAAAGCTAAATAAGTCATCCTAGTCATTGAGTTACATCATCTTGTTTCTATTCAGTTGATTATTTGCTTTCAGTGGAATTCAACAGCATTTAGGGTATCAGTATTAGCTACTGAACCCAGCCTCACAAAAAATTACCAAACTGATAATCACATGGCAGTCAGCACCATGAAGAGGTTGGTGAAAGGCACAAATAATTTTTTTTTTTAAGTGCTACTATAATAAGCATAACTTCAACACAAAAATAAACACTGCTGGTGCCACAGACCCTGTCTCAAAATGATAATTATTCAAGTCACACAACTGAGTTAGAAACTTAGAGTTTGCTTAAGAAAAAATAATCACACCTCAGCAATCTCTTCATTGACTCTCAGTATTCACATTTTAGACAAGAAATACTATTTCTTATGTCATTCTCAAAACCAATGTACAAAATATGCATGAACAACAGTGAAAAATAAAAGAACAAAATATTCTATGCCACCACATCTCTTTCCTCTCCTTTGCACTTCACATGGAAATAATATATTTATTAGAGAACTTTAGGAAGCACCATAGTCTATTACTTGATTTTCAGATCCTTTAAAGACTTTTGAAATGTCTAGTTCTAAATCACATGGATATTATTCTGTTAGCTGATATGAATGCAAGTGGAAAATGTAATATTTTTTGGTGGCTGGTTTCATCATATTCTGCTGTATAGAAACTGTGGGAGTGTGTAATTTCCAGACATGTTTACAGTGTCTTGAAGACATGAAGATAACCTTAAATATCATAGATAAATGTTTATTGAGTGAACCAGGAGAATTTTAATTCTTCAATAGCAACTTAGTGGTAAGTTATTAATTATTTGTTTGGTTAGAGGTCTTGATGAAAGGATTTGGTTTTCTTGGATTAAAAGTATGAGGGCATTCAGTCTATTTCTTTGAAATATCCAATTTTCACTGAGACCAGAAAAAAGTATTTTTCTAGCCACTGCTCCTTCTCCAGATGTCTTCCAATTTCTCTTTCCTCTGTACTTGAGCAGCTTTTTTATTTGCACGAGTACCTATGCGCACATTAATTCCTGAACTCCCAATTTTACTCCTCTGTTCCTACCCTCTAATTTTATCTAGCCCATTTGACAGAGTGGAAAATTTCATTCTCCAACTTTTTATCTTCCTTGAACACCTTCCTGGGTGTTCTTTAAGATGATTAAATTTCTTCTCCTTCCCTCTAAGGGTTCTCAACCTCTTTTTTTTCAACATGTCATCTCATTCGCTTTGAAAATTGTCAACATCAGAAGTCCTACCCACAAATGCTCTTTCATTGGTAATCTGCCTTCTAACAGTGCTTTTCTTTTTGCCCTCAGTTGCTAAATTTACTAACAGAAACAGGTCTAATACAATAAATCAACATGTTCTTTTCTTCTTACAAAGCTTTGATAAATCCAGATGAGTTACCTTCTTTCATACTTTTAAGTTACCAGCTATATATCTTCACATATATTGTCCATATTTTAGTGCAAAATTCATGTGTTTGCTCTGCAGAGGTAGTTTTATCTCTAGTTTTGACATTTTTACACCCTTGTTTTCTCCTGGTTTGCAGTGTCAAAAAGGTACAAGTAATCAATAAACATTGCTGTTTCTTGTATCAGGCTTTGCTCAGAGCTAAGAGATTCACACTTCAGCTTCTGCTCTTTGTCTAAATGTCTGTGGGTGGAAGTGGAAGAAGACAGAGAAAGCTATGTGCTTTCAGATGTAATGTACTGTATAGCACAAGATAACCCTCATTTATTCCTAACAAGAGCCTAATCAACCTACATCACTGAAATTAGTTCTTATTTTTTGCACGCTAAATATGCAACGCATTTAAGGGAAAACCAAAGTCATGTAACAAGTGCACGTGAAATTACACCAATTCAGCATACAGTAGACACTTTAAATTGAGTATATAGCAACAGCCACTGATTTGAGATCCAGTCACGATGTTAGGAATGGCAGAAATAGGCACTAAACAAGGAAGTTTCTGATTTCTTATTACTCTTTCCTGATGTCTGCCTTTGCTACTCTATCCATTTTTCAGACCTACTGAATGCTGAACAAATATAAGCTGTATTTCTATATGTGCTCACCTTTATTATCAGCTTCAGCCATCATTTATGTAATGGCTGAATTTGACTTGGAGGGTTTCAAGGGAATTTCTACCTATTCCATGAGGTAGCTGGACAAAATTATCATTATTTGAATTATCAGAATTATCATTATTTGAACTCCAGGGTTCAATGGCGTCATTATTACTTATTCCAACTGGTTCCAACTACTTTTGCTACAAATTCCTAGTTTTTACATATAGCCTACTTGAAGGCCTTTAATTTCTTTAAAAATATGGTGGCATTACAGAATTATGGTCAACTATTTATTCTGATATGCTTAGAATACTCTCTGAGAAGACATTCTGGAACAGATATCTATCACTACAGTGATGACAGTTTCATTAAGTCTTTAATACTTTAGGTTTTGTACAACCTTTTTTGGTAGAACTTCCATATAAGTAGCCAACAGTCACAAAGTTATTAGTGTTTCCATGACTGTCCCATGAAATTCTAGAGACACAACAAGCACATTTTTCAGTTCAAATGAACATTACATGAGGATTTTTTGTTGCTGAAACTCTTAAGTCAGTTTGTATTCCTTTTTCTATATTAACTCCTGGAGTGGTTTGGAATCTTTGAAGTCACATTTCTGCCAGTATTAGAAACACAAGCATCTTTTCCACTGCCAAAAAACTGCACTGTCATTTATTTTTGTTCACTGTTTAAGACTTCCATAATTTTTTCTTTCTAACTAAATAGGAACAACCACCCAAACCAAAGCACCCTGAGTAAAAATTCAAAAGACTGCTCCCGAATGTTTCACTCTGTCCTGTATCTGTGACATCAACCAAAACTCCACCAAAAACTGTGACCAACCCGCAGAATCACAGAAAATAATGTTTGCAGAGATGGGCTGCACAACACAGACAAGTTAGAATCCATGTACTGGTTAACCTTACTGCTGTAGCACAGACACAGCCCACCAATTTTATTTGAAAACAAACAAACAAAAAATTAAGGCTAATTTTAAAATTATAAATATTGGGAATTCTCTACGTGGGAATTCTCTACGTGGGAATATCAGGCGCTTCAGCTGAAGACAACACAATGACAATGAGAAAAAGAAAATAATCACAACCACAATATTTTGAAACATTTTCAGTGATATTTTCTAGCAAAACCAAAATTGCCACTATGCTCAGAAGCCCTTGACTCTTGTCCATCATTTCAGGCACTCCCTGTCAAAGTGAGATTGCACTGCAGTTTGGTGGAGGCACTTGAGAAGGCAGAGTCAAACTACAGCAAAAACATCTGAACAATGTGCGTCATATCCTTTTCATTTCAGGTGTTTACCTAATGGAAATCCTGACAGTTGGATTTATCCAACTTATGGAGAGCATTTTAATTTATATCAAGATGGCACACAAGAAAGATATGAGGGGAGAAACAGATTTTTCTTTTAAGTAACTGAACAACTAAAAACTGAAGTTTCATGGGAAATCAATGCAATTTCAAGTCTTCAGTGAACTTCCAAAGGAAGGCTGAGAAACTTCCTTTCCAAATTCTGTCTGCTATGTTCAATCTATCTAGATTACTGCAAAATAGGCCTAAAGTTTGGATCACTGTAGTGGGTATATGTTTTGTATAAAATGTCTACAGAGAACATTACTGGTAAAAGAAATCATCATTTTACAGACAGTATAACATTTTAAAAAACCTCTTGAAATTATTCCTTTCCCATTCTCTAAATATGAGACATATGAATTCACCTATTTTTTCAAGCTTTTATCTTGAAGACATATTACCTCACATTGCATGATAGAATCACTTTATTCTATCGTTTTAGAAATCTTATGCAGTTCTTTCAATAGAGCAAGTAAAAAAAAAAAAAGCCTCAGGGTCATGGAACACATACTGCATGAGTGTAAGTGTGATAGATGTACAACATCTGCTATGTCTGCTTGTCTCACATCATCTGTGTGACCCAGTTCCTTCTCTCCCATCTCATTTTGAGACATGAACATTGGACCTTACATCTCATCAGTGCTGAACATGGCATCATCTAAACCAAGGAGAGAAATACATTTCCTCGATATGACAGAAAATATCACTTTGAATGTTCTTGTCTCAGCGTAATAAATCCCCCCCAACAAGATGAATAAAGCATAATTTCTTAACTTCTTTGATGAAGGCCAGTGAAACTTCCACCTTGTTGCTAGATTTTCAATAATACAAATAAAATAACAGTCCATCTGAATTTTTAAACTAATCACTCTAGCCTTCCTTCTCAAGTGGAGAAGAAGGGCGGAAATGGAAGAATGGTACCTAGAGCGAATGGGTTTCATAAAATAAAGGAATATTTCTGAAGCTACCAAGCTACTACAGTGTCATAAATTGCTTGAATTTTGTTCACAACTTTTACAACCTTAACTAAACACATCCACTCTACACTATCTACTGCCTTCTTCCCAATGCAGACACTTTGGCCTTCATCACTAGAAACGTGTTGTTGAAACAAACCCCACTGTATGAGTCTGGACACAAAGCCCTGCTGAACAAAATACAAGCCAACTGAACCTATCCCACCTCCAAAATGTTTTCTGTCATAAATTTAGCATTTGAAAATACCCTTCATAACAGCAATCCTGCTGCAGAAAGCTATTTGGTTGGTGTTTGGAGATTGTAAACTATAAAGAAATTCTGACAGTTTATATTCTGACTTTGACATACTCTGAAAAATCTTTCACTTTAAAAGCATTTTGTCAATGCAATGTCTAAGGAAACATTAAAAAAAAAATAAAGAAAAGTTAAACATTTCATAGCCTCTAATTTTTTCCAAGAATTGGATTCAATTGAGCCTTAACCATTTTATAAGACACAATAGGGGAAAAATACTTTCTTGTGTTACTTTATGGGAAAGAAAAAACTTCAATACCTCCAGTACTTCTGTTTCTGCTATGGGGACAACTTTTATAATCCACTTTTTGTCATTTGAGAACAGCAGAAGGCTTTTTAAAGAACAGACTTTTTTTGGTTTTTATTTTGCTCTGATAGCTAAAAAAAATAAATTTAAAAAGTTATTCTTGCCTGGCTCTGTAGATTATATAACAGTTTTATATATAGTAGCTTTTAATATTAGCAAGTCCTACATATTAGCTTTTAGTGCTTTTAAATGAGAGATTAGATATTGGTCTTCTTTACTGCCATTCCAGCAGCATTGGTGATTCCTGTACATCTCTGAATTGTGTCAACAGAATTAAGAGAGAGAACCGGCTATATAGAGTGTTCTCTACTATAAAAAATATAGTGATGTTGAAAAGCTTGTTGCTTTATAAAAATGCTGCAGGAATTTCTGCAGCATGCTTTCCATCTTGTTGCTTTTCAGTGACATGCTTATATTTTATCAAACAAAATGTTAAAGCCTTCGTATATATTTGTGCATCCATTCAGTTTTGTCTGATGTATTTATATATAAATTCATTAATAAATAAATTGGAAAATAGATGGAGTTATTTTCAGTTGCTCTAATCTATATTATTTGCCAAAGGTCTAACGGTTATTCTCAAGTATATTCATGATTAAATAGTTCAATAGAATTAGAACTGGATTATTTTGAGTGCAGATCTGTGCATAGAACAAATCACAATACAGAAAAAAATCCATGGAAAATTCTCTTGTGACAAAAAATAGATGAGCATAGTAGATTTCACTCTTTGATATGTTTGTCTCAAGATCTTGCCTGTACATCAGGTTTTTTAGGTATTGGGCCTTCAGACTGCTGAAATATGGCAAAGCTATCTTTTAAGTACCTGAAGCTGTTGACAACTGCAGCTAAATCTTTCCTTCCTTTTATTTCACATACATCAAGTCCTCAGGCTTTTTTAGCTTCTGCATGACTAATGAAATATTCAAAACTGTGACAGGCTACAGGAAGCTCCACAGAACCACTTACAAGCCTATGCCACAGAAACACCTGTGTTCTCATCTTCATTTCCTAGCCACACTTGACACAGGGAAGATTTTTCTTGAGGAGGTCTCCTTCCATAGAAAGGAGGAGAAGAAAGAAGAGAAAGAGAAGAAACCCTACCTGGCACAACTAGAGGCAGGTAGGGTTTAATGGCTCTGAACAAACAAAAACTGAAGAGGATTCCTGAGACATGGCTTTGATTCTCCCTGATGAGCCTCTGAGTCACTTTGCAGGGTCCTCCTAAGGGCTAGCCAACATCGTGGCACTCCCTGTTAAATCATCCTTGAGGACACAGTGACAGTGCTGCTCATTTTCCACAGAATCACAAGGTTGGAAGAGATCTTTTAAGATCACTGAGTCCAACCCATGCCTCAACACCTCACCTAAGCCATGGCACCAAGTGCCACATCCAGTCTTTTTTAAACACATCCAGGGATGGTGACTCCACCACCTCCCTGGGCAGGCCATTCCAGTACTTTATCACTCTTTCCATAGAAAACTTCTCCCTAGCATACAATCTAAATTTCCCTTGATGCAGCTTGAGAATGTGTCCTCTGGTTCTGTCAGTGCTGCCTGGAGAAAGAGACCAACCCCACCTGACTACAACCACCCTACATGGAGTTGTAGAGAGTGATAAGGTCACCTCTGAGCCTTCTTTTCTCCAGCTAAACAACCCCAGCTCTCTCAGCCTCACAGGGCTTGTGTTCCAAGCCTTTCCCCAGCCTTGTTGCTCTCCTTTATCACCAAAAGACCTAGCGGTGAAACCCAGTCTCGACTACACCATGCATACTCAACTCTCTCTTCCTACCAGTGCCCCAATTATTAACTTACAGGGGTTTTGCTTGTTTGATTATTTGGGGTTTTTACCTTGTTTTTAACAACAGTAATCAGAAAACAAGATTTCAATCCTCTCCCTCCCAGGTGAGTATAAGAAAACCCCATATCTATCACTCCCCTTGGATCTGCCATGGTATTAGTTTCAAGTCATGCAGAGCTCTTTTATCAGACTCTACTTCATCAACTATGAGCAATGCTGCCTGCATTGATCCCGTTTCCTACACAAAAACCACAGAGCTAAGATCAAGGTCTGATCTGTGTCACAGAAATTCATATCAACATGCACTCGTAAGGTGTTCAGAGACCCTGAACAACAAGAAGTCTGGAAAACACGTGCCTCAATACTGTGCCATAAAGCTGGACTGATTAATTTCTCCCTCGCCCTACTGCCTGTGTTTCTCAAAACCTTTTTTGATGATCCGGGGTTTGTAGTAAAGAGAAGACCTCACTGATAGTTCTCACACCCAATTTTCACCTTTGCTGCAAAAAGGCACTCTCTGGATGGAATGAACTGACCCTGAGTCATCCACAGATGGCTTCAGCTGCCAGACATGTTGTTCCAGTAGGGCATCCCATAATCCTCACTTCCTAATAAAAGCACCTAGTAACAGTTATCCCTTCAGATAGCCATGATGATTTAAAAGACAAGTGGTTTCCCTCTGTTATAAGCTGTTTGTACTGGTTCCAGGAATAGGCTTTCTCACTTTCTGAGACTGTTCAAAATCTGTACTACTTTTAGGAAGTTTATGCAATAGTCACTGAATCATTCTGAGAGTAGCAGTCTTCCAGAATTCTTTATTAACTGTACTCTTCCTGGAGCTGGACATATGCCCATTCCTTTGTAAGGAAATCGAGTTGTTTCTGTCACAGCAGGCAGCTCTCAGCAAGCTTTAGATGCTCTTCCCCACCCTCACTATATGCTAGACGATTTAACACGTTTCTCTCACGGTGACTGTACACAAGGATAATAAATGACTAGCCATTCCAAATCCTGCCATGCTCTGGCATTTTCCTCTTGATGATCTCAAGAGCACTATTAGCACCAAATATACACCTGTGGCTAAAAGATAAAAAAGCAAAGTACCTTCTTCTCTTGGAAGAATGCCTTGCAGCACAAGACTCATTAATCTCCCAACTATTTTGTTTGGGTGCTCCCAACCACACATTTAAGAACTACTTGGCACTTCACCTGATGCACAAAGCAGCACTCAGTGTACACTGGGTCTCTGTACAACTGCCCCCCTCCCTTTCTAAATCTTCTGGAGCTGGAAGAGCTGCATCATAAAACGTTCATTTAATCTTAATTGAGCTCCAACCAAGGTATGACAGAAGCACTATTTCCATGAGATCACCAAGACCAACTTTTTCCAAGTCCCATTAGAGAGAAGTGCCAAGTTTTAAATTTCTTGGTATAGGCAGGCAGTCCCAAAGCATCCCCGACCCCCCTCAGTACTGACAAAGTACCAGGTATCAACTTTACTATTTTCTTGTTACAGGGAATGCTTTTGCAGTTCCTGCGTGCTGGGCAACATCTGCTGAAGCTGCTACTGACTCTCTCCTGTGCCACAAAGATCTGCTTCCTATGGAAAAGTTAATGCCAAACAGGGGAAAAGAGGGACAGATCAAAAGGGTGAAAATGGGCAAAATTTGTGCAATGGGTTCAAGTCGAAGAAAAGTTCAGAACAAGCAAGCAGATGAGCACCTCTGTTATCAGTCTCACCAATGCTGTTTATGCCTCTGCCAACTTGCTCAACTAATCCATTCTGCGGGTTGACACCAAACACAAACAGAAGCAGCTGCAAAACAGGCATAAAAATTCTGGAATTCAAGTCTCTAGATGATGTTTCAGTACAATGGCACAGCCTTGATTCTTCCCCTTGTCTGTTTATCGTGGCAAGGCTAGCAAGAAAGCATTCCAAGCCGACAAACTTGGAGGCCAGAGTTAAATAAAATTTAATAAACTGAGCTAGTTAGAAAAATACAGAAGGGTAAAGGTGAAATACAGCAATTTCTGACAGAGATTAGAATCAATCAGAAAAAAATGCCATATTTGGAAAGCAGTTGAAAAAATCTAAGGTAATTCAGTTGGGTGAGGACTCTTCTGTTTCATCCTGCTGTTCAGGGCTGCAAATTCCTTCACAGAACTTGCCAGTGTTCTTCATCGTTTGCTTTCACAATTCCAATATGCTTTTATAGTTCCAGGCTAAAAAATAGTGCCAGAACTGTGACCATTCAACTAGTTTACCTCTCAGTGACCCAGGGGAAGGGTGAATGCTAGGATAGGGATATAAATGCAAATATTGTAAAATAAGCTGTAGCTTATAGAACTGCATCTCCCACATGGCATACTGCACACAACCTGTACCTATCCTTAACCCAAAAATCATATCTCCCAATTTATTAAATTTCAATCAAATGTAAATTTTCTTCTTTTTTGTCTATGTCAAGCAGATTAAACCTCTCTTTTGCTGTATATTTATCCTTCAGCTGGCAGTAGTCAACTTGATCTGCTCAGTTTAGATCAGCTCACAATGGCAACATTGCCATACACAACAATTGCACCAGCCTCAGTGCAGCTGCCAGCATGGCACTGCCTCCCATGACTCTGCTCTGTCCCTGGTCATACACAGTTTCCTACCCTTGATAAGCAGCTTCAGCACCACTGTTCATCTTTGAAAGAACCAAATTCCAGATCTTTATTCCCTGTCCCAGGAGTCTATCTTTACTCTTTCATCCCGACATTTCTCCTCATGAGACCAATTACACATAGGGTTTTGACTCTGGCCAGTTCAGTTACATTATATTCTGATTAACATTTAGTCAATTTGAAGGATAATCCTTTGGGCACCACTCTATAAAGAAGCCATGCTACAGATGGCTACAGAGGTGAAATGATGAAAATGCAAACTTGAAGATTTGGGCCAAGAGTGAAGTCACATGCAATTAAAGAGCTTCTTTGGTTAAAAAAACATCACCACACATACAGGCTGTCTACTCTCAGTTCCTGTATCAAATAAAAATTAGGCACCATTATGATCATTAGCATGCAAAATTTAACTTCAATTACTAGCAGAAGCAATATGGACTGTAACAACTAATTCACAGAGGTCTTTCAAACTACAGCAATTTTTCCCAATTTCATTCACTTTCATATGGCTAATAACTGCAAAATATGCTACTGTAATGCATGTGTTGAATTTGGGTCTCCCCATGTACATTTTCCTCAGCACACCTTATGACCTTGATGCTGATTATTGTTGCATTCCTCTGCCAAAGACAAGGATTTAAAAATACTGTATGTATTTGTGATTATTAATTCCATGTCTTCTACATTCTTAACAAGTCTACTTAGTGATTTATTCCCCCTTGATTAACTTGAAAACTATTATTAGCTAGATATATTAGCTACCTATCTTATTATGTGCTAGGAAGGTTTTGCACTGAAGAAAACAGGGACTCAGTTGTCCTTGATGCACTCCTGTTTATCATTTTCAGATTTTTAATAATTCCTGCCAGACCAGCCCTCCTTTGTTCCCTGAGTTTTAGCTTTTTATACAAAGCGCTCTCATCAGTTGTGTTTCATTTGGGGATAAATTACTCATCAAACTATCAAACCATTACTATTTTGTAACAATTTGCATTATCCTCACACTTAAATGCTAAAGTTTAAAGTTTTGGTTGTGTTTTTTTTTCTCTTTTTTTGTGTCTTTTCCCCTTGACATACATATCTGTCTTTCCAACCCTTGTGTTTTCAGCTCTATGAACACCCTGTGCCAAGCAGGTCAAACATTCCCATCAGAGCAAGCTCCTGAACAGCTAAACACAAAAGCTTCTTGCTGATCCACTTCTTCTTTCATACTAAATATAACCTTACATCTTTATTTTGCAAACCAATTCCTTTTGGACATACATCTGACTTAGTCACTAACATTTTAGCTTAGAAAGACTCCTGGTTCCAGATGTACACTTTCATACTGAATTCTACTGAAGTGAAAAATATTCGTTACAGCTCCATAGTCCTTATGGGGGAAAAAAAAAGTCCAAACAAAACACCCTTCTCTTTAAACTCAAATAACTAGTTAAATTAAAAAGAAAAAGCCTACACATAAATACAAACCCACACAAAAAACAACATTTCTGTGGAGTCCTTTTCATCTCTCTGGAAGTATCTAGCTACTAGCTAGGTAGCTGACTGTCTTACTCGTAGTATAAATTTAGTAAGGAAGTAATCCCACTCTAAAACTCAGAGCTCTCTCTGCTCTATCAGTGATGCTTCTTCACAATGGTACTTCAGAACCACCACTTTAGCAGCCACAGAAATTCACTTCATGAGTTGTTCTTCACAGCTTCTAGTCATACATTTCTTGATTTATCTAACAGAGAACTTAAGAGTGGCCTCCTTTAAGGACCTAGTAAATTATGCTTAGCCTTTATGTGGAAAATTTGCCTAGATTCAAATGTCCTTTCAAAGAAATCAAACAGACCCTCATTCATTCATGAACTGAAATTCAGCATGTACTTTTTGGCAGATAGGCACAGACAAAACAGATGGAGATAGAAAAAAAAAAAAACAAAGCCAAAAAAAAAAAAGAAAGAAATAAAAGAAGAAAGCTTGATTTTGTATTTCTCCAGAAGCCAGTTCTGCCAGATTTTTTGTGGATTTCCTTACAGTTGCTTTGCTGAGATACTATTGTCCACAACCATTGACAGTAGTCAAAATAATCCTCATCCATAATAGGCTTAATGTCTGAGCCAAAACCTGACTCCTCCAAGTGGTAGTTAATATCACTGAGCATCAGAATAATTCAGGATGCAACTTGCTGGGGCTGTACTTCTGATGAGCACAGGTGATTATTTCTCTGTGTGTTCACACAGACCCATGCTCACAAACCCAGTGCTAGACACAGAAATCTTTCTTTCCCTTTCCAGCCCACAACACTTTTTTTGTTCGTCTCTCTGCCTCAATTTTTAAAATTTCATTTTGGCCACGATGAGAGACAGAGGGTCCATCTCAAATGGGCACAAAGCAACTTGCCCTTACTTGGCTCTCTCTATACATAATTTTCAAGCTGGCAATCATGTGACTTGCTAGCGCACTGACACAGAGTCACTGCCCATGAACATCATCTGCTCTTAGATATTTGAAAATGGGCATTTCACTCTGCAACAGAGCTCACTGTGTTCTTGCAAGCACAATGAAAAAGGTGGCACTTCATCTTTCTTGAAAGAAGTGTGAATGTATGCACGGGAGAACAGCACACAAATATACATTGGATTTACAAGTCTTTTTGGACGTACAGGAAAAAAAACAACTAAAATCCCATGTTTTAATTTTCCTTGAATCCTTACTGTGCTCCATTTGCTGTTCTTCCTTGCAATAGTGATGCATAAAAAACTCTATTCCTTTGCTATCAAGAGTTGCCAAATTATCACAAGAATACACTACAATATGTAGCTGTCCTTACAGAACAAAATGAGTACCAAACACCTAAAATTCATACATCCAGAACAGTTGTTAAAAGGTTTTCTTAGGTTCAAGGGATAACCCAAAAGAAGCCATAGGATCAGTAAAGTGAAATTCAAAAGGAAAAAGTAAGGGTATATTTTTATTAACTTTTCAACCTTCTCACACATACAGAAAAAAACCCAAAACTAAAGTATTATTGCACTTGAAGTGAATTTAAATTTGCCACACCACTTAAACCAAAATATAAACTTATTCTATCCCAAAACATTTCTTTCTTAAAGGTTTTGTTGTCAGGGGACAGCGAGGGGAATGTTTGGGGTTTTTTTTTTGTTATTTTTTGTTTGTTTCTGTTTTGGTTTTTTTTTTTTTAACAGTTTTTGGCTTTGCTCTCAGTGCAAAGCTTGGGCTGTTAAAGTAAAATAAAATCAATTCTCTGTATACATCAGTAGTTTCAAGCACACATAGATGTCTTCCCTTCTGCAAGTCAAGGAATGCACAATTTTCATATCAGTGCAATAAAAATACAGTTAGTGGCTAAAATCAGAAATATTTTACTTTTTTTAAACAGTATCAACAATTTTCTCTTTTTTTAACACTGTAGATTTCAAGTGTAAGAAAAAAATGATACAAACCCTCTCATGTATATCACATATTTCAGTACAACTTCAAACCTGTCTCTCTTCTAATCCCCTATATAATACGTAAATTACTGAACAGTATAGTTTTGCCAATGTTATTCTACTGTGAAATGCTAATTAATTCACAAGATTGAAAAAAGTCTTGGTTTTCTTTTAACAAGATAATTGATAACAATTCATTTACAACTGTAGACTTAGAATTGTCCTGAGGATGCTTAGATGTTTAAAAAAAAAAAAAAACAGAAAATATACTGCAAGAGAGAAACAAATATAAACAATCTTGAAGATTAATAAAAAATAAAAAAAGAGAACAGATGAAGGATGAGAAGATTATTGGCTTTGACTGGAAGAACTTATGTTTATCATCACCTATATTTTATCTACTAGTCAGTCCAGGGGTTTGATTCCCAGAGGTATGTCTGTCTCTCTCAGCATCATGCTACAAGGCAGTAGATAATACAAAGTGGAACTGTAGTTAAAATTCTTATTATATGCTGGTTTCCCTACTGTTGCCTCTAAGGCAAAAAGAGACCACTGAGCTCTTTTGTATTGAAGCTTTCAAATGCAATTTCAGCCTAATGCTTTGCATTAATATGTGGCATCTCTGAGTGCTCTGCTCTACTGCTGAAGGAAAGAATGACTCAGGTAACTGTGAGAGGCACATCTGTGATTAAATATGGCAGTGGTATTTATGCTGCAAAGCCACTGGCAAAACAGCTTAAAAATTAATGAGAAGAAAGTTCCGCCACAAAAATGGTGGAGCCAATTTATGTGGACAGATTGACGTGCCCCAAAGAGAGAGAAAACAGGAATTAGTCTACCATCCACACTTCTGCAGATATCGCTAAGTTGTCCTTAATAGAGTTGTACATAGACATTCATCTCTACCATGAACACACAGCTTATTCAGCCATGTTATGCTCTATAACTTTGAGATGATGAGATCTACCAGATATTGAGCTGTTTTAGACCTGCATGTCTTCCAGCAACTGATTAGATTATTTGTGAGGACAAACTAATAAATTAGCCTCCAGAGTAGAAAATGTTTTATTTTCTTTTTCCTCTCTATAAATTTAAAATTTTTAGTTTAGTCTTTAGGACTTCCTAAATTTAGTCTTCCTGAATGTGATGGGTCTCCTAAAGCTATCCCACTATATAAATGCAGACACAGAAATAGTTGTTGTTTCTACAAATGCTGTATATTAAGAGAGACAGTGCTAAGACAGCAATAAGAATGATATAAAGAAAATTGCAGCTCTTTATCCTAAACGCCAAGCTAATGCAGTTTAAAAGTTATAAAATGGGAATTGAAAGACACTCAGAGTTTAATACTTTTTTGTCAATTTTTTTTTTAAGTGTTACCAATCCCCTTCCAATAACACCTACACAAAACACTACAGCTGTTTCCAGAACAGTCTTTTCTTACTCTTACCAGCTTCCATTTCATGAATCACACTATGGAAATTTAGAAGACTTTTAGTACAAAATATCAGAAAAATATTTTTGAGTTATGCAACTTGATTTTTAAAAAGAACAGCACTCTAGAGCTTGAATTTTAGTATCAAAGAACCATGATGAAATAAAAGTAACCTGATGGCTAAGAAGGATTTCTTATATAAACTATTCAATATGCCTACGTATATACATCACTTTGGGCCCCATTTCTAAAACCCATCCTATGGCAGAAATCCAAATGAAAGGAGTATTAGATATTGATCCAAGTTAAGATAAAAGCCAAATCCCCATTCAAAATTTTACCAGTGAGGTTTGGGTTTATCTTTATAATCTTGTATTCTATCTTACTCTTCAAAATCTGTTAAGGACAAACCTATTTTTTGCATATATAAATTATCCAAGCTCAGACTGAATGACTCTAAACATAGCAGTTATATTTTGGTTCCCAGAGAGTAGATTTACCTGTTATTCTTTGCTGCAATCTCTGTGTCCCTCTGCAATGACCTTCCTCACAGATCTCTTCTGTGCAAATTAAGTTACCACTTCTGCTTCTCCTCCCCATCCCATCCCACCCCTACCATGTGGAAGAGCACATAGATGGGGAGAAGCAGTGTGTGTTTGTTTTTCAGAAGGAGGAAAAGGTGAGGACTCACATTAATTGGACAGGATGCCTGTTAGAATTGTCACAAACTCTCTATACTATTCAGAGAGCATTAAAATTATTAGGCAAGTGGGCAATTAGCACAATATACCACCCTCCTGTACTGTAGGGCACAGGATTATCACTTTACACCTCCTTGTTTAGCCTGGTCAGCTAAAAGCCTTCCTAATTTTCCCATTTTTTTCTTGAACAAAACCAAAATAGGGTTATGACCCACTAATTATCTTGGTTTAAAAACTGCTGAAACTGGAATAACCCCTCTGCTTCTGAGCAACCCTGTTTGCTCCTGGTCTTACCTGAGAAAAAGATGAAAAGAAGGGAGAGGTGCATTATTTATTTGGTTATGTTTGTTTTTTTTTTTTATAATTATGGCCACCTTTGTTACAGATCTCAAGAAGAGGGTCTGTGAGCTCAGGGCCACATTGAGCAGATGTCAGCAGATGAGTAGGCTCAAGTGGCTGGGCAGACAGGGCACATCTGTGGGGAACAGGACACTTGCATTCCTGCCTCTGGTCTTGCAGAGACACTTCAGGAAAGATAAAAGACCAGGGTAAATAAATATGGTTTGATACTGAATCAGTTCTATTCTCAAAGCACATACTAAAGTGCCAAATCAGCAGCAGCAAAGAAAATGCATAGTTTATTAGGAAATATGTGATATGCTAATAACTTGGAAAAAGTAGCTGGGGAGATGGGAAACAGCCTCTTCAGGCTCCTGTAAGATGTGTATGTCAGGTCTATTCCACATAAATGAGCAGGGAACACAGAAATAGCTCTTTTTGGTTTGTTTTAATAAGATGAGCTTTCTCAGCTCAATTTTTACCTCGTGAGATTAGTTTATAATCTTCAAGCAGAATTCCCATAAACTTGCACAAATATGAACTCAAAATCTGGTCCTATTTGAGGCAACAGAGTCACCTTTCCTGTTTAAAAAGCTGGACTGCTTTTTCAGTTGAACGCCACCTAAGGATGCTATAATTTTAAAAGAGATATTTGTTCATTCTCTAACTGAATAAAAAAAATAGAATAAAATAAAGTATCTCAGATGCAAGGGACTTACAATGATCACCTGGTTCAAGTCAGGGGACCAGAAGTTAAAGCCCATTATTAAGGGCATTGTCCAAATTCTCCTAAACACTGAGAGGGCCACCATCCACCACCTCTCCAGGAAGTCTGCTCCAACATCTGACCACCCTTCTTGGAAAAGAAGTGTTTAAAATAGCTAGGGAATGCATTGAGCATATTAAAACAGAATGGCAAAATAATTAAACACAAAAAGTAAATAATTAAATCTTGATGCTACAGTGTAGACTTGTATCTTCATTTACTTTGTTCTGTTTTTTTCCTGATCTATGCATACATGGTCGAAAATGCCTGCAGATCTGTTGGTAGATTGCTTTCCAATGAAAATTATTGAGCCTCTGTATCATATGAAATAAGATTTTTGGCATCTGTGGAATTTTTAATTAATTTTTACTTCTAGCTTCAGGAAGGAGCTGTCTTGCACAGTAACTCATAGATAGAGATGAAGATATTTAAACTCACTTCTGAAAAAACATCAATATTTCACTCATGCTTACAAGACTCTAGGAATCCTGCAAACTAAAGCATTATATTTGTTGTTTTAAAGACTGCTTTCAACTTCTTCTAGTACAGCAATCCTTCTGAATTTGGTAGGTATGAGGTGTCACTAAGATGAAGCGTTATACCTATTCATGTCAATGTGCACATCATATTATCCTCTATAACCATTCCAAGGATTCATGCCAAGAATGACATATAAAAATATGAAACTCACTATGAACTGCAGTTACAAACACCCTGATTGCCAACACACTGCTCAGAATGGGAATGATTCCCTATACTAGGGCATTGCTTTGTTATTATCATCATTATTTTTATTCCAGCAAATTCACAGCCCTTAATGATTTGAGCTTGCAGCACAAACTTGCCTCGAGCATTTTGTAGCCAGGATGGGGAAAACTGGACAAACATCACTGTATTCATTATTTTCAATGTATTTTAAGGCAAGGACATTAGAATCTCACTGAGGGGTGAGAAGGGACAAATGGGGCTGACTATGCAATTCAAGCCTTTTCCTGCAAAGGATTCTTTAATAGCAGTGGCCAGAGATGCATTTGAGATGATTTGTTACATGGCTCAGGTTGCAGCTCACCTTTGCAGGAGAAAGAAAATGGCACAAACCCAGGGCAGAGGTGAAGGAGTGTGATTTAATTTCCTAAGTATTTTCTGATTAGAATCATAAGACTAGATGGGAGCTAGAAAAATCCTTCAACCCCTTCCCCTACAGTAAGGCAACTTCAGCTACCTTTGTCCTATCTGACCTGGTTTTATGTAAACCTCACTTCAAAACATGTCATACCAAAGACACTGCAATTTCCAGGAAACCTCTGCTGAGTTCCAGTCCCCTTTCCCTTACTTATTTATTTTTTTCCATAGTATTCAATGCTGAATCTTTATTGTAATTTAAACTTAGACTTCTTAGGCTCTGTAACATAAGCATAGGAAAAAAAAAAAACCCAAAAAACAAAACAAAAGCAAACCTATTTACAGCAAGAGTTATGAGAGTTATGAAGTAATCTTGCTATAATCAGTGCAGATAAAGACTCAACCACAATATTCTGACCAGTTTTGGCTCTCACTGTGCAGTAAATTAGCATAGCTCAGAAGTTTCCCCTAAGAATTACCAGAGGTCCTATCACACCTACATAAACTGACACCTTCTTTCTCAAGGCAAGGCTGCAGCTGCTGGAAATTATACAAAGTTTGATTTTATTAATGTAATTTTAGTTAGTTTTGTTCACTTTTGCCCCAGGGGAAGGGAACTGAGGTTCCTATTCAGGGGAACTGTTCCACCAGGGGAGGCCTAATGAGATTAACATGCCAGCAGACTGGGAGTAGCACAGAAGATACACAAATGACCATAATGGCCATGAAGGAACACCAACTCCAAGCATCATCCCTGGCATGGTTAGAGACAACTGGTCTGGGGAAAGAGATAAGAATAAAGACCTAATTATCATCGGAGGCCAAGTAATCCACAACCAGGAGGAACCCACATACTAAGAACGGTGCAACTTGGGACCAATGAACATCGAACCAATGCATTTCTATGGGTTTTGACTGTATAAAATATGTGAAAAATTGAGTAAAATTTATGTGTGATGAAATTATTTTCACTGCACAAGCCAGGCAATGTGTGGATGAAATTATTTCTGTTGCACATCCTGGCCAGGAAAAAATGATGCCTTGATTCTCAAACACTAAAAAAGTTGTTGGAGAGCTTTCCGGTTTTCCCTCACTTTTGGTGACACAGCCAAGATCTTCAGTCACTGCTAGAACTAATGTCAGCAAATGGTCTCTCTAACAGAGTTGCCATAATGAGTTGCTCAACTTTCAACATTTGCAGAACCATCAGTCAGAAGTTTTCCCTCTTTAGAGTAGTGGGCCACCACATAAAATGAGGTTACACGAGTTAAAGATAATTACCAACCTCCAAATTTAGAATGGGACTATCCCAGAAACTAACTAACTTACTGGCTTTTATGAGTTTCTTTTTTTTTTAAAAAAAAAAAAAAAAGAAAAACCCAAAAAAAAAACAAAACAAAAACTTGACAAGACAAATTTGTTGTGAAATATAAAGGGAGTGTACAGAAAACTTGCTGCTCCTGGCTGCTTCATTGCTTTGCATAACTGCATGAGGTCTGGGTGCTCCATGAAAAGGAGCATTACACAGCCAACCACCCTAACTCTTCCCAGATGTAAAATATTAGGGTGGCTGTTCACCTTGTCACACAGCCAGACACCCATGAAAGAGTCCCATCTTCACCAAGGGGCTAAGACAACATGAAAAACTAGTCTAGGCTTCTGTAAATTTAATTTTGAAGTTACAATGACAGGGTGAGTTTATGAACTCGGAGAGAGAAGGTTCAAACCCCCCACCCCTCAGGGATTTAAATAATAAAAATTATACACTTAATTGCATCCTGGAGCATTTGTGTGCTGCAGAAAGATGACTGATATTTTAGCTTATGAAAGATGGAAAAATACTTGGGAATTCTTGTCCACTTCAAGATGTTAGTCTCAGAGTCATTAGCTATGAGGCACTCTGCATTCAATTCACAAGGACAACAAAAATGCCTTGATCTTAGGTAGAAAAAAGGAGGCTGTCTGCAGCTTGACCTGCTCTTTTCCACTTTTAATAGTGGGCCAAGCCTCATGCTGGCAGCCCATCAGACAGTGACATCAGCTCATTGCTTTTATTCAGCAAGAGGGAAAATAAACCCAAGAAGTTTGGAGCTTTTATTCCATGCATGCTAACAAGTGTTAGCAATTGCATAGGACAGGTTTTACCCTCGCTGACAGACCTTGGAGCACAAGTGATGCTGCAGAAGCCAGGAGAGCTTCTTGGGGAGCAAGGCTGTGCCTTCCATGTATCTTGTCATTACAGATTATTTCACACCCCATGTCATACATGGGAGTCAGGAGCAAGCTTAATGAACATGGGGCCCAACAACCAGGATTAGCAGCAGGAAGTTATAGAACATTAGATTAATGAGCTAAAGCTACCAGGCCCAAAACAGGAACAGTTGGTAAGAATCCAAGATTCACAGCCAAGGACCAGAGTCCTACAGAACCAGTTGCCAGAAATAAATTCTTATTGTGCCAACACAAAGGGAATAGAAAAGAAGTAGTTCATTTTCAAAGCACACGACTGGAGAACTGAAAAAAAAAAACCAAACCAAACCAAAAAAAAACAAAAAAGCACCAAAACAAAAAATAACAACCAAACCAAAAAAGAAAAAAAAAGAAAACGTAGTAATGACAACCTCCTGCTCAGAAGCAACAGTAAATAAGACACTAATGCACAAGCAAGAAGAATTTAACAGTTTTGTTTTTTTTTAAAGAAAATAGTACAGGTTCGAACTGAGGGAAACCCACAGAGGCAGAAAATAAAGTTGATAGAGGTTCCCAATATTTTTCTTTTATTCTGACAAAACCCTTTCTCCTGCTTAAAGCTGCTGATGTTGATGCCTTGTGAAAGTGACTCTGGCATTGTCTCAAACAGAGCCTGGGTAAGATCTGGATTCAAAGACGTAAACAGCCATTTTTGTGCATTTGTTTCCTGTTGCTTGCACAACTCTAAACAGCTCTCTTGTCTGTTTCACTGTTAAACATTGATTCCAATAAGAGATTATCATTGAAGAAGGGGAAAATAGGTTTTGCTTATCAGTTTGTTTCTGCAGGACAGTAGCTTGAAAGGGGGGGGTATATGGGTAAAAAAAAAAAAAAGAATCAAATTAAAGAACATGTCGGATTTTCCGTGGGCATAGATGATGTTGGTTTTTGGTATTAAAACAATAAAAAAAAGTCTTGCACAAGGTAAAATCCATCCCAAGCCAGGAGCCCCAGTTTCAATTTTTTCTCAATTAATCAAAAACTTAAAAAGCTCCAAAGAAACAGCACCAAACATATCCAGAAAAATGTTGCTTCCAATTCCAACATGGATACGAACAATATCAACATAAGCGAGAAAAGGCAGCTGGATTATCATTCTTTACAAAAAACTCTCAGATTTCCAGCTCTACTTTACGCAAGATTCTTTGGGGTTCTTTGCACAAACTTATGAAGCAATGATCATTCTTGTTTATCTATAGTAACTCTTTCTGCATTGTCCGATGCCCAACTGTAAGAGATGGCCACAGCACAAGACATTTCTCTGTGTCTATATCTTTTTAACCAAAAATACAACAGAAGAGCCAGATTGTTAAAACTAAGGCCCTAGAAGCCAAACCTATAAAGATGATTAATTATCTGAATCATCTAATTCTATCTAATCTACCTAATTCTTCTAAATAATTCTTCTATCTAAATCTATTGAATTCTTCAGAAACACAAGGAAGTGCATACACGTGGACCTATCCTCTCCTGTAGAACTTAATACAGCAGATAATTCATACAAGGAATCTACTCATAGATTGAAATGTGGAAGACAAGAGCATCTCATTGTGCTGTCCTCATCATGGATACTCTGACTGGTCTCCTTTTTCGGGGGGATGCTGAAGGGAACACTGTTTCTCAGTACCTTACTGGTGTACATCTGCCTGCCACGCACACAAGTCATGAGAGAAGAAAGAGAAGCAAGTAAGATAAAAAAGAAAAAGTAGGAAAACATTTCTTTGCTGGGTAGCAGATTATCTTAAAAATTGCTCGCCTTCCAGATGCTCCCCAACCACAGCAATTGGCAGATGGCAATGACTGCAGATGGATGGACGCAGCTGAGACACAGATACAGCTGCAATAGCTGGCTCGGCAGTGTTTGCTTTTCCTTCTGCCAGCCACAGTCACAGCACTTCTAGAGAGTGGGTGGCAAAATAAGGAGAGGATTTCCCAAATTCATGGCAGAGGAAAAAGCCTTCTGTTAACATCACTGTCTTAATCCTCATTATCCTGAGTGCATGATAGTAGAAGACATTTTTTTTATTCATTAACGAGAAACGATATACTTTGCCATCTATTAATTAATGCCTAAGACTAATTTAGAGAAGATTTATTAGATGCAGATCTGGTGTGAATTTACCCTCTTTCTTACAGTTTGCCACTCAATTTTTTTGAGGCCACAAAATGTTACACATTTTATCCTAGTTCTGCACTAACTCATTTACTAAGAGCAAATAGCAAGCTGTGATACAAAGTCCACTAAAGTCAACTTTACCTTCATGGTCACATACTAAGTTACACCATGGTAAACAATAACAAAGAGACCAAAACCGCAAACCATATCAATGGTTGTACAAATCTCTTTGCCCAAGCCATAAAACATGATGCAGAGGTTTTTTTTTCACTTTCAGATTTCTAATTTCTAGTTGCTCTCATGTCAGTTTTATCTTTATAATCAATTTTACTGAATTATCTGCATCATTAAGATATTTTTGTCTAGGGAAGGCCTCAGCCTGGCAGGCCAACAATTCACCAGTAAGAGAGAAGTTAATATCCATTTGTACCTGGAGTACTGATGCGCTAAATAACATTTAAAAGGCAAACAATAATTAAGATCTACACATTTTTATAGCATAAAAAAAAAAAAAAGCCCAGCACATTATCTCATATTTTAAAAGAGCATTTTGAGTAACTGCCATAGGAGAGCACACTTAGAAACTGATCATTTAAGAGCAAGATTTCCTATTTGCATGCTTAGTTTGCACAGATAAACTTCAAGCCTTAAGTATGTGCTGATAGACATGTGCCTCCTTCTCCACCTGCCTTCCTAATTATGGTGGCTGCAAGCACGGGTAATAAAAGTGTAAATGTGCATTCATTCTGTTACAGTCACCTCTACTACAAAGAGTGCAGTTGACAGAGCCTGTTAATGTCCAGACTACTTCTAGAGCTCAATTTTCTTCATCTTTTCCTTTCCCTTTCAATAACATCCAACTGCTGGAGTCTCAGTCTGTCATAACTGAGAGCACTTTCCCCTCCCTCTTTAATAAAATCTCATTTCGACAGAAACGTTCTGTTGGTGGACATGACTACTAATGCCACATTTAAAAGGGCAGGATACCTCCTTTCAGAAAAGGGATGGCAAGTTTTGTGCCAGCCTAAGTGCAGAGAGGCAATTCTCATTAAATTGGGGTGATTTATTGTAATGGGGAAAAGCTACATGATAGAGAGGACCACATATGTCCATCTGTAAAATGCAATTCTAACCTGTTTGTTTTATATACCAGAAGGCATAGGGAGCAATTTCACAGGAAGAACAAAACAATATTAATACAATCCTGAAAGAAAAAGCTCTTCCTGCTTGAAAATAAAGACATGTTTCTAAGGCTGTGATAATCCCTAAGATGTTTTTTAAGAATCATACCCAAAATATAATGCTCAGGGAAGATGCTATAGCACACAATTACCATTTTCAGCACACTACATAAAGAGTGAGGGAATGGGAGGAGTGGAAACTGATGATATCCTTAGTTATAATTTAGTGGCACACACACATAGTTAGTGGTGTTTTAAACATACAGAGAATGTCTCTAACAAGTTTGAATGAAAAGTCTATAAACTGTTAAATTGGTTTGGTTAATAAATGAAATTACTAAACAAGCTTGCCAGACAGATTTGTCAGTGATTTATGCACCTCTGAGAGTATATAAAAGATTTGTCTCTTGGAATGTTCTTATATAAAAAGCTTTTATTGGTATCCTGTAAATCCATCCATGGTGCTATTTCCACCCATTTGAGCATGGAGTCAGATTTGTGACAAGTTTTTGTTCAGGCAGTTCACAGGAGATTCTATTGATGCTCAGTTTTTGACTGCTTATTTGCATATTTTATACAAGAGGGGAAAATTAGTCAGAACTTTAAAATCTAGACATAATTAAGCAGACAACTAAATCAATTCAAATACAGATAAACAATTTCTATTAAGTCAATGTATCCACCATCCTTGCATTATACATGGCCTTATCAAGTCAGATAAAATAATCTTGTGATTTGATTGAGTTTTCATAAAACTGGTTAAAGACATATTTGAGGACCTACATCAATATATTTAACAAGTCAAAAGTCATGCATAAATAAGGGTCATAAGCCTGCACAACAAAACACTTAAAAATTCCTCAGGATGAATCTATCACTTCCCTGTCCCTTCAGTGAGCCTGTTGCTTCTTTCCTTTTCAAGGTGATCCTTAAAAAAACAACACTGTTTTTATGACACTTTTAACTCCTTTCCCCACAAAAGTCTCAAGTCAGAATGAATCGTAAATTAGTTTTTGGAAATTGCTTGTTAATGGTGGCTCTGTTAAGCCACTTAATTAGATGGGGACAAACTTAAACCAATGTGTGGGCCAAATTCAGACTAGGAGAAACAAGATCATTTCTGTCTGTTGGAAACATACATTTTGATATTGTCTTCTACAGAGAGTCAAGCAGCATACTATTGCCAGCCTCATCTCCAGGCTGTTTTCCTTTCTTTGTGCAACTGGCTGCCCATTTCTGACAGTTAAGAGCCCTTTTCATGGAGACAATCCTTCTGAGATCCAACCTAAACCTCCCCAGGCACAACCTAAGGCATTTCCTTTAATCCTCTCTCTGGCTGCCTGGGAGGAGAGGCTGGCACCCACCCAGCTAAAACCTCCTTTGGGGTCATTGTAGAGAGCAATAAGGTTTCTATTGACCTCCCCTTTTCTCCAGGCTCAACACCTCCAGCACCCTCAGCTGTTCCTTGCTGGACTTGTGCTCTAGATCCTTCCCCAACTCTGTTGTCCTCCTCTGGTCACCTGTAATTTTAAAAAAAGTATTTAAAGGGAGTTTTCTTATGTCAATATATTAACCAAGCATGGGAGAGTTAAGAAAACCCAAACAAAGAACGCTCAACAAACACAGCAGTAATTTCTTTCAAGCAAGAAAATGGTTTTTTAAATGCGTATATTTGATACTCGTGTTTCTATCCAAAACTCAAGCCTCTATTATGGCAGAGGGGAGCAGTTGGAATTATACAGGTTTCATGTCCTATTTCTATACTTCTTTTTTCTTTTCAAACTAAACAATCACACTGTCCTGGACTTCAACCTAATCTCTTTGTATTCTTGAACCTTTGTGCAAACAATGGTCGTGTGTTTCTACAACTCAATTCTGCATTGCTTTTGCAAGTGAGAAACTCAGATTGTTGGAGAAATAGTAGTGAGTCCCTGAGCTCATGTGCACACAGACGGTGTGGATGTTTACAAAGAGTCAGGTTCCCAAACAAATGAATTCTTTTTTTTTTCATTGAAAGACGAGTTTCTTCACCTTTTCATATTTACATTCCCAGCACATATTTACGCCAAAAGCTTAGAGACAAACTCTCAAAGTTCAATGCCAAACATGTTGATGCCGCTCTGGACAGAGTCCTTAGAGTATTCCATGGGTAAGGAATGCCTAATTTACATCTCTATTCAGAATCTGTAGCACAATCTCCAGTGAAACAATGAAGGTGGTACTTTTAACAAGCTCCATATGACCCGGGGGACTGAAGTGACTACATAGATCCTTTTCACCAAGAAAAAAGCTAAGGGATATTCCATACCATATGATGGTGAAGGCCATGTTTAAAATAATGCACCCATTAAAATCATGTACACTGCCCTGAGATTGTTCACAAGTTTGGTTTTTTTTTTTTTTTTTACTTTTAGAGGAGTTTGGCTCTAATGAAATTTCCTGCTTTACAAGATGGTTGGAAAATCTGCTTGTTATACCATCATGAAACATCAACAACAAAATTTTGTGGTAATTGTAAAGATAATTTACCTATTTTGAGAGTGTGTGTGTGAGTGTTTGTATACCCAAACGCTTGTTTGGAAAGGTTTATGCTTGAAGATTTAGATAAGTAAAGCTATGGTTAAAATTATATATGATGGCAAAAACTACTCCTGCTCCTCCTGTCTGCTTTATTTTGTGCACCTACTGTAGGAAAAAAAATATCCTTTCTTGTCTAATTTCTTTTTTCTTCAGCGTAGGATTATAATACAAGCAGGCTTGCAGAAGCATCTCTCAATCCTCTTCCCTTACTCTGCCTACATTAACACCATCCCAGCCCCAAAACATGCCCTCTTTCAGATGTGACAGATAGTTATTAAAGCAAGGAAGGTGCTGCAACACAACACACTACAGAGGAGTCAGAGGATTTAAGCCAACAGCTATTGAAGAGGGATTTTATTTTTCCCCATCTGTTTTTGGCAGGATTCTTTTAAGCCTTGCAACAAAAATCATGTGCTGTGTGGCACCTGAGGTCCTAGTTCTTGTCAGAAACTGGTTTATTTCCTAAGTGTAAAACATCTTACTCAGTTGGGATGACATAATGACTCCTAGGACTCCCTTACATTTTTAAGCTCCTGAGCTGAAAGCACACTGAAGGAGGAGTCAGGTATAGCAGGGTTAAGTGTGAAGCCTAAGGCTTATCAAATATATGACAAACCTTTAAGGCAAAGCAGTTGCATCCAATCTTGGACAGCAATAGTACAGAAAAACTTTATAGAAGGAACAAAGGAGATGGCACCTAATGTTTTGCTTCAAGATTGGAAGAAGGGCCTGTTTCAGTTTTGAGGCAGAAATACTCATTGCTCCCTTAGGCAAGAAAATATTCATCTGGAGTTCCTAAGAGAATTTTGCACTTCAGTTACATTTTCTATTGCCTCAACATAACCAAAAAAAAAAAACAGGACTAAAAAATAATGAGTGCCCAGCAGTCCAACAAAAAATATTTTCTAGAATGTCATAATTTATATAAAAATTATTATATGTGTAGACAGTGATCTGAACCAACCTGGAATTTAACTGTTGATAGAAGACATTGGTAGAAATTTATTTTTTCAGGCTTAGGATGTGAATTAAGGATTTATTTATTATTATTTTTAAATTCAGCTCTCTCAATCTAATTGAGAATTAGCTGATATTGTAAGCACAAATCCAGGAAGATCAAATATGGCATACAGATACAGAACAGGGCCCTAAAATCAAACCTTGCCTCAAATACTAATTTTTTAAAAGCAGAGAGAAAATGTACCTTTCCAAAGAGTATTTCTGGCTGTACCATATTCACAGAAAAGTAGATTTTACACTGCAAGAACAAAAGCAGATAACTGCAATCCTATTGTTGCTTTCTAACAGTTTCAAATGTCAAACATGCTAAGTTTGTGTAAATTACAATCATAAATTTCAGAAGCAAATTTCATATTTTAAAGATTAATACAGTTAAGACAAAAGCCTGTTACAAGATCCTGGATGCTGCTAGAGAGGAATGCTTTTTCATAGACATCTCATTAAAAGAAAACAAACTTGAAATAATAGTATTCCATAAGCACGCTGCTGATAATTTTGCAACCATCTTGTTAGGGATTAATCCTACCATCTAGGCATCTTTTAGAAAATAAGTTAATCTCCATTGCTAAATGATTTCCAGAACAGGACAATAAATTTATAAAACAGGTAGGCTACAGCAGGTCGAGTAGTCCAGTTTCACTATTAACTAGTGCATCTTTACAGGTGAAAGCAACAGGAGGTTTTCTTATTAGTTATAATATGTAAATACATTTATTTCCATGGCCTTTTCTCCACTTCTCCACTTGCAGGTTTCAAACTGAGCTAACATAAAAGAGGAGAGAACAATAGATAACTGAAATCATCTGGGAGATGCCAGAGAAATTACTCATTTAAGTAAACAAAAAAATCTCACTAAAGTTTGTTCCAAATAGCACTTTGCCACCGACTTTAGGGTCGTGAGAAATAAGTAACTTATCTCTATTTTTCAGATGAGGAAAATTTAGTTGATGCAGGTGACAAATTAGACGTATCTATAAACAGGAACAGAACCCAAAACACTTGGTTTCCCCTCTCACACTCTGACCACCTGACCATGTTTCTATGGCCTTGAAAAAAATTATTGCCTCAGCAGCCATTGCCCAGCCAATTTTGTTTAAATCACTGCTGCTCTGTCGGTGATCTAATCAGGACAGCAGTCAGGCCTGCTCTGCCCACGGCTCCCACAGCGCTCGTCTCGCTGCCAGCATAATGCACCTCCACAATGGATGGCTGGATCAAAAATAAAGGTAAGCTATTTGTTTGAAATGCTCATCTTATCGATTTGGTGCTCATAGGCTCGCAGAGGAGGCCTCTTAAGGGCTGGTTGGAAATCCAGGGTAGGCGAGGCCAACAAACACTCCCACTGATTACCACGAGTGTGGGCCTTGCATTTCCTTAGGATGAGAAAGCCAGAAAGAAAAACTAAAAAGGTTCTGTTTTCTGAACAACCACAAAGTAAAACAATGATGCTTAACCCAGGATTCCTGATGTTATATAAAAATAATTTAACTGCATGACAGTGAGAGAAAACCTTGCATTCTTAAGCAAGTCTGGAGTCCAAAATTTCTGACAGTTGTACATCAAGTAACTATTTCCAAGATACACACACAAAAATTAATACATGGAACCAACACCCACATACCATGATTAAAAGCTACATCCCAAGAATTACAGTTTTTCATAAAAAAAAATTTACAGTGTGCCCATCTGTTGTGGCAATGGGGATAAGTCTAGCCTGCCTCAAAGCTCTCTTCTCAAAGACCATGTCTACTGACAAGCGCCCATAAACTTTTCCTTAAAGATTATAAAACTCTTGTCTGCAATCAAAGCTTTGGTGAGCACACCAAACAATAAATAGAAACCACCTACAAGTACTGTTTAATGAGCACAACATCCTTCAGTGTTTGTACACACAGGAACATGCACACACACAGAGCTGACAGAAAATTTGTCCCCAGATGTTTGGGCAACTGCAGAGTTAATTGCACATCACAAAATGCTCATTATGTTGATTAGATACATGAAAAGGACTTTTAGCCATTAAGTAAATAACCTCACTAAAGATTCCTGGAGCTAAACACAGTCAAAGTGGTGATTTCCTACAAATCTATATGCCTTTTTAATATATATCAATATACCTTCACTGAGTTAAATTCCATAGATTATACCCACCAAGGTGTTTATATTTTTGACCTCTTGGGAACTGCAGGGTAGCAACCTCTTACTTTCTGGAGACTTCTCTCCTCTGGTGAATGTTTTAAGGGCTTGTGTGCCTGGGAAGGCTATTGAAGGGTTTGAATTTACAGCATAGCATTAGGCAACAAAGCTATGGCCAGTCAAAATCATACTAAATAACAAGAGTGTCCACATGGAAAATTAGCACGGAATTAGCAGCGTGTCATAAATATACAGATATACTTATGTGTACTCTACACTGACACCCTTGCCCCCTTATAAAAAAACTCTTCACCCTTTCTTGGTGAGAACAGTCCTAATTTTCTAGGGAAAGGAACAAGTGCACACAGAAAAAAGAGGCTTTAGGGAGGGAAATCAGAGGAAAGTATATGTATGAAATGGAGGAAGGGTTATAAGCCAGTCTGTTTAGATTAATTGGAATTGGTTTAGGAGGCAGTGAAAACTGCCATCTCTTTTTCATGGTTAATTCTACCAAAAGCATGGAGAGATTTCCAATCCTTATCAAGCATTGAATTTCAGCAAATTATTAAATCAATATTCTCAGAAACAAAAATATGTTTTTGATCAATAAAATGTTATTGAGTTAGGAAAGGAAAACTTTTTTTTTCAATTCACATTTTTATGTTATTTTAACACATCAGAACTTTGAAATTAAAATCTGAAAGTTACTTTGATAAAAGTGTTTTTCAAAAATGAAAAAATCAATATAATGGACCTTTTTTTCTCACCCCCTACAATCTTTTAATTTCAATGAAAGTAAAATCCATCAACACCCAGCTTGAGACCTACAGTGTAGTGGACTAAAAGCCTGGCAGACATCTGACAGAAATTTGGCTGCATGAACATCATCACAAGAGAGTCTGCTGGATAGGCAGCATCACACAGGCTTCAAATCCCTCACTCCACCAGCCCAGCAGCAACAAAAGGGAAAAGAGATCACTGGATCAAGCTTCTCAACATCAGAGCAATACATAAAGGTATTTATCTGCATAAAGACAGGGCATGATGTCCCCTTCCCCACTTGCAATTTCATGACCATAATAATTTGATTCATGAGTTTGTCTGCAAATTGTGCATTTCCCTGTCTCTACCCACCCACCCCAGTGTGCTTGCATGGCAATTCTGAACACTTTATGCCTTGCCCAAAGTAAAAAAAGGAACGGTAGTAATAGTAATGAATTCTGATTCACAACAGGAAAGGGCACAGCGTATTTCTGCTAGGAGAAAAGGTACTTACTAAAGTGGAAAAATGGGTTTAGTTTTGCATAAAAAAAAAAAGTAAAACAAGAAAAAAAAGATAAAAAGTTCTATGAAATTTCAAAAAGGGAGCAGAGCTCTGAAACAGGCTCAAGTCAGAGTTTTAGCTTTGAAAATAGCTGATATTGCTAGCATTAATAACTGGCAGGAGAGTTATATTTGAAGGAATGATTTGTCCTTTCTGGGAAGAAAAAGAAAATCAGGAACTCAGTAGAAACGTTGATGTTCTATTTTGAATGTGATGCAATATAGCAATTCTTTCTATGATTACTTAGACATTAATAAATGTATCTCATTTTATAGGTTATTTATGAATCATGCATTTAAGTATACACCATGTCCAGAAGAAAATGAGACATTATTACTCACACTGAGTATCCTTCTGAGGAAATAGACATTAGTAACTCTGCCAGAATTTACTGCAAGCTATCAAGACAAAAAGGCATTCAAATCAGCGGTATCTTAAATCTGTGCACAGTAGACCTAAATCTAGGCTAGTGCCTTTCACAATTAAGGGTAACTGGCTTGAATTTAAAAGGCAGATACTTTTTCAAATTTTGTCTCAATTTTGTTTTGTAATAAAATTATAATTCTAATTATTTCATGAAACACATTTGCTGTAAATATATAACTAGCAAATAAGTCGTTCTTGGGCAAATAAAATTTGTAATAAAAAATTTTTTGCACCATCATATTTTATGAAAATATAATGCTTACTGAAAAAAACTCTACACCTAAACAAAGTGAAGGGCTCTTCCAGTGGGTTGTGTGTGATGTAACAGAGCTAAAGCAAACTGGAGGATCCTTACCATTAAATCACCTAAGTTTCTGAAGACTTTAGAAATCCCATCAACAAGTAAATTCCAAGGTCCTGTCACGGGCCCAAAGCACATCAAATCCATGCAAGCAGATAGGACTCAACCAAAACTCTAATGTCATAAATATACCAAGAATCACCTTTCTCAAGGGAAAAAAAAAAAACAACATTTTCCAATCAGCTTGATGCTTGTCTTGGTGCTATTACCAAACCAGGCTCTCTCACATTTAGTCAGCTGGAGTTGTAATACCTAGCTAAATTTTGCTCAGTGTGAACTGTGATTAACTGATTTCTACATGAAGTGTTTTAGTTTCCTGATCATCACCAACTCAAGCAAAAAAAAATCAGCTTCCAAAATATCCGGGTTAAATTCTGGATGTTTTTTTCCTAAAGTGTACACTATTATAATTAGGATACAATTTATCAACTAAAAATAGAACTGCATTTTAGATTTCTACATCTCCCTTCTCGTTTGCCCAAGATGTTCAAATGACAGCCATGTATGCTTGCACATAATCACAGAGTTACACAAGGTTTCCAAGTCCTTTCAGGTGGGCATTTTGAATTCCTCCAGCTGTGATGCACAACTGATCAGAGCTCTGGGGCAGAGAGGTAGGTGGAGGCTAGGACACAGCTTAACCAGACCAAGCAAACCATATCTATAATCTAACAGAAATAAACCTGAAGAAACAAACCAGCAGCACCAGTCTTATGGCAAGAAGCATCACATGGGGCATTCTGCTAGCAGGCACAACTGAAAGGCAGATTTTCAACTCTGTAAGAGTGACATGAGTGCGACCCACGTGCAAAAAACCATAAATACTAGAGGTGAAAGTTCCTGCTTCTGCCAGCAATAAGAGACATTTCCTCCATCTTAAGAGAGATGGCTGGAAAGACAAGAGCAGTGAGCTCAGGAGAGCCTAGTGCCGCTGCTTCTTGGGGAGCTTTCCAGGCAGGGTTGGACAGACACACCACATTGCAGTGTCCCAGGGGCACTTTTATCAGCCTCTGGGCAGGTTAGACGGGTAACTGCAAGGAGCTCTGAGTCATCCTTGAAAGCATAATTGTGGTGGAATTACAACCTCATTATCTCTGAGAATTTAGAAGCCAGTCTGGTCCATTCACAGTGGCAATGGAGCAGAGAAAGGGCAGCTCAAACATCCACCAGAATGCAGCCATTAGCACTTGGGTGCAAAGTAAACACCAGGAAAAACGCACAGTGTGTTTTGCAAGAGAGAACATCCTCTAAATTTAGTTCTCTAGCATGAAGTGCTTATCGGGAGCTGATTTCATAGCCTGGCTTGAATTGCTTGTAACAAATGTTATAACAGTGTTCTGAAATATTAAACATGAACTCACTTGAAGAACAAGATTATTCATGAACTTAAATGCTTGTTCCTACATTAACTTGAGTTATTCCGTGGATAATTGACTGAAGTTATTTACAATAAAAATAACAGCCAAGGCACTAAACTGTGTCCTGGAATAAGCATTTATGAAATGGAAACACCAGCCATATAAGATATAGGCTAACATGTAATTATCAGCTAGGTTAAATAAAATTTTTTAGAAGTCCCAACACAGAATAAACAAACAAAAGTGTAAGAAGGCTATACTAAAATAAAATAAAAAATGTCTCATCATTATTTTGAAGATCTTATTTTTCAGCTCCTATTTAAACTAATTATTTGTACAGAGCCTAACTCTTTCTTCCAGGATTTTTGTCTGGGGAAAAAAAAAACCAAACCAACCAAATTAAAAAAAAAAAACCAAACAAAAACAAACAAAACAAGCAAACAAAAACCAGCATTGTGACAGGCATAGAGTCTATGAATTTGTGAAGATTAAATTTAAGTAAAAAATTCTGCATCTACATTTTTCCCCTTAAAATTAAAATTTATTTTATAAATAATAATCAAAAAATAATTTAAAGAGAGGGTTTTCATTTTGTCTCTGTTTGGGTAACATATTGATAAGAAATATTATGGGTCAAAATTTCCATTATTACTTTCAGGAAATTTTTTGTTCAGTTATCAGAAAAAAATCATGTACTAAAAATGTAATTTTCACCTAATCTATGACCAAGTTACTAAAACTAATGCCAAAAAGAATCTAGCAAAACAAATAATCTCTTTTGTTACTTTCTTAAATTACAGATCTAACATTAATAACATTTTGGGGAAAAAAGAAAATAATAATAATATATATAGCAGTGGTATCTCTGAAATAGTACACTGAAGTCTAAGACTGTTTTATCTTTTTTTATGAAAAAGAAAACAAAACCATGCATACATGAAGCTATTTTCCCTCCTGAGTCTCGTTTTGATGGATATGTCCATCCATTGGCTTTGTCTGCCTCAACCTCACCTTCCTGACTTTTGAGCAGAGCCTCTTTTTTGGAGGTTGTTCACATTGGAACCATTTCAAGTTGGCTTAAGTGATGAGAAGTAGAAATTAAAACATTATTTCATTGAGCAGAATGAAGTCTTGGAATTTGTTTGTTGTGGTTTAAAATCACGCTTAATATCATTATGTCACTTTTTAATAATCAAGACCAGTACCTGCTAAAAACACAGAACAAGGAAATCTGTACCTATTAAAGAGAGAACTGAAAAATTTCTCTTCACAACTACATTGTGCAAAGATGCAACAAGTAATGGACTAAGTCACCTTTAAGATGTCACATAAAAGCTTAGAAATAAATTTTTCATAAAATATCTGCCCAACACTTAGAATATGCAATGAATTAGACTTTTGAGTCATCAAAGTAGCCCATATGACATATTTAGTTCTCATCATGTGCTTATTTTATGCTACTTTAATTGTTGCCCATAGCAGATTTAAGAAAAAGACCTTGTTTAAGGTCTTTTCTTTTTTTGGCAGGCAGTATTTCAGTTTAATCTTGCTATATGTTTGCAAAATACAAGTTTTCTGAGTGAAGGCAATATATAAATGTAACAAAAATACATGGAAAACACATTATGAAAATATCAATGAAAAACATTTAGTTAAAATAGTTTGTTAGCTAAATAGCTCTGAAGTGTTAGTCTGGAAACTAATACGATACTCAAATCAAGTTTGCACTTAATTTCAGTATCTATGTCCTGGCATATCGATTTCAGTTCCAACAGATAGCAAAAGGCTCTAAAATTGTTTAAGCAATGATTTTCTGTTTAAAGCTTATTCTCATTAAAGGACTTCTGAGATACAAATGCATCACTATCCAATATTCCAAGGACAAATCCTTCCCTAACAAGTAAATATAAAAAGGGGGAGAGAGATGAATGAAATATCTGCCACAGCTGTTGTAGAAAATCACAGGTTCTAATTGGTCAAAGCAGCACCTGTCTAGCTCAGTCTATTACATGAATGTCCATACAAAAGTCTGCAAAGAGTTGCAATACAATGCCTAAATCACTACAAATATTTATATGTGCCACTTCTGGACAGTGTTGCAAGTTATTCAAGAAAACAGCTATTGGAAGAGAAGTCAATAGATCAGTTCTGGTGTGTTAGGAATTAGGTCTGACCAGTGAATCAAATAATCTGAAAGCACAATATCCAACAAAGGCTCAGATATCCTTCCTTGGAAATAGATTCCTTATTGAATACACCTGGGTAACCGCAAGTAAGTCTTCCAATATCTAGTAACTGATACCCAGGTGTTTAACTCCTAAATTCTCTTCTTAATAGTTCAAAGTATTCTATTCCTCAGGTCTACTGTACCAAATAGACAAAGTTTACTGCCCTTTTCCTATACACCTCTTCAAGAACAACATACTTAGCTCAGCATCTTTGTTATCCCTGTCTGAATTGAGCCATTTGATAGGTTGAAGCGAAGTGAGAATGAGCTACTTTTTAGGAAAGATCATTCTTAAAAAAAAAAAAAAACAAAACCAAAAAACAAGAAAACCCCAACAGTTCCCTGTCTCATCTATTTATTTTATTCTTTTCAGTAGAACTTCGTTTTTCAATAGAACTTTACAGCCCCCCTGTTGGTCTGGCTGATTCAGCCAGACATTTGCAACACTAGGGGATCCCTTCAGATCCTGATAGCTGTTTATCTAAAACATAGGCCACTCTCTGATCTCCTTGCTGTTGGGATACTCAACTTCTTAACCTTATTCCCTGAGTTTAGTGGGCACATAACCCTGTCCCTCTCCACTGAGCCCTCTCCCATTGTAGGGGTTTATTTAGTGAGTTACAATTCACACTTAGGGATTTAGATGGTCACAAGTAGAAGGCAGCTCTTAAAATATCAGTGGTCACTATGCCATCTGTGTCCTTTTTATTTATTTTTTCTTTTCCAAGACAAGGCAGGAGACTTTACACAAAATTTACGCAAAAAAAATTGGGCAAAAAATAGGGTTTCCATGGGTGGCAGCAGCTGCTCCAGAGCAGAAAATCATTAATATGAAGACTTGATTGAATCTCACTACTAATCCATGATTCTGAGGACAGTGTACACAAGTCCTCAGCAGCATTACTGAGGGAACTGAAATAAATGTACTGCTACCAGATAGGTTTAGAAAAAATAGGAAATAAATACCTGTTGGTCAATATTGCCACGAAGTTATTCCTAACTGAAGAAAGCCCAACAAAAGACCCCTCCCCCTAAGACCTTGGTTCAAGCTGTACAAGTCACCATCTGATGTGAGGTGTTCATGAACTCCAGTTCTTCAGGATTCTTTGTCAGGGTTCTTATGCCAGCGTAAACCTCTGCTGCCAAATTAATTTGGTTTCTGAATTAATATTTTACTACTGCTTGGATGTCTAAGGAGTCTCTGAGGTGGAAGGGGAGCCTTTTCACCAGTTCACAAGCACTTTGTTATTTTCCTGACAGTGCTAAACTTAGAGAAGCAGCAGCCAATAATCATTTTCCCAAGTAAACAAGCAAAGGAATAACAGGTTTTGATCTCTAAGAGGGAGAAAGGAAGAAATACAAACCCCTGTCAACACTAATCTTTGATTATCCTTATCTGATAACTGGTGTAGACTTTTCACAATCTTCTTTTATATAAGGAAGTCAGGTTTTTTGGCTGGTTTTGTTGTTTTGATGGGGCTTTTTGGTTTTTTTTTTTTTTATTAGACTTTCTTCTGAAGCAGAAATTAGCAGCAACTGTAATCTAATAAATCTTCCTCTCCTCCAGGTAGCAAGTCCTACCACATACATCCTTCTTAGTCACTCTCTTATGTATTCTGTACAATGAAAGATTTCCTGAAGCTATATTTAAAAGGCCTTCTAGAAGCAGGTGACCAGAAAGTCTCCTAAAACTACTATCTTTAGCAGCAAATCATGGGTAGAAGTTTGGCAGCTGCCAGAGGGGATTGATTGATTTCATGAGCATGTCATTTCACCAATAAGTTAGCAATAGAAATTAAAGCCACAGGGTTATTGGGTTGTTTTTGTTGGAGGGTTTTTGTTGTTGTGTTCTTTGTTCCCCCCCCCTTCATGATTCTTAAATTTTATTTAACCCTTATTTTTGGGGATAAAGTTATTATGCCTTCCAAAGTCATAATAACATTGAATTTCTAGGTTTTTAAAATTCATTTTCTAGTTGTAATAAGCTTGGAAGTGTTTTAGCATAATTTTCTTTAATATTAAGATTGGATCACTTTCTAAATTCAGCACAGTTGATGAAATGAAGACTGAAAAAAATTCCATTTTCACATGCTATGGAAATGACATTTACTGAACTTAGCAGAAAAAAACCACAAGTCACTTTAAATCCTGTCAGATTTTGTATCTGTTCTATCCCAGATCTGTAGGATCTCAGCAGGACTACCTCTCAAATTAAAAGAGACTGATGCTGTCACTTCTGCAACACCTGCAATAGAACTTAACAAGAAAGCCAACTCTGTTATTCTTCATATGTGCTTTTTCCCTCATTGCACTGCAGTGAAAAAGGAATAAACACCATCACATCTTTTAGAGACAGTCCCCTCTACAGAAGAAAGATGTAGAGTGTGGGTCACAAGAGCACATTCCCAGAGCAAGTTGGAACGAAACCCAAATTCTTGAGTTTTATCATCTTCTTGTCACAAATATTTTGTCAATAGGTTTCAGAGGTTTATCTTTCACCCTTATTACAGCAGCTAGTCCTCGCAAAGGACTGAGTACTACTATCATCAGTCAGTTGGAACAACTGTAGGTGACAGAAATAAATATGATTGGTTTCCACAGTTACAAAATTGCTGTTGACTTGTATCGGTAGCAATACGGTTCCACATAATAGAATTTCTAGGAGGGATTAGTTTGCTTTCCTAAGCAATGAAATAACATATATTTGAGTGTACAAAGAAAATCTTGCACTTGGAGCTCGAAGCTATTTTTTCTCCTATATGTGCACTTGTCTGTCAAGATAGATATTTTTTGCCTTTTTTTAGCCACTTAAGAAACTGGGAAAAACTAAAGACAGCTTATAGAAAGTTTCAATACTATGGAGGATTAGTAACATATTTTTCTATACTTCTACCTGTTAGAAATTCTGCTACAAGAGTTACTACTGGCCAACTCCAGGTATTCAACAATATTAAGTCACAATGAAATTTTGCAAATAAAAATTTATTTCTAGACTGCAGTCTTATTTGCCACACAGCTCAGCTTGCCAGCAGGTTAACATGAAATGATAAAATATCATCAGATTCCTTAGCTGTTCCCCAAAATAAAGAAGACAGACACTACCAAAGCACCATAAAGTAACCATCCATGCTACAGACAGATGTCAGCAACCAAGAGCTGATAACCAGCCCTGTGCAAATGAAAATTAGGATTCACTCTGAGGAGCAACAGCTCCTCTTCTATTTCTTTCACATTTGGAAGCCAGAATGGTGAAATGAAGTACTTAAAATGAAACTATAAAGATCCAGAAGACCTGCCCAAGTCCAACAAATTAGTCTGACTTTAATAAATCAGGGAACTTCATAGGCACAAAAAGCAGCGCAACCATGACAAAACTGACAAATTTCCATATGCTCTACCATCGTAAGGTATCCCATCACTTGGCCCTTTTCTCACAGAAATGTTTATATGGAAGCCAGTTAGACGAAATTCAACTTATTTAATCATTTATATTTAACAATACTTGAAGGAGACAGAAATAGCTGTGTTGTACCTCTCAAAAATGAAATGGTTAGACATTGTAACCAGTTCTTGGGAAAAAAAAAAAAAAAAACAAACAACAAAAAAAAAACCAAAAACAAATTCCTGACGCCATATGCCATACTACTTCTGCCAGGAGGAAAAAAAAAATTCAACTGGACATCAAAACAACATACACTGCACTTAAGTAGTAGGATTTTTTCCCCTCAACTTTTATAATCCAATTCTATTCTTTTCTCTTTCTATTATATTTGACCAAGATTGCAGTGTATTTTTTTTCTCTTTAGAGCAAGTGAACAAGCAAAGCCACCCAGAGAGCCTGCCCTTTGAAATGGACAGTGCTGTATGTCTAATTTGGATTAGTCATGCATCCATTCCAAAATAAAAGCAATGTTTATGCTCTTTTTTTCCATTATGCTTTGGCTCTTCAGCAAGTTCCATATTCATTAACACAAGCTGGCAGACAGGAATTTAGGCTGGTGTGGGATTTATTCAGGAAACAGACGCCGTATGAGCATGAGGGAGCATTTCTTTCTTATAAGTGTTGTGCACACCTTCTCATGTGGATTTGTGAGACATTTTATTTGCATAAACAGCTGTCTTCTTGCCTCATTTCTGCAGCAACAAATAGTACCATGCAAGAAAGCTGCCATAAGAGATCCTGTTCTTATTCTTCAAAGTACTCCCTCCACTTCTCTTTGCAGTTGGCTCTTCAAACTTAAAAAAAACCCAGAAAAACAAAGCAAACAAACAACGCCCCAAAACCAAACCAAAACCACAAAGAAAACAAATAAACACGCACAAAAAAACCCCCAAGCATTATGTTATTTTTCAGTTCTATTATAACTTGTTTTGCAAGAATGAGGTATTGGGATGTAATTCCAGTAGACATTTTGAAGGCAAACATCATATTTTTAACTTTTGACCATACCAAAGATTACTAGAACTGTAATTGGGAAACTGTAATTGGGAACAATCATGAGGGAAAGATACTATCAGTTAAACAGGAGAATATTGAAAGATCAAAATACTACAGAACACTTATAGAATTCAAAGAACAATAAAAATACGAAGCACAGTTTAGTACTCCATCTCTATAAAGAATATTTCAGAGGAAAGTAAAAAAGATAAATGGTAGCATATATCAGAGAGTGGAACAAAACAGAAAAATATTTTAGGCCAACAAAAGGAAACAATAGTGGATTTACTGTTTCACTAAAATATTTTTCTTAATTTACCTCTCCAAATTTAATTTGCCTCCCTAAATTCACTTTCATCTCCAGAACTAAGGTAAACAATCTTCATGAGAAGTATTGATATAAAACTCACTTCTAATGAGCACAGATCAAATATACCTGAAAAAAAAACCTCATTCTTGTAGTGAGTATCTCAGTCTTTGATGAGAAACAGCCAATGGCATCTAACACTTCAGTTGACATGAACCAGAGAATCCCAGAGTGGTTTCTGTTCAAAGGGACATTAAAAGTCATCTAGTTCCAATGTCCCTGCCATGGGCAGATTTTAAATATTTTTTGTACCATTCACTGTTGAGAACCCTTAAAAAAATAAAATAGTCTGTTTTAAATAAGCAGACTAAAAATTCATTAAGGAGGAGATGAAAGAAGAGCTTATTAATACCTTGATGAACCAATCAGCAAAGCACACATAGCATCTCAGAATACTGAAGGTGCCTTAAATTGGGATCAAGTTGGAAGGAATTTTAAAAATATAGACTTATTTTCCCACATATAAAGTAAATGTCAAATATTTTTCACATGTATGTAAAAATAAGTTTTTTATCTTTCCTTAATATTTTCTTATGATAGTTAATACTTTTTTCTATTTTGGATGCTAAAAAGATTACAAGAGCGCCCAGGTGACTAAGGTACATTAACTCCAATGAACGATTGAAGTGTTTAAACTGATCCTTTTCTTTTACAAACAAGAGAAACAATATTTAACAATTTCATCAGAATCTTCCCTGAATGCAGGATCAGGGAACAATCACAATAACTTGCTTAGGCAGAGGCAAAATCTCAGAAAATATATAAAAGCAGGTTTGGGTGCTAACATTCTGATGGAAAAAAAAAAACCTTACAAAACAGCCTCCAAGATAAGCATTTATGTCAAATTTCTAAAACAGGTTCGTGAAAGTCCTTCACTTAAAAAAAACAAAAAACAAAAAAACAAACTACCATAACTTTCTATGAATTGTCTTGTATTCCTGATTCTGTGTTCACTCTTACATTCTGTTGTCATTGGCTGGAACTAATAATGACATTTTAGGTATGATCTGTGTTCAAGACAAGCTTCACAGGACAGTTGAAGGTGGCAAAGGAGCTATAGCACTGCCATTCCCTTTCGAGGCAAGGAGCTTGGACTTAGCCAGTTACCCTGGAGTTTCCAGACTGATACTACACAACAAAGTTCAGCTATTTGATTTGCTTTCAGTCAAAAAGTTCTACCCCACATCATTTGTTAATGTTATTTTTTTGCCCCCTAACCATCTCTTAAAACTTGTTCAATTTCAGAGGAACACCATTTGTGAATTATGCAACCTTAAAAGTTCCTCTGCCTCAATTCAAATTCACATTTCCTCTCTTGCAGCCAGTCCAACTTGCTGTGAACATCTCAAAGAACAGGTAGTTAGTGCATTCATTTTTAGCTGTGTTTGAAACCATCACATCACAGGCAGGGCCAAAAAACCCAGGCAAGCCTGTCACAGCCTGAAAGTTTCTTTCAGAAGTGTTCTGGCATTAAAGACATTGCTGAGGGGAAGCCAGTTGAAAGTGCCATCCAAACAAGGTAATAAACAGATATTAACACACATTCTGTAGCAAAGAGGAGTTGCCAGGAAGCCTGCTGAATCCTCAGAGCTGCAGATCAGTCTCTCCTGACAGACCTCCTTGACTCTTGCAAAAGTAACCAAAAGATCCAGAGAATCAATTTTTTTTTAAGTATCAGTAGTGTAACATTCACATAAGATCTTTGGAAATAACCCAGTACCTTTGATTCCATTAGATCATCTTTTTTATCCTCCCCTCTACTCCAAAGATAAAAGAAGAAGCTCAAAGAACCAGGACTTACAGATGACAACCTTCATGCCTCACCAAGAAAATCTCTTATGCTTTATTTCACTGACATTCAGATTTCTCTGCCACCTGCCATACAGTTTAATGACATTTTCAACAGAGATGGATGAATGATCTTTCATATTCTGAACAAAATGGACACAAATGCTCTAAAAGTTACTCCCTGTCAAACTTTCTCTGATCTTCATAGAATCAGGTGTTGGAATTACACTGCCTACTCTTCCAATATTTCTTACTGGTACCAGCAATTTTTTCTCTACTTAGATTACTGTTTTTAAGAACAGAGATCTGATTATGACTAACTTCCAGAAGTAAAGACCTAATGTCACTTAACTCTTTCCATCATCTCCTGCATTGTGAATCTTAACACTGATGTTAAATTATGATATGTGGTTTCAGCTTCTGCAAGTTTTCCATTCTTCCCCCTTATTATTTCTTTCCTCTCTCATTCAACATTTGTACACTGCACTTGGGAGATAGATTTGATCTGGCTTCTCCTTTCACATTAGTATTTTTACTCATTACTGTATCTGAATTGTTTGATAAACACATCAGTGGCACAGAGGTAATTGTAAATCAAGTCACTTCCTTGATCCTCACATTTGCTATGGCTTTTCTTAGTGCAGTACCTAATTCTAATTGAAACTACTGATAAATGTGAGCCTCTTGTGCCAACAGCTATCCTCTTATTAGCGTTTCTTTCAACACTCTATATTTGCAATGCTCAGCAAGCTGAACTGCAGCAATAAAGCCTCAGCTGTTTCCCCTTGTTCCCAAGAGCTATGAAATCCACTCCAGATTTCTTGTACATTCATCTATATATGTAACTGCATACATACAGGTCTGCATATAAAATATTTTGTCTATGATTATTAGAACTCTGTTTCATTTAAATCTTTTGGGCTTTTTTCCCACGCAGTGAGGGTGAAGGAACACATTTCAACCTTTCATTTCCTGAAGTTCCTCTATATAACTTCAACACAAAGGGACAGTTAAGAACCACTCCCAGTTTGCACAATATTTAAACAACATAAAAAGAACCTAAAAGGATATATTGGTGTAGTTCCTTTGGGTGAATTAGGTGCAATGTCAAGATTTGGAAGTAATTACTTTCACACTGAGGCTATAAAGAAAGAATATTCTCATTTCCATATTAGAAAGGGTAGCCCAAACAATTTGAGGGATCTGTCTGTATGTATATAGGCACACACAGAAAAAAAAAAATATATACATAGGATGGCAGCTCTGCTCTATCAATTTAGTGAACTATTTTTTTCCTGTTCTGAGTGACTCCATCTGGCAGTGCATGAGAGAATTCCTTTATTCAAGGAGTTTCTCTTTTCTCAGTTTTTTTTTTTTTGTCCTTGGAGGGCTGCAGCACAGAGAGCAGCACCACACAATAAAGTTGTGAATTGTTCTAGTAAAAAGGAGCTTTCAGAGCTAAATGGCTATTTTGTTAACATTTCAGACCAACACATTGACCTTGCAATATAAAAAGACTATAACAGACGAATATTTTAAAGCATTTTGTTTTATCAGTTCCAGCACAGAAATAACCACCCTTCATAAAGCCCACATCTGAATGAGAGAGTCAGTATTCCCACAGTGCTTTCAAATTTGCTAGAATGTTACATTTCATACTGCTTAGTTTTTAATGCCTCATTCTACTCCCAAGTCCAATGACAGAAGTCGCTTGGAACCATGTAATGATTTTATTACAGGCACTTCTGTTCTTGCATTTCTCATCATTCCTCTTATTTGTTGGATACAGTCGATTGTTACGCATTGTTTCAAATTAAATTGTAAGCAATCTGGGGAAGTAGCACAGTGGATATTCACAGAGTACATTAGCATAAGGAAACTAAACCCTCTATGTTTCCCCTGTTGTCAGTGAAAAGGTAAAAATGGTTTCAATTCCCTTCCCACTCTGGAAGTAACACCAAACTTCACCAGAGCTGTGGCTTCTCCTTTCACTGGCAACAGGAGAAGCTGGTGGAAACTAATTCTCTCAGAGTGAGGTTACTAAAACACAAATAAGAAAATAAATACAAGAAGAGCCATAAGGGTCAGTTCTTTAGCAGACGCCTGTCTTTTCAAACCAAAACAGTAGCAAACATGCATGACAAAAGAGTGTAAATAAAACAATGCAAATATAAACCAGTAATTTTGATATTACTACAGCATTTTATCATGCTTAGTGATGGAAAAGAGCAGTAGTGGAATGCTCCTGAAACTAGAAAAAAAGAAAAAAGTTTCAAAATGTTGGCAATATTTTCTGATGCTGGTATGAGACAGAGGGAGTGGAATAAATACTCAAAGGAGTGATAGACAAGGGTGATCTGGAAAAATAAAGAAAAGTAGGTGTTCTAAAAAAACTATTATCAGTTTTTACTAGGTAATTTATACAGTCATATGAAGAAGGTAGTTTTATACTCTTTATTAGTGAAACAAATGAGCACAAAGACTAATGCTCATGTAACACTAGAATAGTGCTCTTTATTTCCAGTTACCAGTGTACACACAGAGAAATCTTTCCCAATCCAAAGAAAATGTCTTTAGAACCCGAAGGACATCTAAAATGACACCATCACAATGTGACTGAACCTAACAATTTCCTAGGAAAACCCTTCAATTTATGCAATTTCTTCTGTATCTGTTTTTTTCTGATTATGAGTAATTAGAAAAGGTCTGACAAGTTCTCTCAAGAAAACTTGAAGGCTCCTGAGCCTTCAAGCACTGTACATACACCCAACATCAGCATATCAGTGATACCACTATCATGGTTTAAATTACAGACTGCAAAAAGATATCTACAAAGCAGAGCCTCCCTCTCTAAAAAGTTTCTTCCTTTATACAGGCTCAATTTCCCAACTGATAGAAAAGAAGAGACAATGGTTAGGGACAGTGAACAAAGTTCATTATGGTATTTTTTTGTTGTTTTTTTTTCCCAAACAGCAGCATCACAAAAGGGTCAATGTTGTAGCAAGGGAGCTGATGTGGAACCAAGAATAAAATAAAGTAAAAAAAGACCCCACCCACCCAACTAAAAAAAAAAAAAAAAATAAAAGAGGCAAAGAAATAAAATAGTCAGCTTAAAGGGAATTCACAGACCAGAAGAAACCTCATGACAAACTGCCTGAGGAGGAAGTGAAGATACTTAAAGAGATGCTGATGTTTTCAGAGACAGAAGTGGGAAGAAGAAAAGATTGAAAGTTGTGAATCTGAATCCCTGAAGGGAACATTAAGCTAAAGAAGTCTATTCTAGCACATTAAGGCAGAGCTTATTTGTACATTCTGCAGCTGTAGCAAATATTCAGAACCAAGGAAGATTACTACTATTTAAAATGTTATAAAGACAATCTCATATAGACTTGTCAAGTAAGAAAAGACAAGACAAGACCGAGAAAATGAGGATTTTACTGTTCAAGATTTCAAGCTAATGTGCTAATCACACCAACTCCCCCTTCAATTCCTTCCTCTTCAGTAGAGCAACTGGCTAAGTGATAGAATGAGGTAAGTTTCCCAAACGGTCACACTTTTACCTGAAGGAACATTTCATTTACTGTATGCTTTATGTTAAGTACAAGTAGTTTTATGTTAAAAGGATCCTCTAGGGCTTCTATGATGAAAGACTCCAAGATTACCTGCTGCTTCTCTCCCTCGCCCCCGAGCACTTATGTAAGAATACTTAGAGACATACAGGTACACGAACTCCTGCCATACAGTGCACAGGAGAAGCAAAAAGGCAGAGAAAAAAAGAAAGAAAAACACCATCACATCCAAGTACCAATATCAAGCCTGCTCCCCAGAAATGTACTATGAAATTGTCAATTCATTCCCATCCCTATTCCTTACCTCAGAATCAACTAAGTAGGTAAGGCCCTCGTGCACTGTACTAAAAAGTAGGACACTCTGTTGGCAAGGGTGAAAGATGGGAGCCCAGGTGGTACATTTCTCAATCCTGTTGTTGAGGAAAAGCAGTCATTCAGTGCTCCAGGTAAATACCAGCCTGATAATCAAGGAGGAAGGGCAGATAAAACCTTCCTGAGGCAACTGGGGAAAGCCTCACTGTCACAGGAGCTGCGTTTCATGAGCCTCTGGTCAGAGGAAATCCAGATGCTCAAGATACCAAAACGAATGAGTAGAATCAACAGTATTGCAGTCCTGGAATGCAAAGAGACTATTTCAGCCTCTGCAGGGACCTGTTTGGAAGGATCCCATGGGAAAAAGCCTGCCAGGGCAAAGGGATCCAGCTGGCTAAAGCTCAAGGGTGGCTTTATCAGAGCACAAGAACTGTTCATCCCACTTTGCAGAAATCCAGCAAGGCCAGCACAGATAAAAAGGAGAGCTCCTGGCTGAGTTCAGGCACAAAACGAAAGGACACAGAACCCAAAAGCAGGGATAGCTGTTTGGGAGAAATAGAGACACTGGCTGCAAAGGTGGGAGTAGAATCAGTATGGAATAGCTGGAGTTCAAGCTAGCAAAGAGAAGATGGGCGGGAAGAAGAATTTTTGCATGCACACTGCCAGCAAAAGGAAGCCTGAGGAGAGTGATGGCCCTGCCCAGCAAGGCAGTAATCCCAGTAACAAGCAACAATAGCACAGAACTCAGTGCCTTTTCTACAGCAGTTTTGACAAGTCTCAACTACAAGACAAGTACTAATATATGAATCAATTCATTCTGGAGTCCTTCAAAGTGGAAATATTTTCATCCATTAGCTGTCATTGACCACAGGCCATCACATAGCACAGAGCCTGGTCACCCACGCTTAAAAAAATAACCTCTCCTCATTAATATTTTAATATAAAATTTGTTTGCACAATCATGGCCACTGACTTAGCACACACCTTCTGGTCACATCAAAGCATGCCCAGGGTCGTTTTCCATATCCAAAAACTTCCAAATTTGTTAAAAGCATTTTACAGTTCTAATTAGGTGGTCTGTATCTGCCAATCTATTGCTTAAGAGACCAAAGTAATTTAGTAATATGAATAATTTTCTAAGCTGGTCTCTCACCACATAACCAGCAGAGGAGCCATGCTTGAACTGGCAATTCACCAGTGCAGTGGCCTGACCAAGTCACCCAGAAAGGTGACAAGACTGAAAACAAAGGCATCCAGGGATCAGTGTCATTCCATCTTTTGATCATGTGGTGATAACATCTGGAGGGCCACTGCCACCTTTGCTCAACAAGGGCAAGTAAGTCCCAAGCCTGTCAGCAGCCATTTGAGTAATTGGGTATTGAAATTTTGGAATCATGTTCAATCCTGTTCCTTTATCATTTCTATACTGATTATTTAGTATCACTGTAATAATTTGTTTATTTTTATATATATACACATTTGTTTTTTTAGAAAGCATGTTTAAACCCAAAATGTCCTAATCCTTCTGCTTTTAATACACACTTGCCTGTTTTGCGTTCCAAATCTCAGTCTTAGCATCCAAAAAACACACAGGCTGCTGCACCATTGGGTATGACAGGAAGCACTGACAAAGACTAGCAAGATTTTCCAAGTTCATCCCATGTTCAATATCCCAGCTCCCAACACTGGTTTTCAGAACTAATACAGCAGATAAGCTATACAGATAGCAGAGAGAAGTCATGCCAACAGAGCCAGATATGCAAATCAAAATTTTGTACCAACACACTTTCTTCTGACCCAAAGGCTTTGTGGACACTGGGAGAAAGAAAAAGGTTTTAACTTTTTTCTGATTCAGAAATTAAAACTAGCCAAATATATTCTCTCTCACTCATCTGTAGATATAAGTAGCTTTTTTGGGTTTGGTTGGGTTTTTTTATTGGTGCATTGTGGTACTTATTCAAGTCTAGAAGAATGCTATGGAAAAAAAAAAGTACTGTGAAAGTGTCTCATGATTGCTGCCCTTCTTTTCTGAGAATAAAGCATTTTATCACAGACAACACTTAAAATGACAGAAGTTGAACTTGAAATCGAGGAAGAATTACACATTGGCCTTTTGAACATGGATGGATTTCAACTCTACAATTTCCTTTAAGTGTTTTCATTCACACTTATGACTGATCCTTAGAGTATCAGTTCTGTTCTATAACTGGATGTCTCTGACCCATAGGAAGAGCACAAAGTCATACTTCCTGAAAATTACTGACACTGATAATATTTTCACTGTTAATACAACCTTTAATGGGTGAGAAAGGTGTAGTGCGGTACCAAATGTAAAAAAATTAAAACAACCATTTCCCAAGGAAAGCAGAAGAAATATTCACCATCAAAATAATAGTAATCCCTAGAAAATTAACAAAATAAATTCATAGCCATGAGACCTAAAACATCCTGCAGCTCAGTTTTTTCCTTTTTCCTGTAGAGATAGACCCCTATCACAGACTGAGGTCTCCACAACATCTGACAGGTGAATTAAACAAATGTTTACTGTTTCCCTTTCAGAAATGTTTATCACTATTAAGAATTAAGTTAATACTATGTACATTTAAAAGGTCTTTGAGTCCAAAAGTATCCTTGAATCAATTTTGCACAAATGTTATACCACTGATCATGGGTATACAACACAGTCTTACATGAGCAAGAAGTCCAGCATCAGATGTAGTCTGACATATCTACTTGAAGTAACAGTGATTTTCTGATTTCAGTGAAAGTAAAACCTGGGGCCTTTTTATTGCTGAGTACCTGACTGCAGACTGCAGTATGACTCCCCATTTTTCATCTCGCCAACCCACCAACTGTTCTCTGCTTCATTGTTTCAGCATCTCCTCTTAAGAAAGGATTTTTTTTAACTTCCCTCAGCTGACAACAGCAAGCAAACTATAAACAGGAGGGCTGTAATTATTAGGTACCTGCTTCTGACGCCTACTTTCTACTCATAGACAGTCCTCTGCTTAGCACAATCATCTCATTTACCAAGAAAAGCTTGGTGAAGAACAGGTTTTGGAATCACCTCTTTATTTTGGTTTCTATTTGACATGAAGTAGCTGATGTTTAAGATCCAGGTACTCAAGAGATGGAGTAATATCCAGCTAAGCTCTGTAAATCCCATACTTTTATATTGGTAAGCCCTAATACCCTTCCTAGTCAAAGAAAAGAAAAATTAAATAACTAAATAAATGATAGTGTGTCTATTTTGTGGTTTTAAATGGTAGGGGATAAAATGAGAGCAATAATATCAATTTAACTTTACAAATGAAATAACTATACAGCATTAAGTGTCATTATTTTAATTAACTAGTAGAGTGATTAATCTTCCTCTAGATGCCAGGTCCTGTGAGACAGATATTCCCTCCTAAACAAATATGATGCTATCACTGTGGACATACAAAACACTAGGTCTGGCAAGAAACAATAATGGATTGTTTTGTAATTAATTAATATATACCCTTAGATTAGATGTGTAAGAGCCAGAACTACTCAGTTGTTCCTCAAGCGTCTCTCACAGGACCATCCTTTTGTACCATCCAAGTATGTCTTATGGTAAGCATTAATTTATATTGGCAGGAAATGTTGGAAGAGAGCCATGTGTCAGCTTTTCAAATGCAGGCTTGCACCTCTGATATTATAGCAGCAGGTACAAAAAGAGAGCAACTTGGGTGTTGGAATGAAGGGATCTTTCTGGAGTCTTTGTCTCCTCATTCTAACAGACACCCAATGGCAACAATCATGACTGCTTAGGAATCTCAACATTTAAACTAAAATCCCTTATAATTTAAGTTATAACTATTTAGCACTAAGTTATATATTTCCTGATTGTGGACTATAACTCCATGTTAATTTCTTTCTTATGAAAGAAGGAATAAATCTATATAGGAAATACTCAAGAGCTGCTATTAAATCCAAGGAGAAGCATGAATTACCTTGTTTAGCAGAACTCTAAATTTTTATTCTACAGATTGGCCTAAAGGCAACAATAAGTGTTAATGTCTTGTTATGGGAGTATATTCTTTTGTCAGTGTATGTGCATTCAGAACTTAGGAGACAATTACCTTAGAAAAACCTGGCATTCCACTATTAGGCATAGTTGCCAAATTCCTATTTAATCACCTTTGAATAGTGAGTTTTTCTCTTGGCTTACTTATTTATGTCGTCTAAGGGTTTGCCTAGCTTAGGAAACACTACATTTTTGCTCAACAACCAAGAAGCCCAGAGAGTCCCACATTAAGACCCTAGCACAGCCACAAAAATGAAAGATTTACTTAAGCAACTAGCAATCATTCCTTCTTTGGGACCCACAGATACAGAATTCATGAGAAGGAAAGGAAATTAAAAACATGAATTAGATCAACTGAGATGGAAGCATCACAGGGGTAGATTTAAGGCAGCGATATGCAAGATACTATATTGATGAGGGACCTTGTTCAAGAGGTCCCTAAATACAGATCAACTCGAATTCAGTTTGCCAGTAATTCCCCTAATTTAATTAGGGACCAATACGAACTTTAAGTTCATGAAGATTTAATTGAGTGAAGCTTGTGAATAATGCTGGGCTTTTCATTTATACATAATGAATGTGAAATATAATTAACCAATTTTCGCTGTTCATAATTTTCCCCATTCCCAGCCAATTTTTATTTAAGGTAAGAAATCGTGCTATGTGTTAATACACAGATATGTACTTTTATAAAATAGCTAGTAACATTTCGTCTTTTTGACAATTGTGCTGCCAGCCTCTAGCAGGGATAAACATGTGTTTTGTGACTTGGGACTTACTACCCAGTCAGGCAATGGCACAGATTCAGATTCTCAGGCAGAATCAATCTTGCAGCCTGAAAGTTATTAGATTATATATAGAGTATGGCCACTTCCACCACCTTACAGAAGGAAAAATAATACATAGCAGAAGGCGTGCAAAAGAAAATACATTTCTATCCCTTGCAGCAAGAAAGCAAAAGCTTCAATAAATCCAAAGATAACAGATCAAGATTAGCATTTTAAAATTACTTGCAATTCCTGATTATAATAACACATTCCCCTCTTTTCCTTCTCTTCCTTGTCCACACCTATAGAAGCAAAAGCAGTGGAGGTCTTTGGACATTTAGGCTAATAGTAATTCCAGTGTTAGCCTCAAGATTCAGAGCTGTAGCACTAGAATTAATAACTATCAATCTCAAATAGGAACAATTCTTTTTCAAAAGACTGCCATCTTCATACAGGGCATACTTACATTGTGTCCTAGATAATAGTTTAACATTTCAAAAATGGGACTTTGAAATGAAATAAGTTTTTAGAGCACATTGAGGATGATTTAGCAGTAGTCTGAGGAACAAACATTATACTTATGACTGTTTAAGTGCGAGATAATGAAATTAGAAATGAAAAATTCAAACATGAATTATAACACATCTATTAAAAATAGCTACATCTAGATCCTGACTCAATACAGGGAATGTGTTTCAACTTGAGACTTAAATTAGCTTAAATTATTGTGGCAGAACCCCCCTACAGGCAGTTTATGTAATCAAGTATGGAAAAGTGGAAAGAAGGTGTTTAATAGTCCAATTCCCAAATTTGGAATGGAAATTCCCAAATTCCCATACAGTATCATGGAAAATCTTCAGATCATACCCAGAGCAGTGAAGGATAAAACAAAGTTTTCTAGACTGATCATTATCCTGCCTTTATTAATTGCTTAATGCGAGCAAACTTTTTCAGAATGCTACAGCTACAAAGGGTGAGAAGAACCCAATCTAAAAAAAGGTTGAAAAGGGGAAAATGAAAGAAAAAGCCAGATGTATGCATCCAAAACTACAGAAAATATCACCAAGTCAGCTCAGATAAAGCATCACATTAGTTTGCAAGATACATTATCATTGAAAAATAAGTGAAGTTTCACAGTAGGATAAGGGTGTGACCAGGCAGTTCTGCTCGGGATGACAGAGAAAAACTCCTTTCTGCCCTTTCCAAAAGCCAGCACTGTGCTGTGAAAAGGAAGCCCAGGGTGCCTGTTCATTCTCCAAGGGAGCTATCTTGTTCCAGTAATAATAAACATTAGGTTAAAACTAGAAGCAGCTACTGGCCCAAATGCTAAATCATTAATGGAAACTTTCAACTGGAACCTCAGAAATGTGCTGCTACTTGATCTCAGTGCTACATTGCTCTAAACACATCAAACATATCAACATGACATTTTATCTCGTGACAAAATTGACCAGACTTCTCCAGTTCTGCAGGTACTTTTAAAAAGCTACTCCATCTCCGCAGTAATCTTTAAAGCTGAGGTGGAAAAAGTTTCCTTCCTCATTCTGTATTCATCCTTTCTTTGTGCAACACCACTGGCGGTGCTATTAGACATTGTGGGGAAGAAAGGATTAAAAAGCAGAAGTCTGACCAGGAGGAGGAATCTAAATGGCTTAAGTGACCTTGCAGCTGGGAATAACCATGGATAAACCTGTGGGAACAGCAGGACAGTGACTTCTAGCATGGACTGAGTGCAACAATGTCTGTGTCTCTGATGGTGTGCCTCTGACCAGGTGATGCCTCAGGGATGCCCCTGCTAGCAAGGTAATAGAAATAAATTGACTGGTTTTGTTCTTGCTATGGGGTTGTGGGTGTTCTGGGTGCCTGTGTTGACTCAGAGACACGAGCAGAGAAACAGGCTAAAATCTTGTCCTGATCTGAGTAATGAGGTTAAAAAGCTCAACACTGCATGACTCAAAGACCAAAAGAAAAACCAAATCTGCGAACCCAACTGCCTGACTTAAACCAAAAGAATACCAAACCCCAACACACAAAAACTATGGAAGCCCAGCTGGTTTGTCACAGTATTCATTAATATTCAGTTTATCTAATGAAATGTATCAGCTAAAACAGGTCTACAGAGAAAAGACTACAGTATCCTAAGTCAGGGCAGGAATTTCTCATTCATGCTGTGATATGGGTCAGACCTATTAACCAGTTTGGTGACAACTTTAGCAATTTGCAGGTGACACACAGAAGAGCCTTGTATGCCAGCCCACTTCTTATTAGTTTAGCTAAGAGTTGGCCATTAAACATTCAACATTGTACTAAAATGAAATTTGTAAGCAACAGGCATTTTTTTCCCATTTTACATATGAATACACTTGTTATTTTTTTCTAGCTAGGGTACTCAGATTGAAGTTTAGCTTCTGGAGAGGGCATAATGTCTGTGGTATGTTTCTGAAGAGGCTTTTGAATTTTGTCTGCACTTCCTCCTATCAACACAGGTATGCTGGACACCCTCTTTGAAATCCACTCCTCGTATTGTCTTCTTCAGCAAACAGTTGGTAATAAGAGATGCCACATGTCCCTTTCATACTACATCTGAAAGTGTTACTAGGAGTACTGAACAAACAGAGAGGAACAAACATTGATAGAAGGCTTTTCTCTCTGTTTAACCAGACTTACAACGTTTTGTCCCTTGCTTCATGAAAACAAATTCAGTCTACCCATCACAGAGTATCCTTTTCTTGAGAAAGGTGAACACTTTTTCCAGTTTGATAATAGTATGCAACACCAAAAAAAAAAATTGTTTCTTTCATCTTAAACTGTTCAATTACTTGATTAATTACATTAACAGCTTTGGTGGATGAATTTCAAGCCAATTACTATCTTACTACACTCAGAATATATCTGATCAAATTCCAATTCTGTTTCACAGTGTTCTGCAAAACAAAATTGGATTTATTAAGCTTTCATCATTCCAGAACTTTCCTGCAGGGGCAGGAACACGCTCAGCTTTGCTGAAGGGTTTTCCCACACCCAGATGCTGTCACCCCCAGCACAGAGACACTATGGATTTTGTACAGGGTGTCCTGGAGAACAGGGGGGCTGAAGAAGCCCAGGGGTACATGATGTACTGCAGACTGTCAAGGGAGCCCATTCACTGGGAGCAGAGCAGAGCACCAGGCAGCTGCTACTTTTTTGTCTGCAGGCTTCAGAGCAAATACTGCAAAGCACACAGCAAAGCCAGGCTAAGGACACAGTGCTACTTCAGGACAGCCACTTGCTACACTACAGGGTCATTCCCCTTTTTCCTTTTTAAATAGAGGGTGAAGGAAAAAGAAAAAAAAAAAAGAAGATATTTTCATGACTTCAGGTGCTCTGAAATGTAAGCATAGCAAATTTGTCATGGTCTAAATACGGAAAAGCCTTTTCAAAGTGATGAAGTGAGTCTACAGGGGATAAAGTCATGTGAAACTCTGAACTGAAGAGCTTTAAAAGATTCTGAGAGATTGATTAAAAGATATAGCTATTTACAGAACAGACTCTGCTTAAGAAACTGGAATAAAATGTGAGAATTCAAAAGAATATCAGGAATACAAACACAAATCTATGAAACTCTAATCTGAATATGTTTACCAAATATCAAGTAGGAGGCTAACCAATCATGGGGGTTTTTGAATTGTTTTTTCCTAGAGTTTTTTTTTTTTTTGTTTGTTTGTTTTTTGTTGTGTTGGGGTTTTTTGGAGTATTTCTAAACACTGTTAACAGAATAAGGAGTCAAATTTGAAGTTTCAAAGTTGGTAGAAAAAGTGGACAGAGTATTTAAGTCACATGATAAAACCTCATCAGAAAAATGAAAGTAGTCCTGACATCTAGAGCAAACCATTGTTTCAAGAAATAAGGAAAAAATTCAAAGTAGAAACAAGCAATTGAGACCATTCAGCCATACTAGTGGCAGGAGGAGGAGAAGGAAGAAAAATATTTTAAGTTTGGCAATAAATAATACAGAAATCAGCATGAACAAAAAAGAAATACATTGCACAAAGCAAGCGAAAAAAGTCAAAGCAGGACAATAAAGTATCATGATATTAAAGCAAAATATGTCAGATAGCATGTTGTTTCTTAAATAACTACCTTTTGCTCATCATTGTTATTCTTTTAAATAAACATTAAAACCTGTTGTCATCTTATTTCAAAAGTCCCATACCTCCTAGGTGATTTCTCATGGGCATCTCCTCACAGCACTGACTCCTCCTTCTTCACAGCACAACCAACAAACTGCAGCTCCTCTCACAACACAACCAACAAACTCCAACTCTCTCCTCACCCAGCTAAGCCACTCTTTTGTAGCACTCATCTTATTGAACACAGCTGTGGCCTGTTAAGGGCAGGCCTGTTCCTAATCTTTGGTGATTGGTACAGCTGCAACTCCTCAGGTGTGA
>JAWWMN010000001.1:6930666-7011321 GCA_035047745.1 Catamblyrhynchus diadema | reverse complement strand
TGGTGATTGGTACAGCTGCAACTCCTCAGGTGTGAGACTACCTTCTGCACTATTCTCTTACATCCTATCCCTCCACAAAAACACATCTCCTCTTCCTTCTTTCTAACTGTTGTTAGTGTTCAGTTACAACTGAACAATTTTTATTTTTTAGATAATGAACTATTTTTTTCCCCATTTACACTTGTCTCAGATTTTAAAGGCCTTTAAAATATCTATTTAGCCATCTAATCCTCTGGTCTGTTTAGGCATCTCCTGAGAAACAGCCTGCTAAGGCATCATATAGTATACCAACATTTAGGAACTTGCCATAACATTATAGAGTCAGAAGTTTTGCTTGACTTCCAATTCTCTTGCTCTCTGTGCTGTGGTTATGTCACTGCCCACAGACATTCCCTTCTAACAGATGTATCTGATGGGAATGCAATAGCAAAGGGAAAAAAATCCAGTTTAAAATGTACTGTGCCTCTCTGATTATAATTAGATTTGCACATGTAGAAATCTAAATATGATGCATATGTCTCTGCATCTCTACTCCCACATTTGTGCCCATGATAGTAGGCAACCTTCACAGAATGTGTGTGTGATGAGAATGTGTAGCATCTGTCATATGCTCCAGAGTTTCTCTAAATGAATATTCCTAAGAACAGGCCTAAAAAGAAGCTCTGCAGTATTTTCAGGATGCTTGCCTGATGTACCTAGATCTTCTTAGCTAAACATGGTTTGGTTTTCAGTTTTCTGTTGATTGAACAGTAGAAAAATTGTTCAGGGAGGAGGGGCCATTCTTCAGAACAAAGCAGAGAGGAGTTTGAAGCTCTCAGTGACAGATCAGATAGAACCATGACAAGTTCATTACATCAATCTCTTCAATTTCTGTTAGAAAGGTGGAAAGAAGATCATAGTCAGGCATTTCTTTCACCATCCACCTGTTGTGCTGCTCTTTTATTTCTTCCTCCTATTTCAGATTATAAATCAGGCTACAAGCACATATTTTGAAGCCAAAGAAGCACAAGAACACTTACAAAAAAAAAAAAAAGGATTAGTACAATGACTTCATCTAAGTATTCCTGTATCATTCCTCAACTTTATCCTCAAAGTAGGCTATTCTTGAAGTCAACAATTTTTCCATGTAAACATCCCCCATTAAGGACACCTGAATGATGTTCTTACAGCCAGAATTAACTTTATATGCACAGATGTGCTTCCTACATATTTATACACAAATTGAAGACGGATCAAATACTTGAGGAAGGTACTGCCTCTTTTCTCTTTTTTTTTTTTTTTCTTTATCCTAAGGCTTAGTCACGCCTTGTTATGGCAAGGAACTTGTATGAAAGAGTTCACCTGGGTTTACTTGTGTGAAAGGGGCCAGCAGCACAACTGCATGCTAACAGAACACCTGACATTCCAATCCTGAAAAAGCTCCACATTGGCATCCCAGCGTAACCATCACATGAATTCCACTATGGACCTGAAAACAGTGCACAACCATTCCTTCAAATTGAACCAAACAGTAATATTCTGGAACTCACAGGCAGTAAGATAAAAAAAAAAAAAAAAACAAAACAAACAAAAAAAACCCCCAAAACAAAAAAAAACCAAAACAAACAAACAAACAAAAAAAAAAAACCCAAAAAAAACCCAAAAAAACCAAACACTTCAGAGGTTTAAAGTGAAAATTATGTTATACTAACAGTGGCCAGGGAGAAAGAAACCAAAATAATATCTGTTTATATTAAATATTTTGTTGTTAAGCTTCCTCCTTGAGGTTTTTCTCTTTTTTTATGTGCATTTCATAAACTAAATGTGCAAATTCACACAATGTAAAAAGAATTTAATTTTGTGGCTGCTGTTATTCAAGAGAGCAGCATCCTTGCAAATACAGGTAAGTCCTGACATTAGTACTGTATTTTCCTGAGAGTAACACACCAAGTAGACAGTGGTCTGCATAAGAAAACCCTGTCACTTTTAGCTGAGGCACAGCAGAAGTGAAAATAAAAATTTTTGAAAGTTACATATTAGAATAATGGTCTGGAAATTTTGATAACATTTTTCACATTAATAGGATAATAGAGGTCTTAAGGGAATGCAAAATTCAATTAACATACACACTGGAATACAATTCTGGTGGGAAGAGCTGCAGACCCAAATAAATGCAGCCTCTCTATCCTCCACTTAATACTTTATCAGTCACCATGGCCAAAATGCATCCTTTTTCTCCTTTGAGCTGCATTAATTGACTGATCCAATATGAGTAATGACACAAGAAAACCTTCCCTCCTCTTCCTCACATCTCTGACAAGGTTGATTTACCACTTAATCATTGTGACATTTGGACTTCTGTTGGTACAAAGTCTTTTTAGCAGGTTATAGACATAATTTTTGTTGTCATTTTGATTTCAACAGATCTAATAGTCTCCAGATGTTTTACTGGTTTTACGTACAAACAAGCACAAAAAAAAAATATATATACTCTTTTGGCTCCTTCTGGCAGCTTTCTGAGTTTAAAGCCGACAAAACCACTGGAAAACTTCAAGGGCATACAATAAGTTACAACAGGATAGCATGAGCTAAACTTGATTAGGTAACAGGATAAGATAGGTTTGTTATTTTATTGCTTGTTGGAAACAATTCAGTCAAATATTATTTAATTCAGATACTATATTGCTACATTGCAGAGAAGTTTTGTATTAATTGGTTTGTTGCTCCTCACTATATTTTTGGCTGTTGTAAAGAGGCTTATTTTTCTTCTTTGGTCTTCAGACAACAGAACATAGCACTGAAAATGCAGGCTCTTTTATTTCTGATTAATGAACATTAACTACTATCCTGAATAGGGAAGTGGGAGAGAGAAGGGCAAGTCACAAGATAACAAGGATGCTGTAACCCAAAAATGAACATTGGATAAGGGAGTGCATTCTTCTAGCCAGAGTGGGAAAATTAGTAGTTTCCACCAGCATCAGAAATGCTTGAAGATGCTAAATAGCAGATTACTGAAGTACAAACAGAATACAGGGACAAATACAAGTCCTTCTTTTGTAGATTAAGAGCTCCTTTGAGCATCTAATTGTACTTTAGGCAACAGGGATATGCTGTTCACAGAAAAGGGTGGGAGGGAAGGGACACAGACCAGTTCATTCAATCAGGCCAGAACATAGAACTCAAAGGCTTTTTGCCTGACACATAGAGTGTTTTAGCCTTAGAAGCTGGCCCTACCTTTTAAAAGGACTTGATTTAATTAAAACACACTTCAATTTTTGAGGAACACCCCTCTGGTTTTTTACTACCTCAGTTACCAAAGAAGATGAGGGAAGAGTTGTATCTGAAACAATTCGAGGAAAATGGGGACAAATTTGAAGTAACATACAGAACTCATTCTATCTGACAAGCCAGACTTGGCCAATACACAGGGGTTTTCCACATCACCACAGTACTATTCATAGTGCAGCAACCACTGAAAGCTTTACCTACGGACCAGGTCATCACTATGTAATACATTGGACAACATCCCACAAGGAATTCCTGCTGCAAAGTGCTTTCCATCTTTTTATAAAAGATGCAAAAGGCAAACACTAAGTTATGGAACTAAGTATACCTAAGTAAGGTATTAAAAACTATTCATAATTGAAACACATGATCCTCTCCTCAAACCACAAAACTCCCCGCAGTGAGAAACACATTTTAGCCTAACAGAGCCATCAATATATAACAAAGCATCCTGCCTCCACTTCAGCATTCAGCACAAAACCCCCAAGAACCACATTCACCTCCACCTGCTGGCTTGGGAGCAGAGTTCTATTTCACCTGCTGGTGTTAAAAAAGAATCAAAATTAATAAACTGTTCAATGGAGAATGCTTTTTATGACCAAAAAGGAACAATTCAGTACGGGGGGATGGGGAGGGATGGCGGTGCAACAGTAGTTTATGCAATGCCTTTAGAACAATAGATCTCCTTGCTACTTTATACGTAAAAGATGATCCCCCTCAAAAGAGTTATTAAAGACTTGCAGTTTGGTTGGCAAGAAGAGACAAAAAACCCACCTTTGTAAGTGCCTTCTCAAATTCAAAAATATGCTGTCAATACTGGCAAAGCATTTTCACTCTGTCTGTGTGTGGGTAGCAGCATGTGTGCACTATAACTTTCTCAAAATTTCAGCAAAGAAACATTTTAGGGTTTCAGACCATGTCAGTTGTACTACCAGCAGCCCCAGCTCCATTAATTAAAGCGTCCAAACCAAATGCCAGGCTAAATTTTTTCTCTCTTTTAATAAGAAAATAAAATAAATAAAATATATTTAAATTATTATGAATGCAAAAATGTTTAGATGATGAATCTATTCGGAGTCAGGTGAATAGATTCAGTAAGACCTTAAATCAAGGGAACATACAAATTACTTCCTACTACTCTTAATTTATCTGTTCAGTCTCTCACCTTTCCCTACTACACCCTCTAATCTCATATGCCTTAAAAACAGATCCCAAGAGTCACATAAAAGTTCTTCCACTTGAAAAATTTCTCCCAATTCCTGGAAAGTAGTGGCAAAAAAAAAAAAAAAAAATTGTCTTGCTCCATTACATTTTACTAATTCTCATAGTTAGTGTTATTGTTATGAAGGATGCTCATTTTGCATATTTATTTTGTGGTGTTGTACTGGGGCTATCAGAAACCTTAGTTTATATCTTCCTTCACCCAAGTGAATGTTTAAGTTCTCTTTGATAGTTTACTTGGTACCTGAGCTCATACAATATTTCATTAGCATAATGGATGAGAGGCATTTTGAAAATCCTCTTTGAAAAATGGTAATTGTAAGGGGACTGTCAGGTGAGGAAGGGGAAAAAAAAAAAATATCACCCTTGCAGTAGTCTCAGATATTTCAGACTTCTACTTGGAAACACATAACACATTTTATAAAGCACTACTGCTGCTTCTTACTGTAAGTTTTTAGGATCACCCACTGTACTAAACAATTACTTCTCAAAAAGCACCACTAATGTTTTCATGTTATGATAGCCTTTGAGCTTTCTACTACCAGGCAAAGCCTTTTAGATTATTGACTTGACTTTTTCAAGACAGATATCTTGGTTTCTAAGGCCTGTTTTAAACCTGATTTATTTTTTTTACTCATAGTAAGTTTCCAGCAAGAGCTTTGTACTGACTTTGGAGCTCTGAAGAACATATCAAAAAGTTATTTTTTGGGTCAAAATTTTCAGTAGAGAGCTTTCCACCTAATCATAACAATGTCTTAGGTCTAGATATTTTCTTCCTTTGAATTACCTCTATAACAATCCCATAAGCAAAAAAACACAGGCTGCTTAGTCACTGCTGCCATATCACACTTTTCTGATATTCCCATTTATCCCAGCATGGAGCTTGATTAACTTACTTCTCCCTGAGTTCCAAAAGAAAGTAAAGATGTAGAAAGTCAACCCAAAACAGCCATAAGCTTGTATAATGTATGCAAATAAAACAGACATGCACTCATCTAAAGGCAGAAGAAGGATGAGAAACCAAAAAGTATCTCACTTCAATATTTCAGAAAGTTACTTTTTACTGCAAATACATCACAGAAATATTTCCCACATTAATATAGCCCCCAGTATTTTAAAAGACAAAATCAGGAGGTGAAGCAGACAAGAAAAAAAAAATTTTTTTCATTTGGTGTATTACTAAACTGAAATTTACTTAAGTTTTCTAAAACACCCATTCCCTAATAGAAATGAAGTTTTAGGTAAGAGCACTTGGTACAGCTGAAATCATCACAGATATGCAGGCAAACAAGGTCTCTGTCTCAAACACAACCCAAGGTTACTGTCTCATTTGAATACTTTTCTTCCGTAATGATACAACTGAAGAAACGTTATTTCTGTAGTTTATTAATATTTATGGCTCTATGAAGAGCAACACAGTCACATTAAAACAGGGAAAGATAAACTGTTAAACTTGAGAAGAGTTTTCTTCTGGGGCATTTTATTGTGGAGCTTTGAAAACTGGACCACGATTTCTAGATAATATTTCAGGAAAAATGTCATTTCACAGTAAATAGCATTGGTAGATAGCATTTTAGGATTTCCATTCCTACAATCAACTTTCTATAGTTTTGAAGCCATGTATTAGGACTTCAGTGTGGATTCTCCAGTCAGTCACAAGAGAGTTTAATTTCACATCACTACCTAAGCTGAAAGTAGCTCAGCACTGCCCAACAACAACCAAGTGCATTTCTGATCCTTCATTCCCAACTTTAAAGATCTGTTGGATATTAAAAGTGTGTGTGTAGTGTTGAGTGCACCTAAAGGGAAGCAAGAAACAAATATAGAAGTAATAAACTAAACTTGCTTAATCTGCTGAGAAGCAGAAGGTTCATATCATAAGCTTAAAGATATCAGAAATTTGCTTTTAAGCTTATGATATATAGTGGTATAATCCCCTCCCTTTTTTTCCTTCCTTTATTAAAAGTTTTGACAATTTTGTTTTGATCCTCACAAAGAATTTTACACTAAAATTTGCAAAGAAGCAAACCTGTTTCAAACACTTTAAAAAGGAAACACTTTCACTTAACTTTTCTATGTAGCTTAACATAAAAAAATCACAAAAGCAGACAAAAATATGACAGAAATCATGGAGATTTTATCTGCTCATGGAGAATGAACTTCCTCCATCAGTACTGACAATTTTTCAGTTACAATAAATCATGGGTAGAAGTAGCCCATCCATTTACAAAATGAAACAAGAACCTATTAATTGCAGTTTTTCAATTTAACATCCACTCTTCTGAATACTTCTGTAACCATAACATATCTTTGTTTCTTAAGTGACCTGAGGTAAGAGTCAAACTGCAAGACAAAACATTTAATCTGCTGACCAAGTTTCCAATTCTGTTGAATACATCAGGGAATCAAAGTCCAAGAAGTCAAAATGTTTAACCATCAGCATGTATTGTGGTCAAAACTCTCTCAGCTTGGGAATTTTTATATTATTTAATTTGCCCACCCCACCTCCCTGAAGCCTCTCCATGCAGGATGCTTGGCACAAACACCCCAAGCAAAACATGGTCATTTCTCTTACTTAAGGCTGAGGAGAGAGGGAGGAAAAAAAAATCTTTCACTGTCTAAAAAAGAAAAGTAGTTTTAACTTTTGTGAGCTGAATAAAGTGTTAGGAGAGAGTATGAGCAGTAGCTTTTTGACTGCAGCCACAGTATAAATATTTTATAACTGAAAGGAAAAGTCTGCTTGGTATTTTGTTAGTTTATCCTATAGTTCCTAACAGTTGAAATATCTCAAGTCTTGCTAGTTTGGATCCAAATCTTTCTTATTTTCTTATTGTTTTATCACACCCAGCAAATACAGTATATATGACAGTATTTCCTTTTGTAAATTGCTGTGTAGCAGGAAGCCTGCAAGGTATCTCTGCACATATTGAGACAATTTTAGGAGCCATTATCCATAGCCATTTCACTGCAGACATACCAGTAGATGGTCTCTTTTTCTGACATAGTTGAAACAGTTCTAGTGATTTCAGTATTTAAAAGAAAAGCTATATATTTTTTGTGAGATAATAAAATATATAAAAATATTCACATATTACTATGGATTTATATCAGTTTGGGCAAAATTTATCTATGCAGGTAGACGGAAGTAAAAAGATAAAAATAAATATTAAAGTTACTCGTTCTTAAGAGAAATAACATATAAGAAATAGGCTAATGTTATCACAGATAACATTATCAAGTCAAGGTACTAAATTTATCAATTTCAAGACACCAGTTCATCTGTTTGGATAACTCCAAGCACTCAAAGAAGAGTCCAAATCCTATTTCTCAATAACAAGAAAAAAAAATCAGAGTAACATACTCGGTATGGAGTTTGAAAAACAAGGTTTTTGATCTACTGTCATTAAGACCTACAACACCATTTAGCACCCCATGACTTAAGTTAAATTGCAATCTGTAAAGAGGATTATTATCCCACTGTTCCTGCCATGGGTCCTTAATGGCCACTTCACAGATGTCAAGATTCATTCAAGATAAAAGAAAAACTTGATAAATACTACTCTCAGTTCAGCTGCAGTCTCATCTCTTCCATCTCCAGCTTTTACTTTCTAATGTGGCTGTAGACAATTTTGACCTCATCAATACCTTAAACCTTCACTTCCCACGCTGGCCCCTCACAATATGCAAAAGTCTGACTGCACAACAGAGACCAGTGAGGGCAATCACAGCCCCATGTGAAAACATGCTGCCTTTAGAACGAGGAAAAGGTCAGATACAGCCCTAGGACCCCAAGAGTGACATTACAGCATAACAGAACAAATTTCTGCCTTGTCAAGAGCTGCTCTGTAGCTTTTACAGCAAAAGACATGGCAGATTTGAGGGCCTGTGGAGCCACCTGTGAATGTGACAGATGAAGGCCTGTCCTGGCACCACCTCCTGAACCTGCTGCAGGTGAGGAGCTAGCTGCAAGACAGCAAACAGGGTGTGCTGCTAGCAGAGAGGCAGAGTTGCTGGGAACAGGGATTTGGGAAAATAGATGAGCTGTACCAAGGCGTGGGAGAGCCCTACACTCAGCAGGGCCACTCTAGAAATCACAGGAGGATTCAAGTCCTTTGACTACATGAGAGAGCAGATCAGTAATAAAATCAGGGTCAAGGCTTTCCCTTCAGCCCTGCTAGCTTCTTAACCTAGCTGAAACTCACAGACCAGAACCAACAAGCCCAAAATGCCCCTGGGACACTGATGCCATGGGTAAAGCAGCAGGGGTTACTGTATGGGGCAAGTGAGGCCGTAACCTAGAGCAGAATAGACCTATATCTTTTATCTGCTCATAAAATGGCATTAAATCAATCCCATTCAGTGATTATTTTTTCTCCTCCAAGTGTTCTATTGCCCCTGCATCCATGTGGTTAGACAAGTCATTTATACGCAATCTTACAGCCAAGGTGTATAATTTGCTTTCAGTTGTTAAACCAAAATAAATATGACTAAATAGTTGAATTTTATATTTCTTTGTGCTTTCTGAAATTAAGACATAATTTTTATTTGAAAATATATTACTTCCTTTCAATATTTGTTGCTGGTTTTTACTTTTCCTAGACTGTTCAGTCTACTTCTAGAGAAATATCACATTGGAGCAGGTGCTAGATTCGTCAGCTAAAAATAGGATCCTCATTTTGTTTTCCAGCAAACTTCTGAGAGCAAAAGAGGAACAAGCCTGCTGGTCAGCAACACTATCTCATTTGCACACTATTTCTAGTGGCAAATACAGATTTTGAGCACAGCTTCATCAGGTAGGAAAGAAACACCTTTTGCCCTTATGAAATAGTCATGCCTATATGGTGGTCAAAGTAAAAAAGGAAGGCCTTTAGTAAAGTTAGACCAACCTTAAAGTTTTTAGACTTGGAACATCATAAAAGGAAGGTATGGAAAGCTTCAATTCAGAGGGTTATTAAAAGATCTAAGAAATCCTGCTGGCTCAACTTCTATAGCACTATTAATAAAGATGCTTTTGTAGGTAAAATAAAGAAAAAAAGATTAAAAGGTGCAGTGGGTGAGGGGATGATTTTAGATTGTATGAAATGTAAGAGGTGAAACTTATTCTCTTAATAATATCATATTAAAGGACATTTTGCTAATATTAGTTGTGATGATATAAAATCTGATTTTCTCATTGTCAGAAAGTGACTTCTGGTACATATTTAATTTTGTTCTTAAAGATGGATTTGCCTTACACTGTCAGATGCACAGTTAATCAAATATAAAATGTGAAAACTCTTTCCCCAGTTTCCCAATTTCTTTACCAGGTCTGTATAAATTTGGTTTGCTAATGTTTTAAGCATACACAAGATAAATCCTGAGCTGTAATTTTCAAATTAATCTAAATGTCAAGGCTCTCTGCTTGTTAGGCAGTGAATGGAGTATTTTTAGTGTTGTTATATGTCCAATCTAACCTCTTTAGATGAGTACCTACAATTTTTTTAATATTAGATGGGTGAGTGATCAGGGCCCTATTTTAGTCCTATAGGATCTTTCCATTCTGCCTTTGCTTGAAAGGCATCAGATGCCCCATGTTCTTTGAGCAGATAATTCTTGCTTCTCTGTCCATTTTCTTGCTCTCCTACTGAGGAGATTTATTGGTTTTTTTTATTTTATTTTTTAAACATGAAGATTAAATCACCCTCAGCTTATAAAAACACACTTCAGTTATGAGTTTTATTGTGCACTACTGCAAAGGAACTAGAGAGAGAATGGAAAGCAATATGTTACATTTCTGCAGAGATTTTCCCTGACCCATTTTTTTATAACTTGCAAGAAATCTTCTGCAACAGAAAGGATAAGAGACATAAATAAGCCAATGCTGAGTAATGGAGAAAACATGACCCAGGAACAAGTTTCCACAAAACAATAAAATCAGCAAAAAAAAAAAGTAGCTACAGAGTGAAACACCAAAGCCAAAAGTTTTGCACATTTAACCACAAGCCTCAATTTACCGCAGTCATCTCACATTTTCCTGCAAGCAGAGAGAAGCATCCAATTCACCTAAAATTGACCTTTTACTGCAGAAAATGATGGTTTGATTAACTCTGGCTGAGTTGATAAGTGCCTCACTTAGGCCCTATAGCTTGTTGTAGCTCCTGGCTCACTCTCTGCTCTCAGTGACTCCATTGTGTGAATTTGAAGGACCAGGGCACACCAGCTCCTACCTCAAGGACCCTACCAGCACATGCCAGAAGGGCACCACCATCTTAGGGACAGAATAAAACCACTGAGCAAAGGAACACCCTCCAAACCGTGCTAGTGCTGACAAAGTTAAACTTGCAAATGGGAAAAAACCTAATTATAAATAGGCCATTTAGTGGTAGAATTAGGCCAAGAATATCAGCGTGAAAATTAGGAAAGCACTGTGACATCAGCAATATGTATTTGCCTTGATTTTGGAAGCTGTTTTCAGCATCCAACATAATAAAAATCTGACTTGCTCTGTTATTGAGTTGACACCTGTTTTGCTAGTTTGGGCTGAGGTTGAGTTAATTTTCTTCAGGGTGTCTGCCATGGGGCTGTGTTTTGGATTTGTGCTGAACACAGGTTTGTTCATATAGAGATGTTTGTGTTACTTGCGAGCAGAGCTTGCACAGAGCCAAGGCCTTTCCTGTTTTTCACACTGCCGCCTTGGGAGGGGGCCTGGGGGTGCTTGGGAAGAGAACAGCCAGGACAGGTGTCCCCAGCTGACCAAAGGGATATTCCAGACCATGTGATATCATGCTCAGTATATAGACTGGGGGGAACAGGGGGAGGTTTGAGCGATGGCATTTGCCTTCCAAAGCAACCATTACATGTGAGAGGACCCTGCTCTCCTGGGGATGCCCACGGGAAACAAAGAATTCATTCCTTGCTTTGCTTGTGTGCATGACTTTTGCTTTCCCTATTAAACTACATCAAAACAACAGTTTTCCAGTTTTTAGCCTTTCAATTTTGTCCCTGTTCCCATTGGTGTGGGAATGAGTGAGCTGCTGCCTGGGGTTAAACCACACCACCTGTCCAGGCTCTTGGTGTATCCCTAAATTTCCCCCTTTACTACCTACAGTAAATCTGAGTGAGACATAAGAGAATGCAGGACAGACTGTTATTATCTTGTAGAGAATTATCTGTTTTATAGCAATAGAGGTAAAAAAACCAAGCCCTGAAATAATCCATTTTTTTCTCTTGGAAATGAGGTAAAGTACTGAGCTTCATCAGAGCAGATAAAAATAGGAAAGAATAAATAAGAATTATTTTTAATCAGATGGGTTGTTAATACTTATTTTAGAGCACTAAAATTAAGCTAAGAACTCTACAAAGTAACCATAAGTGTATTGCAAAAAGAAAAAAATACTCTCTCATTCAGTTCTAGAGACTTTAGCTTAATAAAATTTTCATGTGTTCTGGTCTTCTTGGACTCCCTGACTAAGCACTCACATAAATAAAATTCTAGAGGGTTAGATTTTAGAGGGAGAATCTTTATTCCAGTAAAGAATCCGAGACTAGAATATCCTATGCTACAAAGCAAAGGATAATTTTTATAAATTCAAAGAGCAGCAACTAGGAATTACAACTGTGTCATCCTAAGAGGAGATGGGAGTGCTTTATCCAAATGATCTTTTTCTTGCAAAATCCCATTGAAGCTATCATGCACCTTTGTAGCGTCATATCTAACATAAGTAGAAAGTGACTATCGAACTAGGCATGATTTTTATAAATAGCATGTACAAGAGAAGCTCTCACAAGGCTTTTTAAGTCAGTAGTGCAGCAGTTCTGGCCATGGAGGGTCTTCTAAAGTAGAATTACAATCTTCATGGGTTAGTGAAGCAACAGAAGGATGATTTTTGCATGCTATTTTTGTAGTGTGTATGCAAAGGAAGTAAGTGGGAGGAAAACACAAATGGACTTAAGCATATTGGTTTGCCGAAGGAAAAAAAAAAAACCAAACCAAATATGAAGCAAGATTTCATTTTTAGAGTAACTAAAATAAAAATGCAGGTTAGATGAAGATTTCTCTCACACTAAACCTGTGGAGAATAAAGAGGAACAAGCATTCATTCTCTGGCATCTCCCATAATTTTTCTGCTGTTTCCCCTTCAAACATCATGTTATAGCTTTGGACAAGTCCTCGGTCATTACAGAAAACTGTTGTATCCAAGGCCAGAACAAATGAAGTTTCCACATTAGCAATTCAGGGCAAGTACTTTGAAGAAGCAGCTGGTGGAGAATGGGGGAGCAGGGAGCAGACGGGCAGGGAAATTGAGGCAGGACCTCTTTGGCCATTGAGGTGCACAAGTCTTGCAGGCCCATTCTCCAAATTATGAGATTGAGTTACCTATTAACTGTAGAGAAGTAACACACCCACATTCACACATCCAGGTCAAGAATTAAAGAATCATTCACGTTGGAGAAGACCTGTAAGGTCATTGAGAACAACCATTAACCTAACAGCGCCATGCCCACCACTGAACTGCGTCTCTGAGCACAACATTTACAACCCTCTGAAGTTCTTATGTGACTATCACCAAGGAGATCCAACCCTGACAGCTGCTAGAGCTCCAGGATTCAGCCTCATCCATGCAATTCTCAGCCTGAAAAGGAGTTTTCCTCCACTGCCTGCTACTGCCACACTAAACGCAGTGGAAGGCAGATTCCATTAACTCCCAGTGTCCTGGCCAGTTCTGATATTCTTTAGCAGACTTGGTTAGGAAATTTTTCTTTCCATTAAATATTATGTATTAATTTTGAATGTCAATTCTTTACTTTTTTTTCAATAAATAATACAGCCATACATTTTCACACCAAACAGAAATAATATGGTACTCCTTTCTGTTTCAAAATCTGTGGAAGCCCCACTTCAAATTAGGCATTCCCAAACCCAGCAATCTGAAATGGCTTCCACATTTGTCCTCTGCTTTTTAATGGTTTATTCCTCTGTTATTCTGCAGAATTATTCTGAAAGAACTAAGAGATTAATCAGCATGTTATGAATATTGATTTTCAAAGTATACTACCTCATGATTCTACAATAAGCCTAAAAGATTTATTCCTAGCTTTTTCATGAACAGCCATCCTTAACTTAGCTCTAAACAGAAGTTTCATACATTTGAAATATCGTTAGAACTTTGATGTTCTCACCTGCCAGCTGCTTGATAGCCTGAGCCCCTCTGAAACAGCAGCTATGTCGTTAAGTGCTAAATAAGTGTTTGATGTGTTTGGTTTGGTGTTTCCCTCCACTCCCTCTGCCCATGCTCTGATATTTGTCCTTTTCTTAATGCACAGAGTAAAAGCAAGTCTATTAAGCTGCAGCTAAGAATATATGGGGGCGGGGGGGAATCTCTCATACAGATTACAGAACAGACCCTGAAAAGAGGAATAAAGAAGATGTTTTTCTTCTGAGACCTGTGAATTTTTTGGATTATATAAAAGTCACTGCTAAATATTTTGGGGGGAGATGTTTATAAAAAGCATGCACAAAGATACATCTCCTTTTTAATTAACCTAATGTTTTAGAAGATGTCCTGCAGATATAGGTAGGCAACATGATACATCACTGTCATTTTATCAGCTAGATTCTTCAATCAAACTCCCATTCTGTTCATTCTGTTGCATGTTGTAAAGAGGCCATGTGTGGCTGTGTTCTGGCTGGATTTTAAAGACCAGAGTAAGAGCAAAAAGTAAATAAATATGCACAATATAAATGTAAGGAAGAACATCCATTAAAAAAACCCCTAAGCTTACTTCCACTATGCTGAACTGCAAAATATGAATCATCTGGTTAGTCTTGAATAGAAAATGCAGTGTAGGATTAAGACTAACTGCAAATGTCAGAACACCACAGATGAAAACATTTTGATAGACCAATAAACACATTTAGGACCTTATGCTGGAGTTAATTTCAGCAATTTTGCCTCAGTCAGAAGCAGCACTTGGTTTACAAATATTTAGGAGGTCAACTATGAAGTGTCCTTTGGAAAATTCTGTGTAGAACATTTTAATAATAAACTAAAAATTTGTCCTAATCTTATTCTAAATAAACACACAAAGACAACATAATCCTTCAGAATTAACCTTCAGATCAAATACAAGTACTCAGTAAAAAAGAAGTAGCTCTTTCTCGCCTCATTTTCCTTGCCTTAGGGTATTATGTAGCAGGTTTTTTAAAATTCAATTTAGACTCAAAGACGTTTCCTATTCCAAGCTCTTCTCCATCAAAACATACCAGGGAGTAGTCCCCATTCTTCAGTATAAAAACAGAAGAAGCAGAGATGCATGCCCTAAAAACCCTAGGTGCCAAAAGTTGTTCCTAATATACCACCACAGATGTCTCCATGTCTGACTTTAGTCATCACAATGAATATTTCTGAATGGAAATAATCATGTTTAAAGGGAACAGTTTTGAAGCCATTTAATTGGGGGGAAAAAATTATTAAAGTGGCATGGATTAGGTAGAGTTTTTTTCAGAGTAGGTCAGAAACAAGGTTTCTTAAGTAAGCACAGAACAAAAGCCAAGCATCAAATAGTGGTACAACAAAGCTCTTCTAAGATGATTATGAATATCACCTTTCTTTCCAAACATTGATAGAATAAATTCAGATAAGCCTGAAAATTTCTTCTTTTCTCAGCTTCTCATTTCATTTTCTAATTTCCTTGTAATAATACAGCCATGGAGATCCACCTTTCCAAGAATCAGATAATAGGGGCTCAAGCAAAATGCCATGTCTCCTCCCATTGCTGCTGAAGCTGGGGGGTGTGTGCACCTTATCTCATTACCTGGGCAGATGGAGAGGCTTATTGCAGTTCTTGGAAGCCTGATTACATAGGTGGCATGCAGGGAAAGCTAATCAGAGGATCCTTTCTGCTAAGTGAATCCTGGCTCATGGTTGACAATAGAGTGAGATCAGCAGTACAGAGATGGACTTCCAGGAGCTTGTTCTACTAGTAATGACAATCTGTGGCTTGTGCGGAAGGACTGTACTAAAAATACTCAAGAGATTAACTGAAAGAGAGGAAATATTAGCTGTGAACTCCATGGCTTTTCTCAATAAGTGTCAAAACCTCAAAGCTATTGAAACATTGTTTTTTGCATTTAATATTTACGATGCTGTGATAGTAGCAATGAGATAATTATAGCACTTCTGCTACCAAGGCCATGATTCACCAAAGCCAAGCATCAAGTCATTATTTCTGTCATCCCACTAGAAGGGGTGAGGAGGGCTAAAGGGAAGAGGAGAGTAATGTAGGCTTTTACTTTGAGATACTGTTTACAGAAGCAGAATATTTGTTTCCAGCACAAAGCATTTTGCATCTTGTGCAAGTGAATTACCGTGGAGTTTTTGTTCCCTCCATCCTATTGGGTTTTTTTTCTCCCTACATCTTGTTAATGACCAACTCAAAAGACAAATGCAATAAGAAAGAAGGCACATGAAGGGCTCAGTCAAGATGTCAATTTGTGAAGTGGCCCAATTTTTCAACCTGGAATACTGCAGGTTCTGTGAAATTGTTTAGCTATTTTGTGATGAAAATCCACAGTATAGTTTATCATGTGGTGTTCCACATGACACTGCTTTGGGAATTTTCATAGGGCATCTGTGCTAGCTATGTAGTTATAGGGGAAGCCATTTTCCAAACATCCTCCATGCCTTTCAGAGATATAGCAATTTAGACTAACCTGAAAACCCTTTAAGGAAAAAAAAAAAATTCTAAGGTGGTCTGGGATCTTTTATAAAGTACTTTTGCTCAAGATTAATCAAACAGCATACCAGCAGCATCATAAATTAAACAGACCCATTCTGTCCATCACAAGTGTCTGAAAAATTAGTCTAAATTTAGCAACAATCTGGAAAAACCAATTTTTCAGAAAGCGTTGTCTCAAGTCAACTGGAAGTAAAATCTTCCCTTTAATATTGTCTGAATGCTGGCCCAGAAAACAGATAGGAAACTTTACTACTTGGTAGTCCAAAGTAATCAAGTCTCTCTCCTCTTTTCAATTGTTATGCTGCAAAATATAATGTACAGTTATAGGCTGTAAGACACATGAAGACATTTTTTTAGTGGCATTACTTGCTGGTAAAGTTCCAAAGCAATCACCATTCTGTTTTTGGGCACTGTGATTCAAGGAAAATGCAAAACAGCTGGGATCGGAGGGGGAAAGTATTTTAAGAGGAGTAACAAGCATGAGCAAGGTTGAAAACAAATTATATCATTTGGTCGAACAAAGTCTAAAGGAAGATGTGTGTAACAACTTTTTTATCTTTTACACTTTAAATTATTAATTAGTGGAGAATGAACATTTCTTCACATCTGATGAAGATAAGGAAAGCAGCAGTGGGTTTAATAACAGCAAGAGACTTTCAGGTGAAGTGTGTAGCACTACAGATGGCTAAGTACTGGAAGAGAGTGCCTAGGGAGGCAGACAAATTTCCATTATTATATTTAGAATAAACTAGATAAATATGCATCAGGAATAACATAGGAAGACCCAATTCTACCTTGGGGCTGAAAGTGAAAAATGACTTCTTCAAAATTTCTTCCTAGTTTATTTTACAGGATTTCTGCTAGAGATTCTTTGCTATCTGGCCTTCTCAGACCCCAGCAAGCTCCCTGCTTGAATGCACAACAGGTTTTTGCTGTTATCCAGATGAGAAACTAGCAATCGACTCAGGTCCTGCCATGCTGAGATGCCAGAAGTTTGCTAGCAAGTCAGCACTATTAGTGGAAAGATCCTTTCAGAGCTCTGTGGCAGTACAAGATTTAAAAGCTTGAATTTATGGACAGCATTGTCCAATTGCAGATGTGGAATTGCTATATTTACAGCACTTGAACGTTCTTTTTGTCAAAGCATATAAGACCCATTTCAGGCCACTAATCTTCATTTATACGGCAATTTAATTCAAATCAACTTTATATTAGTAATATATATTCCATGTACTCAGCTGGATGGGATTTTGTTAATACTGAGTTTGTTTGTAAACGTATACAGAGAAGTAATTGCATCACATAGGAAGGTAGCATTGTGCCACACTGGGTCACAAACAGAACTTAATTAGGGCTTGCATAACATTCCTTACTACTTTTATTATCTTCTCCTAGGCATTCTGCGCAGAAAATCTAGAATTATTTCAAAACCTGGTTTTATTTTCATAGTTCTTCTTTGTCTGAACCAGTAGACAGTTTTCTCAGGAGCAAATTTGAAGAAGCAACATAAACCTTCCTTAAGAAATCAGAACATCACAAATCCCATTGTTCTTCTAGTGCAAGCTTCCTCTCCTCACTTTGTAATGAAGTACATAAATCAGTATTAATACATTTTAAAAAGTAATAACCTAAAATATTACTGAAGAGACACTTCATGTTTTCCAGCTGTGAAGAGAATGGCCAAATTACACAATTCTAAATACTTGTGCTGCTTAATGCATTGCCTGAAAAAGCAGTAATAGATAGTAGCTAATCAGGCTGGGAAACACAAACAATTTTTTAAAATCCTGGCCATGATTTTGAATTCTATTGGATGCATTATTGAAAAGACTCAAAGGGGATTAATCCATCCACATATACTCCAAATTCCTGAAAAAAAATCTTGAAGGAAATTGTACTAGTATTTTCATAAAAAAGGGCTAACTCTGAAAAGGAACCTCACCTCAAGGAAGCCAAACACATGAAAGCTTTGAGTGCTTTAACCTCTGGCTGAAAGAATGTCTGTCTGGAGCTTTAACCTCTAGCAGGAAAACAGGCTAAGAAGCAGCTCCCAGTATATTGCAAGTTGTTAATTAAGTCCAAGACAAAAGGTACCAAAATTAGAACAAGTTACAAGAAGGTCTACTCAAAGATGTGCAGAGTATCTACAGATACAGACCAACAAGCATATCTTAAGATATGAACTCTTATGACTCATGTAGGTAGTTACACTAGCTAAAAGAAATTGTTACTCGGTGGGGTAATTCAGCTCGGATAGAACATTACAGTGTTGTGGCAAACAGTGCTTCCAATACTCCAAAATAACTCACAGCAATCAAACCTGGGCATTTCTACATGGTACAATTTTATGCCACAGAAATGTGTCTTAAATGAACATGAGTCATGTAGCCTAGCAACAGGAAACAAGAGAGGATACTTCTCTTTAGCATGGAAGTTGTAGGAGGACTAATTACACAAAAAAAAAAAAAACAACAACAACAAAAAAAAAAACAGCCAACACGACCAACCTACAGAGGGCAAAAGAATAGGGCAGACAAAAGAAAAAACTGGGAGCATATTGACTGTGAAAAAGTCAGAAGTTTAACCGTACTTAGAAGACTGGAATGAGAATTGGAACAGCCTTTCAGTAAGAATGGAAGGGAGCAGACAAAAATATTAGGCATTTTAGAAGACTACTCCAAATGAATAGGTTTAATGCTGACTACATGTCAGCTCATACCTTCACTTGGCTAGGCCAAGCAGTAATGGTTCCCCAAATTATATTATTATGCTTCTTTTTTCTTGACTATTCTTTGAATTCTTAGATGCAGTTTTGAGCTACCCTCCACCTACTTCATACAAACAATAGGCTGAAAGCCCTGCAGGGTAATTGAAATTGGAGTGGCCACACTCCCTAAGTGCTCAGCCTGTGTAAAACTTTCATTATTTTAGTGTCAGAAAAATAAAGCAGATTGGCTTAAACAAAGTACTTTTGATTCCAGTCTTAGTCCTACCTCCCCTTCACTTTGAGAACCAGTGGTTTAACTCCTCCATCACACAAAGGTGTGGTGATAAAGATGAGGAAAGAAACTTTTGACAAATATAATCACTCCAGATAGAGAGAACACTGTCACCATGATATTTTCTGAAAAATGCCTTCGCTAGGATTTTTCTCCTGAGAAGCCTCAGAAAAGAAATGTAAACAAGAATTATCTGATTGTTTGGAATGTGGTTTGGAGGTTGCTTGCCAACAGGTACATCTTTGATTTGTTCCATGTGAATTGTTTTAATTTAAAGACCAATCACAGTCCATCTGTGTTGGATTCTCTGGTCAGTCATGGGTTTTTATTATCATTCTTGTCTAGCCTTCTGATGTTTCCTTTCTCTTTCTTTTTAGTATAGCGTTAGTATAGCACTCATAATATAATATCATAAAATAATAAATCAGCCTTCTGAGAACTTGGAGTCAAATTCTCATCTCTCACCTCATCCTGGGACCCACAACACCACAAGAGAACATCACATTAAACTAATAAGAAAAATAAGAATCTGCCTTCAATTAACATCCTCAGCTTCAGAAACATGGGTTTACACTAAGCACTGTGAATAGATTCTAACTAAAAGGCCTGAAGTTACCAATGGCTTATATCCATACTGTCTTCCCCAACTACTGGAAAATTTTTAGTTGAGTTCCTAAGAAACACTACAAACCAGATACCTCTTAAAAATAGTTAGTCTGTCATCAATGTAGAACATGTTAACTTTTTTTTCAGTGAAGCTTATAACTTGTCATTTGAAGATTCAACCATGATATTTCTGTTATAAAAGCATGATTCCATAGCTTTGTGTAACCAAAACAAACAAACAAAAACAACTACAACAAAACACACAAAACAACAAGAAAAGCCACACAAAACAGTAAGTGTTGAACTTTATAGTGGCAAAAAAATTCTGTCTGCCATAGAGGTGAGTTTATTTTCAGAGCATTTACTAATTTTAATGGAAGTTCATGGTATTTCCTACACTGCAGAATAGAACCAAACTGAATATCACTGCTGAATTTTCTCATCTTTATTTTCACTGTATTTACTGATAAATGTTTATGACAATTTTCACTTGAAAAAAGTCCATCAATAATTAAAGAATAAATAACTTGCTGTTAAAATAGGTTCCCTTCTCAGAGAGTTTTCCCTTCATCTCCTCCATGTTAAAGCTGGCACATCACAAAGTGACAGATGAATTTTATGAGGATTGATTCATGCCAGTCTCTGAAGAGTAATTAAGTTCAATAAAGGCCTGTCAATATCATTTGGTATCAGTTGTCACTTTATATCATGTATAAAAGGTACAGATGCACACAGAGATTGACAAAAACTGCAAGGACAGAAAGTGCAATTCAGCTAGGACAGGGAGGTGGTAAATTTTAAACACTTACTAGGAGTGAAGGCACTGCCTCACCTCAAAAACTGTTGTGACCACCCCAAAAGGCCAGTCCTCAGTCAGAAGTCAAAAGCACAAATACTCCCAAAATGAAAGGTTAAAACTCATTACTTTCCTCTCTTCAAAGGACATCCATTCCATACTCACCCACCTGCAGATCCAAACCTCATAGAGCTTCTTAAGGAATTGGAAGAGGATAAAATAAAACACCTGAAAGGAATAATTGTCCTCTTTTCCCTCAGGTGAGTGTATGGTTTTATGTTTAACATAGGCATGTACACAATGAGAGCCATAAACCCAAATTCACACTCCAAGCTTTAAGCTAGTTATCTCATCTCCTGGATGAAGTGTTTTGCATAACATGCAGATAAAAAGAACCCACAGCAACAATCCTTTAAAAACTGTTTTGAAAGCAAGAAGAGCATCTTAGTCTGCCAGCAAGCCAGAGATTCTATGCAGTTAGAAAGGACATAAACACTTACATCAAGATGAAGCAGTGCTGCAAGCCGCTGGTAGCAGAACTCCATGTGCTTTAATCCCAGCAAGAGTGCTAAGTAAAGAGAGATAAAACTCAACCTCCAGCCTTTGCTCTATAGCACTTGCCCATTACCCAATCCCAGCGAGATGGAGACAGAGACTTTTCTGGAGAAGGCTGCCTGTGAAAGGGCTCCACCCTTCCCCTGAGTTTTAATTCACACTCTCTGATTAATACAGCTGTACCAGAAGCAGAGGACTGCATGGCCTAGTGGGGAGCAGCTGCCCTTTCAAGGTTAAATGAGTTAAAATTAATTGAACATTAGAAACTCAAACTGCAAGCAGGAAGGTTCATGCAGGGATGTTAAGAAAAGAGAATATGCTAAGTTAAAAAAAAAAACAAAAAGCCTTTACATGTGGAAACGTAGTAGGGCCTCTAGGATACACAGAACTGAACATTTAATAAAATAGTAGGTACTCAAGGATGATTTTAGTGGGGGGTTGTTACATTTGAAGTTTCAGAGCAGGAACAGTGGGTGCTGATAAAGAATAGCCGATTGCTAGGAGACTTTAGTATGCGGCAGGTGATCCAAGTGAGAAAATGAGAGTAGGTTTCAGCTTTTGGAGAAAGGAGTGATGTCTCTGTGAAATAAAGTGGAAGTTGGGTTTTTTCATGGGCTGCTAGATGGCTCAGTCATTCTAACTGTCATGACAGACAGAAGCTAAATACTCTTAAAATCCTGATATTAAGAGCCTAACTCCCTTGTGTCCTTTTTTTTTCTTTCCTACCTCAGAACAGATCTTCTGGCCAAATTGTGATTGGGCCCAGATGAACAATATGAATTGGAATTACTTTATTATGTCTAATATTCATCTCATAATGAACCATTACTCACCATTTTATATTCTCATATTCCTATCAATGATCTAGAAAAGAAAGGTTTATCTACATCCTGTCCATTTCCTTTAGGATGTAGTTCTCAAGCTTTCATTAGCAGATCACTGGAGGCACAGAGAGTAGTTGTTTCTTTAAGGAAATCATTGTTCTGTACATAGTGAGGTTTTTTAGGAGTCATACTTCATAATGACTTTTAGAAGTTTTTAGGTGATTTCATGACCAATTAATCTGAAACCCCTGTACAGTTTCTTTTTTTCCTGTGCTTGGAATAGCAGCTCCACATCTGCCACAGGTAACTTTAGAGTGATTATTCAGCTTTGACCACAACTTACAAAAGAGTTGGAAATAAAACAGCAGAGGCCAAAGTGAAATGAAAAAGAGTGGTTTGATCTGTGACGCTTTCAGCCAACAGGAGAGACTTAATATTAGTAAATGCAAAATGTAGTGGACAGAAAAATGGAAGAATATGTATAGGAAGAGGTGAGCATAATAATTAAAACATGGCAGAGATATTATATTTTCTTTTTTTTCTTTTTTTTTTTTTTAATTTTAATGGCAGGAAGGGTTTAAATCCAATACAGTTTGTCAAAACTTGTTGATTCTTTCAAAGATTCTTCTGCCGGTTATAAAACCTGCAGGTAGGAATATCTACATGAAATCTTGATGTCTTCATTAAGGCATTATCTTTTCTAAGAACATTCTGAATTATCATGATCATCATTAGCGTGTTTTATAGCATGTTTATTTTTTTTTCCTCTTCCAAAATGTTAATCAAATATTAAATTTACTGTAAATCAATCAAAAACATTTTCTTAATTTTAACTTTAATCACAAAGTGTTGTAGTGTGTAATAAATGAAATACAAAAATACTGAGTCATTGTTGTCAGTCCTTTTAATAATAATAATGTGAAAAACTTTGACGTTTATAGCACTACTAATTTGAGCATAACCTGCAGTTGCTTTTAAATTTTTTAACTCATATGTTTTACAAAAAATATAACTTTTTTAAAATTTATTTACCTCACCAACTTAATAATATATCTGAAAACTTAAGAACTTGTATATTAGAAAGTTTTTCCTAGCCACAAAAAACATATTAAAAGACCACTGAATTAAAATGAGCATGCTAGTTCATGAACAGTTTTCCTTAAGGAAGAAACAGATTTAAAAATCAACTTTAAACAAAATTAATTTTAGTTACTCTTCTGGCTGCATTGTTTGAAAAATTTGGTAAAATATTGTAATCGTGTTCTTACACTTGAAAAAAAAGCTTCTACATAAATCAGGCATGAATTTTCTGATATCCAAGTAAACACTCCTCAAAATCCAATGTTGTCATGCATATAAACATTTAGCTGGAGTATGCATAAAGACTAGAATCCAACTTCAATAATATTGCCACAGTTTTGGAAAGTGAAGGAGTGCTTTATATTAATTTCATGACAACAACATTTATGGCCTCAGAAGGAGAGAGCAGATTCTCAGGGACAATATATTTTAACTTTGAAACTGTGGTGAGCTGACCTTGTCTGGCTGGCAGAGTGGCTGGCAGCCACTGTCTCACTCCCATTCCTCAACAGCACAGGAGGAGAAAATGTGGAAAAGCTTATAGGTGAAGATGTAAACAGGGAGATTGCTTATGAGTTATCACCATAAGCAAAACAGACTTCATTTGGAGGAAATTAATTTAATGTATCACTTATGGGATTACAAGTGAAGTAGCAGAAATAAACTCAAAACCACATCTCCTTACCGTTCTCATTTCCTTCTTCCTTGGCTCAGCTTCATTCCTTTGTGGAATCTTCTGTCTCCTCCTCCTCTCCCTGAGTGGTGCAGGGAGATGGCACAAGGGGAGCTGTGGTTAGCTCATAACAATTTGACTCTACATCTCCTTTTTCCTCATACAGTCCCCATGCTCCAGCATGGGCTCCCTCCCACTGGAACCAGACCTTCACAAACTGCTGCAAGTTGGGTCCTTGCCACAGGCTGCAGCTCATCGAGAGCTGCTTCAGCATGGATCCTCTCCACGGGGTAAATGGATCCTCTCCAGGGGGTAAATTCTATCAGGAAGAGACACCTTCAGACTGGTTCCTCCACAGGCTGCACTTTCTGCCAGAAAACCAGCTCCTGTGGGGGCTCCTCTTCTGCCAGGAGCTTGCAGGTCCTCCATGGGCTCCACTGGGTACAGGGAATAACTGCTCTGTCATGAGATGGACATCTGCAGCATCTCCTGGCCCTGCTCATTCTCTCACCACAGAGCTCAGAGAACTGTTTGTCACACCTCCCCCTCAGTTCTCACTGATGGGCAGCCCCGTGTCCCTCCTCACCATTTGCCCTGTCTGCGTCACTTTGCCCCACTGTTGTTGCTGCAGGAATTGGAAATCAATTCCTAAAATATTATATTGATGACAAATAAATGATAGACAATTCACAACAAGCTAGCTGAAAACTTTTGGAGAGAAAATCAACGTAAATATTTGTGTACATAGCAATGGGAAATAAGCTACATTCTAGGCTTCCTGAATTATATGCAGATTCTTGTTTCAGAGTACAGAATTATTTGTACAGAGAATACTTATTTTATTCCTACTATGTGGATCAAGTTGTATAAAAATATGTGATAGCCTTGATTCAGATACCTGATAAGTAGTTAGCACAAAATATAGATCTAGGAAAATCCTATGTGAATGTTTGTTTTCTCTTATGGCTTGGATCTGCTAATATGCTGAAATACAGAGTGTGTTGGAAGACAGTAAGCAAACAAAGAATTGTTTGTTGAACATGCTGATAGCATGATGAATAGATTAGTTATTAATACTAAAAAGCATCATGCACAGGATATGCACAAAGCTCCCAAAAGGTAGAGGTGGAAGGAAAATAATTTTCCTGTTGTGTCTGTATTAAACTTTTCTATTCTTTGGATATTATTTTTTTTCATAGCATAAGAAAGACAATGGGAAATAACTCTATTCATGATCTGCTGAAAATACCAGAGTAAATGCTACCCCTAGGTTTTGCTCATTCCCAGATACCCAGGCTGTAGAGGACAAGTTAATGTACACAATAATATAATTGACTGGATCTTGAGAACTGAGAACTTTATCTAGAGACAGAATTGTAGCTCCCCAAAGTTTCTACCTGAGGGTCCAAACAATGAAAGTACTGCGTGCTTGGTAAATTAAAATCTGGAAAGGGAATTATGTATCAAAAATTATGTACCTGAAAAATTTCATACCTATAATTAATTTTTTCTTACCTGAAAAATAGATTTTGAAATAACAGAATGAGAAAAAAAAAACAAACAAACTGTTTCCTTTTGTAAAAACTAATGGACGCAAAAAAATCTTAGTCATAAATATGAAGTTTGACCTGCTCTGTACAAGCCCTTTTTTTTCTCAGAAATGAAAAAACACTTAGAATGAAAGGTTTCCACAGCCAATTGGCTAATTCAAGTGATCTGAAGAGCTCCTATAATGCAGTTTGCATTTCTTCATACTTCAGCGTCTCATCATTTGTCAGTGAACACAATGAGGAGAGAGCAAAAGGCAGCCAAGGCAGCAGACGTGACAATGCGCTCTGGCAGAGGAACGGAGGGGTACAATTAGGTGGAATCCAGAGGCTGTTAGTAGAGGCAACAAGGCAAATTAGTAGTGTGAAAAGGTGATCTATTATTCCTTAGTGAACAGTGCTGCAATTATTTTCTCTCTCTGTATGGCAGGTCTTCTCCCCCGCCCCTCCTGGCTTTTTAATTTTGCCATGGCATTAACTGAGTGAAAGCTCTGTCAGGGTTGCACCTAATATGGCTGGTGAAATTCTGTCTTATATTTCACAGACAGAAATTATTTGCGGAGACTTGGAGGTGTTTAGAATCAGTGGGTCTTGTTAGCAGAGCAGCAGGAGGTGCTGCCCCACCAGGTCACTGCAGCCAGAAAGATTCTGTGGGTCACACAAAGTTTGCATGTATTTCTCTTTTCCTATGCAGACAAAGCTTGTGGGCAGAAAAAACATGAAAAATCTTTTTGGTCCATTAGCTCTACAATTTAGAAATAGGGTGGAAATGAAAGGAGTACTCATCAGTAGGTTATCCTTTTATTTTGCCATAAAGTTCAGTACTTTGTGACTTTTCCTATGACAATGTAAATCACTTAGGAAATGCGTGTTTCTAAAACAACTGCATGTTGCAATAAAAATAGCAATACGCATTAGGGGGTAGCAGGGAAAAAAAAAAGATTGGAAGTAAATTTTTAACTACCTTTAGATGGAAAATGCAAGTCACTGCAAGATGGCAAAATTAATGGGTTCCATTTAACCTGAGATAGCTGAGTGAGCCTGCTGCCTGACAGCCATTAAGGAGTCTGGGCTGGAAATTTTTAGCTGGAGAAAACCATCTGGTAAGCACCATACAAACAAAACTGAATGCCTTGGAGCACTTGGAGCATGTAGGCAATAGCAAGCAAGAGGCAAAACTGGAGTTTGGGAAAGAGATAGCATTTCAAGCTGAGTTATTCAGATTGAGTGATTCATTTCCACACACACTTCAGCCCTGTAGAAACACCAGCACAGCCTTTCCTCAGGAATTTCTGGATAAAGAAAAAGTAAAGGAGGGTACATCTCATGTTCTGTAATCATACTGAGAAATGCAGTTCTCTGTGAATAATCTAGGGAATAAGACACTCAGTAGGAATGAGTGGACCTGAAACTGAATGCATCTCTTAAACCTATCAGAAGGAATATCAAAATATCAGATATGTTTATCAAACATTTCTAATCAGAAAAGTATCTTACTTTGAGAGAATTTCTATAATCTTCAGTGGCTTACCCATGATAATGATGATTAAAATAATAAAAATTATGGTTTATTTGGATTTATTTTTTCACTGATACATTGAAGGGATGGGGTAAGATCCCATTATCAAGCTGCACACCCATATGTGTATTATCTGTGTTCAGTATCTGTATTTCTTAAGGGATTGTCACATGTAGAGCTTGAGGATTATAAGCATAAATCCCCAAAAACTGGAGAAAAGAAAAAAGAGAGAACAATTTCTTATTATTAGATTATTTGTTTTATTTGTTTGGGGGATTTTAGTTGGCTTATTTTTTTTTCTGTGATAAGACTTTTCCAGGAAATTGAGGTAATACTCTCAAAATCATGACAGACTAAAACTGACAAAGTCTTTCTGAAAGGATTTAGACATAAAATAAATAGTTCTATATCTGTTATTTGGTTTCTAAATTTAAAAATTTGCCCAACCAATAATCAGTTATATAATGCTTTAAACATTCTTTTGCGACATCATACAAATCAAATGTTGAATAAAACCTGTTTGTTTTTGTTTTTTTTTTTTTTTAATGCATGGATAAACTCTCTTTCATAACTGCCAAACATTGCAAAAAGAGTTCCACTCAAAATCTTTTTTGGACAAAAGATACCATATACATGGCAATAATGATTTACTGTTATTCCAATTTACATTTTAACAGTCTAATGGTCCAAATAATTAACTAATATTTTGAAAAACCCTCTTTGGTAATAAAACTGGCATGCAAAACTTCCTCATATTTACCCCTTTTTTTTTTTTTTTTTTTTTTTTTTTTTTTTTTTTTGTTTCCCCCCTTTTTTTTTTTTTTTTTTTTTTTTTTTTTTTTTTTGGTGCTAAACCTGTTTTTCTTTGGAAAAGCTTCAGTCTTGCTCAATGACATTGGGAAAGGCAGGGGCACAGAACAGTCCATCAGCAGCATCCAGAGCTCCTCACTAGAAGGAATACCATGTCCATACCATCAGTTTCTCCACAAGGGAAGGGAAATACATATTAGACCTACTTATTTCAAGACAGAAAACATGGAATCACTTAGGCCTTTAAAAAAGAATAATTGAGTAAGCCAATTTTCTAATACTTGTTCAGCCAAAATATATTTACTGGGTTATGTTTAGGATGTCACAGTAAAGTGAAGACACACTGGGGCAAGAGGCAGACTCCCCTTTTGATCCACCCCATGCTCATTAAAATTGGCTTTCCAGCACACCATGATTTGCAAATTTTTTTTAATGTTATTTACTCCATCTTTCAGATCAGGCCCAAATGCATTGAATAAATTGAATTTGAATGCATATGGTTTGACCATCCATCTACACTTCACCCCACATTAAAGTTCATTTTATTCATTGGCTTTCATCTATATTTTCCTCCATGTAATAGCAATCACATCCAAGTGAATGTGGATTTTTTTTGTAAGATTTTCAAAGGCATGATAATACTTTACTAAAATGCAAATATATCTGCTTCATATCCTTCATCCACTAATTTTGTAAGTCTATCAAAAAAGCAATCAAATTTGAGTGGCATGACATGGGTTTTTTTTCTTTTCTTTTTGTTTATACTCCTACTGATTTTAAAAAATTAATGGTTTTCAATATAGCACAAAGATAATTCAATATAATGAAATGAGTACCCTATAATTGTGAAATAGAGAATAAATACAAAATGTAAGAATTGGAACTTCATTTTAAAGTTGTGGTTGACATTGAAATATTTCATTATAATCTATATATTTCAGGAAAGCAAATTAAATAATGCCACGTATAAAGATATTACCAAATAACAAAGAAGCAATGAGCTGGTGGATGCATTTTATTCTCATGGTAGGTTTCATCTCCCTCTCTAAGCCTGTGGGTCTAAATTCATTTGAACAAAAATTATTCTGGCACTGTCATATGACACATGGAGGTGTTCAAGGGCAGACTGGACGGGGCTCTGAGCAACCTGGTTTAGTGCAAGGTGGAAAGGTGTCCCTGCCCACGGCAGAGAGGTTGCAATTAGCTGATATATAAGAACTTAGATGCATGGAATGTTCTGAGTTGGACTCATCTGACCCTTCCATGATTCTATGACAAATGAAAGCATTGTCCAGGCAAAATGAATATGATTTATCCATTTTTTAAGGTTTTTTAATATATATTTAGTTACCCTTGGCTGCTTGGCATCACGATGATTTTAAAGTCAGGAGCAACCATAAAGCAGGCCACAGACTTTTTCAAAAGATCTTTCTGAGAATTAATGATCCTTCTCTCCATGTAGTGATGACACAAAGTTCAGTAACCTGCAGGTAAACTAAAGTGTGTCTTTTCAATGCATATGTGATTTTAATTGTAAACCAACAAATTAATTGCTCCCTTAGTAAGTTGCCTCAGTGGAATATAACCCTCATTTTATACACCTGAATATTATCTCAAATTTGATTATTTTAAAACTTCAGTTTTTTAACTATGTGTCTGTGGTTTTGGTCTGTTAGCTTATGTAGCTTCCACTGGTCAAGATCTTATTCCATGGTTGATATCTTCAATGCACGATCGAATCCTCCCTTAACCTTCTCTGCACAAAGCAGAAACTACTGAAGTCTTTCAGTATGAGGTAAATATTCCAAACCTTACCTACAGTTCTTTTGAGCATTTTCCTGTAACTGGCAGTGTTTCTATCTTGATGAACTAATCACCTGCCATAGATATTCCTGGCCAGGTACTGAAGTCTGGGGAGGAGGTTAAAACAATTACAGGAATAGGTAATATCATTGTGTGAAGCTGTGACTGCATGAACTGCTTCAGAGGGCTCCTAGTTGCTGTTACATACCCTGCAGCATCCAAAACATGAATGAGAATGGTCTCAGGGTATTTCTTGGCCTTGTGAGAACTCATGTGAGACCTCATAGGGGACCCCAAGCTGCAAAAAGATCTTTGGGTTTATCTTTTGATTGACTGAAGAAGAAAAGACTGGTTGCAAGACAGAACTGTGTAGGAGATGGAATGGAAAAAAGTATTAGTAATTTGCAGTGGTCATCCATAGCAATGAGATGAGCTGACAGTGCCAGGGCTGCAGCTGATCTCTCCTTTCATTGATGAGGAGTAACAGAGCTGCTTAAATGCCAGGCATAAACAAAGCATCAGCACTACCTCAGTATCTTCCAGCTCAACTCTGCAGGCTCAGTTCAGCATCTCTCTATTGGTTACATTTCATGACTGTCAACAAACAGGAAATGAGTGACATAACTGTTGCATACTCTGACCTTTCTGTAGTAATTCAATGTGTGGAATAATAATTCTCTTCATAAGTCTTATATAATAATAATTCTCTAAATAACTCTTCATAATGGAGTTGGACTGCAATTTTCTACTTTGGATTGAATTTTGAGGTCTATTGTGGTAAAGATCCTTAGTGGATCAGGCTGTGAGGAAAGTGTAGACAGAGCTGTTGTTGGTCCCAGCTTGCAAAGGACAACCTATGAAAGATTGAATACTGCAGTTTGATTTTTATTTCTTTATTTTCTTTACAAGGAAAGCCACTTACCTGAATTGTTGAATAGTACATGTAATATTTACTAAGAATGTACCAGAAGAAAGATATCACGCTGGAAAAACCAGGGAAGCTTAGCTGCAAAATCCAATGTAAGTTAGTTAATGACCTCAGGAGTCTCAAGTAAATCCCTTTTATTTGAAAATATCTAAATAAAGCTTCTACGTATACATCTTAGTTTAGATTTGATTTTGTTTTTTAACACATTGTAGAATAGGACATGTTTCAAATTGAGATAAAGCACTCCTTTTCTGGATTTTGGTTAGAAAATCTGTTCCAGCATGGATGGATGACAACTGTTCAATTGCTGCAGCTAACCATAAACTTGAGCATTAATCAAAGAATTCTTCTGAGCTAAAACAAGAAGCTGGATTCATGTAACACTGGAAGTTGGACTATTAAATGACTTTGAGACCCCTTCCAACCTAAATTATAATTATTAATAAATAAGACATACTGCAGACATTAAATAAGACATTTAACACTAGCTAGTCTGGGAAAGTGTACTCATAGATGTAGACACTGAATATTACACAGTTACTTGCTTTACATTTTGAAATACTAAAAATTGAAATTACAATACAGAGGGTAATTTTAATTTCAAAATAAATTCTGTATTTGTGACCCCAAATTTAGAAATAGAAATGTATAGAAAACTGGATTTACTCAAATATTATATGTGAGGGATTATGTTTTCTTTTCCTATTTTCTTCAGAGCAAAGAGTGAAGAAAAACAAAATAAAAACACACACTATTTTTCAGAAGCTTGTCTCTCTCTTAACAGTTTTTTTTTTTTAAGATAGCACTGTGGTCTTATAATCCTAATGTTTTCAAATATTGACCATTGTCAAGGAATCCGAGCTGTGCTGTATTTTAATTTTGAAAAAAAAAATAGTTTATAATTTTAAAGAACATGAAGTAACAGAGTATTATATATAAAAGTAACAGAGTATTATATATAAATATCAGATAGAAAACATAGAAAGGAATATTCAAATACTAAATCACTTTAAGTATTTTGCAACCCTGCTTTTAGCTGAAATCTTAAACTTATCTTGATTTTTAAATAATTCAGTATTTAAGATTAATGATAAATAGCCATTTTCAATCTATAAATAGAGTATTTCCTGAATACAAAATAGTGACAGGAGCCAATGAGAGAATCTGAATTTGTATGGAAACCCCAGTGGCAAGTGAAATTCAGTTCCCTATGTATACAGTGAGGTAAAAAAAAAAAAATTAAAAAAAAAAAAAAAAATTAAATTAATTTACATCACATTATTCTAGACTACAAAGCAATAAGCATGAAGAACATGAAACTCAGATAGTCTTGTATATACCTGAAGAGTTATAAATATGTTCAAATTTAACTCTCAGCTGGATATTAATTAGCAATTCTGTTTTTTTCTTTGTATGGACAGCAGTGTTTCTATACACTCTACCTTCAAGCAAGTACTTGTTCAAGCTGCGCTGTATATTTCTCATCAAAGAAACAAGTTTATTTTCAAACTATTGACACAATGTATTTTGAGACCTTTGAAAATCCTTGCTATACTGAAAGTTCCTGAGCACAAACACAGAACCTTTGAAAATCCAGCTGTAATTTTGGGTACTGAACCTTTGAAAAATCAATCAATGTTCCTTTCCAAAAATATAGGTCTAAATAATCTATACACTTAACAAAAATCAACAACCCAAAAAACAAAAACAAATACCAAAACCTACAGGAGATCAACCACCCTGCATATTAAATATGCATTCATTAGTTACTTCAAATGTGAAAAGCAAAAGCAGCAGTGACTCCTTTCTCATATTAAAACTGGGAAATTTTATACTGGAAGTAAGAAGGACAGGTGGTAAAATATAATGGAGTAGAATAAATGCTAAAGCTATTCTAGTCATTAATTAACCTTGTCTCACTTGATAACAAGCTCAAGAACATTTCCTGCTTTCCTGTACACATACATATCAGAATTACACTGCAGAGAGTTTGAACGGGTTTGGGCTAATTTTTCAAATTCATTATGTTCCAGACTTAAAGGTCTTTTCTTGCAAAATAGAGGGAAATAATGTCAAATTAGTGGTTATATTTCCTTCCTAACAGGAATGCCATGTGCCTTGGCTGGTCCAAGATGTACCACATGAATGCCATGGTTTGAACATTTCCTTCAGTATATATTTCTGCCTAGCAAACATGCAAAATAAAAATCCCTTTTCCAAAGCTGCTATTAAACTGCTTTTCTTCAAACACATCACAAAGAGATGATGATAAGACATGTCTTAGTGGTCCTGCCCACCTCCCCCTAAATTTAAATATATATGACAGTACAGAATTGACATGTGTTGAACTAAAAATTACCTTACTACAATTAAAATTTAGCTGTCATGTATACCCCAAAGAAGCTGGAGGATTTGAGGCATTGAACAAAGTTATACAAAACCTTGCTTCAAATTCTATTCTTAAACTTCTCAGGAGCAAGTTATGATTTGTCAAAATTATTTTTAATTAAAGAAATTTACAAATTAATTCCTGTAATTATTACTAGCTCTGTAAATTGTTTAGAAGCTTTAATTATGAACATTTAATATTCAAAATTCAAGCTGAATTGTGATTAAATGTAGTCCTATTTCTGCTTCTCTGCCGGATGAAAATAGCACTTGGAATGAATGATCTCAGAGTATTAAAAATACATGTTTAACAGTTAAAAAGTGTGAAACTGCCTAATATTTACCTTAAGTTCAGTTTCTTCTTGTTTAACATCTTACAGCTAAGAAATACTGCTGACAGATGGCAAAAGCTTTAGAAACTTGGAAAAAACTGAAAAGAGTTGCATAAGAAGTGCAGGTGAAGATGAGAGATTTAAAGACCTAAAATCAAATATATAGAGGGGTGCGTGTGCACAAGTTTGCCTGCTTTACATATTTGTGTTTCTTCAAATCTTTACATAAACACATAGCTGCAGACACAAATTTGGTCAGATATTAGCTCTGTACTCTTTAAGTTTTGGGGTTTTTTTTACTGTTAAATAAGTGCTTTGAGGCCCTAAGCACTTTCATATTTTCATAATTTTAATTTTGTTTGACACAGATATGTCTCAGGTTAGTGGCACATGGATTAGCTGCTTCTCTCTCACCAGTTCCTGTGATGGAGTTTGTGCAGTGAGAAAGTACCTGCTCAATAATACCTCTTGAAAATGTATATAAATATCTCCTGAAAAATATAAATAAATAAATAAATAAATAAATAAATAAATAAATAAATAAATAAATAAATAAATACTGCATTGAAAAGTTTATGATTTGTTGGCACACCTTCCTACGCAACAACTTTTCTAAAGTTCACCAAGGGAGCACAATCAGACTTTTCCTCTTAAAAAAAAACCCAAAACAACAAAACCCAGACTACAGACTACTGAAGCCAGTAATATTCTATAGCAAAATTAAATTCATTTATTTCCCTCCATGTGTATGAATCAAGACAGTACATTTCACTAAGGAATGTCCAATTACACAGGCACCTTTACCCTCTTTGAGTGCCTATTCTAGAAAAAGACTGGGAGACAGGCAGAAAAAGGAAAACTTAATACTGTCTCATTCATGATAGTCTTCTATATTTCATTTCCCAACTAATTAACCTTTTGATGCAGAAAAGTTCTGTGTTAAGAAGCACAGCATAACAATCAAACAACTCATCATTATTGAAAGACTGGTTCTAATTTAAAATATTTCCACTCTTCAGAAAAACCACTAAATTCCATAAAAAATTTCTATTCTCTCATCCCCTATAAAATCATACAGGTATGCAGAATCTAAACTTAGATTTTTTTTTTCATTTTTTCTGTTTCCAGTTGTTAATGTCAAAAATGTTTGTCTCTCAGCAATACAGAGAAACGGCATTTTTCATATGACAAATTGCAAATAATATATGTAAGGTCTTTCTTATGTTCAGACTTGTCATATGCTTAACTATGCATGACCTGCACTTTAAAGAAATAGTACTCAAAATGTACAGAAAGCACATGTACACACATGGGGTCTCCCTTTCTGTAGGCACCCACACACCTTGTTTATATATGAATGCACATATGGGTGTATAAATATATATATAAATTTTTTTTTTTACAAATATGCATCCCTTCTTTGTGCATGAGAGCAAACAATATATTAAAATGTGATATGCAGTGCTCTTTATTGACTGAACAAAGTGAAGGGGGTGAAGTTCCTCACCTCTCTCAGCCACAGACTGCCCAGAAGTCTTTGTTCATGGCCATCATCTCTGCCTTAGTAGAACACCGTGACATTTGACTCCAAATATACTCTAATTTAAAGAACATATAAGACAAGGCACTCTCAGAACTCACCCCACCTCAATATACTTCAAAAGCAGCCACTCATAAAAGAGAAATATCTCCTCGGTGAGATGCTTTACTGCTGCTTTAATTTACCTGGCAATCTATTTTGATGACTTCCTTAGTGACAGATATTCAAAAACTCCTCAATATGAATATACTTAATTTAAAATCAGTGAGCTAAAAACCTATAAAATGCATAATTTTAATAGTTTGAAAATCATAGTCACTATTATACAGGAAGTTGCTATAACCAGACATGATTATTAAATGGATAACACGTTATGGTTGAAAGATTCCAACAGCCCCATTAAGCTGAAAACATTTCTGGAAATAGATCTTTTTCTTTTTTCCCCCCCCTACATTTCTGCATTTTTAGAAATGATATTTCTTTTCCACATTTCAAATGTTACCTCTAACAGACAAGTGTATTTATGTGCAAATTTCAAAATGCTTGAAATTGCCACTTCACAGCCAGAGAACCCTATTAGCGGCAAGTACTTCAACAGCTTGTTCCCAATATTTTTTGGTTTTTTTTTGCTATTCTCCCAAAGCCCAGCTCCTGGGTGCATCCCACTGCCCATTTCCTTGCTGTGAAGGGCACAACCTGTGCACCACCAGTTTGTATACAAAGGAAGTCAAATTAGAGTCGCTGACACTGTTATTATGCAATACATTTATCATCATCTGTAGATACTTCAACTCCTGCTAAAGTCACAACAAGGACTTTCCTGGCTCTGAGAGCTGAATCAGGTCTGCAGTTGCCTTCAGGCTGTAAAGACATGCACAGTTTTATAAGGAGGGACAGCTTTAAACACATTTTTCTCTAGAAAATCCCTTTCCTTATGCAAGGGCTTGGACCCATCATGAGACATTATGAGGCAGAAAAGCTTGGAGATCAGAGCAGGCACACGAAAGATGCAGCAGAATCATGGCTGTCAGACACAGAGTGAAGCTGGATTGACCATTCTATCCATGACAGATATGCCAGAAAACGAAAAAGGAAAAGAAAAACAAAAAGGAAAAAAAAGGAAAAAAGGCAGGAATTGTCTAGTCCTTGCACTGTACCAGGTACAGTGACATTGATACTGTTACAGTTCACCATGTTCCTCCTCTGAAGCCATCTAAGAGATCACATATTTAGTAGAAACTCCTTGATAATTCATTTTGTTCCATGCCACTGCCAAGGAATCTGCTGTAAATTCTACTTTGTGGTGATATTTTTTTTTTGTGTGTGTTTTTTTGTTTTGTTTTGGTTTTGTTTTGTTTTGTTTTTTGTTTGTTTTTTGTTTGTTTTTTACTTTATGAGCTACATTCAGCATCCTGTTCAGTATCCTGGAAGGTATGAACCCTATAGTTTGAAGACAGGGTACATATATATTCCATCTTGCAGGTAGTGTAGCTCCCTGAGTATCTAATGAAACCAGGAGGGACTTAAGCATCCTTCAGGATATAGCTCTGTCATTTCTTACTGAAAAAAAAATGAGATATAAAACGACTGTAAGGAAATAATTTATGCTATTCCTCTAGAAATCTCTGTAAGGATACTGAAAGAATATACTGACCACAGAATCTGAGTTGGCTACACTGAAACTCCATAAATGAAAGATTTTTGCACCAGTACAGTCAATTGCCAGGTATTATTATCAAGAATTTTTTTTTAATATCTGATGCTTGCTATTTTTTTAATAACTTTTGCTTAATGAATGTCAATGTGGAGAACATGTTTTTTCTTTTATTAGAGGCCTCTGAGATCGAGTTTGGAAAGACATCAAAAGGGTAATTTTTACTTTAAAAAATATTAAAAAAGGAGAGATTAGCTTCTAAATTATTGTGTTCTACCTTCCTTTAATTGATTCTCTTCTTCAGACTTGTTTGAAGTTTGACATGAGAGCCCCAGTGGAAACACAACCATGGATTAAGGACCGGTTTGACCTGTGAGCTACTGCACAAAAATATAGTGGGTGTCATGAAAAAAGCAAATTCATTCATGAACAATTAAAATTATAATGTGAAGTGCATGAGTGTATATAGACTAATGTTTCTCTTGGCAGGAAGGATTTGCCCAGATAAATGTGGTCAAATGTAGTTGGCTTTCTTGCTGCCCTTAGGAGGAAACATGCTCAACAATGTCAAAAGATTCCAAATGAACTTTCAAAGTACAGTGGTCTTGCAAATATTAAATTCAGCATTAATTGCAAACTTAACTTGTCTTTTGTTAGAATTTTTTGTGTGTTTGTCAAGACAGTTTGGAAAGCATATCCAAAATGGTATTTCTGAAAATATTAAACTTAAACAGAAAAGTTGGCTTCTTTCAACCTACAATAAAATTGGTATTATGTCTTACATGAGTTTGAAGCAGTGTTCACACAGTACCTAGCTGTTCATTAATAAATGACTTAGAAATTTCTGAAAAACTTTTTTGAGGGGATTTTTATACCAGTTCCCCTTGAACTAAAAAATAAAAAATGATAATTAAAAAACCCAAAACACAAACAAACAAACAAACAAACAAAAAAACAAAAAAAAAAAAAAAAAACCACAAAGAAATGAAATCAAAAGTCAACCAAAAAATGACACTTATATAATCAATTCTATTCAAACTAAATAAAATTTTTAGTTCTGTTATGGGTTAGGTCCAAGTGACCTAAAATGTACATTTCTTGGTAATATATTTGTCTTCTGCCTTCCTTAAAGGATGGAGTGCATCTCCTCTAGCAGGTGAATTTTCTTATTATAAAATGCAATGTGAACTTGTGGTTCCTCGAGATTCCTCAGAGGAAACACAAGATCTGATTCAGCTTTCTGTCACATTTAGGTAAGCGCTGAAAAGAATTCAAAAATCATAAACAGAAAAGCCATTTTCCTTCTTGTGTTCTTTTCTCCCTGAATTGATGTTTTACATCATCTGCTGGGAGACAAATGACTTAAGTGAAGGGATAATGAGAGAAAGAACCAATTACTTCCATGAACTAGACTGAACCTTTAGCCATCACTAGAGAAATGCACTTAAGCTATTCCTTAACAATGTCCAAAAGAACACTGTCATAAGCACTGCTAAAACAAGTACACCCAGATAGTAAAATATCTTTCTAATTAAGGTAGAATTGAAGAAAAACAATAAAAACAGAAGACATGAAGAGAAAGAAACTGTGAGAAGGTCAGGAGTCAGTGCTTCAAAGTTAGTTTTCCACAGAAGTGCTAAATAACATTAACACAGAAGAGAAGAGGCAGGCAAATGGAAAGGACAAATAAAAAATAGATTCAATTCTTAAACAACATTTAGAAAATAGGTGTTTTTCTTCCCTACAGCTTCTGGGATTGTTTGTCTCTTCCAAATTCTATGGTAACTTAGAGCTCTGTATAAGTATTAATGTTTGGGAAGATTATAGCTCTCTCTCAGAGACTTGGTTATATAATTATATAAACTGCAAATATGCAGTGCTCCTTGTACTGTGTATATGTGGAATTAAAATATCAGTCTGTGTTCAGTTCAGGCTTCAGAGACAAAATTCACCCTGTCCTGTATTTATATTTGAAGACAGGTCATGGAACCAGGCAGATTTGGCAGTGCCTTACAGATGCCTGGATCTCTTTCCCCTGATGCATTTCCCCTTGGTGCATTTCCTTGGGAATCCCATGCCACAGAGACAGCAAGAGCAAGGAGTGTGGGGACACAGAGAAAAATGGTGCAAAGAACAGCCCCTGGAAAAGCCTGCAAGCTCAAAACTCAGCAACCAAACTAAATCCTCTATCATGCCCTTGGGCCTTTGATAGATGATTAATAGTAGTGGAAAATTCTAAATAAATCTGACTATATAAGACTTCATGAAAGCTACATACTTTGAAAGTGTTCACAGTTTGCGGAAGGTCAGACCCTTCTAATTATATCTTGTCTCCAAATGTTCCTCCAATCTTCTGTCAAAATGCTTCCAACTTTTTTTTTCCTTGCTTGTTTGTTCATCTGTTTAGAATAGGTAATCATCTAGAAAGTATTTTTCATGTTGCGAATTTCAGACAACATCCTCCCAAGAAATTGCTTTGAGTCATAGAAAGGTCATCTATGGGAGTACAGAAATATAAATTAGTAAGGAAATTACTGGACTTTATATTCACTGTAATATTGACTTTTAACATATACTTGAAGGTTGAAAGAATTTTGTGCATAGAGATGAACTAAAATCAAATGTTCTGATAGTTACTTTTAAACTCCAACATGCATCTTACTGATCAGGACTCCAAAATAATTAATTGTAGATACAGTAATAGCTGTCCACAGGTCTAAGTGCAAATCCAACCCATATTTTACTACCTCAGTTTTGAAGGTCAATATAGGTCTTATTTCATTGAAAAGATGAGTAAAAATGAATGAAATAATTAGAAATGTATTTAACTTTCAAGTCTAGCATTCAATTTGCAATGACTTCATCAAAAAATTTAGAACCCAAAACAAAAATAAAAGGAATTTGGTAGGATTATATTGCATTCAGATCTGGCCCAATGTATGTGATCATCCTATAGCTACTCCCTTTTCCAAACTGATAGGATATTTTGACACTTTCCTTTACAAATAGGTATCTTGAATGATAAGGTCCTATGCCCAACAGGTCTGAATTAAATCTGGTTTAAAAATGGTTTAGTAAACTTCCACTCCAACTGAGCCATGGAGAGATTGAATTGTATACCTATATACTTAATTAGACTTTTCATCCATTAGGAATATGAAGAACACGTGTGTCATATAAGTGCAAATTCTCTAGCAAAGCCAGCAAATAATCTAGGACAAAGTCATGTCAGCTATTAATGAGAGAAACAGTCCTGTCAGGGCTCTTTTGCCTCCAGGGAAACAGAATGCTAGCTTATTACCTATTCTTCTTCCGAATAGTTATCAAGTTTAAATTTCTCTTACCTCAATGAAATCACATTGAGTTCATTATAATCTAATTTCCTGATCCAGAACCACTTAACTTATTCTTAAATTAATGCTGGTACCACACATATACTTAATCGTGTCTATGTTTTTCTTTTATGGGAAAACCAAAGGATGATCTGGCATTGTAAGCTGCATATCAAATGCAAATCCTCCATGGGACATGGCTTTCTCTCTACTACATTGTTTTGAACAACGGGATTTTCATACCTACTTAAGTAGAATTTTGTTATTGCTGAAACACAGGGGTTCATGCTTTCCTCCACATGCATTATGCTCTGTATATCTCTCAACAGTTTTTTCACAGAGTTCTCCAGGCTGCACAAAATCTCAACACCTAAATCTTTGATGAATGCATCACTAAATAGATTGTAAAGGAAATGATATGCTGATGTGGATTGCAAAGTCATATGGAATTCCTCAGAGAGGATTTTTCTTACATGGCAAACCTTAGTAAAAATACTGCAAGATATTAAATTTTTAGGAATGATTTTTCAAATATGGGCGCTATGAAAACAGTTTCCTTTTCTGTAGCTTTTCCAGATATGTTTTTACCTCAGTAACCAACATCCCACCTTCAATCACTGCTGTGAAATTTTTGCCTCTATTTTTCTGTTGAATGTATAGCTGAAAAAAGGGCTGGATTCTGACCTGGTTTAAGATAGACGTTTTTAGAGCAACCCCCCTAAAATCAATGGAGCTTTTCATCATGTGTCTGGAAGTCAATCTGCTTCTTTCAAACCCTTCCTTAGGGTCTGATGGGAATGTCCTTATTTCTGGTGAGGTTTTATTTTTTTTTTATGCATATCACTTTGCTATGCCTGGTATAATGAAAGACATCTGAATCAGATTATATAATGTGATATAATTTTTAAAAATACTGTTTTCTATGGAGTAGCAAGGATGTGTCGCAGCCTTAAAAATCATTATAAAGTGCTTCATGCAAATTTCATTTTGCTGCTCTGCCCTAAATTGTTTTCTCTAAGGGTGAGTGGGGTTTAAAGGTGACCTCTCACGGTATTCAGACACTGCTGTGTAGGTACAACTTGTGACAAGTTCCCTGGTTTTGACTTTGTCGCATACAGAGCTGCAGGAGCTGCCAAAATCTTCCCAAGATTCCCAGAGCTCTGTGTAGGATATCTCTCATATATACCATCCTGTGGGTGTTTACTGAGCATGACATAGCTTCAAACCATCAGTGCTTTTTATGCCCTACGCAGTCTGAAGGCGTTTGACAATGCCTTCCTCTTGCAAATGTGAGAAAAGAGAGACTTCTCTGTGCTCTCCAAGTCTTTAGACACAGATTAATTACCCCAGTACAGAAACAACTACAATATCCTCATAAGTATGTTTTACTTTATCTAACAACAAAGCCAAACAAAAAATAAATTCAGCTATTCATATTAATCCAAGGAGTTTCTACAAAAGGCAGTTGGTATCGAGATCTGAGTCTGGTCTCATACTCATTTTATCCCAAAGTAGTCAGAATGTTTGTTTTAAATGACTTTTCCAAAACTAAATCCAAGACCAGCTAATAACTTTATCTTCCCTATGTTATAAATTAATACTTGCCTATCAGGTTAAGGAAGATTAGAACTCCATAACTCTATGTTATCTCCCTCTTTTTATCTTTTGGGATAAGTGGCGAGTTGTGAACCACATTGTGGGGTGAGAACCTCCTTGGCACAATTTACATACTCCTGCTCCCACACCAAGAGCTTTTATTCAGTCACAGACTTCCTGAAATCTTTTACACCAGCTTAAAATTTATAATAATTTGCACACTTTTTATCTTTGAACAGATCTCTATACATATATGTGTGTGTGTGTATGTCTGGAAAGTGTTGTATGATGTTCCAGCCCACAGAACACCTTTCTTACATAAAAGTTACATCCTGCTTGAAAGCTTCCTTGGAAATGCTGAGATTCATTGTATTATAAAAGTGCACAGTTTTGTTAGGATGCAAGGATTTCTGGCTGCATATTAATTTTGCTGTAAAAGTGCACTGAGATGATAAGCTTCCAGCAACTCAGTCCAACTCAATTATCTGCATCCTTCCAGGTGGAGACATCAGGACTTTATGCCATTTTTGTCATTTCACTATTTTACAGCTCAAACTTCTACATGGAGCCAGAGCAATCTAAAATTTTAAATGTCTATTAAACTTCCCACCCCTCTGGCAACCAATATGGCAGCTGCTCTACTGCATCAAGAAAAAAATTGCCCTCTTGTAGATGAACTTTTAGAAAATGGACTAATCCTTTTATATCATGACTTGCTTTAGACATGAGCCAGAATAACTTAAGTTTTGATCTCAGCACATTTGGCCCAAGTCATGCAGCCCCATATCACTTCCACCTTTACTTAGTAAAGATTACACAAATGGAGATGGAGCTTCTTCCTCTGAAAAACACCTTTGTGCTTTTGCTGTATTTCCCTCAAGGTGGCCTCCAGGAGGCAAAAATAATCTGAGGAGCAGACACTGCTGCTCAAAATTAAATAAGTGGAGAATGAGACAGCATATTTTGTGAAGACAACTTTCTTCAAGTCTTTCCTCTGATGTTGATGATACCAGAGCTCTGTGCCTTGGGATATGCTAACAGAAGCTGACATATGAAGGAGCAGAATCAATGGCCAAATTTCAGTTGCAGTCTACTTATTAAAAAAAAAAAAATAAATTCTTCAGGATGGTAAGGTTTTAACAACTGCATTAAGAACAGCCAGAGAAAGCTATCTTACCATGTACATATTGACATATTTACAGGATTTTACACAGAGAAATGCTAACAAAGTTTGTGCATTGATTATGTTTTGTAATTTAAAATATCCTGATATTATCTTAAGAGACAGAGCTTAAACTTTAGAAGAGCAGTGACTCAGGTGATCCACCTCACATTTTGCACAGCTTCAGTACAAACTATGCCTTACACATCTTGTGTTATGACAAATGCAATATACACTTACTTCCTTGAGGCTGCCTTAAAAGAAAATTAGAGGGGGATATTTTTAGAAGTTTATTTCCCAGAAAGATCAGATTGTAATCTCTACTCCACTCTTCCTTTTCTTTATATATACTGTTCTCTAAAAGTAAGTGGTTCTTTAAGAACCACACATTTTTTAGTGTCAAATATAACTATTAAAAGATATACTGAAAGAAAAATACACTGGTTGCATAAGAATAGTTTAAAAAATTCTGAAAGATCCAGAAACTTTTACATTCAAGTCCCAAAATTGCTCCTACTTCCAAAGATATAAAACCTATTTCTTTCCTAGTACACTCTCCAGTTTATCAACTAAGTAATAATTTTATTTCTGGTAAATGTAATTAGAGAATGAAGATTGAAATTCAGAATCCACGATCAGTTGTCTGAGGCATTGACATAGGAAAGGTTTTCATCTAATTTTCACTTCTTTTTATTAATATTTTCTTGAATTTATTGCTGGTTTTAAATATTATAGAAGCCTCTATTGGGAGAAATGCACTAGTGCTATTTCTAGAAATTGGCTAAGGTCATGAGAAAAAAAAAATCAGTTCTCATCTATGATAAGTACGAGGTTTTATTTAAATATAATTGTAACTTATGGAGTAATATATAAGCAAGGTAATTAATTGAGCAAATATGTTTTCCTGGAAAGGCAAAATAATCAATACACTTCAGCACCAAGGTGTTGCATTCACTACATTACATTACAAATTAATTCTTCTGCATCCCAGTTGCCCCAAACTTCAGCAATGCATAAACATTAGGCCAAACTTACAATGTGCCTATAACAAAAAAAACCTAATTTAGGGGGATAAATTCAAACCTGACTTTCAGCTGCTCATCCTGTAAAAATTCCTGGCCTCAACTAGCATTTGTTACGTCCTAATGCTCATTTTATTGCACTTATTCCTTTGACAAATAGTGAGGTTTCAGTGATAGCAGCAGCCCAGGAAGCCACTCCCTGCAGCTGTTCTTGTCACACGGGGTCACAGCATTTACACACTGGTGCCTTTAGGCAAGTGCCTGAGTGCACTTATCAGCATTTCCTAAGGCACTTATGATTTTAAGACAAAGTAGGAACTTGAGGAATCGCTTTAAAGGGTGCTTCAAAGAGGTACAGGAAGCTCGATTGTCACTTTAGGAAATTATGATATCTTTAGAATACACAGTAAGAAATTCTTCAAGGCTAGCAAAAGTCTATAAAAACCTGGCTATACTGCATTAATACTAATCAATTAGTTCTTTACAAGCACAGTACAAAACCCAGCTGAGCTCTGGCAGGTGGCAAGTTGGTAGGAAAAGAGTTTTGCTGAAGGGCCCTTCTGACATACAGGGTCAGGCAGAAAAAACTTCTGGGAAAGGTAGTAGAGGAGATTTGGGCACCTTAGGCAAGATAGAAAGCAGATAAACTGTCAGAGATAAGTGTTAGAAAACTAGAATGTGCACAGGGGAACAGCAGGAGGGCAAAAAACTCTCAGTGGTGGAAGTTCTCAGTAATGTAGTAGATTTGGCAGCTAACTTTCAGAAATTTAGAAGTAGTACTGACTCAAGGGAGAAGAACACAAATTGTGGTTTTAATTGTTAGAAAATAAAATAATCATTATCTTGTAAAGATGTTTTGTGGGGTGGTCAGATACAGACCAGAAACTACAGACAATGTCACCCATGCAGGGTAGGACCAACAAGGTGACCCACTTAGTAGATGGCAGAAAGACTGTGGATGTCACCTCTCAGGACTTTAGTAAAGCTTATGACACCATTTCCACAACATTCTCTGGAGAATTTGGCTTTTTATGACTTGGATGAGTGCACTGCTCCCTGTCCAAAACACTGTCTGGATAGCCAGGGCAGAGTTGTGGAAAATGAAGTTTCATCCAGCTGGCTGCTGGACATAAGCGACGCTCCCAGGGCTCAGTTTAGGGGTCAGTCGTGTTCAATGTCTTTATCAATCAGTTTGTAGATAACACCAAGTAGGGTGGTAAGGCTCTTCAGAGGGATTTGGACAGGCTGGATTGATGGATCAAGGTCAACTACATGAGGTTCAACAAGGTGAAGGGGCAGGTCCTGCACCTGAGTGACAACATCTCCACGCAGTGCTCCAGACTGCCTGGAAAGCTGGCCAGTGGAAAAAAGCCTGGGGGTACTGGTGGACAGCAGCTGAACAAGAGCCAGAGGGTGCCCAGGTGTCCAAGAATGCCAGTGGCACCTGGCCTGGATCAGCAGGTTTATTTTTTTATTTTTTCCCTCACCAAAATTAGGGACTAGTGTTTTGTTGCTTTTCCTCCTTTAAGCAAAGAGGAGTTAGGTAAGAACTGTGGGATTGATTTCATCAGCAGGCCTGCAGAGATTATTTTATTATTTTGTTCTGTTTAAAGGTTTGAGGAAGTAAAGCATAATGACCACAAAAACACTCTGTGGCCTTAATGTATGTCATCTGCCTAATGCCCCCAAGAAAAAGTCATCATATGCTATACATTTAAACCTGCTTCTCCAATGAGGTTGCTTTTTTTGTTATTCTAAATTTTAAAAAATCACAGGAGTTATGTTCACAAAGCCCATTAACAAATAAGATTTGTGCTCACACTTCCTGCACACTGTTTTGAAAATTGATCCCTGAGGGCCTAATTAGCCATTATGCGCTTTTCCTACTGGAAAAGGAGAAGGAACTTTTATGCTTAAAATAACTTAGCAACCAAAATCTTCCAGAAGATGTAATCTCTCTTAGTCAGTATCTCACCTCCAAATTAAGGGGATCCCACAGGGCTCCATCCCAGCATCCAGTGAAAGAACCACACAGAATTACCCCACTGGATATCAGCATTTGTCATCTGCATAAAAAGCAGGAAAATTGTCATGTCTTCATCCTGACAGATGCTAAGTTCTCTTAACTTACATGGAAATTAGAGATGTAAAAGAAGAAGCTGTATCCCTCAAAAGAATGAGCTGGAAGTGTAGATGATTGCATGGAACACTGGGATACAAGAAGATGCCAAAGCAGAAAATGAGTGCAGAAAAGTGTGCTATGGTTATAAGGACTCGGATGCTCCACTTTAAGACCTCAATGAACACAGCAATGGGAATCCTAATTATTTTCTTCTCTCAAGCATGCTACTAATTTGTCCACAGCATTTAGCAATCAAGTGGCATTTAGAAAACAAGTGCTCAGCTCTACATAAAACAAGCCATGTCCCTCACTGAAATGTTTATGTGTGGGGAGATTCTTGTTGGAAAATTACTCAATATGCTTGGGACAGTAATTTTCCTGATCTTCAATATCCTTTTACTCCCACTGGCTTGCACTTTTCCTTTGCCCTGTTGAACCATGACCTGGACAACTGCTTTCCACAAACGGCAAAATGCTTGCCCTTCACAGATACCATAAATTTTGCAGGCAGAATCCTCCAATTTGGAATTGCTCTATCTTCATAAAAGTAAATTTTACCACACTGTCTTGGAATCCAATTAACTGTTTGACAAATGTTGGACTTTGGGATGTTTACTACCCACTCAGATGAAAAATAAAATTAAAAACATCTTATTTTAAAAATTGAGAAAAAGATTAGTTCAGTGCTTAATTCTGATATTTTACTTTTCAGAAAACAAATAAACAGTAGAATTTTATTGTGATACAGACTTCACAGATATTAGTAGATCATTTTAAAAGTATTGCAGAATGAAAATAATTATAAACAAGTTGTTCTTCAAGGAAAAAAAAATTCCATTCTGAAAAAATTCAGATTTATTGTTTTGGCCTTAGGGATGTTAAAAAAAATATATGAATAAAAACTCTGCCAAAATGTGTATATCTATTAGAAATTTTTTACTTTCAACAAATCATCATTTTCCATAAGGACTGTTTTGGGGAACATTTTAATGAACAAAATTGGATGAAACACATCTAGTGTGATATTAAGAAATATGAACATCTACCTTTATCTGAAGGTGAGTATTCCTAGAGGATGGATTAAATAAAAAACTGCATAAAGCAGTGTAGCCTTTTCTATTTTCAAGGCTAAACATTTGTTTTGACCAAGAAGTCTACCAGCAGAATTTTAGAGAAAGAGACAAATGAAAATAATTGAGTGGCTTAATTAGGAAGTCAACAGTAGCTGAAATGGTGGATGAATTACATGTTTTATAGCATGGTTCTAGTCAAACAGAAGACTTGCCAAATACAGATCCTTAGTGACATCTAAAGATCCTAAATGATTAATTACTGTTAATAGCAATGGAAATTTTCAAAGAATAAATGTTTTTTTTATCTTCCATAATCACACAGAAAAAATTCTAAGAGTAGCACTGAAGTAGCATAACTACAAAATGCAAATGAGCTATGTGTGATCACCCAAATATGACTATCTTGCTCTCTGCATTCCACCACAATTTACTTTTTTGATTAAATCATGTTAAAATAAAGAACAGCCATTCTGAATGCAAGTATTCTTGAGTAAGGTTAAAAGATTAGACAAACAGAACCAAAGCATAATCCATTACCAATTTATTTCTATTGTTGACTCATCCACAATAGACATAAATCTGGTACTTCACAATAATGGTTGCAAAAGGCACCCTGTGTTAATTTGTTAAACATGTTGGAATAAAATAACAGTGATAAAGACATTTTTCTCTTGGTTTCCTGATAATTAATGTTTCTTCTACATATCACCCAAGCTAAATTTATATCTTGGTATTTCCACCAATTTCAAGAGAGTTCAGGCATGTAGAACTTGAGTATTTTTCTTTTTTTTTTTTTTTAATAAGGAATTTTGTTCTAATGCCAATGCTGTTACTGCTATGAGAACACAAAAAGCATAGGGAGAGATAACCCCACCGCAGTGTGGAATCACATGTCCTATAAGCACTCGAGGAGCAGAGGGCAGTCTGGTTTTCCTATCAGAAATGCATATCACATAAAATACACAGAACAGCATTTTACTAGAGCTTACATAGTTTTCAATTTAATTTCAGATTAACTTCACATTTTATAGTTTATAACTAGCAAGGGTTTTAAATAACTTGCACTTATTTTGTGTTTTGCAATTATAATAAGGTTGGGTAATTATACAGAGAGCATTTTTGCCATTTATTTCTAATTTGAAACTTTCCCAAAAGCATGGAATCCAACTAAAGTATTTGCAATTCTAAAAGAAGAGGAATTAGCTATTTATAAATAGGCAAAATGATCAAAATCTCTTCTCAAACTGCTATCATTTTAAGAAAGGACCGTGGTGGATAAAACAGTAAAAAACTCAGTATATGTCAACAGTATTAAACAAAACAAAACAAAAAAACCCCAAAACCAAAAAAGTATTAAATTATGTTAAGTATATATAAAATATATGAGTGGCAGCAAAACTAGCTACAGGGTTAGCAACTTGAACCTCTTTTTTCTACTCCTTCCCTCATTCCTAAAGTAAATAGAATAATTATTTGACCAAAAATATTCAAAGAATGGAGAAGGGATATCAGTTATTCAAAAAACTTTATATGTGTGATGGTACAAGCAATATATGGGCAGTTACCAAAGGACAGGCACAGTTAGTTTACTTTGGCATAGAGTTCTTAGTTTGAAAATTGGAAAGTGCAAGTCAGATAAATGATGTTCTTTTATTAAAGCCTCAGCTCTTACACCAAAATGCTTGGATAGCTAGGAGACCTAATTTGAAAAAGTGCTATAAAATTAATCACGTATGACTGCTGGATTTTTGGATGTAGATTTTTTTTTTTAACTTTAACTATTTATAGGAGGAGCTGTCTTTAAGACTTGAATAGTTTTTTTCTGCCGTGACCAAACAGTATTTTCATAGATTTATAGTATTAAAAATACTGTATAACTACCTAAAGCTTTGGATAGTTGCCTCATCTTTTTGCTGTAGCAATCTGGATAATTGAATAATGAACCTGCCCCGTATAGATTAAACAAAATGTGTTTAGGATGGAAAATTAATTATGGAGGTCATTTCTAAAGAAAAATAAAATTAAAATCCAGCTGTTTGCAATACATCGTAATAGTGCCAAGCTTCTGGCTGTGAGACATTCAACAGGCTGTAACTTAGGTAAGAAAACTGCTGTCCATTCTCTTCTCTAATTTTTCCCACCATTTGACTTGCCTTCAGGAAATTCTTATGTCTAGAGCACAAAGCATAAATGTGCACAGCATGTTTTTGGCTCACGGGATTTAGGAAAGGGATATTCACTTTTCTGATGGAGTAGCTCAGACTCAGGAGAAAAATAAAGCTCTAAAGAATGCAGAGGCACTGTTTCTGGCTATGGCAAAACAGTATGAAAAATTTAACTGGAAAGACATCTGTTCTTGTGAGCTGTTGATCCAGGATAAGGGAGTGTTGTTTTTGTTTGGGGGTGGTGGGTTTTTTGGTACGTTTGTCTGAGCATGTCACAAGTTTAGCCCAGATTGTGCAAAGAACTTGGGCACTGTGAAGAAAGGTTATTCAGTTATGAATGTACCCTTACTTAACATGTTATGGTTTTAAGGTTAATTATTACAAATTGTATGGAACCCAGAACCTGAAATCTAGAGGAAATTTGTTTTATTTCTAGCAATTCTAGAGTCAATTCTTACCTGTATTCATATTATGTATTTACAAGGGTGTACATCATCTCCAAGGACTCAGAAACCAACTCAGGAACTTGTTAAACAGTAAGAATAATTGGCTAATTGTTTCCCTTATAATTTTGAAATAAACCACTTGACACAAATAAAAAAAAAAAAAAAAAAAAGGAAGCTGTTAACACCTTGACCTGCTCAGCATCCTCCCAAAAGTCAGGATGCACTATGAGATGCAGGAAGATCACACTGTTCTCTTACCCTTTTAGTGATGCAAGGAGTGTGCTGAGCGCTGCACTCCAGAGCTGCCATCCACAGTGAGACAAGGTCTTTAATATGTGACATCTGGCCTCCTGCCTCTTTTCCTATGCTCCCTGAATAGCAGATGGACCTCAATGCCACAAGTGTGACCAAGTCACTAGATCAAGCAACACTCCCTTAGAAATTATGCAGTGGTTAGCACATGCCCTCCAAAACTGAAGCTGAAGAAGCCTCCTGCGGAGCAGAGGGGAATATTATTTGTAGTTCCAGACCTGAGCATTAATCACAACAAGGTCAGACACATGAACAAACCCTATACATTTAAATTATTCAAAGCTATTAATCTGAGCTTGTAACACTACGTTTTCACCATGGCTATCCTTGCTTTTCCTCTCATAGTTTGTCACGCTTGTAGACTTGTTTTATCTTTGAGTACCAGTCCTTGCTAGCAGTAATAGGTTTTCCCTACATGAATCTACAGCATGTCCCATAAGGAATTTCTAATGCTGACTGGGCAGGTGGGTCACTACCTATAAATTTGGTTTGCATAGTACAAAATGTTGAAGGAAATGAAAATAAAAGCAACAACCATTCTCAGTAAAGGTCATATGAAATCTCATACAAGGAATTCAAAGTAAAACTTTAAAAAAATAAAATCAGATTTTGATAGAAACCTTTTCTCACAAAATATTCGCTCAACTCAGGTGAAAGGAGATGATTTTTTTTTCCTCACCAAATTTCCATTAAAATAGCAATCACTGACTTAAAGCAAGCTCAGATGGAGTTGTTTGAGTAGCTGCAGCCAACCTTCTTTGCATTTCACCATGTACAAACAAAGTACATACCTCATGCACTTCAGAGTGGTACAGAAAGGGAGAATTGAACAATCTGGAAATTTGGGAATATAGAATCTCACAAACATGACATCTATCAATTTTGTACATATTATTTGAATATGATGAATAAAAAATGCATTAAAATGTCGCAAGAATTAGTTCTCCGTCTGTAGGAAAAAAGGTCATTTTTGATGCTGAAGGGCTGAGTGATTGAGGGGATTAGTGAGCACTAAAAGCAACAAAAACCAGTTCATTTGACTATTCTGGACATTACATAAGGTTAATAAATGGTCTTAGCATAGTTCTCAAAGTGCAAGAACCCACACCATAAAACTGTTAACATTAATTGATACTTTTACAGATAGTCTCAGCTGAAAGGTCACACCATGGGAACACTTCCAGCTCTGAAGCATCACAGAGGCCTGAAGCTTATACACATTCTGCCTTTCCTGTGTCCGGCCAGACCTAGAGGTTTTATTCTCAAGGACTGTTCATTTGGAACTTGCTGTGAGCACTAAAACTTAAAAATATTTGCTAGCCTCTTCTACCTATAAATCCAAAAATAGAAACTTGGAAGGAAAAAGTCTTTAAAATTTACCACTGCCTTCTACTTTTAAGGGAAAGTATTACCAACAGAGAGTGGGAGGAAGATGAGTAATCCTGGCACCTATTCTATATTTCAGCTCTCTATATCCTTTATTGTTTGCCTAGCTGTTGCATAAATTCAGGAATTTACTATTTTCAAAAGTATATATCAACACGATATATATAGCGCAGTACATACCAGCTACTGAATTGTGTGAGCAACAAAAACAAAAGGCTAGGTTCTTCTCTGGTGCCCTGAACACAACCTGGCATGCTCTCACAACTCTGAATCCCACCTCACATCAGACCTGGAGTCACAGAAGCATCAGTTATTCTAAATATTTGCCCTAAAATAGGGATCCTGGGAGCAGTGTCTGTAGGAACTGAATACAGATTTCAGCATCCCCACTCGCCTCCCATCCTTGTGGGAGGCTGCAGCCTGCACACACACGTTCATTCTTTCCATGTGGGCAGCAGTCCCACCCGTGGAGCAGCCTCTCTTCACACACCCACCCTCCCTCTCACTTTATCCTCTCTCTTGTCGTCCTGGAGAAGAGGTGCAGGAGGAGAGGACAGGCACAGTTCAGTCTGGCTGCTGTGCTGGGCCCTGGCAGGGAAAAGAGCTGGCAGTATAAAGAATGTTCTGTTGGGAGTGGAAGATGCTAGGCTGAGTGGAAGATGCTGGGCTGAGTGGAAGACAAAGCTACCACTGAGCTGAGCATGTCCCCCTTAGCCCAGCTCGGGCTTCCCTCCAGCAGTGGGAGCAGCAGCAAACAAACCCCACTTGTGCCTGTGCAGCCACTCTTTATACACACATTTCACTCTGTTTCATGCATTCATGCTTCCCTCTGGGCCTACTGAGCATTATGTCAACCTGTGCACTCACGCAAGTCCTCGAGGAGGAGGACAGGATTTCATTTGGTCCTTCCTACCTGTCATGGGTTAACCCCAGCCATCAGCTAAGCCCCACATGGCCACTTGTTCAAACAACCCCCTCAGCCTGCCAGCTGGGAGGAGAACTGAAGGAAAAGAAGCAAATCTTTTGCATTGAGATAAGAACTGTTTAAAAATTGAAACACAATAAGGTATAAAAATAATAATAGTAATGAAAGGGAATGAGAGATAACTGAGAGAGAAGCGATGCTCAATAAAACCTCTTCACCACCCAATGACTGATGCTACTCCCATGGGCAGTAATGACCCCTTCCAGCCAACTCCATCCAGTTTGCATACTGGACATGATATTTTATGGATTATTCCTTGGTCTGGTTCAGGTCAGCTGTCCTGGCCATGCTCCCTCCCAGTTTCTTGTGCCCCTCCTCACAGGCAGAGCATGAGACACTGAACAGTCCTTGACTGAAGGCAAACACTGTTCAGCACCAAAACACCCGTGTGTTTCCAACATTGTTCTGATATTAAATCCAAAACTCAGCAGTGCACCAGCTACCCTGGAGAAAATTATCCCACCAAAACCAGATTACTACCACTGAAACAGATTGTTCTGCCATCTTTCCTAGACAAGGACAGTACCCAGTGATGGAACTTACAGAAATGTTTATGAAAAAAAAACAAATAAGATATCAGGAACATTGAGAAAAAAGCTTCTGAGAGCAGAACACAAACAAGATATTAATTCTCAAACCTTGTTGTTAAGGCTCTCCTGCACAAAGTAGACATCAATCTGAAATGTGATAAACAGTAGTGTGACATGGATATTGAAAGATTCTTTCTTGCAAAAAGGGAGCAGGTGGTAATTCATAGTACACGAGGCTGTTTATTAGCTCTGAATTGTCATATGAATTGTTCATAAATGACCTTCAGATGCCACCATTCACAAATTCAGAGGTCTATGTTTGGAAAAGTGAGTAATCTTAGAAAGATAATTAACATGTTCTGTATGTTATGTACTGATTATTATTTTCAAAACTTCAGAGGCATTAAAATGTTAATTAATCTTAGGACAGTTTTAAATGTAAACAAGTATTTTTCAGTCCATTTTTGACCTCTTAAAAAAAAAAAAAAAGTAGAATTGATGAACTGAAATGTGTTTACACCAAGCAAGCAATTCACTCTCCCTCTATCCATCACCAATTTATTGACAACTTTCATTTTACTATTTCTACTTTATATGATGCCAGTTTAGTTCCAGTGCATGACACCTCCATGAAATATTTCTTCTACTGCCTAGAAATAGAGAAGGGACATGGATTTCTGTTTAAATGGCAGTGACACATTGACAGCACTCAACACTCCAGCCTTACCAAACACCAGCTTGAATAGAGATATCGAAATCCAGGTACCATATTTTTGGTCATATCATTTGACATTATCTTCCTGCAACCCCTAAAAAATATTCCTTTAAGAAACAGTGAGTTAGGATGCAGACAGAATAAGAGCTCTTCAATTCTGGAAGAAGCAATAAACAACAGAATGACAGAAACCTTGCTATAGCTTAAATATCTCCAGTTTCCTTAATCCATATCATGAAGATTTTTTTCCCTGTTGCCTTCAACAGACAGTCATGGAGTAACCTATATAGTTTTCATAAACCTATCAAGTTTTAACCACTGAAAAATAAGGCTTTGACTTTAGGATTGGGTTGGATTTTTTTGGTTTTCTTTTGGTGCTGTTGGATTTTTTTCCCCTGTTTTAAAATTGGGAAGTACATATAATGGCTTTGTAATAAAAGGCCTACATTTAATACATATCAGCATCAGTTTTCACCAGGGATATGAATATGTTTGCATGTGAAACTGTTTCCTATAGATTGATTACAGCTTCATACTGTTTTGTTTTCAGATAATAGTCATAACTGTTATAACTACAAGGACAGGAATTATTTTATTAAAATAAATTCACTCTTCTATAAATGCCAGTGTCACACCAGCCAGGTTTGCATAAAATACAAAACTGCTGACAAGAAGGGTTAAGCAACCAAAATATATCAATGCTACGTCTCAACATAATTGTCTAAATGTCAGCTGAACCTTAGAGGACTACCTTTCCAAATCTTAAAACTAAATATGATTAATAGAAAAAAGTTAAATATCAATCTCTAGACACAGAATAATGTTTTAAAAGGCTGGGTTTAGAGATAATTAACTAAGGATCCATTTGAGAAAGGTTATAAGTCTCAAGTAGCACAGTCAACATTTTGAATGTTATTAATCCTAAGATTTTAAGCTATTTAAACATTTAGATCTCATTTAAATACCCTCTCTTATATGTGATTTGCCATATTAGCAAGGTCATTTGACAACAATTTTGCACAATTGATGTAAATTACATTACAGATGAAACTCTACTATCAACTATGTGATTAAAGTCAAAAATGAAGAAAGATCCAAATGCAGTAAAAGCCAAAGCTTGAAAATATCAAGATCTCTCTGAAACATGTAACAGTGTCTTAGGGTCCAAAAAAGTAATAACTGATGGGTGAATATGATTTGTAGCTGCATCTGTCAATACATATGCATGGACATAAATGCATATGTACATACCCATAAAACAATGTCAAAAGTAATATCAGCTTATGCTGCAAATTATTTGAAGACCACATGTGAGCCATTGAAATTTAGTCCTCCTGCTTATGGTACTCTTTAGACATAAGATCACAAGCATGAAAAGTTAATGGATCCCCTAACTCCTCGTGCAATGCACAGCTTGGATGGAAATCATTTATGAAAAGCTTCTCCATTTTTTATTCCCCTTCATTTTTTTTATGTGTAGTTCCAGCTATTATTAGTGGCACACTCTTAAAACACTGTTCTAAAAACAGAAACTTAATTCACACATTTCTACTGCATGACGGCTTCCCAAATACCAATTTATTTCCCCAACTCTCACCCCTCTAAAATGATGGGGATGTATTCATTATTATATACATTTTAAAGAGGGTTTCTGCATCTCAGGGAGTTTAAGGTCAAAAAGCATCAAGTGATTTTGTATGTGAAGTTTGAGAGGTGGTTAGAAACTGATTTTTCAGCATCCCTAATGTTAGATAGCACTTTTTATGTTTATGGATTTATTGACTACAGTTTTAGTTCTGATTTATAAACACTTGTCCCAGGCCAGGCAGGAGCTGGAGGTTGTTCTATACCAGCTCATGCCATTGCCAGGGGTGTGAGGGAGGGAGTCTTTCCAGAGGAAGGTCTATCTTGCTGTTGGAGAGGATGCAGTCGGGTCATGGGCTCCATGGTGAACACTTTGTCATGTGAATAATTTTGTACACCTTTGTTACTAGGGTTGCTGTTCATGTCATGTTTTGTTTGTTTGTTTGTTTGGGGTTTTTTTTTGTTTGTTTGGTTGGTTTTTTTTCCTTATCTCACTGCTGTTTCCAGTAAACCATTCTCATCTCAGTTCAGGAGGGGTGAGTGACTCATGGTTTTTGTGGGAATACTTAATTGGAGAATACTGTTCCTAAAATGTGGCATTTTGCACATAAGACACCAGGGAAATGAAGAATCTTGTTTACAAGTGAGAAAATTCAGGTCAAAGTTATTTGATAGCACAAAATAACATTCCATGTCATAGATAGGAATAAACTCCAGTTTTTTCAAAAAGATCCAGCTGCTTTCATAGTCAGACCTTCCTTCACTTCACTGCAATCGCTTTCCTCATTCAAAATTACTCAGTAACAACTCAACACAGGTCCCAGGAGGTGTAATGGCCTTCTCAGCCTGATTAACCCATAGAACAGCTCTACCCTGAGCACTGGCTGGGATGGAATCATGAGGAAAAAAAGCTGGATGTGATCATTGACTTTTGTCAGGGTCATCATACCTAGGTAAGAGAAATAAGTCAAGAATCTGCTTCTCCAAAACAACTCACCTGGCCTGCTGCCTGGCCCTTACCACCTCAGACATACACAGATTTCCTGCTCTCCTAACAAACCCTGCAGTCCCCTCCTGCAGGGCAAGGTGCAACCTAAACCTGGAAAAAACTGGCAACTACCAGGCCACTCAGATCACCAGAGAAGTTGCGTAAAATAAAGTGGTTTTAAAGGGATTGCACATCTTATATGTTATGTCTGGCAATAATAAACAGCATTCAAAGAGAAGAAAAATGTGTGGGAGTGAAACAAATGTAGGGAAGCTTTACTTGTAGTTTGGGGAATATCAAGAGAAATGGTTGAGGCTATCACACATTTATACTAAGGGCACTAGAGAAAAAATTGGAGGGCAATGAAATTAAAATGAAGGAATTGAAAATGGAGACTAGTAGCCTATATCAGAGAATTTACTCTGAAAATTTTATTACCCCTCACACTTTAAAATCAAACCAAAGTGCTGATAGACAACATAGAAAAGATCCCATACAGTTGCAGTTCCCCAAAAGGAAGACAGACCTCATCAATGCACCACAGCAAATGTAACAGGAAATGTGCTGTTTGAATTGCAACTTTTGCCTTGGTGTGACCTGAGAGTAAATGGTGATGAATGGTGGTCAAATCAAAAATAAATTAAATGGCAATACAATGTAGTGGGCATGTTCTTTAGAAGAAAAAAACCCACAACCCTTCTGTGGTCTCTTCTCTTTGCAAATCACAGCAAAACCAGTGTGGAGTAATTGAACCATGAAACTTTCCCTTGATTAATCAACCAGAGAAAGCTTTCTCACTTAAATACACACTGTATTCCTACAACTGCTTAGTCAGAGCTTCTAATCAGACAATGAGCTTAATTCAAACAAACTGTAGAGTCCTCTTTTTTTTTTTTTTTTTTAATTGGATTGAAGTGAGCTAGTGGAAGAAATCCTCTAGGACAGAATCATAAGGTTCTTCTTTCTAAGTTCAGTCACTTTTCAGAGATATAGGTCAAGTCTCTCCAATTCTTTTTTTCCTTTGGTTGCATGCCACACAAGCATAAAGAACTATCAAGGTGAAATAGGAAGGTTGACATTCACCCAAATACAAAGCCAAGCTGCTTTTCAAGTAAATCATCAAAACATGATCTGTAATCCCCCTTCTGTCACCTGCAAAAGGATGAACCCCAGGCATTCCAAGACATTAAATGCAATAAAATGCACCACTTCATCTGATAAAATATCACAGACAGAAATTCAGGCTTCTGTCTTAGTTCTATCTGTATATAATCCAGGGGGCAAGAAAACTAAGATATAAAAGTTAGAGAAGTATCCAAGGAAAGTGGGTAAGGAAGAAAGATGATTCATTCCAATACCAATGCATAGTTTTTAATCATCCTAGAAGCTAGATCTTATCAAAGCACGAGTCTTCATGGAATATGATCCAGTATTGCTCTCACTGTGCTTTCACTTGAGTCTATGAAGTTAAAACTATTGCATCATTTATGGGCAGTGGTGGATGATTTCCTGCAGAGTGTAGTCTTGGAACAAGAGGTGAAAAGAATAAATCACTTGAGAAGACTTCAGCTCTTATCACTACAGCTGAGTGTCTAAAATCATTTAGGTGATATTAATAAGGATATTCCGGCTTTTGCCTACACAACTGTGCAACTTTCATTGGGTTTGACCAGGCAACCTTAAATATAGATGGTATGATATATCACCAAGGAGTAAGCATCATGAATCAAAGCTTTTGAACCTTCATGTAACTGGATCCTTTTGTTCTCTCTGTGTAGTACAATGTAGTACAATGTTTCCCAAAGTCACATCATGCTGATTTATTCCTAAATACAAAAATTCCCAAGTATTCATTCCCTGACCAAGAGAATATGCATGCTGGAAAACTCCACTCGGTATCACTGAAGCAGAAATTTTCAGGTCAGTTATTCCTCATTCCTTAACTTAGCAAAGGAACTACAAAGGAAAATGGGATACTACCTGTAGCCACTTAGGGATCTCCAAACGTGTTCCAAATCTTAGCTCCTTCTCTGCTGATGGAGAGAAAGGTGCTTGAAGTGCCAGCGGACAGGTTGATATCGATGCTATTTTTCTTTCTTTCCAAAAATCGGAAGAACTCTTTTCTTTTTGGAACACACCCTTAATTTTGTTCAACATGTAGCAGAATAAATTAAGAGGGAGGGAACTATCTGGCTACCATTTAAAGCAAGATTAAAAAAAAGAGTGAAAAATTCTCACTCTCACCACTCTATTACAGGTTCAGTCTCTGGGCACCTTGCCAGTGTGCAGGACCACACTTACGTGTGACATAGTCTTGTGTTTCAAACAGATTAGTAGCCAGAATCAAAGCATCTGGTGTTGGCTGTGCAGAACCACTCTTCATAATTAGTTTAATATTTTATACCAGGACATATTTCATGTGTCTTAGCCTACTAATCCACTATTATACTCCGTGATGCTACTGATCTGTGTTCCTCATTCATCCATTCACTGTGACTGAAGGACATCAGTTTTATTGTTTAGTGTCCACAGCCTTTGCCTGATGGAGATGGAGGAATGTAGACTGACCATGTGACATAATAAATCCATAGGGATTAGTGATGATGTATATCACTTTCATGCTTGTGAGAGCACTGACACTGTGATATTACTCATTGATAATGATCCAGCATCTGCACCTCATTTCTGCGGAATATTTCTCTACATCAGCTTTTTCCACTAACTAGAACAACTGTTTCGGGGTTGTGTTTCCAGTTTTCTCCGGTTATTTTCAAAGTTACACACAGTTTGGGGACTGCTTCAGCCAGCAGCCTCAGCATATTGACCAATATTTCTTTGGCTTCATGTTTGCTATATCACAGCTTTCATTTTACACTTGATGTGCTATGAATCTCCCTCTGCATATGTGACCATGTGGGCTTTGGTAATAGCACTTTGCCAATTACTGTTCACAGCTGCAGATCTTTCCCAATGGCATTCCCTTGATGCACAGAATCTTAGGCTCTTTTTTCAGGGTATGCCTCACACCAGTTGTGTTGCAAACATGTTATAGGAAGAACTAACTGGCACATCCCAATTTTGGCTAATATTTCTATAAGACTTTGCATCACTCTTTTTTATTTAATACAATGGGCATACCTGTCCTAAGGGTCAAGAAGAGGTATGAGAAGGGTACTACAGATAATTCCTATCTAAGTGATTTATTGGAATTGCCAATGCTGCCTTTACAGTAAAGCGTCAGTGATAGGGGCACAAGGGCTTTTAAGAATTATCCTGATATTTTTATAGTCATCTGCCAGGCTTTCCCAAATCCTTAAGATGAAGCAGAGGGGGAATGTGAGGAGCTGGTCTTCAGTGATTTCTGTCAAAGAATTCATAGTATTTGAGAAGCCTGCGGCCAGATCTTCAGTGATTGTGAAGAGGTAGAACCCCTCAGCCTGTTCCCAGATTGACTCTTCTCCCAGTCTTTACTGCAAAGACAATTCCCTGCTTCAAGTCAGGAGATCTTGACTCCCTGATTCCAAGCAGATTTATGTTAACTGTTTTCAGCCATTGCTTTAGAGTATAGCCAGAGTTTTAACACATGGGACATGATAAAGCTTCCTGGCCTTTCAGCCAACCTGGGTACAAGGCAGGCAAAGCTATGGGATTGTTTTAGCTCCTTCCAGTAGTCAGATATCCTCATATATTTACATCTGCAGATTTCAAGTGTTCTCCTGCCAGAGGAGCACTGATTGTCTCAAAGCAGGTTGTAGAACTACGTATGGAAGAGCTGTCTGAATAGGCATGGTGACAGAGCGCAGATGAAATGCATGTGAAAGGTCTGAATTTTCATAAGGGAGCATTAAGAGTGCAGGCTGTGATGTAATACATAAATTCACAAAGAAGAAAAGAACATATTGTTAGAGAAAATTTCTATATGCAAAAATAAAACTGACAAGTTTTATTCTGTCAGTTACAGAGCACTACTGGCAGATTATGTTATGGGAGAAAATGCTTCACTAATGCAGTTAATGTTGTATTATCTCAGATGTATCTAAATTGCTTTCATTATTCTACACCACACAGCCTGAATGCTCCTATTTTGTCGTGTCCTTGTTTGCTGGGCTGTTTTTAACTTTCAGCTGGAGAGACCAAGAACTAGAAATGAAATTCTTGAACACTTGTAGATGTCATATAAGCAGGTGTAAGCATTTTCTCCTGCCAAAAAATGGGTTTTTTTATATTAACTGGATTTGAAGAATTATTTAGACAGGTATTTGCAGTCCATTCAAGGTAGCTGGTGGTTGTCCTTGTTCAGTATCTGAGTATTTCTAAGACATATTTATTTTATAGTACCAAGGAAAGCAATGAGTCTCTATGAACCCTTATTTAAGTACATTGTACAAGCTTAAACGTTTTATGCCACCTACAGTGGAATAAAAATCTTCTGTCCTGTTTAATTTCAACTCTGGTGCCTCATTTTTTTTATTTTCAGAGTAATTTTATTTCAGCTGAAGCTATTGTATTCCAAACTACAGCAGGAGGTGGTACAAAAACTCTAACAGACATTAGATAGCTCAGAAAACAGGTAGGAGCATCAGTGCTTCAGCTTCTCAATACTGAAGGGCCAAGGAATCTGTTCCAGTGGCATAATGCAAATACTATCTGCTTCTAAGCTATTTTAACATCCAATAATAACTCTGCTCTGGGTCTGAAGCAATAGAGAGACACACTGAAAATACAATCATTTCAGAATTGAAATACTTTAGAATGTAGAACTGAGTCTTTACAAACGTTCATGGCCAATATTTTGCAAAAGCAAGCAACCCTTTATCACTCTTACCTTTGCAGAATCCAGCTCCTGAGATGCACAAAAGGGTTGTGTGAGCAAGCCCCCAGCTGAGAGGGGGGCTGGTGGTGGGAGAAGTGCTCCTCCCTTTCCCTGTCTGCCCAGCTGCTTCACACACAGCTCTGGGAGCAGAGAAGCAAGACTGGAAATGGCTCCAGGTGTGCAGTGGTGAAATTCTCTTCAAAGACATGAACAGGAAAAGAAGCAGCAAGAGCCATAGAAACCCCCATGGCTGCTTTTTCTAGTAGTTTTAAAATTTCTTTTAGCATCTAAACCCAACAAAGCACCTCTGATACGTTGCATCTGAGGTTGTCTCTTGCTACAGCATGACTTGCATTATATTGCACTGGTTTAGTCACTTACTTATCAGTGTCAATCAGTTTCCCCACTCATTAAGGAGAGTTTCTTCACCTCTTTTGCAGAGGAAACAGGGATTGAGTTGAAGAAGGGAAAAAACAAACAAACAAACAAACAAAATCAACAAACTCAGAGCCACTACTGTATATTTATTTAGAAACAGAAACAAACATTGCCCAGTTCCAGTACATTTGTTGTTTACCAAGAGCACTGTAGCCTCAGTTCAGTTTTTTGTGTTACCCATCTTTGTGCACTCATTAAAGTGAAATATGGTAAATGGATGCCATGGCAGCCCAAAATGACAGCTGATGTGTGAGGAAGGGTAATGGACCCTTTTACCCTTTATGCCTCAATCCCTCATATGTGCATTTAGGGAGGATAGAGTGGTTAATTGTCTCCCTAGATACTAAATAATCCATCATATGGATCCTTATCATCCCATCCAGAGGATTTTGTTAATTTTTAAATCTTTTCACTGAAGAATCCTTAGTTCTCCCTTTGTCTTTGAGATAATGATATTTACCCCAAATAACCCTAACCCTAACCCCAAAACCCCCATGGTTTCATTTCTCACTTTGGTCTTTATCTCACGGGACCTTTTTTTTTCTTTTCTTCTTCGTTTTTTTTTTTTTAACTTTTTTATTTAGAAATAGTATTGGCCCATAAATTAACAGAATCCTAAACCAATCTAAGGATTTGGAAGATGCCAATAAAATAAATTATTCATCATTTCAGTCCTATAAAAAAAGATTTCTTTGCTCTTTTATAAAAAATTCTGCTCTGTGAAATTAATTTCTATTGTAAACTTACATACAAGCAGTGTAGTAACAATGTACAATTGCATTGTTATATATAATTTTTGTAGTAACAGAGATTTGTACACTGTAGCTCAACTCTGCCTGAAATGTTTTAACCTTTCCAAGCTATATACAGTTCATAGTAAAGTACTGTTTTTTAGTCACTGGATAATAATTTAAACTTGTAAATAATGTTACTTCCACTGTGGAGCTTAGAAGAAGTATTCAAAAAAGGAATCCTTTTACTTTTGGATTATTACACCCATTTAATTGGAAAATCACCAAGCCCCTATTACAGGAGAAAGTAGATTATTCACAGAATTGGAGGACAAAAATCTTGTAACTGAAAAGAGTTATTCAAACCTCCCACCCCAAATGAAATTATTGTAATGTCCCAGTCCTGAGAGCTGGTAGTCATGTGCCTAATGCCAGGTTTGCATTAGTTTGCTGGTCTGGATTTGACCCACAGAGTAATTCAATAGTCCTCCACTTTTTGTTACAGAAAATTTATGAGTGTAGGATGAAGGGGTATTAGATATCTGCATTTATTCCTCTGGTGGTTTGGGATCTATTTTAAAAGACTCTGACTGCTGGCATTATTAGTGAATTAATTGCTTCTACTCGGTCTCTTCATAGACAATTATGTAGCATTGCCTCTCAGAAGTCTGTAATGAAAGTTATGCTGAAACCCCAGCACTGCAAAAATCATTTTACTGGTTTTGAGCCAAATGATAGAGCATTTTACATGTGAAGGAGGAGCTTTGTGAAGCTTACTTTTAAATCTAGAAAATTGTATATTGCATCTATAAAGAAATATGTTGGAACTAAACAACCAAGCAATTCAAAAGTCATATATTTTTATTTCACACACATGCATATATATTTTACAGATTTTGAGAAACTAACTATATTTATGAATATTCCATACATTTATTGGAAGTAATACTATAGTTTTTCTACAGTTACAAAAAAAAAATAAAATCTGAATTGAACCATCTTTTAATTACTAATCAAAACTCATAGAGATTATTTCTAGTAGGAGGATACCTACAATGAACATAGCCCAATAATATCTACTCTTCCTAATGTGGCAGTTCACTTCATTAATGTGCCAAAACCAGATGAATCATAGGTCTATAATTATGCTATTAAAGACAACTAGAAGTGGATAGATCATATATGCCTCAAAGACTCCATCTTTTAAAACAAGGAGGGGAAAAAAAAAACAATACAGTAAGATCAGGGTATGTTAGATACAGAAAAATCTTATAGTGCAAATATCCACAGCTGAAGGAAACTGAACAAAGGTAAGTATTTTTCATTATTCAATCATAGACACTGGAACCTTCATAATCCTAGGTATGGTGCTAATAAAATAATAAAAAACATGTTTTTAAATGTGCCCAAAAATTTTATTTTTTTTAAGTTGGAAGTGGGAGTAAAACAAAGCACAAAGGAAAGAAACACAGGGGAAAGAAAAGGCAACAAAATTTGATATCCACGGTCGCAGCTGGATAGAAGATTGAAATGACCAAAGGCAGCTTCTAAATGAGAAATTATAAAACTGCAGGCTTGATTCATAAATATAGTCTGCGAAATCAAAATAATTTAGCAGTATAGTTTAGTTTAAGTTTGAAATTTATTTATGAAAACTCCTGAATCAGGGTCTCACTAAGAATAATAAATAGGAATAGAAAGAAAACATGATTAGTCAAATAAGTATTCTTAAAAGGAAGCAAAGGTGTACTGAAATAACACAGTAAGCAGATTGTGGAAGAAATAAAGGAGAATTTAAAAAACATGGTATGTACAAGTTCAGCAAAAAGGCCTAATAGTAGGCTTGAAATTATCCACCTGCAAAATGTTTGGCTATACTGCTCCCCTGATGCTGAAAAATCACTTTAGATGGAAAAAAAAAAGTTTAAAATAAGAGAAAAATCAATAGCAGATAGTAGAGGAAAAATAATAAATTGAAAATAGGACTGCCTCTTATGTTAAGAAACCTCTGTAGAGCTGTGAAGGAATAAAGAAGCTTTAGTTCTAATAAGGATAAAGCTTTTTAAGAAAAAGCTGGTGACTGAGAAAATGTAGAGAAGATGCTTCCCTCCCCAGCTTCTCTGAAAACCCATTCAAACAGAATAAAACCTGATAAAGTGTTATATTTCATAAGGGATGTTTACGCACCAGAAAAGGGGACATAGCTTACATCTCACATATGACAGATCCTGGAGAACACATATGAGCATTTCCTGTTTATCTTCAAGATGCGGCAGCTTGGATGGGAACAATAGCATCCGGAAACTTTGCTGCCTCCAGCAGAACTTGGCATAAATATGAACGGCTTCAAAGGCCTCAGATGACAAATGAACTCCTCAGGCAAGTGAACAAAAGGTACCAGGATTATCCAGTTAAAATTTTGGGGCAGCTCTATGGTTGTCATGGTCTAACCCCAGCTGGCAGCTCAGCCCCACCTGGCCACTCTCTTACTCTGCCCTGGTGGGATGCAGTGAGAATCAGGAGGGTGAAAGTGAGAAGTCTTGTGGGTGGATTTTAACAGTAAAGTAAAATTCAGGCATGTAAGCAAAGAAAAATGGGAAATTCATTCACCACTTCCATGGGCAGGCCAGGCAGGTGTTCAGCCATCCCTAGAGAGCTGGGCTCTAACACATATAGTAGTGACTTAGGAAAACAAATACCATCACTGCAAACATCCTGCCCTTCCTTTTTTCTTGTGTGCTAAGCGTGATGACATAGGGGACATCCCTCGGGACAGATCAGGTCAGCTGTCCTGGCTGGGTCCCTTCCCAGTTCCTTGCCTTCACTGCTGGAGTGGTGTGAGAAGCAGCAAAGGCCTTGGCTCTGTGTAGCCCCTGCTCAGCAGTAAATATTATCAATACAAATACAAAAGGAAATATTATCAATACAAATCCAAATCAGAGCCTCATGCTGGCTACCGTGAAGAAACTTAACTCTATCCCACCACCAAACCAATACAATTGTACATTGCAAATGGAAGTATTGCTTCAAATTAATTTCTTTAGGTTCTCTGCTGACATCTTGACAAAAAAATTCTGAACCTTTTGATAAGTGGCAGTGTATAGATGACATAGCTCATTCAGGAGAATCTAAGTGGAATTTTCAGAATCACAGAAATTTATTGTTTAAAACAACTTATTTGGGCCACTCCTGTAAGGAACATTCATGACTAAGAAGAGATACACATAACTGAATACCTCATTTAGTTATTCTGGTAGAGAAGTGACCATCTGAAAGTTTATTAACAGGGGTAACAAACACCTCTCAACTACTCAAAGAGCCACATGTATGGATAATGATTAATTATCATATAGTATAAAATAGAGAAATACATAATAGAGCTAGATTACTAGTCAGTTTTTCCACCACATTAATAAAACCAGTTCATATTTTGCACAGTATTCTTGGGTGAATTTTGGGTGTGAGGTTAAAAGAAATCAACAAACATTAGATGAGATAATGCAAATGGCTAGAGCAGAATAATTTAATAATATGTCTTTGTCAAATAGCTCAAATTATCTCATTCCCTTTCTCAGAAAGGCTTCTGGTAAGAGTCTGCAGATTTTAAAAAGGAACAAAATAGGAACTCTGAAAATCCATACAATTTCAAAAGTGATAGAGAACTTTTCTGAAGTTTTCCTTTTTAATCATCCTGTTATATGATACAGAAGACACATTTTTCCTCTATTTTGTGGGATACAGATTAAAAATTTTCAGGGGAGAGCTTTGTGCAAAGAGCATTGCTCTTGCTTCCATGCACCTTGCATTTAAGGTTGCCCTTTTGCCTGGCTGAAAAACCACTCCTGAAAACTGATCATCTCAACACCAGCTCCAGTCTTCAGCATAAAACCCTGGGCAGCTGCAGAGACCCCTCCTAGTCTGGGGAGAGTGGAAAGAATCACAATTTTATTAATTGATAAATATTAATGTTAATAATATTAATGTTAACATGATTATATATGTTAAGAAATGTACAGCCACCTATCAAACAATTGGATGATTAAATATATATGTGAAGCCTGAAAGGAATATGTTTTTTAAAAAGGGCAACAGGAAACAAAAGCAGTGATCATGTAACGCTGCCAGCAGCATCAAGCCTGTGTGATTAGAAGGTCAATATGCCTGTAGCAGCAAAAAAGTATATATTGTGAGAAATTACAGAAGGTATGTTGTCATGTCAATCCCCTTCATGCAGTGAAAGGTCAGTGATCCACTGTGGAAGAAAGATGACAATTTCTGTGTAAGACTGACTGACAGCACAGGTGCTGTAGGACATCGTGTCTGGTGTCAAAAGACCAGTGGACAATAAAACAGTTTTAGCTTTATTTTAGATTTTGGAGCCAAGAGCAAAGTAAAGTCATGTCCGACTTTCATGAAAAATGGCACCTGAAACATTTTGTTACATATTTATAACCCCTAATAACCCTTGTAATTAATTGTGTCAATAACCCTTTCAGAGGAAATGGATAGGGTTGCTTTCTGTACACAGTTTAGTCCTGCAGCTTTCAGTGTAGCTATTGACAGGCAAGAAGAAAATCTGTGGTTGTCAGAGTTTACACTGGCCAGCTGGGAGGAAAAGGAATAAATGTGAGCAACACATTTGTACTACTGTAGTATTTGAAGTATTGTAATGGACCACACCCTGTCCTGCTTTACCTCACTTTCTATGGGTTTGGGGTGGAGGGATTTGATTTCACCTGTTAATTTCTGAAGAGTTTGCTCTCCCAAAAACAAAGGTCCTGATTGTCTTTAGATATATAAACCACACGACAAATAACTCCACTGATGCAAAATAAAAGTTTAAGAAGAAGCAAATCCTTACTTTCCAGCTGTCCCCGGCGCTTGGATAAAATGTAGCTCAGAATTCTCTTTTTACCTGTGAGTCAGTCTCACAAACACAGTGCCTCGTTACTGTCCTTGAGGAATGTTTTAGAGCTCCATCAGGCTTATTCAAACAATGCATAAGAGTTCTTAAGCAGAACTCAATTACTGTTCAAGTGGAAGAATAGGTAATTGGACAACACTCATCAGTTTTGGAATAAATGATATTAGGTGCCAGATCTGAAAAGCAAACCTTTGGGTTATAATAGAAAAGGGAGATTAATTTAATGAAAGACAAAAATTTCCAGTTCTCCTAGGTTAGAAATAATGAAACAAAAACTTTTCACTGTATTTCAGATAGGAGTAAAAGAGAAGGTGCATGTACACTTGGCATTTTAAATTATCTAAGCTACTTTCAAATGAGAAAAGGAACCATGGTTAGGAGTTTCTCAAATTATTCTTGTATCAAAAAGGTTTCATCCCTATGTAACCTTTATCAAACCATGGCTCAGAAGAAGTAATAATATGAAGTTTTTATGAGTGCAGATGGGAAACTGAAATCCATTCACTAATTTTATTCTACTTTAAATTAATTTCTAAGTAGAAGCATTGATACAAACATACCTAAATGGAGGTGTGTGCATATATTTTCTCAAATGTACTTTTAGTGGTAACTTTTTCTCAACTCTCATTACAATGTCTCAAAGAAATGTGGACAATTGATTTTTGAATGAAACAATAAAAAATAGAGATTCCTAAACTGTTTGAAAAAGAAAGAGACAAAATTATAAGAGAAATTTAGTCTATATTTCTATATTTAATCTATCGTTAACACATGGTTACTAAAATAGAAGGGATATGTTGCATGATTACTGCTTCTTTTAAATATACTAAAGCTGAAATGTTAATCAAACTCCCCAAAATATGAAATCTGAAGTAGCCTCAGTTCACATCTTGAAATACACTAATAAAATATTTCAAAGAAAGCTGAGGTTAATGAAAAGTAGTGGTGATATGCATAATGTCACAGCTAATTTTTTGTGAAAATAAGATTCTGAATAAAGACAAAATACAGTTTGCAGCTACATAATCAAGTATATTTGGCCCTGCACTTTTTATTCTGAAAGAATGCAGCTTCTGAGGCAACTAATTTACTTTTTATGAATTCACAGTCCTAACAGAACCGTGTTGCCAAGACTAGATACTGTGCCCATATATACATAATATATAATCAGACTTTATAGATAAATGTTTGGTATGGATGGGTGATACATTTTCAGATTTAAATAATGACACTGATAATTAAAAAACAATATAAAAGGTATGGGTAATTGAGACACATACATTTTACAATAATCAACTTAGAAGCACAAAATGGATCTGCTCAAATGTTTTAGAAAATAAAAAATTGAAAAATACCCCAATAAATTTAAAGGATTTTAGATTCAAAATAGTGCAGGCTCCCTTTTGCTGTTGCAGATGTTGTTACATTTTAGATGGTATAGTAAAATATTCATTCCACTATACCATCCAAAATGAGGATGGTATAGTGAAACAAATATTTTACTGAGGGCTGGATGTGACCTTGGAGCCTAATGACTTGCGCAGTTACCCAGGATGAGGAAAAGTGGGGATTCAGTTCCTGCACTAATGAATGTCCATGTTCTATATGCAACAATAATTGTACAAAATGCATAAATATTCATAGGGTTGAGACTCTCTCTCCTTGCAGATGAGTGTTCTCATGCTCAGGTGAAAGCCATGCTCGATTTTCTTGTCAGTGTGTGATTTGACCTCATGGTTTCTCTGGTGATGAGGTGGGAGAGGTCAGTGCTTTGGCAACTCTTCAGTTCACTGCTCATTTAAATTGGGCTTTGTCAAAAGAGAAAATGCACACAGATTTACATGTACTCTCTTCCTTAATATGTCTTTAGCTATTCCATCCTAACAGGATATTGTATTTCCAATACCCTATTGATCCTACTGGACTTTGGGCATTTAAAGGTATGGATCAAACTTTAAGAGAGATCCAAATAAAGAAAAAGAAGGCACATCAGAGGAAATATATTCCTGTGAGTGAGAAGAAGACCAAATCAGAGTGTTCACAGACACCAAGTATATGTTGCATTTCATCTATTTTCCACAGTACACAGTTCCTTTTGAAAATTGCAAGAAAAAAATATCTGGTTTTACTGGAAGCAAAACTGAAGTAAGAACTCCTAACTTTTTGTTAAGTTTATAAACCATTTTCCCCTATACAAGTACTGAGAAAGCAAGTTACAACTTTGCTTTTACTGTCTTCAGAATAGAAGTTTCTGAATAGCAAGTTAACTTTAGCAGCAGGGTCAGTAACATTGCCATATTGATCAATAATGGTGTCTCGCTTCTTTTTATTCCCTTTTTTATTATCATTCAGCAGTGTCACTCCCCATCCATTACATTTTTCACAAAAATTGTTTGCTGACTCTAGCAAGACACACATTTGTTCACAATTCATCTGTACAATCCCTCAGAGTTGTTGCAAAGGCTGTGAGAAACGGGATACACCCCCTTCATGCTCTCTTCATTTTAGCCTATTTTCTAACTTCCCTTTCTAAGGATCCGCTACCAGAATTGCTCTCTTAACTGATATCAACTTCCCCTGCTTCTTGTATTTGGTTTAATCTGTCCCCAGTCTCTGTTGCCAGCTGTAAAGTGTTACGTGGTTATTTGAGAATAGCAAGTTTAAAAGAGGCATGGAGAAGGTTAATTACAACAGCATAATTAATACAGTTCCTACTGAAGTAAATGGCAGTTTTGTCATTTTATGTAACACAAGCAGGATTACACTAATTATAATTTCATAATCTCCCATTAGAGAAGCACAACAGCAACTCCATTAAAACATATTGCTTAACATTATATTCCCTGCTGACAGGATCCATAAAATAGGACTTCAGATGCTCAAAACATGAGATATGAAACATGATGCTATTCCAGGCAATAGCCATGCTCTTTTGGAACTATTCTAATCATTCCCATTATGTAAAATTCATACTTTTTCCTTTTTTAATCTCAAAAAAAAAAAATCACACCATATCTCGACTCTTTTCTCAAATATAATGAGTGCAATGTTCAGTTTGATTTTTTCCCTTTGTAATGTAGGAATTTCAGCCTAATAAAAGAGGAAAGAGCTGATCATTAATTTGGCACAGGAAAATTTGCAACTGTGGGGGTAAACAGGCTACTGAAAAGTGCAGTCTTCTAACCCATTACCAATTGTTCTAATTTTTTTTTTTAATCCATATTTCACATAAATAAAGAAAGAAATAATGTATTATTATGGAATTTGGAAAACAATCCTACTTCCAGGACTAGACTTTGCATTATTCATGTACAAGGAGGCCTGTGATGCCCTTCCAAAGCACTGCACAGCTGTGATTTCTAGATCTTTTAGGAGCTACATTTTCACTGAAGTTAACTACGCTAACTCAGCACAAAACTTGATGACAGATTCCAAACACCTGTGGGAAGTAGGTCAGAATTAGAACTCACAAGGAAAAAAAAAAAACAAACACCAACCAACAAGCAAACCCTCCTCTCTGCAAACCTCATTTAATTATGTCAGCTACCAAAGCGATGCCATAAATAGAACAGTCCTTGTAATGCTTTTTAAATCCAAAAGATACTGTGGAGAGATTTTCAGGAGATAGATCAGCTCATCTACAGTAGTTTCACTTCAATGAAAATTTGCCAAGATCTACAGATTTGGAAGGAACCACACCTTTTTGTGCTATATAACCATATAAAGATTTCTCCTATTCTGCTAGTTCTTCACATTAATTCATTAATATGGATATTTTTACACCAATTTTATTCCCTCTTTAGCTATGGCATCAATAATATTTTTTATATTTTCCCTGCTAACTTGGATTTAGCGCTTTTCCTTCTTTTCAGAATCATAAAGTTTTACAAACGTAACAGGTTATTTAAAAATAAAAATTGTAAGGAGTTTTTGTAAGTAGCCACTGTTTAAATATTTATTTTTTGCTTACATTCAACCCACTAGACTTCTGTGCCTGGTTTTTACCTTCAATTTTCTGTAAAGTTGATGAGAGGTAGATATTCACAGAACAAAAAAGTCCATATAGAGTGAACCTATATTCACTATATGCTTATAATTACATTTTGCCTCACAAATCCAGAGGATTCAATGGCTTAAATGTACATAGTCTAAGTGCATCTTAAAGCAAATGATGATGCAGCAATGTTGAGAGTTATTTTTGGGAATCTTATTTCAATGATGTGTCTAATAAAGTAAAATGCTAAACAGAACTGAGTTACAAAATAATTAAATGAAAACGTTAACATCATATTGATATTTACATTAGTTTATCACCTTGAAAAATCCCTAAACTCTAAAAAGTTTTAAGTTTTTACAAATATTTTTAATTTCTAGTCTACAGTTTTCTTTAGCATTGCCACAACCTGCTGAACAGACATGGCTCAAAATTGTCATCTGAAGACTAAATTCTAAATAGTGAAGAGTTATTTCTGTATTTACCCACATATATGTGTATTATATATATAAAATCTTATAGCAGGCCCACTGAAGTTATATATAATTATGATATAGTAGCCTAAACGAACCATTAGTACACATTTTTAAGAATACCAATTCATACTTAGACTGAAAACACTTGAAATAAATTTCCTGGGAAGTCAGATTCTTTCAGTTCTTGCTTCAAATAGGGTAACTCATGTCTGGCTGAGCACATTCTTGGTCACAGTGGACAAGATCTGGGTTTCTGTTCAGCTTCTCTGCTGAGGACCCTCACTCAGCCAAGGGCAGAAGCAGCAGAACACCAGAGAAGCTTTTAGACTCTTACTATTGTAAAATATAGTTTTTTCCTTGATCAAGAGGCAATTTCAACTCTGTGTATGCAGTTTCTAAGGGGTTTTATTTTATTTTAATTTAGTGAAGAAAGCTGAAAACTACTAACAGTGTTCATAATGGAACCATATGCTAAACTAAAAAAGAAATAAACTGTATAATTGCATCGCTATGTCTGAGATTCACCAAATGTTTCAAATTCACTTTTATAATGTGCAGGATGTTAAACTTATACCCTCTACATCAGTACTGAAATGTTTAAATACATTATTTTCATATTTACACCTTAGCACAAAGCAATAGGAGAAATTTTGCAGTGCATTACCCACATATGCAAGCAAACCACAGCATGGAATCAAAGTTGGGAGGTTTTCTGTGTTTGCTTTGCAAAATGAGTTCAGTTGGAGAATACAGGACTCTGATGAAACTTTAATGATGAAAGGGACACTTGGAAATTGAAAAGCTGTAATTTCTCTCTGTAATTGTATGAATCCTATTATAAGTACTCCTGGAAAGTTGCAGCTCTTTAGGAACCCTATAACACTCCAGGAACATAAAACCATGGGACCTCTTCCTCTGCATTGCCAAAATATGCAATTCTCTGTAATTAAAAACCAGCAAATCTGTTTATTGTTAATGGCACAAAAGGAAGTAAAGAGCCTGCAAGAGCATGGGCAGAAACTAAAAAGCCTGCAAGAGCTTTCACATTGGTGCCTGGCAGAAGGAGATTGCCAATAATAGAAGTTACCTGTCTTTCAGAATCACAAAGTGAGATAGGTTTTAGTGAAAGCTGAACATTTAGATAACGGGGCAAGTTGGCAAGGCAGCCCTGGGGGATTGCTCTTACTCAAACCTATCCATCCATCCATCCACCCATCCATCCATCCTTTAAATCCCCTCCCTAAGCAAGTTACTTAGCAATAATCTCATAAATTCTGCCAGACTACAGTAAAAGTAAATTGATGTCTTACTACAGCTCCCCAACAAGCAAAGGAAATGCTTATCTGAGACTGAACCTTACAAAAAATTCCATGTTTAGAGTCTGGCATGCACAGAAAACTTGTTAATGAAGATTCCTTTAATTAAATTATCTCAAAGTACCATGGGAGAGTAAGAGAAAGAGTTTGAAAAGCAAATAACATCATAGCTCGATCACGTATTTAAGAGCAAGACCAAGTTTCATTTCTTGAGTTGAGTTATGGAAAAAAGGTCTTGGACTTGGGTCCTTGACATTTCTGGAAATATTCATGTCTTGGTGTTCTTAGTCTTCCTCTTTTGCTGACTTACCACAATTAGCTTCAAAAAGTAAAATCTCAATTAGTTGGGTTTTTTGTTTATTTTTTTTTAATTGCAAATATATGTTACCTAACCTTATCAGTTAGTTCAGTGGAATTTCAGAGAAGCTAAACTTAAACTGACAAATAGAGCTGTGGAAAACATAAAATCATAGTAATCTATCCCTAAAATGTTATCCATTACAGCTCTCCCCATGACAGTCCTGAGAGTATTGCCTTCAGGCTGTTTTCTGCCTGGCCAAATATAATTCATTTGTGTGTTGTTATTGAAGATATATTATGAACATCTGGTTGTCTTTATATATCTAATTTTTCTAACATATTAATTTCATTTAAAAATAAAAAGTCTACCATAACCAGAAAAGTTCATTTTAAATACTTCCTGTTATCTCTCATCTTTCCCCATGACTCTCAGCATGCTTTTGTAGTGGGCTTTAGATCTAAAACATGTAAGTCTTGAAAGGCAAATTTATGTGCATTCATAATACTAAGCAGTGCATAATTAGATTTAAAGGATGCAACTGATTAAACATGTCTACTTTCTGTGTTGTTGTTGATATTTATAGCTGGCACATGGAATTTAATATGGATCATTACTTTCTCTGGATTTTATACATTAGCTATGGTTACGGCATTACTCCAGTACTTATTGATGTAAAATATTTTTTGAGTTGTACATATTAGAAAAATTCTTTTAATCACATTTGTCTTACCTTAATGGAAGAAGACAAAGTTTTCCATTACCATAGCAATGCATTAACTTCTGTGCTGTACTTATCTGTCTTTCAATATAATTCTAATATCAGACACAACACATCATTTCTATTGAGCCATCCATGTCCAGTATGGAAACATCTGCAAACCATTCATGGATTTTAAACAGCAGCCCATTTGTGTGTATTGTTTCATAACATTTCATGCCACCATTTATTTAAGAACAAGCCCTCAAGGTGAATTAAAATATTATTTAATTTAAAAAATAATTCAAACTCAACCTCCACTACACTGACACTGTTTGCATTATTTGAAAGCACTTGAATTTTAAATAGTATTTAATCTAGCCAAGCTAAACCAATATTCTACATTTTTAAGATCTCATCTTTGATAAATACTATCATTTTTACTGTAATCCTTCAGAGATTTGTGCCCATCTCTTAAAATTTTAAATTTAAAATATATTACCAAAGTACTTTGAAATAGTAACATTGATTAATAAAAGATAGCAAATATGATTTTAAGGCAGAAGTATTCACATGGTTGTAACAAGATTGCTATACTCATAAAAATATAACCTCTCACAAAAAACTTATAACATCTTAGAATTTAAATATATCCTTCAAAGTTTTTCCGTAGTACACTCTCTAGCCAATTGTTGGAGATGCAAATCAATGTTTTTAAACTTCTCTGAGTAATCGAGGATTCTTCTTTCTCTAAGACTCACTTAAAAGAGGGACTCCATCTTTTCCATAATCCCACAAAATTTTATATTAGTCTTTCAATGTGGTGATAAATTTTATTTTTTCTTTGTTATAACTAGATATTTTTTATGGTATGAAAAGTTATGAGAGAACAGGGTGCAGAAATCTTCCTACCTCACATAGTCCTCAAAGTTGCATATAAAATAAGAAAAGAAAAAAAAAAAAAAAAGAAAAGGGAGAGAGACAATAAAAGCCCTGAACTCCTTCAGGCTCAATGATAGATATGTGCTACATTAAAGACTTTTCTTTAACATGTTTTCTTTTCAGTATGCAGCACTGAATAATACTTTCCCCTATTTAAAAGCCTAAGCAATGTGAAAACTGTTGAAAGAAGAAAATATACAAAGCTAACTAAGCTGATAAGGCTGTGATGACTGAAAGTATCAATAGAGAGGAAAAATTCCCATCTTAGCAGCATGCCTTATATACACCATGCATTTTTTCCCAGATGGGTTCACTCATTTTAACTAGAAAATAGTACATGCACTCATCTTCCTCCTAGTCAGACTTGCTCATGACAGAAATACTCAACTTGCTTGGCATGCACTTGTCCTGAAACTGATATAAATATAATTTTTAAAAAAGTTAAAAAAATTTATTTGCTCAAATAAAATCAGTGTAAACATCAGTGATGACTCAAATAAATTGTTGTGAATAGTGTTCCTTAAATCAAAACAAAGACGTTTGAGGGCTGTTAATATTAGATGCTAACAACTCTTCCAAGCTGTGAGCATATAGTAGTGACAGAAATTAAAAAGCAGATGTCCTCCCACGTTGAAATTCCCCCCAACTTACTTCAAGATTACATGGTTGATGAAAGTACAGCAAGTTCTAATTTCTAGGGGGAATAATGACTTGTAGTTGCAATTATTTAAGGAATAATGTACCCCAACTGTACTTAATAAGGCTATAATTCCATCAAAGCCTTCCAGGGATGTCATAAACCATGAGAGTGAAACTCAAGTGGTTTCCTCATGTCACCAGAAGGCTGAGATGGAAATACAGTTTGAATTTATATTCATTTTGAAGGAGACTCATTTAATATTGCACATTGATCATGATAAATGCCTTTGGAACTGCCAAAAACTATTAGGGGTGTTCACGGTCTTTTGAAGGCACCAAAAGTCAATTATGCCACTGCCTGGTGGTTCTCAGCAATTCCTTTCTTTTAAAGCTGTGGTTTGGCCAGCACAAATTGTTTAACCATGCTAAAATTAACATCAATTTTGTCATATATTTTTAATACTTTTCTTCTTCATATTGAATGAAAGTGGGGAATATTTCTTCTGTCTATGTGCATAGCTCTTTATTTAGAGAATTTCATTGCAAATTAAGGGGCAAATTAATTGGAATCATTTGGCTAACTTAGCCACTGAGCATCATGGAATGAATATACTTTTATTAAACAGATTTTTCCCTTAAATGCCAATAATATGTCTGTATCCTATGTGAGCTAACTGAATAGGAAGGAACTTTAGTAACAGGAGAAATATTTTTTTTTTGCTGCAAGACTGCAGGTAATCTGTTTTTAAATGAAGGATTGTATGGAACAGCTCAGAGAGCCCACAGATGAAAAGTTGTGGCATAGGGAAAAAAAAACAGAAAGGGAAATCTGGCTCTTAAAAAAACTGTGAATCAAAGTTTCTAGAGGTAAAATAATGTTCAGGGTAATCCTTCAAATTTCTATTGTTCATTTTTGGACTTCATGATGCTGCCTGCCTCCACAGCCTCCTAGGACAGGAATCCCAATGTCATTGCTTAAAGGACAGCTACTCAAAAATGTGGTTTATTGTGATCTCCTGCTGAATATCCTTACTTGCTTAAGCCTAAGGACTTAGTGTCTTTGGGGTGTCCTTTGGTGTGGTCTCTGGACTCGAGATTTTCCTCTTCTAAAGGGTCTCCACAGTTCCAATGTGGATATTTGCCAGCCGCCTGTGGATTTCTTAGATATCACAGGGGAGGTAATACAGCAGAAGATGCCTTTATTTAGATAATGGCATTAAGCCAAAACGTTTACATGTGTCAGGGAACCTGCCATAAAATGTATTTCCCCGGAGATGACAGTGTGTCAATTTCTGAAATTCCTAGTGCTGAGTAGCTGATTTGATTTACACTTCTGAACACAAAACACGTCAGGGTAATCTCAGCTCCTCTTTACAACAATATATTCCAAGTAGAGGATTTATTTGTAATTTGTTAAGATCAGATACAGATAGAAATAAGTCACATACAAATCCTATTGAAAGTCTTTTGGCCAATTTCTGAGATGATGGTAGAGCAAATTGGTCTTTAAAGCCAAAAACATGACAGCATAGTAATCAGTTACATGGCACTTTTGAGCAAGATAAATATACATTCTACACCCCAAGCTAAAAAAGCATCATTAAAATGTAACAAAAAAAAAAAAAATGCAGTGTTGTTTACTTCAAGTAGAGCAATCCCATTTGGCTTTTGGAAGGAGATTTTCTCAAACTCAAGGCCCAGTTCTAAAGGTTGCCTTTGGAAAACCACAGTATGAAGACCCTCTGATCCTTGCATGGATCACTAAAAGTCAAACTAGATGCCAAGTTTTCACATGATATGTGAAGAAATGTACTTTGACATTTGATGTTTTGAATGCTGAGGACTCAACATAGGGTGTTAGAAAAAATAAAAAAAAGAAAAATCCAATCGGGATACTGGCTGAGAAATTCTCAGAGTCAAAACTTTTTGGAGGCTGACAAAAAGTTCTTAGGTTTAATGCTATAGGGGTGTCTTGTTCTTACAGACTTCCCTTGGCATTTGGTCTTGGACAAAGTGATATGAACTCTTTGTCTGGGATAACCTGAGAGAGGTGTTGCTACTGTCCCTTTCCCCACATCAAATGTTAAACCCTGGCTTTGATTCCTGAGATGGGCTGGAAGTTTTTCAGTTTCCACATGGAACATTTGTGATTAATGCCAAATTGCTCGTATGTTCCATCCTTCTGTGGAATCTAGCACAGCTCAGCATTCCCAGTGCTCCCTTGCAACTATTTCACCAGCAACCTTCTCTGCCTGGCTTCCTTGAAAAAATTCTTAAAATTCATGAAAAATTCAAAATCTTCAAAACCAGACAATAACAGTCAAAAATAACAGCCTTCTGAATGTTTTCTTTCCTATTAACAGCAAATTCTTTGAGAGAAAAACTGCTTGAACTTTCCCAGGTTGCCATCCTTAATTAGGAGTTCCAACACTGGAGTAGCTTTTAATTGCTGCAATCCATTTCTCAGGATAAAGAAATAAGTAAATAATATCTTTGTACTCCTCATACTGTATAGTCTTAAGCTGTACTCCAAGAAAAGTTGTCCTCAGCAGTTATCCACTTCCTTCTGTACTGAAGCTTTTATTGATGTGGGGTAATAAAAATATATTTTTATGGCCATATCTAGATGTGCTTTCTCAGAAATTAAGACATGAAGCACAGAATGCTGGATACACAGGTACAATCACAAACAACCAATTAAAAATTTATCTAGGCAAAAGAAGTGTTCTGCTACAGAGTCAGTTTGCATATTCATTGCTTTTGTGATCAGTCAGAGAAAAATAGCAATGTGTTCTGAAACATGGAAAACCATAAAATTTTAATTTTTTTTTATCCAACCAGATATAAGGAGAATTTTTTACTTCCTCCCTCTAAGGACAATCAAATGTTGCAGCAACTGCCCAGAGATGCTGCAGGCAGCTTCTCTGGAGGTTTTCAAAATCTGTCTGAATCAAACCCTGAGCTGCATAAACTGACCACAAAACTGCTCAGGCACAAGCACAAAGTTGGACAAGAGACTTCCTGAGGTTCCTTTATCCTATGAAAGTATGTGTGTACGTCTTAGGTTGCTGTAAATTAATATGTAAATAAATAAATAAATGGAGCAAAAGCTTTTTCAAAAGTTTTTGAATTTCTTCCCCAGTTGTCTTCAGATACAATATTTTCTTTGTTAACAATGCAACAGGGGGTGGCTTTGGCAAATCATTAGAACTCTGACATTTATTTACCTAGACCTTGCTTTGTCAGCAATTGTCTTCTATTAGCTTTCTTGCTGTATATCAAAATTGGAAATAAAGAATTTGCCTAAGGGGAAATTGCAGGGTTTTTATTGAAACAATTTTCAAAATGTTTTCCATTTTTGAAATTTTATTCCTGAAAAAAATATGAAATAAAAGATGAAGAAAAAATGATAAATTGTATCATCAGTTTATTGTTAGTATTATCTTAGTCAGCTGTTAACTACGAATGTTTATTATGTTAGACTAAAAAGGTGCTAACTTACAACAAACAGCAAAATAATTGGATATTTTTGTACAAATCCATTGATTAATCTTCTAACATTTTCTAATTTAGGGTGTTGAATTATTTGTCTGCAAAGCTTAATATATTTTGAATAATTATTCTCAAATGGAAGCAACCAACTATAATAAGAGTTTTGTAAAATTTTAACCTTAATATTTCTCAGATCCTTTCATGCATTCCATAAGAACATTGACAAGGTTGAATACATGGAAAGCAGAATATTTTCAGATAAATAAGAGGATTTCTGTAGGTGTAGCTGAGACTTACAGGTCAATATGAAGGTATTTTAATTTGGTGGTGATTCTTTTTCCCTCCACATGAATCCAGCTGTAAAAAATGCACTGTGGGAGGCATTCTGAGGAAAGAGGTAATTTGTGTGTGTAAATATATAAATATATAAATGTAATAGACATACATATCCGTGTACACCTATATAAATATAGCTGCACACAGTGGGCCAATAACAACAAAGTATGATGTGGTGACATTCTGTGTGATAAAAAAAAAATCATTAAATTCATGAAGGAATTATGGACATGTTAAATCTTTGGTACAGAGGATTCACAAGAAAAAGAAAGAGTTGTGTGAGAGGATATCTTTGTTATACCTCTTTCTAATAAAAGTTTTCAATATTTCTAGTTAATTGATCTCTGGAGAATACAGAGTAAATTGTTTCATGCTTCCCATGTATTTCAACTTATTCTAATTGAGCACAAATTGAGAGAAAACACTTTTCTTCTCTCACACTCTCACACTTGTCTCAAAGGGCCACCACCACAGATAAATGACCTTTGAATCTCTTCAACAGCTCACTCTTCTCAGGGCATCATCAGAACCTGTTTGTACAGACATAGACATGTCTCAATTAACTGATGAACTCAATCTGCAACAGATACTGCTGGCATCTCCTGAACTCTGTGTAGCTCACTAACTCAACTCTACTCCATAAAATTCCTATTAAAGGACTCACATTTGGAGCTCACACTGGAGTTCCTGCCTGCCCAGGACAGCAAGCACTGGCCATGTGCCCCCATTGCTGTCACCAAAAACATTCCCAGTCCCAGCAGAGTGGGATGATCAGCAGCACAGCACTGCAGCAAACACTGAAAGCAAAAATCCACCCCTAATGAGCACCAGACTCTCAGAGTCAGGCAAAGGAGCCCCATGGCAAGCACAGGAGCTGTCCATTAATAGCTGAACAGCAGAAACAGCTATGGGTTCTATCCAGCACATTCCAATCAGATCTGTCATTGCCTTGAACCCTTTGTCACTGAGTGCCCAAAAGGGCTCTGGTGGTTTAAGCCCAGTCAGCAGCTCAGCCTCACCCCACCAGCAGGGTGGGGGTGAGAATCAGAAGGGAAAGAGCTGGAAAACTCACGGGTTGGGATAAAGACAGTTTAATAGGGAAAGCAAAAAGCTCTGCACACAAGCAAAGCAAAGCAAGGAATTCACTCCCCACTTCCCATGGGCAGGCAGGTGTTCAGCCGTCCCAAGGAGAGCAGAGTTCCTTCATGTCTAGTGGTGACTTAGAGTCACAAATCACTCTGAAGACCTCATATCTGCTCTTTTTTCTTTCCACCAGCTTTTATATGCTGAGCATGGTGCTACAATATCCCCTGATATCCCCTGAGGTCACCTGTCCTGGCTGTGTTCTCTCCCATCTCCTTGCGTCCCTCCCCAAGCCTACTTGATGATGAGGTGGGAAGCAGAAAAGGCCTTGGCAATGTGCAATTGCTGCTCAGCAGTAATGAAAACAGCCCTGAATTACCAACATTTTTTCCAGCACAGATCCAAAATACAGCCAGTTATCAGCTACTGTGAAGAGAATTAGCTCTACCCCACCCAAAACCAGCACAATATCTCATGTAAGTGTTTAATCCATCTCTAAAAATATTAGTAGAAGAACTATAATCCCAAGTGAGTGAGCAAAACTGTCATTAACATGCACAAGGATGGAGTTGATGAATGGCTTAAGGAGATCTACTGTTTAATTTTGAAATATATATGCAACTACAGTTTAATAAACTCTTCCTACATATTAGTAGACTTCCTTTTTGGAAGGGTTAGGTATTTGAGATGCCAGTGATTCAAAAGGAGCTGGAAGACCTCAGATATATATTTCCTAGCAAAACATAGATAACTGAGATGCTGATTTTTTTTTTTTTTTTTTTTTTTTTTTTTTTTTTT
>JAWWMN010000001.1:6913507-6930566 GCA_035047745.1 Catamblyrhynchus diadema | reverse complement strand
TTTTTTTTTTTTTTTTTTTTTTTAAAAAAAACCCTGCCTTTACTCTTGGAACAAACCCCTATTTTTCATTAAGTGCTTTCTAGAATATCCAGGAACTTCTTTTCCCTCGAGTCTGAGTGTAATGAAGCCTGAGGTGTCCAAAGAGGTGTTGGTAAAAAACATAAACTACAATTAATTTTTCAGGTGTAGCTCTCTCAACTGTCATGTTCTGTTTACTTTATTTGTGTATGAATCACAATTTCCATTAGTTTTTCTTTTTTAATATGAAACTATTTTATAAAAAAAAAAATCTTTTTTTTAACAAGAATTAATTTTATGAAGTTTTTTATAGTTTTAAATAGTATCACTGATTCAGGGGAAAAAATATAAACTGCTTAACATAAGACAGCGCCTTATCACATAATAGGTATATACTTCACTTGTAACTGCCTCTTCTTTTTTTTTTTGTTTCCCCTTGCCATAGCTTTTTCCTCTCATTCCCCCAAAGCAATTTCAAATCAGAGTATAACCCTTGTATAACTTCCCTCTAGATTTTAATCCAATGACTGGACAGATCCATTAGTACAGAAAGCAAATTTCCACACCTTTCAGATTAAGCTTTGTAAAGGCTTCTTATTGACAGCATCATTAGATATTAGGGAAAAAATAGTGTAAGGATTTCTTCAGTGACACTCCTTGAAAAAAATCTTACTAAAACTTAATTTTCTTACTTGCTCCATCTAATCAATATTTCTGATAATCAGAGTCTGATTCAGGATGTTGAGTCCATTTCTTTGTTGCCCCGTACATCCTTTTGGGATACTAAAACAGCTGATATGTCTGTGACACATACAAAAGTGAAAGAACAGGATATATCTTTTCCTCCACTCCATCCAGCCCTTCATTAATTATATATCACTCCAGTTATTTGGATTTTTGTGACTTTCCCCTACTATGTGGGAAATGCAGTACTTACAAATGTGGGCCCATGCTAGGCAGGTGATAGATGATCCCTCTGCCAATGTCCAAACTGAGAAAATGCACAATTCCTACGCACAAAAAAATAAAAATGCAAAATAAAATAACATAAAAAGTTGATGATTTTTCACAAACCTTCCCAAGCCTTCCAGTTTTCAGTAAAACTGATGTCCTTGTCAGATTCATTGTTAAGAGCACTGGATATTTGCTCAGCTGTAGAAATCTGGAGCAAAAGATTGTAGGTTCAATGAAATGGCATTTTCCAATTAAACTGTGTTTTGCTGGAAGTTCCCCAAGCTCTACCAAACACCATGGTTATACATCCTCTGTAAACTACAGATTTGCATCATTTTTGCATGACAGATTTCTGAATACATAAGGCTTGGGGGAACAGAGCTTTGCAAGGTGAACATTACAAAATGCCCAGTGATTTTTTTCTTTCTCCCACAGGCTTTCCTGCAGGCATGCATAATGGGAACATTAGTTATTAAATTGGCACTGGGTCTTTCTCTATTTCTCTATCATTTTCAAACAGGTTTATTAAAGCTCATTTATATGCCAGTTAAATAGACGGTAACTTAAGTCAGAGGAAACATCAGTGCACATTTTATCATAAAACCTTCTGAACTTATAAATGACCTTCAATCACTTTCAATATCTGCCTCTTGAAAGGTACAAATACCTGCATCTTCCTTTTTTTTCAAAACCAAAGCAAAAAAAAAGAAATCTTTTTATTTTTGTTTTATGTGGGACTTCCTTTTTCCAGAATTCTGTGTAGTCACTGTCCATAAACTCAAAGGAAGAAATTATTTTGCACTATTACCATTCATGAAGTATGAGGAGGAAAAATAAAACACTCTCCTGACATTAAAAACAAAATAACTGCACCAGCATTGGGCACTTCAATGTACTTTTAGCCTAGGTGAGATGCAGGTGAACAAAGCAAGGATTTCATCCTCAGCCTCTCAGCTCCTTTGGAGACAGATGCTGACACAATTGCAAGTGTAATTTCTGTGTACAGATCTATCAGAGATGGAAAGCCCCAGGTACTGCTGGTATGCAAAAAAAAACTAATTAGCCACAAGTACACAAAACTTGGTTGTATTTGTTTGTGCTGCTCAAGGCTCAAAACCAGAATGTGGGGGCTCAGTTATATCAAGGAACATTTCTGTTTCCTTTGTGTGTGCTCTTTACCAACAGCAAAACAAGACAAAACCACGTGGCTCAATCTCTCACAGTTTCAAGCTTTTAGATATGTTTTAATGTGAGTATGCACATAACTATTTTGGAGCATCAGGAGCAAGAGGTATTACCTTTCCAGATAGGGTGCTTGTAAACACTCTTACAGTCATAAAACTCTTTCATTCTACAGATTTGGTTTTATACATTTTCTTAGATTTCTCTTTTCCTTTTAATCTGCTAAGCTCCATGAAACTCTGTCACTGAAAAATCATAAAAGTGGTGTGTCTGTGAAGCTAATAACCAGAATTGGGTTTTGCTATCATATCCCCAAAGACTGTCATAGAATATTCTAGGCTAGAACAACTTGGATCATATGTAACCATTGATTTTTAGTCATAGTTCCTCACTGATTTCAGTGGGGAGTTCCTATTAGGCATCCTTGGCATGAAATGGCCACTTGGATTAGATTTTTAAGAAAAAAATACACAGTTGGCAAAAATAATCAAAACAGGCATCAAGAAATTTGCCCCGTGTTGTGAGCAATTACAATAACAAAGTTATCTATCCTGCACCACAGAATAATTACAGCGTAAAAGAAAACTAAACTTTTTCTTTCATTTTCCCTCTCTTTTTTATTTATTTAATAAACATCAATCCTCAGGATCTAAAAGCAGACAGATTAAACGATATGATTTAGGATTAGTTTCTGAAGAATTAATAAAAGAAATCTTCAGAGCCTGGAGTTTCTCACTGTGGGAGCCATCTTGTGGAGGGAAATTATTTTCCCTGTGATAGCTTAAAAGCAGATTTGCTTTCCTTTAATTGGAAAAATATAGATGGGATGTAAAAGGCACACAGTCCTAAGTATATCTTCCTTTCACAGCTTTAAAAGAAGAAAAAATAGACAGATGACTCAGGATAATGTTTTTGGGTATTTTTATACCCATTATTGGATGTCCATTCTCTAAAGGTTTCTGTGCATGATCCCAGATATACTAGAGGGAAAATTTTAAATTCTGAGGTAAAAAAAAAACTGCTTTTTTTTTCAGAAAAACACATGATGTTCACTCTTTAGAATTTGGATAAAAATGTTTCTTATGCCATATTATAAAAAATCTCATGAAATGCAGTTTATGACTCTTATCACTGTCCTATTTTCTGAAGAGTTTATTTATACATAAACGACATTTTTACTCACATGTGACAACCTATTACCGGTCCCCATTTCCTGGATAGCAAGGAAGATCAAAACAGGGGATATAAGAAATTTGTGAAAGAGGCTGGAGTCAACCTGGAGAAGTTTTCCCACTTCTCACACCATGAGTTGAAACACTGAGCTGTGCTGTTTCCCATTAGCAATTACAATGTTTATTTACAATTCCTTAATCTGTTAGTCCCTCAGCAACATAACTCAACAATTTATGAGCAACACACCTGACCTGGCTGTCAGTTCTGGCTGCAGGACTTTACAAGCTCCTTTTCTCTTACATCAGGGCTTGGGGGTGTTTCTTTTCCCAGCCAGTCAAGCATCACTAGTGGAGAAATCCAGTCAGTCCTGGTTGCCTTTGCTCCAGCAAAAGTGTGGATTTAGTCTGAACATCTTTTCTCTTGATCCTTCCCTTTTTCTGGTTTTGCTTTTTCAGCTATTCCAGCTGCAGTTTCCAAGGGTCATGTTGGGATCTGAGGGTGTCATTCAGTCTGGTAAACTGGAATATACTTCTGCAGAAAAGGCAGCCCCATTGTTTCATTTCCATGCTGCCAAGTTCATTTCTTTAATGATCTGCCCATTGTTCTCCTTATTTCTGCCTCTGCAAGCTGACCTGGAGCCTCACTGCTGCTGCCTGAGGAGAGGGAGAGGGCCCTGCTGATCCTGGAAGGAATTGGGTAAGGATGGCCACTCTGTTAGGAAAACAGGTTTCTCTTCCTGACAGATTATTATTTAGTCCTCCCTTTTATCCCAGGTGCATTTATCCCATCTTTCTCACCTTGCAGAGAAGGCTTTTCAGAGGAATTTTTGCGAAGAATCTTGAGGCATTGCTCTTCAGGCTATTCTGCCTTAAGAATTCTGTCCCTGAATTGTCTTTCTAGAACACTCAAAAAGTTTTAGATTCCCTTTCATCCCCAGATTTTATTCAGTGTTGTCCATAGACTTAAAAATTTTAAATGTTAAAAACAACACCAGCAGTCAAAAAATTCAACTGATTTCCCATGGAGCCATACCTAATCCCATTAGGTAGCACAGAGAAATATTCCAGACCACCTCATTCTTGAAAATTAGCAGCAAAAAAAAAATTATTGGAAAGTTTTGCAAAAGTATAAAGTAATATGAAAGATGAGTTCAGCAATGTTCCAGAGAATTGAGTTTTGGATTTTTCCTAAGTTTTTGGCAAGTGTTTTGTGCTTGGTTCGACATCTATTTTCTTTTTTTTTATATTATACCATCAAAGCAAGTCAATTTCACAATATCTTCTTTACTCCTTTGGTCTGTCACTGACTTTGATATTCTCATTGTAGGGTCAGCTCTAAGAACTCAGAGCTTTCCCCAAAGACAAAGTTTTATCATTTCTTCTAGGTTTGCTGACCCAGAAAAATTCTAAACCTTCAAGTAATATGAACAAAGCAGACATTTAGTCCACAAAAAATAAAAAAAGTACAGATCCCAAGGCAGAAATGCAGTCAAGGACAGAGGCATTGCTAAGGAGCAAGGAGAAAGGAATTGCTGAGAAAAAAAAAAAAAAAAAAAGTCCAAAACAGTCAAGGCCTGCAGATAAAGCAGGAAGTGAAGTAAAAGAAGAGATATTTTTGGAAAGATTTCATCCTTGCACCTCCCACCCATGCTTTTCTTTAATGCTACAAAATAGAATGTGGTAACAAAATACACATGAATCTTTCATAAAAAGTATCTGTGACCAAGCAGAAAAGTCTTTCAATAAGGTTTATGCTCTTGAGATATAGATAAAGCGTTAAAAATCTCTTCCCAAGCCCTGTAATTTCTGCTTCAGGAATAAAAGCAACACTGACATTTTCAGTTTTCCTGTTAATATACTCACTTTGAGGCAGCTTTCTGTCCACTTGAGTTCTTTCCAAGTGCCTTTGATTTTGTTTGAACAGGCAACAGAACTCAGGCATTTCTTACAGATTTAGTTCCGTAGTATATGATATTCATTATGTTAAACAGGCTACTCACTCCAGTTAAAGAATGTTGTTGATTTTTCAGTGTTTGTGCATCCATAGTAGATCTGACCTAAAACTCATTTAAATGAAAGACATCTATTGAATCCATGGGCTTCAGGGCATAAACCAGTCAGCCTTTCACTGACTCACTGAAATGCTGTAGTCAGATATATGATTCATGTTTCTTTCCAATGCCTTGGACTTGAATGTGGTTATTCAAGGAGTTGGTAATCACAAGGCCAGTATTTTATAAGCTATGAATGTTATAAGAATGCAGATATATCAACTCAGTACTGTTCTTTCTGAAAAGGATGATTTTTTCTTTTTAAAAATGCAATACAGATTCAAAAAGAAATTAAAGGAAAAATTTCAGAAGGACAGATAAAAGCTGTATTAAAAATGCTGCTCATAACTGGAATTTGCAAGTGTTTGCTCCCACAAAAATTGGTATTAGGAAAACAAGAAAGGTGGATAAGGTTCTTGCTTGGAAAAACAGATAACTAAGGAAGTGTCAAAGGGATTTAAATAGAGAAGAAATCTATGAAGCACATTTTTTATTACATTGGTGTTTATTGACATTACCACTAGGATTTACTAGTTATATTTGTATAAAGTGGCAGTAGATTTGATAAATGTGGGTGTAGATTATTGTGAAAAAGGTATACTAATGGGATATGTAGGGGGAAAACCCACAAACCACTAAGATAATAATCCCAATTGTATAAAATCTGTCATTAATTTCAATAAATAAATGGATAGTTAATCTAGTTATGGCCATATGAAGACAAATATCAATGAAGAAACAAACATCTACTTGCCTTTTAATGATGTGTCACATTCTCCCTCCAGTTTACTAGAAAAAGACATTGATATTTTTTCCTATTTATTGTTCATTAATATTTCTTTATGTATTCATTAACTAAATTACTAAATTTAGCAAGTAATGCAGTCTCTAATTGAAAAACAAAACAAAACAACCTGCTTTTAAATAAGAGCAAAATATTATAGAAAATGACTACATTTTTTTTCTGCCTGCGTCTGTGTTTATCAGTAGTTACTTCAACGTCATCCTTCAAGAGTTTTATGTTGTTAAACTAAACCCTAGTGCTGAAAACATTAGTGGAGTTGCACAATGTATGTGATAAGCATTTCCCTGAGGATTATTACAGGACACAAGAAGGCCCTTCCTCTTTTACCTGGCATTCAGGAATTTTGCTAGGGTCCTGTTCACTTTGTAGAGGGAGAAGAAAGTTGAGTTACAGCAACAGATAAGGAGGCCTTCAAGTTTATAGAGCAGACTTCATTCCTTCCTTGCTAGACAACTAATATGAGCAATGATTGCCCTCTGTGAAGCCTCTAATCTGCCCCACCAGATAAATAAAAAGGGGAGCAATCAAAATTTTAGGATACCCTTCACACCGCATCACCCATGGCCAAATTACCTGTTTTCATGAGATTAAACCACTCTTTAGGATATTTCTGAAAGGATGTGATAGAAACACACTGTACAGCCAGGGTATGAAGCACTGGTATTTTAGACTTATATAGAGTAAAGCTTTAAACAGACATTTTTTCCCTGTCAGGGGAAAGAAATGATGAACTAAGAAATCTGTCTCTGCAATGTGTCAGAAGGTGATCCCAAGGGGGAGAAGCATTAGTAGAAAAAGGAGCTCTGCCTTAGTTTCTTAGATATAGACAAGCAGCATTGCTAGAGGACAATTTCATACTCCTGTGAAGAAACCTGAGTCAAAAACTCATATCACAACTAGCAGCAGAGTTTCTGTGAATTGCTCAAGTTGCAGCAAAGGGAACAACATTTGGGTGCACCCTCTTTCCGCTGGAAATAAAAAGGACTCCTGGATTCTACCTTCCTTGGAAATCTTGCATACAAACTTTTCAATCCCAGCCTGAGCTTTCTGTGTGTGACAGAATCATTTCTGGATAGTCCATGTTTCAAGGCCACTAGGTGATCACTTGGCTTTTTCTGTCACTGCCATGCAGTTGACAATCATTCTTACTCCTTATTTTTAAGCAAGTAACACCACAGAAGGCCAAATCCACACCCAGTAATAGGTGTGTGTCATGGAAAGCCCCTCGTTCCTAATCAGCCAGACTGGCACTGTTGGAAATGTGCCCTCAAGTTCCAACTATGTCCAAAATTCCTTCCAGAAAAAGAGCTGCTGATCAGGAGAGGAAAGGGCTGGAGCATTCCTAGATCACACTTCAAGAAGGAGTCAGGATGTAGTTAAGGCATGAGGTTGGACCTGAAGGCTCAGAACCATAGAGGTGGACCTCTAAGATATAGTTTGACAGTCTGCAGGATAGTGACCTGAGCATTGTAAATCACTTAATCCCTAAAAACAGGATGTATTAATCCATGTATTAATAGATCATAAATGACCTTTCTGTCAATTATTCATGTTCAGTACAACTAAGAATTACAATTTTTAAAAATATATATTTGAGAGTTTGTGAACTCAATTATTGCTACCAATGAAGTAGAAGCTAAAGATATCAATTATCTTTTTTTGCTATGCACTGTCCTGCAAAAATATGTAGTTTCAATAAGCTAAACCAACTTTTTGTGTGTGTATATATGTATACATATATATATATGTATATAAATACACACAAATATGTATCAAAAGTAGCTATTTTTTTTTTTTTTTTGATGAGGAAATGTAGGACAGAGAGTTGACACCTAGCCAGAGTGTACATAAAAAATCACAATATTACCCTTTTCAGTTCCAAGAACCCAATGTCACCCTGTTGATTCTCCCTAAAATATGCAGGAGCACATTACTGTCCCATATGAATCACTGTTTGTTCCTCACAGGAGCTCACTGCCACACACTGTCCCCTCCCCACCAAGTCAGCACGCGGGTCATTCTGTGCTGGTTTGGTTTTTGAACTTTGAAGTAAGATGGAGAGTTTCTTTGCAGTAAAAGTAACTAAAGACTAAAATGGCTGAAATGGTTTTATGAGTAGTTACCTGGCAGTTTTTTCTTTTAGCAGGCCCGGCAAAGAGTATGAAGATTAAAGAAGAGGACAGAATGAATATTAACAGGAAAGCTAATAATTTTATGAGTTTTAGAGGGCTTGGGCTGTAGTGATAGTGTTCACTGAGATATGCAGTACCTACCATAAGTCATAGTCAGTGGTTAGGAGTAGATAATATTTAACATTTATATAGTGTTACACAGCTTCAAAGAACTATGCAAACATAAATTAATTAATCCTCAGGATTTTAAGATCTCTATTTAGATAGGTAGATTCCTCTCAGAAAGTTCTGTGTAACACAGATGATTACATCTACTTACAAAACAGGACAAACAACAGCAATAATATCACTGGCTTTGTAATTCAGTTAAGCACTGTTATCCCTCTTTTTTCTGATGGAAAAGCTGGGGTTTAGCTATCAGGAAATTTCTGTGAGGCATGCCAATGAGAGAGATGAAATTAAATTTTTGGAATGGCCTATCTTTTGACTCTTATTTTCTGCCTGCTAAGTAATTGTAAGGGACAATATAGTTTAGTGATGTGAGGCAGATAAATAAATTTAAATTAAAAAGTTATAGGAAAAATGTTCATCATAATATGATCAGATTCTGACCACTACCAAAGAGCAGACCTTTTTAAAAGTTCCCTATTAATTTATCTGTTTGGTGACTCTGAAAATTTACTTCTTTATTGTCCATTGTTTCAGATTTTCAAACACAGCTAACACATACATGTTCAGTAAAGTCTGATGTGATAAAGAAATGCCCACCCACCAGAGTCTGCAGAGATCCTGTAATAACATTGATCCCACTTAGGAGTTAGCTCAGAGGCCTGATGATAATTAAAAATGTCAACATCATTAAATATTTCGTTTCTCAAATATGAAAAAAAGAGGTTGAGTCTCATATTTGCATAATTTACATAACAGCCATCTAATTTTGGTGATTGAATTGGTGACATCTGGGATTACTAACCCTGTGGGTTTTTTCTTTCTAAAAGTCCACAAAGTGTCATACCCAGAGAACTTCTCAAATCCTATCAGTGTATTGAAGTTCCATTATGGGTATTGAAATCCAAAAACATCTGAGAAATAAAATCTTATTGGGGGTTGTTCACATCATTTGCTTTAAGTATGATGGCAGCTGATACGGATGGAGCACAGAGAGCTTTTCTCACTTTATTGTTCTCACTTGACTCCTGCTAGGAAGATAAATGGCATTGTTGTCAGTCAAAAATATTTTAATATTAAATTCTCTCTCTCAAGTGGGACCAAATGATATTACAGCTTTGCATCAATTATCTTATTACTAGCTTTTAGGAACTGTAAATTGTGTTTTCCAAAATGAACTCAGTTCCACAGAACCAACCATTAATATTGCAACCTGCTAACTTCCTGTCTTACTTTAATTCATCTCTAATTTACAGGAAGACATCCCATTGGTAAACCAAAAATAACCAAGGAGTACGCCCAAGAAGACCCTTCATGACATAGGTAACTAACTTAAATTCCATTTTGAACCTTTGCCATATAATTTAAAATGCTAAATCTTTCAAGGTTTACATTACAAATGTTTTTCTGGTGTTATCAACTGGAGTTCTGGGGAGGGAGGCCGTTGCCTTTTATTTTTACATTAATATTATAATATATAGACTGAGAATTTTGATATTAAGTACTAAATTATTTTGTTAGAGTTGCTGTAAAGAATTTAAAACCACTATGGCATAGGATAATAACTCATGGGAAATTCAGCTGTCATGGGACAAGAGGGGAGGTCTTCTCATGAATTAATAAATAGCTTAAATAGTCGGATTAAGTGATCAGCTTCAACAAAAGTAGAGGTTTAACAGCAGAGTCCTCAGGGAGCTCTGCTAGGATATCTACTGCTCAACATAAATGATCTAGAAAAAAAAAAGGGAATAATGAGGTGGCTAAGTGTTCTGGTGATATAATTTTTTTTTAAATAATAGTAATGAAAACTCACTACCAGGAGTTGCAGTGGTTTTCAAGGTATCAATCAACTATGGGACAAGGAGCAAATGAACATCACTGTGGATAGGAGTAAGATAATGTACATGGAAGGGAGGAAATGTCTTTATTATAAATACAGAGTGATGGTCACTAGCCAAATTGTTATCATTCTGAAGAGATATTTAGTTGTCACTGCCCATAATTCTAGAAAAACATTAATAGCATGACACTCAGTGACAGGCAAAGCCTAAGAAGAATAAGAAAAAAAAGCAGCTAAGGGAAAGAACAGAGAGTAAAAGAGACCACCATTATGGCATCATGCGCAGTCATGGCACAGTCAGATTGTGAATTATAGATTCATTTCAGTCTACTTAGCTAAAAGCCAGGACAAAAATGTAGGACTAAAAAAACTCCAGAAGTATGGATTGCTCTCAGTACTAAATAAACCCTGACATACTGGTTTGGCAAAGTTAACCTTTAGATATTTAAAATCATGAACAAAGAATGATTATTTCCATTTTTTCATGTCAAAATAAAGAAGCCCAAAGTTAGTAGACAGAAGCATTAATACCGAAATACATGCTTTTTCATTATAATTGTGGAGTTTGTTGACATTTGTTGCAATGCTTTGGATCTGCAATGGTCTTAAAATGGAAAGGGAAATGGAAAAGGGGCCCTAGCAGGCTACTCTTACAATGCTAAATTAAAGCTTCCAGCTCAAACACAGGGTAAGGAAAGACATAAGAAATATTTGGTCCCTCTCTGCTCTTTCTCATGTATCAGAAGCAAAAAGGTTGGCTAGATGAAAGTCTCAGTCAAAGTGGTTATATTATTTTGGGTGGTTTCTTTCTAATTACAGCATGTCTATTTTTCATCTGTGAAATGGGGCTAAAAATACATACTACTCTTACTTTGGAAGCATATTGAGATTTGAGATTTTCTGTAATGTCCTTAAAGGTGTCTAAGGTACAGAAGTGGGGGGTTTTGTTTGATTGCAAAAATACTCTGACATTTGCTTGTGATTAAATGATTTTAAATATCTTCTAAATAGATTGGAGACAGCTTCATCTAGTTAGAGTGACTTCTAAGGAGAAATGACTTTGAGTAGAAATTGTATTGGCATGCTCATTCTGCACTCCATCATTTGTGTTTAGTGAGGTGAGGGCTGTTAATGTTCTCTTAGGGCCAGCCTCTGCCTACCTATGCAGAAATCTATAAAATCACAATTAGATTGCATTTTGGTATAAATAAATGGCAAGCATTCTGATATTCCCAGGACACTTTAACTCAAGCATTTTTCAGACTCCTGTTTCCCCTGTCCTTAAGAGGTTGTGGATCCTAAAGACACTCTTGTCACAGTCATATTTTCTGAAAAATCCCCTTGCCCAAGATTCTTTTCCTGGAAAGCTGAGAAGCCTCAGAGATAAAGGAAAACAACATTATCTCATTTGCTTCTCTTGTGTTTTGCTGCTTTGGAATGTGTTTGGACATTGTTTACCCACAGGTGGTTGTTTCATTGGTTTCATGTGAATTGTTTTGACTTAATGACCAATCATGGTCCAGCTGTGTTGAGGCTCTGGAAGGAGTCACGGGTTTTCATTATCATTCTTTGTAGCCTTCTGTCTGTATCCTTTCTCTATTCTTTAGCATAGTTTATTATAGTATAATATAATATCATATCATATCATATCATAAAATAATAAATTAGCCATCTAAGAACATAGAGTCAGATTCATCATTTCCTTCCTGCCACAGGGGCCCCTGAAAATACCACACACTCTCTCAGCTGCAGCATTTTCCATGACCTCTTTTTGCAGCAATTGCTCAAGTATCTGCCTGGTGAGTTCTTTTCTAACTTGCCTGCTAACGAAGGAGGTGGAGAAAGAAGCCATCGTGTCCGTTACTTGTCATGCAAACACCAATTTCAAGGGAGTGGTGCCTTGACCTGTAAAAATAAAATGGCCATATTCCCTCTAAAAGGTGATTGCTGCAGCCTTGTTCAGAGGTATTCATCTCTGCTAAAACTTCTGGAATTTACTCTCTAGGCATCTGGAAGGCTATAGAACAAAGAGGTTTTCTAATACACCATAATTACACAAATACCTGTGCTGAGCAACCTTGTACTGAGTTACCCAGTTTTTTTTCAGCTGTTCACCAATGCTCAACGTGCCATTTGTTGGTCTAATGGCTGACCATAGGATGCAGTGAAGTACAGATGGGAATTCTAGATCCAAGACATTTAGAGAAAAGTGCCCAGATATACCTGTTCACATTATTGATTTTGATATAGTTTTACAATACGCTTTGTAACATAAAGCTGCTTAATTGCAATGTAAGGGCAAAACTAGAACTAGACATAATGTCATTTACAGGTGTTCTCTTCAGATTACATAAAAAAAACCTTAAAATATTATTTGTTTGCCTCACTATATGAGTGCCACCCTGCACAGTACTGTGTGCAAAGTGTCTTTTTAAAGATGTTATTTACTTTTCCAGATTGTTCAGGTGGCTTTTAGTCATAGAAATTTTAGAGTTTTCAAATCTCAAAGCTATTCTTCACCGAAGGTATTCCTAGTATCACATTCTTTTCTGAAGTCATCTTTAAAAAGATAGGTATTCAACACTGGATTTGAAAGTTCTTCACAGTGATTTTTGAGAATGAATTTAATGATCCATAATGTCTTCAGTCACAAACTAGAATTCATTTTAGATGGCAATAACTCTTTCCCTATGTCTGAACTTCTCTCTAAAACTTGCTAAGAACAGGAACATCTTAACAAATTAGTATATTCTTAGTTTTTCTGACATTAACATTATCTGGTATCATCAACATAGACTAATCAAACATTTTTAACATTATTAACACAGGAGACTTCCTTCTCTTCACACCAACTTACAGCATAATTTTTTTTTACTGTGGTTCAAATTGTTTGAAAATCTAAGCCTACTAATGAGTTTAAACTTAGAGATTATTTAAAGAACAGGATCTTTCAATTCAGCGTTAATGTAATTTTATTTTAAGAGCAACAGTAGTACTGGAAATCAGAATGTTCAAAATTCTTACAACATTGAAGTAAATAAAAATCTATATGTATTGGCATAAAGCTTCTGACCTGAAGCTGGTGTGGAATTGGAGAGATTACTTTGAATCATGCAAGAATTCGTGTGAGAACATATATAAGAGAAATTGTAGGAATAAAAGAAAACAGACCATCCTGCCCAGATTTCTCTCTACAGCAGTGTATTCCTCCAGAATAAAAGGCCAAAACAAGAGCAATAATATTCCAGAGTACTCTTACAACCTCCTACACCCCAAAGGATTTCCAATGCTAAGGTGGTCCCTTTGTACTTAGCATGCTTCCTTTGATTTTTTTTCACTCATATTTGTCCAAGTTCTTTTTGAATCCATGAAAACATTTAGCATTACCTTTTAGAAAATGATGTGTAATCACAAAGACTAGAAGTTTGACTCAATTTTTTCTGTCTTGGTTTTTAATCTGTTTAGTAAACAATCTGCCTGCTACGAATCATGGGGATAGAGAATATCATTACAAAACCCAAGCTGTTAAACCATGAGACTGACAAGGGATTAATTCCTAAAAAATTGCCTAGGGCTTGCAGAGGATTTTACCAGTTTGGAATTAAAGACTGATGGAGTGGTTGCAGCTCAGCCACGATGTGTTTGGTCCCAGAATGTGACTTGTGTCAAACAAGCTGCAGTCAGAGAAGGGTGACACTAAGCTAAAGCAGAAGAGGTTTCCTTCTTTAAAATTTTGTTCTAGAGCTTCAGATCTCACACAATGCCAACCTTCCTATTCAAGTCAGAAAAAAAATAAGCAAAATACTTCTATGTTGTACTCACTGTACTTAACAAAGACAGGCTTTTTTCATACATGTGGAGGAAACTGAAAACACTCTTCATCCTACTTGTTCTCACAATTCCATTTAGTTTTGGGATCCTGCATTCAGTTTCACCATTCTCTGCATTTACTTTTCATTGAGCTACTCAGTGACAGTTTTAGATGACTATATAGAAACAAATCTTCTAGAATAGGTTTCATAATTCTCAAAAACATGTTCTGAAAACACACACTTATTCAGAGAGCAGTCTGGAATAAATAACATCAGTCACAGCACTACCCAACAATAAGACAAACAATACTTAAAATTGGACTTTGGGGGTTTGTTTTGTTGGGGTTTCTTTAAAATACAAGTCTGCAACCAAAAGTGTTATGATTTCAAATGCATAATTGCAAAGCACAAAATCACTGTGTATGAGAAATATTATGGCATTGACCTAAGAGTTATGTTATTTAAATTAAGATAGCAGTTACCAATTTTTTTTTTTTTTTTCATGTGGGGTTTTTACTTGATTCTCATATTATCTACTTAGCATCACATGGGAAACAGATTTTTCTCCTGGTAGAATTCTAGTCCAGATTGATTTCCAGTTTGACATTACTCTGTAGTAAGACAGCTACACCTGTGAACTTCCACTTGAGTTGTATATATTTTTCCTTTAAATGCTAAACCTCTTTGAGCACAGTTCTCCTTGCAGATTCTCTCTTCCTCTCAGCTTGCTACTATTTGACTCTCAAATCTAACAAGTTTGAAGAATTTTCATATGTTGCAAAAAGACTTAATGAGTAATACTTAATTCAGAATCATTTGTAGCATTCAGAAACAGAAATATTCTTCAATTTTATCTCTGAAAGTGAGATATTTTCAATACCATTAATTAATTTTCTTACTTAACCTACACTGTGAATTATCTTATGTCAGTACCAGCATTATATGTACACATAATGCACTAAAGAAATTATATTTCCTTATGACAGTAAAATTTTTGAGTCCTGGGTGATGGAAGGGTATTATTTTTTAATTTTAAACAATGATATAACTAATAAACCAAAAAAGATCTGTTAAATTTTAACACTTCATTCCATCAGCTTGGGTTTGACTGGAAGCTAGTTATTGAAGTAGACATCTCCTTTTATTTAAAGTGTCCAAAAGTTAATTCATGTGTAACCTGTAATTGGGCTATAAAAGATGCTTGTGCTCATAATGGAGTAAGATTTTCTGTGTAAGAATCCTTCATTTTGTCACTGATAGCTGTCTAGGTTTTAGGGATCAGCACTTTGTGCTGCTTACTGGTGGGAAAAAAATAAAATTGCTCCTAAAGGAGAAAGCCAGAATTAACTCATGTTTATGACATTCTAAAATTTTCAGATGGAAGGAGTTATCAAAAAATGAAGTTGTTATAGATACAGGAATACTGGTGGACGTTGTTCCTTTTTTATTTTAAATAGTGGGTCTTTCTAATCTGACTGAAGGAAAGTGATGATGCTTTTAGCAGCAGATGGGAAAAGACAGACAATAGTATTTCAGAGCAGCACAGCTTGTGCTGTGTGCTTGCAGCACAGCTTGTTCCACAGCACTGGGGGCAAATAGTTCCACATCTAAAAGCTCTTCAGCCCTTTAGAGGCAACCTGCCAGATCTCCAAGAAAAAGAGATTGCCTAGGAAGAAATATACTGGGGTGTGGGGGAAGCAGACACAGGTCAAATAATCCAAGATGAGGAGGAAATCTGGGTGATTTAACTCTTCTGTAGTGAGAATATCCCAAAGACACCAGCTAACTACTCTCTGGTAATTTGTATTTATAAATTTTGTAAAAAAAAAAAAAAAAAAAAATCTGACCGCCTTGAAAAACAGCACAAATGTTAAAAATAATACAAAAGTCACTACAGGGTTACAAAACTGAAGAAGCCAGTGAAAAAACTGTATCAGAAGTTTTCTGCCCATAAAAATATGCTTTGATCATAATTATCTTCTGAATCATCAACATGGGCTTATATTTAGCAACAATTTTACAAAATATAATCATGCTTTAAAATCTCAAATTTCATACCAACAGACCTTGACTAGCAAAAGTTAAAGTTCTAGAGGGAATGAATAGTATGCACCTAACTTGGAATCTATCACAACTTGACAGACATTTCTATAAGACAGATATCTTAAACACAAAGGTTCATTTCTCAGGAGAACATAGACACAAAAATAAATAATTTGATCTCATTAAAAGGAATATGCCACAATAAAAATATGTATCCACATCACATTTCAAAAGGTAACAAAATCCTCCTTACAGAGTCTGCTCTAAAACTACAAGAAATTTAGTAACTTCAGTTTTTTATAACTATCCTTGCTGAATCATTGTTAAACCATTGCTTACTCTCATTAAAGGGTTCAAACATATTCTGACTACAACACACTTTCTCCACCATGTCATTTGAGGTCATAACGCATTAATTCATGCCATTTCTGTAAGCAATACTTAGGCTAGGAAAATTAAAGCTAAGAGAAGTCATCCTCTCATAAGGAGACTGAGGAGATTGAAGAACAGGAACAGATCACATGCAAGGCTGTCTAGAAAACAATAGGAAAGCTGCTTCTTTTAAATAAAAATTAGCAAACAAACTTCATTTAATAATTTTGCCCAAGTCATATTTTCTACAGAGGGTCCTTGTATTTAAAACAGTAAAATCAAACAGTACCATTAACGGTCTGTTACATATAAGCTGCCTTTTCAGTGGCCTTTGATTGACCAACACATTTGATGTATAGATTATCCAGAGTTGGAAGGAACCCAGCAGGATCATCGATTCCAAGCCCTGGCCCAAGGCAGGACACCCCAGGAATCACACCATGTACCTGAGAGCAGTGTCCAAACACTTCTTGAACTCTGTGAGTCTTGGTGCTGTGACCACTGCCCTGG
>JAWWMN010000001.1:6872996-6913407 GCA_035047745.1 Catamblyrhynchus diadema | reverse complement strand
GTACCTGAGAGCAGTGTCCAAACACTTCTTGAACTCTGTGAGTCTTGGTGCTGTGACCACTGCCCTGGGGAGCCTGTCCAGTGCCCAACCTCCCTCTGAGTGAAGAGCCTTTTCCCAATATCCAACCTAAACCTCCCCTGACACAGCCCCATGCCACTGCTTACGTAACCAGGATGCAGAACAATTCATTTTAGAGGGGCTGTATAATTATGAAACAGCTACACATTTTTTCCTTTTTTTTTTTAACTGTAATACAAATGGATAAAGTATCTGAGAAAATAACTTGGGAAAAATTCAATCTCTACAACAATGACATTAAGAGCTCCTGTATTTCTAAAGTATAGGTTATAAATATCAGTTATGCTTCCTTTATTAATCATTAATTGCTGTTAAATTAGTATCCAATTAATAAACAACTACTTTTTATAATTATTATTAATAAGTAAAGTATCAAATATTGATAATATTGTGGTTTGCTTCTTTCCCACACCTTGGCAAGACCATCACAGTAAAATAATTGCTTGCAAAGGACCCAATTACCCAATTCTAATTCAGATGCAATAATTTTGAGGAAACATCAAATAGCATATGTTTGCATTTCTTGAATTCAAATTTGTAAAACAGTTCAACATTTGGATGTTTTAAAAAATTATTCTGAAATACCTAATTAATATGCCCTGGGTTTCACTCATGGAGTTCAAAACATACTTGCCTTTCTAGAAGTGAGAAAAGTGTGGGATGGCATAGGAAGGATATACAAAACACCTCCCATAGCTTGGGAGGAGAAACACCCAAATATAACCATTCTAGTTCAGAATTTGGTACTTCAGAGCACATTGCCTCTTCCAGTGGAGTACTGTTTCCCATTCAAATGAAGATTTGTAGTATGGGATCTGCATCATATCTTACTGAACTGGGATTCTGGTTCAAATCAAATATTAGTTAAAAAGATAATGTTGTACTGAAAGGAGCTAAAAATGCAAATTTCAGTGTAGAGGGGTTTTTTGCAGTTGCTGTTTGAATGTTTAAAAGTCTAAAAATTCATTAGAAACAAATACATGTTTTAATAACTAAGATAGTTCTGCCTTTAGTAACAGCAAAGGGAAAGATTTGCAAACTAGAATTTATGATAAGTTTGTAGCCAATGACATTCAAATCTCTTGTGAGTGAATGCTATCTCTAGCAGTTAATAAAGGGTAGATTTTGGAGAAAGCCTGCTAGTAATAAGTAAAACTTAATGAGAAAAGTTATGGATGTGGCTCCTATCCCTGTGTTTAGGAACCAGTCAAAAGAAATTGAGTTTAAAATTCTTTACTTGATGATCTGCAAAGCACAGTTTGGTATACTCTATTTCTATGAACAAGAAGGTGAAAAGTAGAAACTGAATTTTTTGAAGCAACTAGACTTATCTTTCCTCTAACTGTAAGCACAATAAACAGCCATTATAGCCCTTCATTAACACATTAATATTATTTATTATTTCTATGTATCACTACACAAAAATATAGCTTGTTTTATATTGTTTTGTTAGTGCAATATTTATTCTCTGTATCTTGAGTTACAAAATATAAATGTATTTTAGTAATACATTGTATTTTATCTATGCAGTAGAGGCATTTTATTGAAAATATATATAAAAAAATATTTCTTTTGTTGTTTATGGCTTTAGAAATTGTTGATATAAAACTTGGAACCTGAATTTTAGGTGCACATGCTAGTCCTTCCATTACTTTTCTTTCTAGTTAAACATTTTCACTTGTTCAGTGTACTACAGGAGACAGATGAAATGAGACAATGCCAAGGTAAAAAGAAAGGAAGAAAATTAAAATTAATTAGGTAACAATTCATTATCTGTTAAAGTAGCCACAGATGGGAATATCTTATTGCAAAGGAAAGTTTAAATTTATTTGCAAAGAGATTTGGTCATTTAATAGCAGGAAATTAACAAAAAGGGAACCTGGATGCACCTCTGAAGACTTCAACTGTTCTTTCTGTGTTTATAGTCTCATTTGAAAATTGTCTGCTGAAGTTCATAAGGAGTCATGGGATGAAAATGTAAACCCTCAAGTGTGTCAGACACACAGTAGTGCTGTAATTGCAAAAGACGGATTGCATTTTCAAACTGTTTGTTTCTTTATCCTTACAAGCTAAACCTACTAGAGGCATGTAATTTCAGAGAAGTAAAAAAAAAAAAATCAGTTAGACAATTAGATTCATACAGAATAGTATTTACTTCTACTGAAATATATTGACAGCCTGCAGTTTAGCTTCTCATATAATTTTGCTGATTCAGGAATTAGATATTGCACAATTTATCAGTCACGATTAAGATTTTCATAGCTGCTGAGGAGATTTAGTCCCATTTATTTCTCTTCCATTGAGATGTAAGTATGAAGTCCCTTAAACAGCATTAAAAACATTTTAAAAGATTTATCAATACCTAATTTATACATATGCAATAGTCCAAACAAGAAAATGCAAATAGATGAAAATATCACACTCATTTGCACTTTCATGCATAAGTGTATGTATTATTGTACAAACACAGTCTTCTTCTATATAATTGTATTTCTTTTATGGTATAAAGGTTATGTACTATCTACTATAATATAATTAGAGACTCATGAATAGCTGGGTTATTTTTCAATTAAATCTCTCAATTATATGCACAAAGCAAGCAGAAATGTTTATTGTGTTATTGAAGGGAGATTCAGGGAGCTGATTCTCCCCCTCTACTCAGTCTATGTGAGGTCACTCCTCAAATATTGTGTCCAATTCTGGTCTCCACAGTTCAAGAAAGACAAGGAGCTACAGGAGTCAGTGCAGCAGATGCCACAAAATGATTAAAGGACTGGAGCACCTCCCTGATTAAGAGAGACTGGGAGCTGGGCCTATTCAGTATGAAGAGAAGAGAAGCCTGAGAGGGGATCTCATCAAAGCACATAAATATCTCAAAGGCAGGGGCCAAGAGGAAGATGCCAGACTTCTCAGTGGTGCCCAGTGACAGGACAAGGGGCAACAGCCATAAAACAGAACTCAAGTCGTTTCACATAACATGAGGAAGAACTTCTTTCTATTGAGAGCTGCAGAGCGCTGGAAATGCTCTCCAGGGAGGTCGTGGGGTCTCCCTCTCTGGAGAAATTCACATCCACCTGGATATGCTCCTGTGTCACCTGCTCAAGGTGACTTACCTGGGCAGCAGAGTTGGGCTGGATGATCTCCAGAGGTCCCTTCCAGCCCCAACTATTCTGTGATTCAGCTCTTGAGTATTGAAGAGAGACAAAGATGGACTCTATAGGGAAGGCATGAACCAGAATATGCAAAATGAGCAGAGCTTTACTGCCAGGTGTGAATGAAGCTGTGAGGCCTCAGGTAGCACTAGATCACAATTGAACTTTTGGAGTACTGACGTGTGAATTACTCTGAACAGAACATCATCAGAACAAAGTGGAGCTTGACTCTCCTGTGGATAAGTAGCATTTGTAGCAAAATCAATAAGAACACAGCAAGTTTCATTTTACATGAGGTGCTTTTGCAGCGCTATCAGCAACTGTTCAAGCACTGTGGTTTCCAGAAGGGCCACTTACAGGAAGGACAACCAGCTACGCTGCCGTGAACAAAGAGAGTGCCTTTGACTTTCCAACTTAAAAGCAATTTGTCTAATGAATTATTCTGAATGGGGAACAATGAAATTACACTAAATGAAGAGAATAAACAGAAAATTAATGTGACTTGCAATCTGCTGCTGCAAAACAAAGAATATCATTTTGCATGTAAATGGCATACAATCTAGCTAGATACACAAAATGTGTGTAAATGTAAAATGTTCAAAATTTTTATAAATTGGTTTATTTATGTTTTACTTGTTCTTCATATATTTTCACAGTTTAAAAAACTAATCTTATTCCTTACCAGGATAAAGTCAAGACGTTTTCACAAAGAAGATTTGCAGAAAATCCCATCCTAAATTAACCTCAAATTTAGCATATCACCAAAACTGTATGTACTGAAACAATGATGTTCATTTTTCTTAACTTTAACAAACAATATAAAATGTACAGTTTAAGCTACTTGGCCAGAATTCAGGTTTTCAGCAGAAAGACTGTGTTTGCACAATTCTCCCCACCCTTCAGAACTGAAAAAATACCTTTGTCCTCTGATTAAAAAAGAAAGTCAAATTAAGCCATTTTAGTGCTTACGTAAGTTTTACTTCTTAAGATTCCTTATTTATATTTTTCCTCATCACCAATTTCAGAGACATCCTTCAAATTTTAATTACTGTTAACCTGGCTTTATATGTCATTAAAAATAATATACATGAAAAAAAAAAGTTTCTGGACCTCTCAGATAAGCTAGAGGAATCAGTGATTCTCCCTGTAAGTATGGACTGTGCTAGTGGATCCTCATTTTTATACATATCTTCAATTGTCACTCTCCATGTTTCCATTAATGAGCCAAGACTTTTCATGTTAGCCAGAAAATTGAGTTTTCATGCACTGCTTTGAAATCTTTGAAAATACAATCATAGACTGATACTATGTACAGGTTTGGAGAATTAAATCTTCCCATTTCTTGAGACCATCCCTGCATTCCAGTTTAGTTTTAGTTTCCAGGTATTACTGTTTATCTCATATTTATAACATTTTCTGGATGCATGAACCACTATAGAAATCCCTTTCCTTAGCATTGTTTCAAACATTTTTCTTTTTCCTAAATTAATTGACGATGAAATGACCATGGGTGTGCAAAGCCATGTTTCAAGAAAACAATAAAAGAGAAACTACAATAATAATCCTACAACAAATTTCCAATCAATAAACCACTTTTCTTCCAAGTAAGCATTAGCACTAAACTGGCACAGCCTTTATAGTTTTTTTATTGTAGCTATAACCCTTTTAACTAAGGCTTATTATTTGTTCTTAGTTGACCATTTCTTCCTCCATGTCAGTAGATACAACTTTTTAGTGTGACCAGAAAATATCTCATATACAAGAAACACTGAATAAGAGAAGCTTTAGACACAGCTTGCTTTTCATTTAAAAATATTCAGCTTTTCAGCTTAACAGATTGACTGGTATAATTGTCATACCTGAAAAAAATAACCTCAAAAACTGACAGGTTTGAGGCATTGGCCACCTCTCTCTCTCCTGGGAGCCTTTTCCAGTGTTAGACCATTTTCTCTCTAAAGAAATGTTTCCTCTTGTTCAGCCTGAGCCTCCCTTAAACAACTTTGAGGCTCAGCACCTAAGACTTCTAACGCAGAACATACCAAGAGACACTGAAATTGTAATTTTTCTCTGCATGGTTGATTGACTATCCATAGGGTTTGGGAAGGGGAGGTGGTGACAATTTTTGGGGGGGAGGTTATTATTTGCTTTTAAAAAGGTGGCCATTAACAAAATTGTAGGGCAGATTTACTTGGCCTGGAATAAATGTGAAGGGAGAGCACTTCTGTGAACAAGACTTTTAGCTAACACATATTATTTGCCTTTGAACATGTGTTCAGTTAAATAAAAAGTAGAAGGTGGATGATAATGTGTCCTTGGAATTATTGAATAACCTTACTACTGGCCTGTACTACATTAAAATAAAAAAGGCAAACAAAAAACAAGGAACATGTCAGCCTTTTTCATAACAGTGTTCTTTTCTTCCTCTGTGGGCCAATTTCCCTACCTTCCCTCTCTGTCCTTCTCCAAAAGGGATAATATGAAAGCAATCATGATACTATAATTTTATTCCAAGTATGCTTTTTTTTTAGCACTTCTATGTGATTAGCCTAAGGGGTGTTTCCACACATGCCATGAAAGGCAAATCCTACAAGGACAGTAACAAAAATATTGCGAATTTTGAGGATTTCATTTCCTTCATCCTAAAAGACAAATCTCCACCCCAAATACCAGTCACGTATCCACACCCCATTCTGCAAAGCCCCGCAAAACTAATTTGAAAAATCCACTAAAAATGTTATGCTAAAACAATGCAATTCCATGCCTTATCATTTACATCCCCCAATCAATTATAAGTAATACAAAAGAAATGAAAGGGAACTAAAAATCTTAAGTTGTCTAATGTTAAACCTGCATATTTTTCTACAAAAAATATAAATGAACACATATTTTACTATCCCATACAAGGGCAGATGTGATTTCCCATAAATAACACTGCTTGTCAGGTTTTCTTAATTAAAAACATAAATTTATCTTTCCTCTACTGAGTTAGTATTAAAAAAAAAACAAACAACCACCCAACAAACAGCTATTCATGTTCATCTGAGTCTGTGTTATCATTTATTTATGAAAGAATTCATAATCCTATCATTCTCTAGCTGGATTTTATTACCTGTTTCCAAGATATCTTGTTGAGATAAAAAGAGGGAAATAGTTACGAGAAAACTAAACAGCAATAGCAATGTCTTCCACAACTACTAATTTCTCAAAAAAAACTATGTAAATCTCAAAAGATGTCCACTTATTACTGTAAAAATCATCAAAATACCTTCTGATTTCAAATGGATTTTGGTTTGGTTTTTAATTTTAGGCAAAACATTTCTCTTTGTTTGAGGATTTGAGCTCGTTTTCAAAGAAGACAAAGTTGGTGTAGACAGCAGGCTCTGATTCTCTGAATTCAGGATCATTCAAAAGAATGGGCACTGAATATAAAAATATTATTTTGCTGTACTTAAGCCCAAAAATTCTGTAACAGTATGATCACATCTATTTTCTGTGACTGAAACTGTTTCCAATAAGATTCATACTTAAATACTCCTGCACTATTCCAGGGAAAGGAGATGTGGATGTTAAAGATGTGCCTGGAATTCAGGATGCTCACCTTCTTGGAAGTAAAGAATTTATTGTTTCTTCTTATTATTTATTTAATATTCCATTAAATAAAGAGAAGAAAGCCTGAGAGCATAGCTAATCACATATTATGCAACCAAGATAAATTTGATATAGAGATGAACACCTTGCTAAGGCCACTTTCCTGTTCATTATCCAAGCCATTATGGCTTTACAGTTTCATCAAGAGTAAGGGAGTCACTTATTTCTCGTTCTGGAGCAGCACACTGAGTGATATTCCCTGGCTAAAGCAGGGAATAAATGCCCAAGATACTTTGGGTATATAAAGCTATGAGAGCTTCTCAGGAGTAAATCATGGTTTAAATGATCTATGGTTCATTTTATCCTTCGTATTAAGGTTAGCAGAGGTAAGTTCAAATATTAGAATTTTAACAAACAGAAAGCTGGAGTCCATCAGTCAACAACTAAAAATAAAATGGGTAAAATTCCCTGTATATTCAGAATTCCTCATAGCTGAAAGTATAACTTTCATTATACAATTTAAAAAATTATAATAGTGAGGCTCAAAAGATATAGTCTTTCACCCCAGTTTTTTTTTTTTTGCCACAAAAAATTTTACCAAAATAAGAGAAACTTCATGATATTTAAAATTATTGAAAGAACTTTTTTATCAGTATTAAACATTGGAAAACTCTGAAATATTTATTTTTTTAATTCTTGCCATGGAGCAGAAAGTGGAACAAATATTTTAGAAGCAACAAGCCTGTAGGAATTTACATGAGCTCCTGGACTGTATAATCATATAGATAAACATATAAGTCATAACAAGTTCTAGCAAAGTGAAACCTGAGGGAATCTCCTTAGAGGGGGGAAAAAAAACCAAAACAACAAAACAACCCAGAGACAGAATTAATTTAACACACAGTGAAAAAACCATTTTATATAAATAACAGATATGGGTTCTTTTAGTTAATATGAATGCAGAAGTGTTGGGTTTAGATGCACTACTCTTAAAAAATGTTTATAAGAACTTTCAGTCTCAACAAGGACCATGATCCATTCACAGCAACTGCAACCCTGTTCTTCTGTACTCACTTTAGCTGCTGTAAAGAACTGACTGCACTGCAACAGACTAGGCATAAACTCTCCATTAATTCCACACCTCAAAGCTGGAAGCAGTTTCATGCCTCCTTCTCCCTCTTCTTTCCACCGAGTGGAAAGGCAAACAATAGTAACCACAATGATAAATTATTTTTTTGTTGGGCTCTCTGCACTAAATCTTTTAAAATGCTAGAGTACTGAAGCTCTTTGCTGTCTCTTGTCATGCACACCAAATTAGCAAATTTCCTTTAGTAAAAGCTGTTATCATAGCTGTACTCTGACCTTGGAAATTAATACTCATAAAATACTCATTAAAAAATGAGTTTCCTACGTGGGTCATTCATTTTTACTGTAATCTTGCTACAATATTGGAGGTGAGAAAGTTGCCTGACTTGAGATTACCAGTCCTGTTAATTCTTGTAAACAATTATAAAGCTTAATATTATTAAATAAATAATAATATAATTAATGTAGATTTTATATCAGTATTGTGGTTCCATTAAGAAGCACTCAAAAAATATCCCTTTCTAGAAAAACTAGCACACAAAAAGCCTAAAACATGAAAACCTCTTTTAAATCAGAAAGCTATCAAACTGGTGTAGGATAGCTCCTGTAAAAAATTCCCATCTAAATCCATGCTGACATATTTAAAATTGAATGCCACAAATTCACAAGTTAATGTGTTATTCATTAGCCTAAGTATCAACAAGCGATAATTTTAGAAAAAAAAATAGGAGCCTCAGTAGAACTTCTCTCAGTATCTGAGCTTTCTGCCGTCCTAGAGATAGAGGGGAAAAGAAATTGAAAGGCATTCTGTCTAACCATGAAGAAGTTTGATCTAATATAGAAGTGCTTGGGTACAACTGAAGAACAATTCCATTCATCCTGCTAATAGAAACAGACTAGATTTTCATCCATATCTGTGGTGAGGACATGATGTAGATGAAAAAACCTTAGAGAAGGTCGCAGTCATGAACAGAGAGTAAAGCAAAACTGCTGTCTTCTGAGGGCTGAGGCTTTCTGTAATAATGAAAAACTGGCCGCTGGACTGGCGCTATGAGAGAAAAAAGGTTTTTTGGGGATGCAAATAAAAGTGGGGAACAAAGGCATGAAAGCAAAAGTTTGCTGAATACTGATTTAAAAGACACTGTTACCTCAAGACTCTCCACCTACAACACATCGAGTATGGACTGAAGCAATAATGTTTACCACAGGAGCCATTAATTCACACACTCTCTTAAGAAAGGACCCAATGTTCAGCTGTTCAGGTGCACTGGAAACTATTTATCCCTTCCTCATATGAAATAAGAGGCATGTCTAGAGTTGTCTACATAATTATTTTCAGTGTTTTCAGAAAACTCCAACTGTAATTTTGTAGTGGCTGAGTCCTATTGGAAAAATGTGCAGCATCCCACTGGTCAATAAAAAAAATTAGTTACAGAACAGAATCTAAACTCACACAGGAAAGATAGAGAGTGAGATTTGAATGTTATCAATATAAATCAATATACATACCAATAGATGCTACACTGAGAGGAGAAAAAAGTAAAAGAAGCTTATTTATTTATGGGCAAGGACAAAGGGAACTAATACAGAATTGGTTTATAGAAAAGAAAAAAGTGAATTATTTTGTTGAAAGCAAGCTGAAGGGGTTTTATTCACAATAAGTAAGCAACAAGCAGGAAGAGGTGATAAAGAGGATATGGAAGTCCTTGATGAGAAAGAAAAAAAGAAGTGAAAAGAAAGAAACAGCATGGTCTCTTCTCCTCTCATTTCTTGAGGACATTTTGTACTATCAGTTTACATCTTCTGCTGCCTATTTTTCCTTCCCTGAATTAAAGAAGAATGATATTTCAACCCTTAAATTATTCATAATCAAGGCGAAGAGAGGATAAGTACAATAGGCATGGGTGATATTTTGTTTGAGAGAAGATAAAAAGAACTTAGAACAAACAGCCCTAATTCAGTGAATCTGGTAAGCACATATTTATTAAATTCTTTCAGAATCCAAGAATCCTCTTCCATATTTATTTATAATTGCTGCATATTTTGTGTATGCTTGTGCATACTTCAGGAAGTTCAGAATGAAGTTTGAATTCCTAAATGATGTAGACACCTAAAAAATCCTCTGATGGGCTTGACACTACTAGATTTACAAGGATATCTATAAAAGTTACAGAAATAAGAGAAATCTTAGAAGCGCAGATATGAAGAAATAAAGGGAGGTACATTTGGCCTGTACTGCATGGACAAAAGTTCCAACTTTGTTTCTTTTTATGACGTATAACTAACCAATAATTAAATAATGATATTATAATACCATCCCCAATCCATTACTTTACTTGAGCCTTTAGAACCTTTGACACCTGCTAGAGCAATGTTGCACAATTTGACCTTTATCTGATACCTGAAAAAATATATATTATTTGCAAGATCACAAAGTAAGGGAAGAGGGGAAAAAAGTATAATAAGGAAACCGCAAAATAAGTCATTTGAAAAAATGTCCACAGTAAGTATTTGGAATATTATACTTTAGGAGAAAATCCACACCTACACACTGGATTCCAAAAATCAGCATTTCCAGCCAGGTCTAAAATATTACATAACAAACGCTCCTAAAAATTACAAAAAAATCCTACAAATGGCATAGAAGACTGATGACATGCCAAAATTGCCAATAGACTCTCTATTTTAAATAATGCGTAGAATATGCTGCCTTGCACAAGCTGTATGATAACTGTTAGGATATGACAACTTGATTACTTTTTAATAATATTGATCCTTACTATTTTGTTTCACTTTGAAGACATCTGATCTGCAATAGCAAAGTATACTTCTCATAGAGGTTGAGCTGGTGACAATTGACTTTTCAAAATCCAGGTAGAACAGGGAGAGCCTATAAATTGATGCAGCCCATCTACAGGGGGGATGGCTACTCACATGCATGTCAAAAAGGAGTAATCAGGAGTACAAGCATCAGCTGCTGTCAGAAAACCATCAATCCTCAGCCAGACTTTATAAAACATGCCAGGTCTAAACTTTGACTAGTAAAAGAGTTCTGATCAGAAAAAAAGGACATTCACTATTAACTTGTTTTTCAATAAGTAAAGGACTTGTAGAGCTCAGTAACACATGAAGGTTTATTAAAATTAGGGCTGGGAAATGGCAGACAGATTAAATTTCATGTACAGAACATGTGTTTTATTCTTACCATTGTATAACATCTCCAAAACTGGACACTAAGGGCATGAGTACCATGCATAAATAATGGTGATTTTTTTTCCCTTCCCATTTATAAATATGTAAACACTTCTGCTTCAAAAAAACCTGAATAGCCAGTATTAAGTAGACAAACAGAAACAAAAATTATTAAGGAGATGTCCACAGTACAAACCATATCTAAAATGCTCTATTAAATAATGAACTCAGAAATAAACCCCAAAAAAATATTATTTGACAAATTATCAGTCCAAGACAACCTTGAGTGTGTTTGGCACAGACTTTTTTGTATAAAACTTTCCTTATTGCTTTGGGACAATATTAACTTGTTAACTTACATCTAGGAGTTCCTTGTCCAGAGTTGATTCAAACAATTCTCCAGAACATTTTAATGACTATCAATCAGCTATTCTGGGACATTTGCAATCAGGGGACTTTTCTGTATTTAAAAAAGTTGGGATAAATCCATCAAATGTGCTAAAATGAAATGCATAACTTTGGTGTGTTAAATCCCAGTGTAGAAGTGCTAACTAGAAAATAACTTAGTTCATGATGCATGCATTTGTTCACTTGTCTCAACTTTCACACATTTTAGATTCTACTCCTTACTGAAGAGGTAAAAAAGAATTAATATCTATTACTATAAACAGATTTTTAAGGCAGAACAGTCTAAAACTTTCCCTTAATGAAGAAAAGAAAACATGTTTGCAACTTATCACATACCTGTGATATGTATTCCAGGATTTCAATAAATATAGGAACTGTGAAAAAGAAATCACCACAATTATAAATTCATTTTATATTACCACCAGACGAAGTCTTGAAACTGTTACTTTAACTTTTTTTAAAAAAAATTACATTTCTCAACCTTTTGTGCCCCTAAGACAACAAATTATAGTTTGGGAGAGAGGGGAGAATAAAAAAACCAAAAGGGTTGGGGGTAAGGGGGACATGTATTTAAGGAAAAATATTGAAAACTTAAGCCTTCACATTGTTTCACTCTCTGGAAACCAGTAGTTACACACTGAATCTGAAAACGTACTTAAAAATTAGATATCCCAGGTAAGGATAAATGGCACTAGGCAGTTTTTGCCAATACATGCTTTTCTAAATTGATTGTGTTATACTTTAAAGTGAAATTTCTCCAGATCTTTGCACAAGTTCACCCATTTCTGAACACTTTAGATGAAAAAATAGAAAGATAAAAGCCTATCTTTCACACAAAAGAAAAAAAATACAAGCAGTTGGGGAGGGAATTCACCTTCATTCTTCACACTGCATGAATGATACTGATACATTATACAGTTGACAAAATAAAAGAAAAGGGGGAAGAAAAGAGAGAGAAAAGAAAGAAGCAGAATAAATTCTAAGGAAGCTCTAATGCTTAAAAGCCATAAATCAGTTAGAGATCCATTGATTCTGTGCAGAACCCATTGTGTGCCACTCCACAGCTGCTGCACTGATTTAAGAGTTAGATAACAGCTCCATGTTTCACCCCACCAGTGTAGAGTTTTAGGCTGCAAAAATTCTTAGTTTCCTTGAAGTCATTAGGTTTGTCATGTTTAAATCCCACTGCAAAGCCATCTACTGTTCTTCCATGTAACACTTGTAACAGAAAACAGAGAAGGTGCCTATATCCAATTGTAAAGGGAAATGGGTCACTGATTTTTTTGAGTTTGTCCACAGTATTAACATGCTGAACAAAATTGTATTAAGTAATCAAACAAAACTCTTAAATTATGTGAGCGTAGGCCACATCTTCTATTTCAAGCATTGGTACTTCCTCAGTTTGTCTTAAGCCAATGAAGATAAGAGCAATGAAGCAAAGTCTGATGCAAGTCTTGCAATATGCAGAGAGTTTTTACTTTTAAGTATTTTTAAACATCTAATTCCAAAAATCACTCTACTCAAAATGTCTCACCTCTTCCATGGTTTACTCTGGGCGCCAGGTACATGAGAGTGATTAGAGACCAACACTGCTGGACCTCAGGTAAGCCACCCCACCTCCTCAGAGGGAGCTTCATTAAAAGTCAACAAAAAGTCATGAGGAGTCTGTGCCAAGCCCCACCTTTTCAAAATTACTATTTTTTCAAGTTCTTTATGGAATTATGAATGAAAAATAAGGACTGAAAATTAGAAATCAAAGTTTTGCTGAAATACATTAAGCAGGAGAGTCAGACTTCAAACAAAGGCCAACAGCTCTGTGGTACTGAGGCTCTGATTTAATAGCATTGTACATGACTAACATACACAACTGTGAGAAATTGCAAAATGTTCATTTGTAGCCAAAGGTCCTCGCTTTACTGTTAATGTTGTGGACATATGCACGACCTGCAGTAACATTAACACAGAAGGATTTTTTTTCTTCTTGTAAAAAGAAGTAACTGCAAGAGATTTTCAAAACTCAATTTGTAGGCGAGTATCTTCTATAATAGATAATCATCTATTGTCTGAGATCTACAGTTAACCACATTTACAACCCTTGGTACAAAATGTGAATTTTTACAAGCAAAAATATTTTGATAAATTGAATGTTTAAATGTAAATTAATTTAGTTCAAAACACACAGTCTGTTCCCCTGCTTAATTTCAGAGTTGCACTAAAGAAACAATAACCTTGAACACAAAATGTGAGCATCAAAGATGGCCTTCATTTGTCTGTTGTCCTTTCCTGACATTACAAATAAAAATGTAACACATTTACATTTTTTTGTCTTGCCACGCTTCTGCAGAGTAAGTGTACACTCAGGCAAAAATTAAATGCAGAAAAAATGCATTGGATTCACTGCTGAAAGAAGTCAAACTGAAAAGATTAGACACTTTGCTTAGGGAGGGTTCTCCCTTTGCATCTTTAAACTGGCCTAACTTTAGGCTTTCTAGAGCGCTGTTGATAGGGTTACCTGAAAATGATACCTTGAAGAAAAAACTGCCATAACATGCATGTGAAGTAAGAATTTCTTTTTGAAAAATACTAAATATCATAGATATGAGCAGTTTGTGGTTCAGTTCTCATGCTTCAAGGTCCATTTTATTTATTGGAAGAAATATTTTGGGAATATTTGAGTTTTAGAAGAGGAAGGTGAAGAAATAATTCTTTTTCTGCAACAGGAATTCTCCCGTTTTCTCCCCAGGAGATTTTTTGTGAAGCACCTCCAGTGCTGTTACACAGGTGCCAAGTTTGATCAAGCATTTGACATAACTTAAGCAAATGGTGTTATGGGTTTACAGAGAGCTGAACTGGTTTGTCTCCTTTGAAGGAACAAGGGTGTGTCTCAGTTGATAGCAAGAGATCTCTAGGCATTGCAAAAATAAACACATAAAAATATGCTGGTACTCACACTAGTGTTATTTACTATTCAACTACAGTGAAAAACTGAAATACCCGCACAGAGAATACTCCAAAAATGCAATGGGTAAGTGTATCTGCATTTATATATTCATATAAATAATGAATAGATGGATATATTTCAAAGAAAATACATTTAATTGTTTATCAAAACATTTTCACTTCCCACAAATATGTGTTCTACAAGGCTTTTGGTCCTTTTTCTGTAATTGTTGTTGGTCCTTTGGCCATCAAACAATTCCCCATTGTCTCCAAACACAAAGATAGATTAATTGTACTAATCAATGCTACAAAATGGGCATAGGCTAAACCAAAAAATACCTTTAAGTTCTTTTTCCTACACAGATGTATCCTCTGGGTATTCCAGGGCAAGAGCTAAATGCTTCATAGGCTTGATAGCCAGCCAGATCCTTTTCTATTGTACTGAAGTATAAATTCACACTGCTGGGAGGAAAATTCCTGTAGAGTCACTACATTTTTTCCTTTTTGAACCTTTTTTCCTAAACATTTTATGCATGTAGTATTTGTAAATGGTGTTGGTCTGATAGAAGAGATCAATTTTATTTATGGAAACATAACGTTTCAATCATGGCAGCACTCTCTCTCCTAATTTGTTATTACACGTCAGTCCAGGTGGCCTGAGGAATTAGTTTTATCTCCAAAATCTCTTCAGTTGTTTTACCTGATGTTGCCATCCCTGGTGCTGTACAGTGCCCCTTCTGCTGCTGAAAAATTTATGCACTGACATTGTCTAGAACTAAGCCTATTTTATCTTCAAGTATGAACAATAAATGTTCAAAAGGCATCTGACTGTGGCACTTGGATACATGGGATACAAGATCTGAAAGGTCTTTTCCAACTTTAATGATTGTGTGATTCTAATAAACTTTTTATTTCTAATAGTTGTTACTACTTTGTGGTCAATCATACCTGAAGCAACCACAGTATTGACCACCTTATACAGACTCTACAAATGCACATCAGTTAAAGAACACACGGCTCCAAAAAACAACCTTTCCATGGAACTTTGGCCAGCAGATAAACTGAAAAGTGTCTATAAGACTCTTGGCATTCCAGTATTTCACCAGTTCATCTGCCATTAATTTTACCAAACTCAACCATACGGACTGAAACTGATTTTGCCAGTGACAGCTTCAGACTGTGGTTTTTTAGAAAACATAACTCAAACCAGTTTGGCAGTTCCACAAAAGAAGAAACCAAGTCCTGCTGCATGTGTTAAATAATTCACTGTCTGCTCATATTCCCCATAAATTCAGTGGGAAGTGTTTCCATGCTGGAGAAATAGACTTTACAGTTTAAGGCACTAGAACGGAAGACAGTGGTTTGCACTTCATCCATCCACTTAAATATTTTACCAGAACAAGAGAGAGTTTCTGAAGCATCTCTCCCTATCACCCACGTACTGTGCCTTGTGTCACTCTGTGGAGAGACCTGGGAGTAAACAAGCCGGATTCCTTACAGACAAAAATAAATTTGAAGCTGTGTTCCAGGAATACATCAGACATGCTCCAAATGCTAATAGTCACTCAGTCTACAATCCTGACTATAGCTGGTTTGAAGTTAAACTCCTGAAATATATATGGAACTTTCATTAAGTTCAGCTCCCCAAAAAATCTGCCATCCTTCTCTGTGTGACTCAAAATCAAGTATTTGCCTTTAGCATTCAGAGACTTTTTTCTAAGTCATTAGTTGATTTTTTTCAACATGAGCTGGCTAAGAACACAATCTGAAGGTATCAGGAGCTAGTAAGAGACTTGCAGAGAAGAAAATAAATATCACAATGGGTCTTCTTCCCCTTAGAGCTTCAGGAAGCTAAAATACATAACTTCCCAGAGAAAGAAGGGAGGTACCCTTTTTCCTGTTCCCCATGATGTGACAATGATGCTCAAAATGTAAGAAAGAAACATTCTAACTTTAGCCAGGCCCCATCACAGAAAAAATAAAAAGGAGAAACCATTCTTTGCATACTGCAAGTTTGCTGTCTCTCCCAAAAGCTGCTCATTGCTGAAAATGGCAGAATGCAACCAGCCATGAGGCAAGGAAACAGTTACTAAAGCCCAAATTGTAAAGCTTTGTTTGCTTTGTTTCATTTTTATTTGAACAGACTGTTTTATCCAAAATCCTATATACATAATGACAGCTGCATAGGCACCATGGACTAAAACAGAGAATAAACAAAAAATAAAATTTAGCCAAGATTGTCCAGCCAGCTCTGTAAGGGAACTGAGAATTTTGTAGAGGGAAGGGGATCCTGAAAGGAGATTACCACTGAAAAACTGTATCCAAAATTCGTATGAACCAGAAAAGCAAATTTTAATTATGTAGGCAATCTCAGTTTTGGCTTACAATATTTCACAAGAATTTCAAATGGACACTTCTTTTAATGGATCTGTCCTGACTATGGAAAACCCCTTGATCACTTCACTCTGCATGATCGTTTTTCTTTTACTTGATGAACCAATAAAGAATAACTTTCTTTGATTGAGATTTTGTTACGCCTTCTTTAAAGTGTGTTTAAAATATTGCTAGATATTTCATAATAATGCTTTTTAACTTGCTCTGGTACAGATCTTTACAATATTTAACATTTCTGAGTACGGAGCCTCTACTGAGATCAGCTGAACCTGTTATCCCCCACTTAACTTTACTTAAGTCTTTTTCTCTAATTTTGCACCACACTAAAAATCAGTGATTTCTGTAAATGCTCAGCTTAGATTTGCAATGTCAGCAAGTAGTCTGCTTTCTTCATTTTTTTCCTTTTAACACTTGAGTGAAGGATAGTGTGTATTTACACATTTCTTAATTTGTGGTAGGTTTTCTACTCCTCCTGTCTCTCATATCATCTTGCTCCCTGAGAAAGGGAGAATAAATGAGTAAATTAAAACCCTTCAGTAGGGTAAAATAGAACCATGCCAGGAATCATTTGGATTTTCACATCTGTCAGAAAAGTTGACAGGACTTTCAACACATTTGTTCATTATGAATAGAAAAAAACGATTTTATCACTCAAAAATAAGAAAAGAAGGGGGGGGAAAAACCCATATAAGCTGTTTTCTGACAGGTTTTGACAACTATGAAGAGATAAAAACCTAAAAAGTGAAAAGAGTATTTAGCAACAAAAATAAACATACCAGTTTGAGAAAACTTCACATGAAATTTTCAATTTAGAAAAAAGTGAAAAGTTACTACTTAAACAGGAAAGCAAAAGGTAAAAAGAAAAGCAGAATGTAATTTGTAACCCTTTCCACAAAAAATTACAGAAATCATCATCAAAACAAACCTACTGAAGTACTACAGACAAAAACAGATTCCTTCTGATTGGAAGGAAAATATCTTCTGTTTTATCAAGTTCATGTTCTAAGGCATTATCATCTAAATTAATTATAACAGTTCTGAACACCAACTGGTTTAAAGCCATGAAGCATTCAAGTTCTTCACATTTCCAAGGTCTCTACTTTTTCATGTCACTGCCTACCCAAAAGAACAGGTACAACTTGTCACCTCTGAGCTTCTCCTGAATGGCAACATTTCATTCACTGAAACAATCACACATCGGCGTGAAAAATTAACATCAGGACAAAGGGAACCTCACACTCCAAAGACAAGAATACCATGTGACAGCTCCCTTCCTATCCCACTGCTTTTTTTATTCCTCTTGTTACTTCTATGAAATACTGTCAAAGACTTTTTTTTTACATTATACATCTGAGACCAAAGTTTTTTATATGAAGTTAAAGCACACATTTATATGCACTTATATATTTTATATGCATTACATATGAATATAAAATTCAAAAGATGCATATTATGCATAAATATATCGAGTATATAATAAAGAGAAACCTGCTGTTTTGTGAAAAAAAACTGGCACATAGGCCTTTGCAACATCTTAAACATTCGAGATTTTCTCACAACAGAGTTTTTGTAGCTCTTTTGTTCTAATCTTACCCATGAGGGAAGATTTATATGGTCACATTGTGTTTCTTAAAAGATCAATTAATATATTTACTAAAAAGAATGCTCAAAGCTTGTAGTTGCAAACTTTTACTCTTTTCCCAGTTTAAAATAAAAGGAAGAAATTTCAAAATATGAAGAAATTTCAAGCAGTTATTCTAAATTCACCTTTGTTATGTTACTCAAACTATTTTTATCACATTGTGGAAAAGAGAAAATTAGCAACCTTAGCATCCCTAAACTGTTATTCAGAGCTGGAACTGTAAAATATATCATTGCTTTGATTATTCTTTATTATATGCTTTGGTTTGGAGTTTGTTTGTTTTTTTCAGACCTGAAACAGATCTACAGTTATGCACACTGCAAGAAAATTGAAAACAAATTTCGTGTAAAAACTTCCTTTCTTCTGCTCCTATTTTCCCCTTTTGAGAATGTTCCTAGGAAAGATGTTGATTTTCCTTTTACCTTTGATATCTTGGGTTGCGTGGACTGTACTTGCAGAACTAGTGCTATGACCTCAACATGTCTTATGATTGAAAGACTTCCATAATAACCTAAAACACCGGTTTTAAACCACCTCTGAAGAAAATATCAATATAATTGATTCTTTGATCAACGATACCAATTAAATCCCAAACACAAAAGGCATAAGGGAAATAATTTCTTCACAGGGAGATGTTAAGTTCCTGAAGGTGTTATTCCTGCCGCTGACACTATTGGGGTGCGGAGGCAAGGAAATGAGAAGTAGCTGCTCCTGTAGGCATTGCAGCATGAGTAATTGCTCCTTTATTGCTGCTTCACTTGCAGTATATATCCCAAAACATCATTCTTTGAACAGCTGTTTTCACCCTGGGTTTTGATCTATTTAACAATAAAGTATCGTCGAAGATATTAGACATTGTCATTTTTACTATGTTCCTGTTGCACCTAGTTCCAGTTGGCCTAATTCTATTTACATTTAGTAATCAGGCAGGCTTATTCTTCCCTCTGTAATCTTTTCTTTGAGACACTTAATGAATTGCAGCTCTTTCAAATCTTTTCAAAAGACTTTGACATTTCTTTTGCAACATTTGACCCTGAAGTAGTGAATACTTTTCATCTCCTCTGACAAAACCAGACTTCTGCGTGCTGAAAGATGGGTATAACAAACTGATGTTTGGTTGTTTGATTTAATCCCATTTTTCTAATAAGCAACAAAAAAGGGGAAGACGGCCTTTTCACTCAGCCTAAATAGTCAAAAAGCAACAATATGTCAAAGCTACAGTGGAAAAGAATTGAGAAGGTAGGTGACACCTAATTAAAGCCAAATCCAACCACAACACAGGTCTGTAACAAACCCTTTCATCAGTAAAATGAAGCTGAGCGAACACATTTAAATGGTACTCACAGTGGTGGCAGCAAACACATAGAGAGCTTTTCATAGCTAGAAAGGAAAAGGAAACTACTGGGGAGGTTATCAGACAGTCTGCCACAGCTGTGGGGCACATGAGAAATGCTAGGAAAGTGTCTGCCCAGAGGCTTAGCAGGGAAGAGATGGCAAAGAGTATCACTTGCCAGCTAGGCACCAAAAGTGATTTCTCAGAACTGGAAAACAAGTTTATAGAAGGAGAACAAAGAGTCTTAAGGAGTCTTGAAAGCAGAATCAAAACACAGTATCTGACAGGTTAAAAAGAGAGACGTAGTGGAAGGGATGTAAGAGTTCTCACAACTAATCCAATCAAAATGATAAAGTAGGAAAGGGATCCTTGCTGTGGAAGTCAGGATGAATGTGAGCCCTTTACAAGTCAAAAAGAATACAATTGCTGAGGTCATTTACATTGCTTTAGTGGATGCTTCTGTTACTGTGTAAACAGTAGTTGTTAGATGCATTGAAAATTTATTTCTGTGAGCGCAGCTAAACTGAGGGTTTGAAGCCAATGGTGGAAAATAAAAGAAATCCTGATTTTCAGTGCTTGGCTGTGCTCCTCTTTCAGAGCAGCCCCAGCTCTTGCCTGTCACTGCACACGCCTCCACACGCTCGTGCTTTCATACCAGCACATCCAACTCTCAGAGCTGATGCTCTGCAAAGTTCTCTTTTGTTACTCAGATCTCTTCCCACACCTCAGCTTTCTGACTCCTTGGGTGGCGCAGACAAACGCATCGCTCTCTCAGCAATTGGGATTGTGCAGCCGCGGTTTTCATTGGCTGCTATTTTTCACTTCTGCTCTAAAAAAGGTATTAGCCTTTTTTTTTTTTTTCTGCTGGGTAGTTTGGTTTATGTTTATGCATGAGTTTGTACATAGTCACATATGCTGAGCTAAAAAAGTTAACTCTGCGCTTGTCACTCCCTAATTGAAGCTTAGCAAGTATTGCTAGAATTGGAATATCTGAAAACAGAATACATCTGAAATAAATATGCATGTATAAAAATGGACAATAAATGGATGCAGGAGGGTAATTGCACTGCTGTTCCATTAACTTACTCAAAATGTCTTTTTTTTTTTTGTTTGTTTTTCCGTGAAATAAATGTTGAAAATTCCTAACACTTATTCCTAAATCTTGAGGTGATGGGGTGATGTACTTCCCACTCTGCAATAACCAAGAACTATAAAACATTTACTGGCCAGGTGGAAAATATTTCTTCAGTCCATTTCCTGACTCACTGTGAACAAAATCAATGCTTAACCTTCCTAAAAATGTTAGCACTAAATTACCAAAAAAATAAAAAAGCGTCGCCTTACAGTTACCAACCCAAAAGGGTGAATTAGAAGAAAGTTTTCACAAGCACATTACACAACTTATGAAAACCACCTGATGTGTATGAATTTGAGATTCAGTTCCAGTTTTTGAATTAGAATGAAGACATTTTCTCTTTTTTGCCAAATCTAGTACCAGTGCATACTAATTACTCTTTGGAATTAGTTCAGATCAATGATATTTACTTACTAAGTTGTACAGACCACAGAAAAATAATTCAGGTAGCTCTTCTCTAGAAACCTCTTAGCCTGGGCAGTGTAATGTCCACCTGAACTTTCAAAGACTGAGTCATTATCCCAAACTTGCTCAGTGCTGCAATACCTCTGTCTCTGCTTCTCTATAATTATGAGCAGAAATTCCACATTGAATGTGAGAAACTGCCTCTACTCCCATTTGATCTGTATGAATATTTTTTCCCAAAAGCAGCTTTGCATTCATTAAATAACATTTTCCATAAAAACTAAGAAAAATGTTGTGAAGAAAAAACAAAATCATAGAACATAGTAGAACACTTCTAAAAGGGCTGAGAATATAAGTATGGTTGATCTAATTTTTGAAACAAAGCTTATTTTTGTTCTATCTGCTTTGTATAAAATCCACAATACTTTTGATGCATGGAACCAAATTGTTTGCTTCATATGCTAGATGAATTTCTAGACCTGTAAGGAGCAGCTAATTTGCAGCTACTATCTCTGCTACCAAGATCACTAACTCCTGCCTGTACCCAAAGAGACATCATGATCAATGCTCCTTATGGTTCTAATTTTATATATGCCCAAAAACAAAAAACAAAAAAAACAAAAAAAAAAAAACAAAAAAAAAAAAAAAAAAAAAAAAAAAAAAAAAAAAAAAAAAAGTGATTTCTCTGTTGTGCTCTGCAGCACTGAGCAGAGCTACAGCAGGATGTGCTTTCCTGCTGTCCTCACCCACAAATGGGTAAACCAGCAGTTGTTCTCAGAGCCTGCCCTAAAAATTACTCCCTGTTCCAAGAACAACACTTGATCTTGCCATCCCAGTGCTCCTTACCCAGTTCTTTCTCTCCTCTCCTCAGTCATTTATTTCTGAATCTTTAAATCATTATTTGAAAATGAAGACATTTCAAGGAAAGGCTCTGAAACTGTTGTCCCATAGGCAAGACTTGTCTTAACCTGGCCATTAACACAGGCTATAATAAGAGATTTAACTGAGCAAACATTCAAGAAAGAGTGGAAAAACATCCAGAGATCCCACTGGTATTAAGAATGAAGGGAAAAGGTTGGGAAAAAAGTATCACATACTGTTCTGGCCATGTTCCGCAGCAAACATGACAGCTGCCACGCTGCTTTGCGAGAGCTGTGCCCTTGTCATTGTATGTTCTACATGCTCTGACTGCACCTCCAGGATTCCATCCCTCAGGGGAGTCTCATGCAGGAAATGTAATATTGCTGAGCCTAGTGATGTTTGAGTGTGAGACAGCAGTCTGTCTCAGCTGGGCATTTGATTCCCCAGGCTCAGATATTTCTGAGATGCTGCCTTTACATGTCATGCAGAGAGAAGAGAGCATGTTCTGCCATGCAGATTAAAGCCCAAAACACTGAACTTCCACTTCAGATAAATCAAACGAGGTGGGCGCCTTGATAAGTTAACTGCAGCAACAAAGAACATGCATTTAATGCAAGTAAGACCTGTGTCACAGGGGGTAAATGACAGATTGCTTGGGAGGCAAAAAGAGACCTGGAGCTGTGTAGAGGATGTTTGATTAAAGAACTGCACTGTGCTGATTCCTTCAGGGCCATATGGAAGAGGTTGAAGACAGCATAAAGCAAGTCAGGGGACTGTAGTCTCCAGGATTACAACCTCTGGGACAACAAGGGTGAATGGGAAAAGGTATAAAGGAAACTTACATTTCTCTTGTTTCCATTTCTTCTCTTTTGCTTCCTGTTTCTTGGAAGTGCAGCTGCGCAATGCCAGCTTTGTATCATGGCTGTCATCACAGAACAATATGTCCTGAAGGAGAAATGTCCTTTTTGAAATTCCAGGGAGTTCAGTAGTCTGTATTTCAATGATAAAACACACAGCAAACTATTTTCAGTCTTTTCACCCAACATATACCTGTCCTGCAAAGAGAAACCCCAGACTGCTTGTGGATTTCGTGACTTTGAAACAAAATTTGAGCTTTTCCTCACTACTTTTTTTTTTAACTTATTTTTCAAAATATAAATCTTCCAGCAAAAATCAACTTTTATATCAGACACTCAGTCAGAGTTTAACAATCCACGTGAAAAGTCAGGAACTGAGATTTGACTGTCAGACTAAAAAACTGTGTGATTGAAAGAAAGAACATTTCATAGGCAAAATTTCATCTTGAGGGCTAGCTAGATAATGAATTTATAATTAGGACACACTAGGAAACTTTAGAAATCTTATTCTGTGGTCAAGTATTTAAAAAAAAATAAATTAAGAATCTAAAGAATCTATCCCCTTGACAGCAACCAACTCATCACAGTTATGTTGGTGGCAATATTTCTCCTGCATTGGTCATTGTCACAGACAGGCACACACTGCTTCTCGTCTTTGAAATTAGAAATGGAAATCATTCCCCACCTGTTCCATCTCCAGCTCCCTTGGCCAGCTGCAGAGGCACACTGATGGTTTAGCAGCTCCAACACCAGGAACCTGTCCCACATTTTTTACTACTGGATGGGTTTTCTGAGGAACAGGCATTAGAAACATGCAATATCATCATAGTTTGAGGTGTTTGGGTGAATGTACATTTTGGGTTTAACATTTGAGTAGGAACACTTACAACCTAGGAAATAAAACTCTAGGAAATAACCCTCTCTACGCACTAAACACAAAAATTATTTCACACAAGAATGCCTGCTGTAGAAACTGCTAAAGCTGGCCTGAGTGATGGTATTTAAAATACTTGGGTTTTTCTTAAGCTGAAGCCACACAGGCCAACAAAGTATGAAATAACAATTCATTCTCTTTTTCTATGTCTCCCATTGCTAACATATCAGTTCAACAACTTTCTTCACTATGCATAAGTGAAATGTCTCTCCACACATTTTGGCATCATCATATTCTATTTCATTGCAGGTAGATTTGTACTGTGCCACAATAAAATCAATAAATGCAACAATAAAATAATGCATCACCATCTGTGTGTTCAAAACCATTTTATAGTAGATTTACTGTCTAGAATCTGGGTTGAGGAATTTTGCTGAAATATCCAAACATAATTTAGGTGTATTATTATTACACATGACAATTACAAGCATATATTATACATTAATTACATACATATATATTACACATGAATTATAAATCATATAGTCAGATATATATACTTCAGTCTTTATTATTTACATAAAATAGAAAGGTTTTTTTCATATTTTCAAGATTCAAGAAATTACTCTACTGATGATGCAAGTTTTGTTTGTGTGCTCAACAAACAGATCTTATCCATGAGGAAAAACTTATATACATGACCAAGCAGGCAAAACATTTTAAATTAATTTTAATCTTAATAGACTTATGATCAATATATTAGCTAAAATTACATATATATTATTTTTTCTTAGATATACCCTCTGAAGAATACCAGAAATTACTTTACTATTAGAACCCTAATATAACTTTAACATAAAGTTATTACCAATTTGTTTGTGATTTTGCCAGGCGTTAAGTGACAGCAGTCAATTTTCTGAGATGGCTACTCAAGGTGAAATAGTCTTATCTTTTGAGGGGGCTATTTGATTAACAGGAGTCATTGAGCTAATTACAGTAATTTTGAGGCATTCTTTCTTTTATCTTGGATGATTTCCTTATTTTAAAGAAAAATAAACTCCTTTTGGGCATTAAACTGTATTTGCTTTGATGTAAATGTGTTTATAAAGGAAATAAAAGACATTTTATAGTCTGTATGGTGCTATAACAATATTTTGTGTGTTGTGTTTTGAAATATGCATAAAAGTAAAGATCACACTAATTTTTATGAATATTTTACATGGAATCTTTAAATGAAAATGGTAAATGGTATAAATAATAGCATGCAATCCTAAAAGCCTTTTATGAAAGGACAAAGAGATGCACCACTTAGATTACCTTTTGCAAAACTAATAATTTTTTTTCTCATCATATTTATTCAGTGGTTTGATTTTAAGTAAAAGTAGTTGTTCAAATTCAAGCAGATTTTACCATGGATAATTCAGAAACATAAAATTCAGGGAATATGCTAACAAAAGCTATAAACATAACTGTAAAAGCAGAGTGCTTTCACCCTACATTTCAACTAAAAAAAAATCTTAAAACAATTATATGAATCATTATATTTCAGAGAATGCCTTATATGAAGGCATTAAAAGCATGCAATTATTTAACATTAAATTATTATTTTATCTTTGGAAGATATTTAGGTTATTGCAAACACGTGTTCTTTCTTAATGGTGAAAAAAATGCAAATACTTAAATATTCAAAAGCATAAACCTCTCAAGTGCTACACGTAGAAACATTTTGTATGTAAATTCAGATAACTGGTAATAACATCTTAATATTGGTGCTATGCAAACAAAAAAATATTTTATATTCCAGTATGTAGGACAGTGGCTGCATTACAACTGGTTATGAGTTTAAAGAAGCCATTTGAGTATAAAGCATTTATCTTAATTTTGAAGTTAATTAGGTATTTAGAAATGCATAAGTAGCTTAGTGGAAAAGCAAAAAGAACAGAAGACAATGATCTAAAAATTATTAAGGAAAAGAAAGGCTTCCTGAATGACTCTATGCCATTTATAACTTGTTTTATAAGTCAAGTTCAAAAAGTCTATTTTTAGATCAGGTAAACTTTTCAAATTAATAAAATTTTCTTGAGTTCTGACAAATACTGGAGGATTTCCTTATTAAATGTGCCTACCAAGGTTATGAAATAAACTGTAAATATTAGAGGTGTTCCTGCAGTTTCATCCCCAAAAAGAAAAACAATACTGATGGTTTGCCTATTCATGAGCTGATCCTTCTAATACCACACCCCGTGTTGTCGCTTTATTGCATTTTCCGTTTCCTTTTTTTTCTAATAGCTTTCTCCTTCCAAACCAAACTGAAGCAATTCATTATTGACCTTTGAAATTATGCATTAAATAAATGATTCTGCTTTATTTATTTCATGTTGGTTGGTCTAAAATGGTAATTTTTGTTGAGTTTGGTGAGGGGAGGGGAGCATTACTGGTTTTCTAGACTAAAGCACTGCCATTTTACACAAAAATCAATATTCTTCCCACCTAATAACCCTAACACTGTACACAATAAGAGAGTCTCAAGGGCTCACAGGCAATAAGCCCCAAATCTGATCCAAAGCTTTATTAAGAACAATACCAAAGTTACGCAACTGCAAATTACAAATACTGCAGAAAAGCACCACTTGCATAAATTGTCACATGAGGTCAATATTTGCAAAATTAAAATGCCTCTAATGTTCAGCATTAGCTCTGAAGAAATAAGTTTCATATTTCCCTTCTCACCAGTAATAAAATCACCTGGACCAGAGCACCGACCAGCGAAACAAAAATTACTGAAGTATAGCTAAAGAAAAGGAATGTCTTTTGTTCTTATAGTAAAATGAATTCAATAGAAAATCTAAATTCTGACGTGATTAGAAATTCAGGACGATAATTGTGTCTTACATAACAGTGCCAAATTACAAATCTTCAAGTTAGGTTATGCTTTCAAGGAGGCATTAATTAATTTTGGTAAACAGAGAGAAACATTTGAACTTAATTGCATTTCAAGGCTATTTTCTACTCCATAATTGTTTGTTGCAAGAATACACCTTTAATGACTTCTTTTAATTAACTGGTCTAAATTCTTTATTTGGTTACATGGACTTGATAAGATGGCTCACTAGTCCACTATACATTTTCTAGGCTATTCTTTATAAATTGAAGAGAATTCTCCAACCATTAAACAAAGCCCTTTAGCCCGTGAAGAACTTGCATTGAATTATCTGAGGCACAAGAAGACAGGATACATTGATTTCAGAGAAAAATTTTCTTTAAATTTAATTTACTTACAAAGGAGATACTCGACTCAATGTATTCTTGCCTCTAAAGATGATATATCCATGTTGATAAAGAAACACGGTTAGGTGAAGAAAACAGCATTTACTCCTTGTGATCCTGTTGCTCTCCTTTTTTCTGCTTTTATTGGGAGTCATTACAGCTATTTTGCTTGCCTTCAATTAGATTGTTCTCTAAGACAGCAAACATTAATCTAATGTGAATAAAATCCTGAGACCCATCCTCTCTGTGACTCAAGGACACTAATGTTGAGCTTTGCCCTGTGTATTTCTTGATATTTTAGGACCATGCATATTAGTAGTGTCAGAGCAAATCCTTGGGCAAAAAGCTTGCCTGTAATGGATTTGACGATGCATCCATAGCCTCTTTGCGACTTACTGTTCAGTTCTCCTTTTTTTTTTTCCTGCTCCAGCACAAAACACAAATATGCCAATATTTTGTTCAGTTCTCAAAGAGAAGTCTTTCAAACAGGTTCAGGGAATTTAATATTGTTGCAGGAGGCAGAATAAGTGTTGGAAAAGAGCAACTCTAGACATCGTTCAAGGAAGAGTTCGACAAACTCTTTCTAAATTGAAGCCGAGTTAGATCTACACCCTTAGAAATGGGGTTATTTTGTGCTCTTCTGCCACAGTTCACCCAGGAGGGTCTCATAGGAGGCAGTTTTTCACAGGGATGTTATTTTTTGTTAGCAAAATCTTTTCACCATATCTTCACTAACTTTTCCCTGATGGGAATATGTAAAAATCTCTTGTTCTCAACAAAGTGGGTGTTGTGGTGGTGAACTAGATTAATATTTTTGAGTACAGTTCACTTTCAATACCGCAGTAAAGTGCATAGCTGGGATTTTATTTTACGTATTATATTATGTCTCAGTATAGCTAATTCTGAACAAGGCTCAAGGACTTGGTCTTTTGAAAAGAATAAGGTCTTCAGCTGCTTCATTGGTGTAAAAGAACAAGGTTTGCTGACTCCAAAGTGGTAAAATTAACTTTCTAAATGTCATTTGCACTGGGTCTGGGTCACCCCCTTCCTGTGGCTCTTATCCAGGCTATTTCTCCTATCTATTTCAATAACCAAATTTTCTTCACCTTAAATTTCTAGAGGTCAGACTGTACTCATTGTACTGCAAAGTATATTTTACAAAAAGAAAAATCCCCAAAAACTACAGAAGAAACATCCCAAAACCCCCACCCAACCAAACAAAAAACCCACATATGTTCAACCCAGTTTCCAATGCTTGCATGCCACTCTGTAGAAAAATATCAGGAATTACTGATAGGGATACTAAAAATTTATTGAAAAATAAGTTTAATTTCCTGTCTTTCAAAGGTCACTACATTTAGTGTTTATTCCATGCAAAATCTCCTGTGCAAAACCAAATTAACTACAAAATTCAAAACCCCTGCTATTAATTGATGCTTGTGTTTGCCACATATAATTGTACATAACTCTTCTCTAGGATTCATATGCTAGAGAAAAAAAATGAAAATTAAAAAAGTTTTCAAATCAAGAATTTTCCTCACAGTTGTTTCCTTAGTACTTACATGTATTTGGTGTGGTAAGCTAGGCCTTAAAAAGTTCATTCATTTTTCACATTTTTAATGTTGTCTCCATGCTTGAAATGCCATATCCCAAAATGTTAGCCTGAAGTAGGAAAAAAAGCAAAAGAGAGAACACAGACATTTATTATAACTACTGTGGGACAAGTTAAAATTATGTGACAACCAGTGGTGATGATCATACCTTAAAATTCTGTCCTACTGCATTGTAACTCTCAGCACCAGCATGAGAAATTTGCTACATGTGAAAACTAGAATGGCTTTCAAAACATATTTCATTCTTTTAATATTAAAATTAAGTTTACTTCATTTTAATACTCTACATCATTTTAGTACTGTATGTCACTTTAAAGCTCTGACAGGTATTAAAAGAAGCAAGTAAAAATTGCAAGCAAGCAAGAGATGGCAAAACATTTTTACAAAGCACTGTTTAAAAATTTGAAAGTTCAAAACCAAAACAAAATTGGTACTGAAAATGGCTAAGAGTAAATGCACTTAAAGTAAATTAAAAAATAATACCTAAGATAAATAAATAGAATCAGATTCGTTTTGTGGTAAAGACCCAAAAATAAAATAAACAGTAAATAGATTATTGGAAAAAGAGGGAAATAAATACTCTCTAGGAAACATTTTTGAGAAAAAAAAAGCTGTTAGAAAATGTAACAAACAATAGGAAAAAAAAACAACAACATTACTTTTAAAGTAACACATGTTGAGCTGACTTTTTTTTTTATAGAAAACACATCGAATTAATAACACAATCTAGAGAAAAAAACCATATTTTTACAGTCATTCATGCTTTTATGTCCGTGTTCTTGTCTTAATCATCCCTGTGAAGAAATCTTTCACCCTCTGCTTGCAAAGAAGTGTTCCCAGATTTCTAATAATCTATCCCAAAGCCATCTTTACTTTTAAAGTAGAGAAAATGGAAACTACATAACGTCATGTCTACAAGCAAAGAGTGCATGATAGAATTATATCACAGTTATTTTCTATGCCATTTTTAAAAATATCCTGATGTTTTCATATATTTGTTTTATGTGGTAACATCACCATACACCAAGGAGACATTTTTACTGAAGTAAATGCAATCATTTGCTTATCTGTTTACTGTTTGAGGTTTTTCCCACTCAGTGTCCCTAAGCTATTTTTCTAATGCAAAAACTCGTATGAATAGAATAAATTACTCCTTTGCTTGGGTATTTTCATGCTTGTATCAAAATCCAATTAACAAATATTTTTATTAAACATTTCAGTTATGTTTGTGATTCTTCTAACAGTACACAAAATTTTTTCTAATTTTTCTTACCTAAAAGTTTTATCATATTTTCTAGTCCTTATATTATGACTCTTGTAAAATATATTAAATGACATCAAATTTTAAGTATTGGGCAATTTTCCATCATTGTGCCATATTAAAAAAAAACAACCCCCCCCCAAAGAAACAATCCACTTCTTTTGTTACTTCAATTTTTTGCAATACTTTGTATATTTAGTTTCTTTGGTCTGAAAACATCAGCTAACTCTTATTTTAAAAATATGGGCCCAATTTCACGCCTACATAATTTATCACCTATTAATGCCACAGTGATATATTCACACTACAGAACATTAAAAAGAGCCTTTGAAGGATAAAAAGTTCAGTTTCCATGATGGATTTTTGTGGAGGATTTTTCCAGAGTCTTTCATCCATGAGGATTACTATTAATACCTTTGAATATACCAATTAACTTTTTTGATGATATAATCAAAATATTTGGTATGTTGAGGGTACCTCTTCACTTTTAGATAGAAATACTGATTCATTCCTGTAAAATTGCCCTGGATCAAATTAAACCAACTTTCCTTTTTCTACTAAGTAATTCTATACTTTGATTAGGGCTAAAGAGCCTGAAGTTACCCAAGCACCAAGCATGGCAATTAATTACAAATATTGATTACATAGCAAATTTCTTTAGATCCAAGGGAAGCCTTTTATTCTGATACAAAATTTTGAGAAATCTTTTGAAAAAGTTGGTCGGAACATCATGCCTTGCATAGCCGCGACTCAGCTGTGTGAGCTTTGTGCCATGTGTAACATACACACGCTTGGGGAGAACCAGGAGTTCTCGTGATATGGAATAAAAGCTTTACAGTCTCCATTTCTGTTTACATGAGGCAAGCATTTTGACTCCTCTTAAGGTTGGGTCTATCTGTTCCAAAAACACCTTACTCCCTTGGATACAGTCAGAGGGGTAATTCCTGGCCCAGACCAAGGACACTTGTCTTGCCAATTTCACAAACAGCTCCCCATTCAAGAATGTGTCATCCAAAAATCTACAGAAAGATATTTTGGAAAATAAAAGAAATTTAAAAAATCAAACATAGAAAATATTTCCTCTTGGTTTGCTGAGTTGACAGCAGGCTCTGTTCTCAGAGCACTGGAAGGGGCACAATTGGCCAGGGATAAGGAATGAGGAGCAGAATCCCTCCTTCCAGCAGCTCTTAGCCACCATTTCAGCTGGTGAAATCAAACAGCACCATAAATTAATTCCAATAAGGAATAATTTTGCCTTTCAGATGGATTTTCTATTGCTTCCATCTGGAAAATCTTTTATTTTATGCAAAACAGGTGTTAAATGCTAACAAATGTAATTGTACTGTTGCACTCACTATGAAATGGAATAAGCACCTATACAGGGTGCAAGGAAGTGGAGATCTAAATTCATTTAAATTAAATGTATGTGAACAAAATGTATCCTGCATTCATGTCTGCAGCTCATCTTTACAAAACAACACCAAACTCTTTCAAGAGTGCCAAAGTTTGTTTACTTTTTTTTCACTCATATGAAACACTTTTAAAATAAAGCTCTCCTTTAGATTTCTGAGCAGTTCTTAAATATTTACTGCAATATACTCTCATATTTAGGAGCCCAGGGTTTTTCTGGGCTCAGTCAGATTATCTGACTCTTGATAGTCACTGCATTACTGCCTTGCTACACTTATTGTGGATGACAACCAGGCAAGGATTGTTTAGACTGAAGCCGCTGCACTGGACATGTCCATTGCTTGGATTTGCTGCCTTGGAAGAAATAGGGACATACATTGCTTTCTTGCTGAAATTCAAAACTATTGCACTAACTTTTTCATTAGCATTGTGGCCTCATTTGTTGCAGAATTTGTTTTGCCTCATATTTCCTCTAACAGTTATAGTCCATACCAGAGAAATGAAATAAATATGAACCAAAAAAAAAAAAAAAAGCAATTGAGGAATTAAATGCTAGCAAGGAATAGCTCAAAGTTTGTGTTAAAAATAGTTAGGCTTAAAAAGATATTGTTTTCTGTTGATATTTTCTGGTAGAATGGTTGTTTTCCTCTAAAACTGAATTTTTCTCCATTCACTGAACTGACAACTGACTGCTGCAGCTTACATAAGTGGGCAAGTCCAACATTCATAGCCAAAGAACTTCAGGTTCTTGCTTTGATGACACCAGAATTTAGTTAGAACACACTATTGAGCCTCTAACTCTCTAATACATTTTCCAAGTAACTTCTTTGAATAGGCTTTCTATGTTCCTGTTTGCTTTATTTTCTTTACTTGATTTAGGTGTATTTGTAAACTCACATATCACAAATATGTCCGGCAATACAACATGAAAAGGAAATAGTGAAATATATACTAACAAATTTTCTATTCTAATTTATACCACAAACTCTGTATCTACGTGTTATCTTCCATTCCAAACAATTAATGTACAGGTACTGTGGCTTACTGAAATTGTTAAAATAAAAATAATATTTTAAGAGAAAATAAACCAATCAAAAACCAACCCCCAGCTAAACAAACAAGACCCTACAGACATTGTTCAGTGCAACACTGTGATTCGCAAATATAGTAGAAAAAGAAAAACACAATTTTGATTATCTGTAATTTAAAAATTAAATATGATGTGGAGGTTGTGAAATGCAAATTTTTATACATTGTTATCTCAGCTCTGATTGTAATTTAGCATCCAAAATAGATTAAAATTGGATTGGTCTGTAATAAAAAGTGATAATTCCATACTCTGTTCACTTCAGAGCCTGTTCTGCAATGTAAATCTTGTTTGTCAGGTGCATACAAATGTTCTGGGCTACAGGATGCAGTTACCATCATAAAGATGATCGATAGAATGATGAAGGAGGACCTGTGGCCTTAAAAGCAGAAAGCATGGAAATTCCAGGAATTATACATATGAATTGAACATAAGTAATGAGAGGAAACTGCTTTCATACAAGCACAAAGTTTGAGCTGCAAGAGAAGTTTGATTCTGCTCTGTGAGAACAATTAGTAAATTCTCTACCAGCCCTTCTCTGCCACCACTTTAAGAGGGAGAAGCTGTTCTTGCTGTGGTGTTCCCCTGTGCGCAGCCACAACCACCAATTCCATGCAGACTCTTAGATCTACCAAGCAGAGATGTAGCATACAAGAAATTTCCTCCCAAGGACACATTTAGCCCTTGTTTTCAGAAACTCCCCAAGCAACACAGCATTATTTTCAGTATACTGTCAAACACTGATAGGAAGTTTGATTTTCACGTTCCATGTAGCATAAAGGATGCTTCTCCAAAAAGACTTTCCTCCCTGGTAGTGGAGCTGTTATCTGTCACAACAAGGCTGAAATGCAAGTCTGGATACAACAGTTTTCTCCTTCAGCATTGCACAAAACGCACTCAAGGTTCATACATACCCATCTGTGGCTGATTCCAGGCCAGATGCACTGATTCTTCTTGGATAGAGAGGTATAGTTTTCCCCACATGCAACTGCATGGAAGTTTATTACACAGGGTAAATGCAAACAGCAGTAGGGATTTGACCTAATCTTAGTACAACCACTGAAATGTAAAATTTCTACTTCTGTAACACTGTCTAAAGATACAACCACATCTGAGATTAGAACTAAACTCCAAAAAAGAACGGGAAAAGAGATGGAGCTAATCCTCAGTTATCTTTTTATAATAACTGTTAGGAGAAATGATTTTCTGGAGCATCCATACGAGATATGTGTGAAAGAACATTATACATTTCTAAAGTCTCCTGGACTATAACATTTTATGGCAGATACATTGTACCTAACAGCACTTATTATGGACTGTGAATTAGTTTATATGATGAACCTAGTCAAGAAAGTGTATGAATTTTAATATATGAAAGAAATACAGTTTACAGTCTAGGAAGCTGTAGTTTGCAAACGAAGAAACACAATTTTAAAACTAAAAAAATTTCAAGCAAAAAATTAGTGGCAAAAATTATAAACTAATACTCTCTTTAAATGCAACAACAGTTGAATGATGAGCTGGCTTAATCCAGCAATTTTAACTTTCATTAATAGTGGTGGTGAAGCTGACAATGGAAGATGACATCCAGCTGCACCTGCCTACATTTTAAAATGGACATTTAAAACATGGAGTGTGTATCACACTAATGACTAATGAAAAATAATGCCTCGCATACACTACAAAACTTTATACTTTTTGTGAAATAATACAGTGATGACAACTTGGAGAGACTTGTGAGAGGTCATAAATATTTACTGAGGAAAAATGATGCCTAACCATAAGATTTTTACTCCAGCAAAGAGTCATGCCAAGAAGCTGTGGATATTAGGGTTAGGCACATATAACTGATGTTGAAATAGTTATCCATCTGCTCTGCAACATTATGGATTTCCCCTGTTGTGATGAATTCTCCTCAAGTTTAGAAGTCATTCTAGAAAACCTGGGTTTGCTGTGTACAAATTATTGAACCTAATAATGTGTTAATTACATGAAAGCAGATGGCTTTTTCCTACAGTCACACTAATCCTGCAGTAAATCTATATATCCCTCATTTTTTATGAGTTCAAAACAAAGAACCAAATGATCAAAGAATACTGTATGAGGGAATATTTTTGCTGACATGAGAAAGCAGTGCTATCTGGTTAATATTATTAAAGTTATTTCTTTGGCTAATTACTTTCCCTATAAAGTGTACAATAAGACACAGTAAGTGGAACTGCTAAGTTACATTTACAGTTTAAATATATCTTCATTTGATTTGGACAAACTATTGCAAGTAAAAGATATTAAAACTCCAGAACTACTATCTCTCTAGCTCTGAAATCGTATTTTATAGCAGCTTGCTCAAACAGGTCTAATTCAGCTTCATGTAGTTGTTTCAGGCAGACTATATGTACTTCTCAGAGGCCAAAAAAATCCCTGAAATTGTTAAAATTGCCACTTTCTAAATCAATATTTATCATTCTCCATTCTTCCACTTTATAAAGAATTAGAGATTGCAACTATTGCTTCTTTTAATAAAGGGGATATGACAAGTAACTAAAAAAGAATATTCCAGTCCTCTATTAAAAGCATGATTGCTTCAATCTCCTCTTACATCATGCATCATAATTCTGCTAAAACCCCACATGATTTACATGGAGTTTCTATCATTAAACTTGCTGTTGACTTCATTCCTAATTCTGTATCTTCTGCCAGTCACCACAATTAAAATTCATCAGCTAAATTATGGTTTGGGTTTTCTTTTTTTTTTTTTTTAATGGGAGCAGGATAGGAAGACTTAATGACACGTGGAGTTTTAGTCTCTCAGGTACTGGGCCACGTACCAAGCCTGGATTCTGAAAGCTCATAAGCCCATGCTTGAATCCACTCCTGTGCAGAACATTAAGCAAATGTTTTAAGAGTTGCTCCAGCTGGGAATGTTTTCATGTGTCAGTGCCCAAGACATTTATTTTACAGGAAAGGGTGTTATCTACAAGGAAAAAATCTTAGACATGTCATATTAAGTCAAAAATACAGTATGTCTGGAAAGAAACCTCCCAGTGCTCTGCAAGCAACAAGTTAAAGGTGAAGAACTCCTAAAAAGTAAAGAAAATCAAATCAGATGTTTTTACTGATGCTATCAGAAAGGTCCTGTGTTACCAAATAATTTATTTTGCAAGTGTAAAAGTAGGATTTTTTTAATTTGAATTATATAGCTAGAGTTCAAATTGAACTCTTCTAGTTAAATGACTAGCAAAACACATTACTACAGCCCCTCTCTCTTTGGCTGGTTCTTCTGCCCAAAGTCAAAGTAAATTTCAGGAAGGTTAATTAAGGCTAAACTCAGACACTCCCCTGATTCTTGGGGCATAAGTTACTAATCCGCTTATTTTGTTTTTCAAATAAAAACTACTACTTCTCAGTGCTCACAGTTCCTGGGAGCAGGCTTTTAGGATACCCCACACTAGGGTGACACTGAAGGAAAGGAGCTGGTTTTCAGATGTGGAAATTTAACCAAGTAAAGCCCAAAATTACTACAGTTATCTAAATGTAGACTCAGTACTTTATTCTGCAATCAGCAGAATAAACACCTATCACTTTTTTTCTGATAAATATTAAATGACTACTAAAACAGGCTGAATTTCAATTTTACTATGTTATTCTATTAGGCACTGGACTTTAAAAGTACAGTTGATAGAGCAAGAAAATATACAATTTTGGAATTATGTCTGTCCAAAGATTTTTTAAAACTCAATAATACCTCTTAGGTAGGCTAAACAACTTATTATGTGTTTACAATCAAATAAAGCTACTTGAAAACTATATTCAATATTTATCAAGATTAGCATAATTGGGACTCTGAGCCTTTCCTGAGTTTTTGGGAAAGATATACAAGCTATAAGGGTTTTTTAAAAAGTTATATAGAAGTCTAGAGTTCATCTACATTGCATTTATTTATCTCTAATCCATGTGATTGTGTTACTATTAGCCAGAGACACTTGTTTTTCATTTCTTAATCAATTAATATCTCCTTAGATCTTTATCTTAGTTATCATACAATACTTGTTCTCCATTTTAGATGCCAGGTTTGGTCTTCTCTAATCTCCAGAAGCAGTAATTCAAAACTATTCAGATTTTCAGTAGAACCTCTGCTCTTTCAATTGGTCTCATGGGAGGATTTAGGCTTTGCTATTCCTTCAACCTGCAGTTCTACTGAGGAAAAAAATCTCTTTTATGACTGGACAAACATTCAATTCAGAAGAAATTTGACATGCATGCTCTAATTCCCCTGTCCAGGACTGTGTTCTTTTACAAACTGTCTGATTTCAGTGCTTTCTGACTTGATAAATGCACAAGTGCCCTCATGGTCAAAGACATTTGCCCGATCTGGCATAACATGGGGCTGATATACTGTCCATATCCAAAGTTCATGATGGATTATCTGTCATCATTTATTTCCTGAGGCCCAGAGTTAGAATCAGGCTTTTTATGTGGGGCTAAGTCTTAAAAAAATCCTGTTACCTTACTTGAGAAAACGAATAATAATTTTGATAACATATAAGAACTGAAAGGCCCATTCCAGTTTTCAGTGCGTGAACTCATTGGATGCATGGGTGTAAATTTGTGCAGCAGTTATATTAGAAATGTCTGCGTAGGAACCCTGTTATTATTTAACACCCACATTACTTGTAAACTAATAACAGGATTTGTGTTGTCTTCTGTACACTGTTCAGAAAATTTAGCCTACATCCTCCACTTTACCCTTTAAAAAAATTAATCAAGCATCTGTCATTTCATAGCCTTCTCCAAACCTTCTATGTTGCTGCAAAGAGTCCAGATTATTCCATGATTATTAGGAGGAACAGGTTGAATCTCAGTTTAGTTTGCCTCAATATGAATAATCTCTCTTGTAACATCTGAAAATGCAATAAATGCACCATGTGTGTATATATTTAAGGGAGAAGGGGAAAAAGAAAGAAGAGATAAAAAAAAAACTATAAACGTTTTTGCTATAATTCTGTTTTTTTTTTCCTGTGTATACAAAGAGCATCACCAGAACCTGGATTAATTTTTCTTCCCTAGTGGTCAAGTCTGGATAAGCTTGATCATACGACTAAATATTACCCAGATGAGTGATCTGAAGCTGTTTTCCTGCATAATCTAGAGGATTTTCATACTTCCCTTCTAAAATGCTCTCCACCTTTTCACAAGTCAAGCCTGCCTGAGTTGGCATGGCTGCACAGCCTCCCATTCCTACTATATAGGATGTAGCCATAAGTCCTCTCCATGCCTATTTCCAGTGTTCTCAAAAGCAAAGTCATGGAAGAAAGGGCTTCCACTTCTCCACACACTGTGGAGAGGATGTGAGAAAATTATCTGCTGAAAACCATGATGATAATTTAGAAGTCAATGAGACTTAAGTAGAAGCAGCTGTACTACTGGGGTGGGTGACAGGATCCAGAGAGATGAGCAGACACCTGTTACCCACCTCGCAAGATATTGTTAGACTTAATTAGTCAGTGTTGAAAAGCACTTAAAAATCTACTGAAAAAAGGGCAAGTATTATTAATTTTTATTGTAATTACCATAATTATCTCTATTATTGTTATGCGAAATGCACTGTGTGAGAAGGCACAAGATTACAACAAGTGCTTTTCATAGAAGATACAAAATATTGGTTTCAAAATTCTCTAAATTATAACCATGTCTACACTGTCAATTTGGCTAATGTCTCATTTTATTCTTTGGTCCCACTTCTCTGACACTCTCATTCATGAGAGTTTGCTCCTGGGCTGGTTTTTGAAGCAAATCTTGTGAGAAAACGTTGCCAGCCTCACCAACTCAGAAGTCCCTGAAGATGAGATCATTAATGACAACTGCCAGCCAGAGGTCTGGTGCAGCCTGGCATGCACAACCAGAGCAGGACCTTGGGGAACATCACAAAAAAGGTTTTGTGGCAAATTCTCAGCCTTCCTTACATCTGACTGATGGCAGAGACAAAGCAGGGAAGGGGCAGGGGGCATTGACTGGGTTTGGGGGTCAGGGCGTGACTGGAAGTGGGGTGAAACAAGCAGGGCACAGGTGACACAAAGGAACAACAGCTTCTGTACCTCCCATCACCTGACTCTGCCTCCAGACAGCAGGTCTGCATGACAGAAAGCTGCATCACAGCTCCGGCCAGGAACAGAGAGTGAGACTGATAAACCACAGCCATACACATTTATGAACATCAAGAACAGACAGATGTCTACAAACAGTGCAGAAACATAAGCTGCCAGGCACCCCATCTGCACAGGTCAGAGAACAAGTGCAACTTTCACAGTGACACTCGGCTACTCAGATGAAAAAAAAAGAATAAAAGGCATTCACTGAGTTTTGAAGAGAAGGACTACACTGCCTGAGACTGTGCTCAGTGCTTTACAGAGCACGATACTGCTAGAGAAACATTCACAACCCTAACATCTGCCTCATACGACCTTCCCTCTCTCCTTATTTTCCTCTGGTGATAAATCCTCCACTCCAGGCTAAGACATCATATTCTGACACCTCTTCTCTGTCTACCTGCCTCATAAACAACCCATTGAGGTGCAGGTACACCTCTGTGGCTGTCCCACTCTGTGGATTTTTCTTCTCAGAGCTTAGAATGGTTGGTACAGAGTCACAGAAGGATCCTTGATTTGCCAAAATGCAGGGGAAATTGTATGTTGAGGCACTCAAGCATCAAATACCAGGCTAGTCAGTTATTCCACTCATGACCTTCCATGGCAGTCTCTGACTTCCTGCTTGATATAAAGGGAGGGCGAGGTATTTGAGCTCTTTATAGGGATGCCGCATGGGAATGTAAATCCCATAGACAGACACAGTTCTTCAAAACCCTGAAAGGCACCTGCAAAAATTGCTGATGGATTCTACTCATGGATCAGGCAGTCTGGTGGAGAGCAGACCTCTACTCTGGTCATACCTGGTCATCAGCCAGTAGAAGCTGTGGTTGACTAGCACCAGAGCTTCAGCAGCGAGCCTTTGCCCAGCTGTCATTAGGGCCTAAGAGAAGGATGCACTCCACCGTGATTTTGATGCTGATCCTGACACAGAGCCTTAAATGCGATCCTCTGCACATAAAAGATGCACACACGACTTAATTCTCCCTAGGGTTATGTCCCAGTGTCTGTAAGCAGGGTTCCCTCCCATTTTGGAAGGGAAGGAAGCAACGCACCCAGTGAAGTGCTCAAGATGATGCCCTGACCACTTGAGCAATAACAGCAGCAAATAAAACAAGCAGAGAGGTAGCACAGAGTGACATTCAGGACTCTGAATGAAACGGGTTTGGGAAGGGTACTGATTTCTCTTATAGACCCTGACAAGGCAGAGTGGGAGGAGGAAGAGCATTTCCAACACTGTGTTCCTGTTATCCCACACAGGGGAGCCCCTGGTGAGCTGCAAAGGGCTGTGAAGCAGCTGCTGAGCCAGCCAGGATTAGGGAGAGGAGGCAATGCCTGCCTGTCAGAGGATTTGTCCTGAGCAGTCTGAACACAAGCTGCTTCATATCTATCACTACAACAAGGGAAATCTCTCTTGTATAAATTCCATCCCTATGGCCTAAATCCCCTTAAATATCACTGTTTTTCTCCTTATCTAATGCCTCTGTTCACTCAGATTTTAATGTTATTTGATAAAGTCATCAAATACTTCCAACTGGCTAGCCTATCATAACTTCATGACTCATGCATCAAATTTTCTAGCAATTACAAATTAGAGAGTTTCAGAAAAAAAAATCTATTCTTTTTCTAAAAATGAACCAAAAATACCTCTTTGCAGAGGTCTGTACTTTTTACTGGGCTAGTTA
>JAWWMN010000001.1:6817455-6872896 GCA_035047745.1 Catamblyrhynchus diadema | reverse complement strand
ACGCTCTTCCGATCTACCTCTTTGCAGAGGTCTGTATTTTTTTACTGGTCTAGTTAATGAACAGAAACAATATATATGCAGAATACATATGTGTATATATATGCAGAATATATATAAAATATTCATATTTAATATAAATATTATATATACAATAATATATATAATATATTACATATATAATTATATATATAATATATATATATTTATTGTGGGAGGATCTACCACAGATCAATCAATCAATCAAAATGTTAAGTACCCACTGTACCTAAATGGAATGATTGTTAAAACCTACCTGTCATTTTCTCCCCAAGCTGAATGAGAACAGATGAATCTAGGAAGCTCTCCAAATTATCTTTTTAAATGTACCTATTGGCTTTCATTACATGAGAAATTCCCAAATCTCACCTTATACACCCCATTACAGTCTAACTACTATTTAAAATTAAGTTAAGGCAAATATCAATCAATTTTCTTTAGGTTATTCTTCCAAACAAGTAGCTAGTCAGGTTTACCAGCAGGGTAGTCCTTGCCAGCTAAGGTTAATCGTTACTAGCAGGCTTCCCACACTTCATTCCCTTAGGAACTGTGATCATCAAAATGTCAGTGTTGCAGGATCCCACAGTGGGATTGCCTCCTGCCTGATAAAGCCTTGATTTTTTGCTCCTGTCTAAAGACTGAGATAGAATTATGAAAATTTACTTATAAGTCAAACAGTAACCAAATATTTTGGCCTGAAATACACAGATTCAAAATTTACTGTTGGAGTAAGCTGAGAGAGAACATAGAAATACGTAATCATCCTACAAAGTCATTCAGGGTTTTAGGTCTGCCTGTGACAGCACACTGTAAAGCACACTGGGCTCCAGGTATGAGCTTTCACCTGGACAGGTTGGGGCACGAAAAGCAGCACAAACCAGTCTAACTGCTACTTTCTAATTAAAAATTGAAAAGGTCCTTTAGCATCTGTATAGCTGATACAAGGAAATACACCTTCTTTAACAGAATAGCCAGGGAATCTGAACTGTCTGGTCCTTATGTGATGATAAGGGTAGACAGAGTTACCAAGCAAGGACATCTGTGGTTGAACTTGGTCAGATTGAAGGTCCATTTAGTCTATGATATTGTCTCTGGAAATGACTAACTGTGATGATTTAACCAGTGAAGATTATTCAAATAGCGAATAAAAACAGGATCGAGTGATAGTTCTGATATTGGCAGCCCTGCACTCCAACTACCTAAGGCAAGGATTTTTCTGAGCTAGAAGAACATCTTTACCATGTGTTTGAATTTCCAAAAAGTATTTTATTCTGTTAGCTAATTTCATAATTTTTAAAGTGCACTTTGACATAAATTACATTCTGGGGCAAATGTTCTGGGATTAATTCTTACATTATTCAAAAAGAAATTATCTCAATTCTGTTTTAATAAAATTATAGAAACTGCAAATTGTCTTTGCTCAACACTAGGATTCAGGTATGAATGTCAAAGCAGAGAGTGTAACATATACTGGAATAGTTAAAAACTAACTACCAGAACTTGTCAGGACCCTTCAGTCACAAACACATACCAACAAACTACTTCTAGTGTCTCTTTAGGTTATGATTCTCATAGAGCAGTCTACACTTCTGTAAAACCCTTACTGTGATAAATAATTTGGAAGCATAGAACTGAGGAGTTTTTGCCTTAAAACAATAAAGAATATTTAGGATTTCCTTTTATTTTAATGTACTTATCCAAGCAATCTGATTTTGCAAACAGCTATTTTGACTGAGGCTACAATGATCGCATATTAATTTAGTAAATTCTATATAAAAATATTAGTGGGATGTGTCATATAATATATATTATAACCAAACTGAACTTTGATAATACATTAAAACAACCTTATCAGGTTGACAATTAAGAGGTTTTGAAAAAAAAATCCAAATCCATCACATGTGCAATTGTCCTCCTTATTTTAAGTACTTTCTGACAAGACAAAGTTAGTATAGATGTACTTTCTGTAGAACTTTGCCATAATTAAAAAAAAAAAAGTACAAGACTGTCATAAATTGGTTGTAGAAATTTTTCATATTCCCCCCAGACCAGTTCTGCAAAGTGAAACTGCAAGGCTCTTCATCATGAAATGAGGTTTTAAGGGGATGGGATGTCACACGTGTTGGTGAATGAAGGCAGGGAAAGTCAGTGTGCACCCTGATGCTCTGAACTCTTCCTCCTACATTTCCCATATCAGAGTCCTGCCAGCCAGGGCAAGTGACAACCCTCACCCAAAGTCTGTTCTTGTTGAGTTATGCAGCTGCTTTTCCTCCTGGGTGCAAATCTGTGGAAACCAAACCCCCCTGACTGTTGCTGCTGCAGATACTCCTGCTTTGCCAGTCCTGTTTTCACCAGAAGGAAAAGAGAAGAGTGAAGCAGCATCTCTGAGGAATTGCTCCACCACACATCTGGAGAGAACAATAAAGCGAAGCAAGACACTTTCATCTGTACTTTAGCTATTTATATCAATGCCTGACATGTGTCTAAGAGCTTGATAATACCCATGTAATATTTAAGAGATTTATTAATACTTTTCCTTATTGCAAACTTCAGTCTATCGTAGAGTACGTTATTAGAGTTTGATTTTTACCCGACTTCCTTTGTGGGCTCTCACAGATGCAACAAAGACTGCATCTTTATATATAAGATGCAAATATATATAATATAACAAAATCCTGGAAATACAGATAGGAAAACTTGATGTTACTAAGACCTTTCTACTTAAACATATGCTTTTAAACCCATGTTTTACTATTGCACAACTGTGTAGTTTAATTTTTGACTTTGACTTGGTAGAAATATTTATTTTGCCTTTATAGGTACTGATCTCATGATCTGAAACTTAAAAAAAAATATATATTATTCATTTTTTCTTATGGAATCCTGAGAGAAAAGGGACCTTTTTATTTGAAATTAACCTGCCAGTGCTTCAAATTAATTATTCCAGCTGCCTATACTAAGTTAGAAATGGTAGTCTGCAATCCTTCAAGGCAATAAAGCCAATCCCCACTCCAAACACTGAACTGAATAGATTACTAAAACTCAAACCAAATCAAAGCTGGCTACTCATCAGAGCTGATGCTCATGAAGCATTAGCTGTTCCTGCGCTTGTAAAGTTCACAGACAAGTTGTCATGCCTATGAACATCCTTCAGATCCAAGGCGTTGGGTTTAATCTCACCATACTTTGAAGAAATTCAGATTTTTCAAAGCTTGCCACTTTTATGATTATATGACCTAGTTATGTTCAAGTGACTAAAAACATGCTGCTCATGAAGAATTTAGAAGCCTCTGCTGAAAGAATGCGAGAACTCTTGGCTTTGCCCCTAATTTTATTTGCTACAGGGGACTGCAAATCCCAACCACAGCTCTATTTGCATACACAGCTCTCTGCCTTGGAAGGGTGCTAAAAATTGTGACTATAACAACAGCTGACATCCTTGGAGGTTGATTTAGATTTTGGGTTCTGTTGGTGAATTAAATCAGGCCATCTGAAAAGAAATTTTGTAGTGCTTATATCAGCTTTTGACATACTTGAAATTGACTCTTGAACATCAATCTCGAAAAAAAAAAATTAAAAAAACGAATTTTGGCCACTTCCAAGAATAGGCCATAGAGACATTGTTCTAGGAGAGGCTTTTTTTGCCACAACTTTTTGACAGTTTCAAAATGAGCACCAATATGAGCGTAGGCATGGGGTTGTTTTATTACTGCTATTGTGATTTTTTTACTCTAAACACATTCCAAAACATATTTCCCTTTCTAGGACTCCACTTCTTGCATTGCTGATTCAAGTCACAGAGTTATTGTTAGGTTTTTTGGGTTTGGGTGTAGGGTTTTGTGGGTTTGGGTTTTTTCCCAAGAATTCAAAACTGTCCATTTTCATTTGGTGTCTAATCCATTTCTCCCTCCAGAAACAGAAGGTAATATTTGTTGCAATATGGGCCTTGTTGTTAGAAAAAGAAAAGCGAAGTAAATCATGTAAAGAAATCAACTTCACTCTTTCTTAAACTGATTTTGCAGTTGAATGGCTTCAAATGTAGTGTAAACAAAGCTCCATGACAAATCTATCATCTGCTATAATGCTTTATACAAGCCAATGTACAGCAAACTTAAGTTATGTGGGAAAAGTAGTAACTATGTTTTTCTGGAGAAAAGACAGGTACAGATGTTAAAATTAAAAAATTTATAAGAGAGAACTTTTTTCCTATTGCTTTGTGTTAATTGATAAACATCAAAAAGGAATAATACCTGATATTTGTACTTAAACAGAACATGATCAAGTCCTTGTGCAGAAGACTCTAAACTTTTAGCCTGTCCTTCATGAAACTGCATCATAACAAAAGATATACATTTTGTGATGCTGTTTCAGTAAAAAAGTCTTAATATTCCATCTACAAGTCAAGAAAATACTATTTAAAAGACCAAAATTAAAATAAATTTTAAAAAATAAATAAATGAGATAGCATAGTATGAAAAAGATAAAATTAACTTAATAGGTATTTCCCTATTAAAATTTAGAGTTAGACCCCAAGATCCTTCAAACCTTATTTAATTTGCATTTCATTCATTGCCCATCTGCTGTATTTCCAATTTCTTCTTTGCCATCTGGTTTTCTAATGCTGTATCTACCACATAAATTTTTCTGCATGTGAGGCCTCTAAATTGCAGCTGATTGATTAAAACATATTACAAAATAAATATGTTTAGGCTTCTTCTAAGAGCTAGCTCACTACTTAAAATTAATTACACACCCTAAATCACCCTTGGTAGCTGATAAGGTGAATAATGACTATAGAGTTGACTCCTACAAAGAATGGAAGAAAAGAAGAAGCTACAGCAAAAGACATAAGCAGAGAAATCAAAGGAGAGGTCCCGGAAAGGTTATGAAAAGAAAAGATAAATCCCAAAGCAGTCCAGCAGAATGGAGATATTGATGAGAATACATGACTGGGAGGAAATTTGACAGTCCCAGAATGCGTCCTGCAGTGTGATAAGAGAAGCAGTAGCAGCTGGCGCATGTTAAACAGCACTTTACTCTGCAACTGGTCCCACTAATTTTAATAGGATAGATTTCTATTCACTGATGTCTCATAATCTGTCCTTTGTGATGAATCCAATAATTTTGCCTCTTCATACACCCCAGGACACTTAGACTGCTCTCGCTGTCTGTCTCAGCTGCTGTGATTTTTGTCTAACTGTTGCATCCTTTCCCCAACAGACTCTCCAACTCGTTCAATCCAGCAGCTGCTACAAACACTTCTATTTTTGGCACAGCAACCCAACAGTTTCAAGAGGTTTACTCAAAGAGTAGTGGGTCAGAATCTGTATTTCTGTAAAATGTGATACACATCTGATCTTGCGCAATGCTTGCGACACAAAAGACTCCTCTGTTTTGTAAGGGTCCTGAAAACATTCTAATTTTGGTTGTTATATTTTCATTTCTATGAAGGTACTCATCCAAAGATGGGTAAGACATTGCAAAGTGGCATAAATACATTATTTGCCTGACTGGGCATGTAAATAGGCAACGGGATAGTGAACAGACTGTCAGCTTGCTTTCTAGGAGTGTTAAATGAAAGTAAAGCTCTGAACTGAGAGAAACACAGTACCACAGCAGTAGTTACCCATTGTACAGGTGCTTAGGAAAGAAGAAAAGGAGCATTATAAACGTTAAAGAGTCTAGAGATTACATAAAAAAAACTTTTAAGAGAGACATTTAGAAAAAGCACTTAATGTAAACATCAGCAAAGGGATTTTTTTCTAGAATTAGGCCAGTTGCCCTAGAAGGACATATTCAGATCTCTGATTTCTACCTCTATCACTTGAAAAGTACTAAAACAAGCCCCAAACCTCCTCCTGTTCCTCATTGCAACACTTCACTAACAAATTCCATTTAGCTGTCTCAAAAATGAAGTTAAAACTGCTCATTTCAAACAATTTGCACTCCTAAAGAACATCTTTCTGACAAGAAATGCTAATTACAAAGTGACTCCATTCAGCTACCTTTTCTCATGTTACTTAGCACTTTGTCAACAATCCCTGCTGGAAGTTTTTTCATTGAGAGTATGAAGACTGTTTTTAAGAGCATTTATTTCCTCCCGATTTCTTCTGTGATAAAAATATATATAACATACAGCAATGCAGCAGTCCACACAAAATATTAAACAAGATTTTTTTTCACTAAATCTCAAAATAACTTATATTTTCTTACTTGCAGATCCTACGCAAGGAAAGGAGCTAACACCCTAAATTCCTCCAGAAAAACAGCAATCATCATATGACACCTACTGTACTCATCATAAAGTATTTTTTCTACAGCAATCACCTCATGCAAGGATGCTGACATCAGAGGGGATGCTCATTTATACTGGAACAGCACTCTAAGGCAGATACACTAAAAGCACAGTAATTCTGATTTGGAATGGGAAAATTAGTCAAAAAAGGGAGGAAATATTTCTGCTCAGTGACAGCATAAATTTGCATCATGATGCGACAGAGCTCAGTGTTTCAACCTATCCAGCTGAGACATGCACTGGAGATCTTCCCACTTTATAGTATGGAAAAGGAAGGGGCAAATTGAAATACCTCAGTGATGTCAGGCTGCATCCTTCAGATAGAATTACATCTGATATTAGGAGACCTTTCCAAAACATTTAATCATGCTGAGGTGTGTTTTCATTAACATACACACAACACCTGAAAGTTTAATTGTCCCTTGAAATTCAAGTATTCAGTCACAAAGTAATTTACTATGTCGATTAAATTAAAATACTTCCAGCAAAGTAACATGTAAAACTTACCAGACTACACCATAGTCCATGGATTACAAACCAGCAGCATATTATTTTTATGTGCAAAGAAACACCTTGCTTGCAGAGCTACTATTTATACACTCTTACTTAGTGCTTCTTTTAAATTCAAAGCATAAATTTTAGAACACAACTGCAGTGTCAGGTACACAACACTTTCCTATTGGGCTGGGGAGAGACTGGCACTTTTTGATGTCACTAACCTTCAGTTTAATGACTTGGCATTTGCCAAGCATTCACCAAATATATTCAGGAGTGGAAGAAAGCAATAAACCTTAAAATTCAGAGAAAAACCAAGTTGCAAAAAGATGCATAATTCTATAGGAATTTCATGCCTCGGAGACTTGACATAATAAATATACTTCTGGATTGCACTCTTGATTAAATAAATTAAGTATCCCAAACTTTCTTGTACATATATGAAAATGATAGGCTTTCCCTTGATGTATTTGTTTCCTTATTCAGAACCATTTGCCCAGAACACAGGACCTCTCAGGACATGTTCACCCTCATCTAAAATCACACACAAATTCATGTTTTCACTTTCACATTCATGTTCCAGGTTAGTTCTGTCCTGATTAATTGTTAGAAACAAATAGAGGTGCAAGTACAAAACTAGAATATTATATATATTTCTACAGACTTCTACTGCCATTTCCAGAAACACATTCTTTCAAAAACTTCACTCTCTTGGCCAATTTCTATAATAAAATAGATTGATACAGACCAGAAAACTGAACTTCACTGTCCCACTGGCTCACAGTTTATGATAAAGTGTTCCCAGGACTCTAATTAATTCTCAGATCAATCTGATCAGTGCACCTGCTGGACTGCAGACTCTTGCCTTGTACAAGTTACAACCAAAAGCAGAAAACACTGGATGGGGGAATAAAATGCCTCTTTTTGGTTCTCCTCCATTCAAAGATATGGATGTGTCATCCAGAACAATTTGCTACTAACTCACCTCTATTGGTATCTTGATACAATCTACTACAATTTCTGCAGGCCAATGATAAGTGAGCTGATTTATAAATAATAAACCATATTAAAATACATTCAGGTAATAAATCACATGTTTACATAGAAAACATTTGATGAAAAAACCCTAAATACTAGCACCAACATTTTATTTTCCCATTTTTTGCAAATATCTGGATCAAAGAAAATTCTCACTAGGACTAAGCTCTTGATTTTGAAGGCCAAAATGAATTTGACGGTAAGGGCAAATGACACCTGGCACTTGTTTACTCTTGAAATCTCTTTAACAAGATGCAATCTGTGCTGGCTCTAACTTCTTCACTATTAGAAACTCCTGCACTGCCACAGGGACTGCAACATGTCCGTAGTTTGTGCGGACCTAAAATCTCCAAGCTGTTTTTCTTCTCATTATATTCATGGCTTTTTCTCCCCATATTTTCAATGTCTGTCCCCTCGTTGTAAGAAAATGTCTTCTGTCTTAAAATCTGGGTGATCTTTAGAATGGCCAGATTACTTCAGGGGGATAGAAATTTCACTCCTAGCTATCACCAAAATTCAGAAAATCATATTCTGACTCCCTTGCACTGCCTATAACTTCACTGTTATTGATTATCTGGAATCCTCATAGCAAAGGTTAATTTAACAAGGACACAGGGAGTAGAACTGCATCTTCATTGCCTAGACTAGAAAATAACTCAATTTTCCTGGTTATCACAATTGGATAACGCTGACAGAGGCTGCCTTAAACTGGCTTTGTTATCAAAACATAAAGAAACAGGGAGAATGATAGCATGAAAACAGGGGAGAAAAATCAAAACATGCTCAACTCAATGTAAACAGACAGTGCAGTTCAGATCAACTCCCTGGCTAGAGGTGCTGAGGGACAGATGTCTGATTTTGGCTGATCAGAATGAAGGAAATTGGCACAAAGACCAAAATGTCTGCAAAGTATAACAGATCTAGAAGAGCAGAATTCTGTGCATTAAAGGCATCCATTGGAGGGTATTAAGGCAGTCACTCCTTCTGTTATTGCTCCACCTTATAATCCCAGCTGATGTAACAAAGTGCTACTATTAAAAATTAACTAATTTATTCTGAACATATTCCTTCCTTCATCTTTGTTTTTAACTTTGCTATTAAAAGCTTTAACATGCTTTTTTCACTTGACATTAAGCTTCCATTTCTTCCCTCCAGGGCTATGGCAGCACCCCATGTGATGCACAGATATGCTCAAGTCAGTGCACATTTTGAAACTGCAAATCACAGAATGCAATGCTCTTAGTACATGCTTTCCTTGACACTTTGCTCTTGCACATGAACCAGAAAGTTCCCAGGGGCTATTTTTGCTATTGAATACCAAAAAGGTTACTGCTACGAGGGAAAAAAAAAAACAAAAAACAAACAACACAAAAAAACCCCCGAATTATTAAGTTACAGACAACATAAAACACAACACAGTGTCACATGTCACAGAATGATGATCACAACTTGTGTGGGAAAACTGTCAAAGCAATTTACTGAAAATTTCAGTACAGTTGATACTAAATTTCAGACTTCAAGCAATTTATTTAGCTATTTAAAAGATACATTAAAATGGAAATCTTTCAGTAGCAACCAAGACAAAACTCTAGTTTTCTCTCAATTATGACTTCCCTCGGGTGGTTTTATCTAACTTATAGATTTTTTATCTTTTTAAAAATATACAGAAATAAAAATTAAAACCCCCTCAAATGCCTCTGAAATCTAGTACCTAAAAATCATATATACCTGTGCTCCTCTGCACAAAAAGATGTTCAAATTCACTTGTTACTATAATTGAGTTACACCATGCTTCATAAAATTTTGCAATCACTTCAATAACTCTTTCATTTGATTTTAGAAGCATTGAAACAGAATCTCTATTGTACAAAAAATTTGGGTTTCACATTTATGCAGGGGATCCAATACAAAGATAGAAATTAGAAAATTAGCATATTAACAAATTAGCTACTTTGCAGAGTGATTGCACAAAGCACTAGAGGATCAAATTCCATTCAACAATTCATTTTCAATTTGGTGACAAATCATGATATACAATTCCTTTAATATCACATTTTGATTTCAATCTACCTGCATACACAGAGAAATATTCTTGCTAGAAATATGTAGGATCAAGGTTTAGATGTGCATATTGGTATAAGAATAATTTGATACATATGTTTATTAGAGGAAAAAAATGCATATGTTCACAGTAGCGATGGCAAACAATGTTCTTTTGTGAAAATTCTTGCCATCTGGAAGAGTGCTAAATGAACTCTCTGTTAGGTTATTGTTTTGGTGATAGCCAGAGCACTTATTTTCTACCTTTGGCATTTATTGTTCTTTGCAAATTGCTTTCCGCAGCCACTATAACAATGGAATTTAACACTACTTAATATATATTCTGAATTGTGATTGGAAAACACTGACAAAAAAGTTAATAAATTAATCATCACAAATTCCCCAAAGTCATTAGGATGGAATTTAGTCTCCTATATCAAGGGTTCAGTTCGTCTGCTAGAAATACAGGAAGTAAAATTTAGCACAAACAACTTGAAATGTTTATATTTTGCTTAATAATCATCTTCAGGACAGACGACACACTGTTAATATGGTAAGTGAGCCATTGTATTGATTACAAAATAAAGAACAGAAAATTATATACACTTACAAAGATTTAATAGATACCTGTATTTACATTCACTGTGAAATGTTTTCCATGGAAAAGAAGAAACTATTAGGGAAAAAGAATCCTGTTAAGGAAAAATTAAATTAGATTAAAAAAAAGTTATGATAGATGGCAACACACTGAAGTTTTTCACATGGCCACACTTCAGACCTGAATGTGAGCTTTGAAGCAGCACAGCTTGGTAGAACACCAGACTAAATTTGGAATCTCAAGCCAAAGAAAAACCAGATATATTTTTATTCTGTATCTTCTGTACAGAGTGGACAAACTATGCTGCTTTTTACCATTTTCCCTCATGGATAAGCATAATTATTTAGCTCTTTGTGGAATGATAGAACTTCAACAGCAGCACCTTACCCAAGTGCTTAATTTTAAGCACGCCATTGATCTAATTGGAGCCAAATGAACATCAGCACATTTCAGCTTAAATGTTTTAATAAATCCTTTGTAACTGAGCAGAGAGTTTCTGCAATTAAGTGGACTACCAGGAAGGAAACAATACAAATTCACATCCATTTATCTGTAGATTTGGTCCAACCTAAGTTGCAAGAGCTGGATTTAGTTTTCCACCCTTCCTGTTAACATTTTCCACTCAATTATGCAAGGAGTTCTGATGTCTCAAATCTTAGTGTAATAAATCAGATTTGCAGTTTGATTACAGTAAGTGGCTTCAAATATAATAAATTATTTCACAATTAACACAGTTAATGAAACTTGGGGTGTATTTCACCTAAATTTATCTGTCCATGCTTAGACGTTCTCATCTCAGGGATTCACAATAACATCATACTTGTGGTATAACCAGTTCATATACAATTCTTTGTTTTATTAGGTCAGATTAAAAACACATATACCATTTACAGTTGCAGCTTCCGCACATTTAGCATTTAGAATAGATTATGTTCTCCTTCAATGACAAGTAGTCATTTTCTAATCCTGTTTCCTACTATGAACTTAAAAAGCTCTAAAATTCAACTGGACCAATAAAACCCTAAGATATAGTACTACTGCATGGTGAAGAGTAGCATATGCAATATCAGCAGTAAAAATATCAATAATTCTACTATGTCATACTATTATAAGTATATCAATATATAAGTACATGATGTCCTGCTTATCTCATTAAAAAAGACAAAAATTGTTGATGTTCTAAAAAATATTTCTAGATTGCTAAAATTTATAAAGTTGTACAATTAAAAATGGGGTTTTATGGAATTATTTTATGTAGCTTTTAATTATATTCTGAAATGGTATAGCACTTACTTTGAGAGGAAGGATAATCTGCTAGGCAGCTACAGTAATTTTATATCTGTCACTAGATACAAGACAAACTATTCAAATCTGTCTGGAAAAGAATCCCTTTTGGCAAAATTCTAATTCTGCTCTATTCCTATTCATGCTGTGAAATACAAGAGGAAATAGAATAAGGCAAGAAATTAAAAAACAAACCACACAACTTTGTATTTTGGAGTTCTTGGTCACTGCCATATCTGTACAATTGGAATCTTGAATTTATCAGAAATCTACACTCAAAATACTTTTAGTAAAGATGAAGCCAAGAAACCAATCATGTACTTCCCTGAAATAAATTCTGAAATATTTGGGGGGGGATTATTAAAATTGTTCTTAAAACTGTCTTGATTTAAACTACTCATTAGCATGAGCTTGAAGAGCTAAAAAATGGGTCTATAAACAGCCTGTAATTTTTCTAACAAAAAATGTCTTTGGGGCTACAGGCTTTCCTCTAAAAAAATCAACATGCCTAAATCTTATTACTATTAGAAATATATTGCTCATATAAGTAAATATTAACTCTACTGTGTATTTCCTGCCCCAAGGTAATAAACTCTGAGTAACCAATAGTACTTGGGGTACTCAATTTTTCTCCCTTCTTTAAAGCATGTAAAACAGTTTACAGTCTTCTGTGTTTCCAAGTTGAGTATTGAACATTCAGCCTGGCCATACGAAATGGAGCATATTGTAGTCCATGAGCAAATCAATATGGCTGTTCCAATATGAAAGGAAATCAGCAAGGACCAAGAAAGAGGGCAGCCTGCATATTCAGAAGAATGGAGAATGTTTCGAGTCACTGCCATGAATTACCTGTCCAGAAATCATAATTGTTTCAGTCATCCCAAGATAAACACACATCATTATCATTCTACTGTTAGTTACCTGATTTTCTATAAACTTTGTCTATTTTGGACCACGAATTCAAACCTGAAGTGAAACACTCAGTTTTTTATTTTCTTTTTGAATTTCTTTAGAGTTTTTATGTTGTGAATTTGCATGTGAGAATTTGCAAGTGAGAATGAACATTTTCTGTTAAAGCTGTAGCATAAATCTATTGCAGGACAATTTCACTAACTCTCAAAACTGAAACCAAATTTTAAGTTAATTTAGCTTGGACACCAGCTATGATCTGAGCAACTGGAAGCCAAATTCTGCCTAGATTCCCAGTAAATCAGCACCAATGCAAGTTTCAATTTCTCTATGTTAATTCAAGGTAGTTGAACATCTATTCAAACATGAGTTAGCAGAATTGACCATTGCATTAGGCACATGAGATTTACACGTTTGAGTTGCAGAAAAAAAATCTTTGTATTTTAAAGCAAATACTGTCAAAGTTTCATGTCATGTTAAAAATTAACTTTTTGGCCATACAAATCAGTGACAAAAGTTTTACTTAAATTAAGTAACTGAACAATTGGGAGTTACTTCCCTATCTCTGACTGTGGCTGATACCACAGGCTCCAGATACCAGATAAGACAATTTGTTTGTGCAGTTGTTTTCATTCAATTGTTTAAACTTCAGTGCCAATGAGATTTATTTCCTCAGTGGTTATAATAACTTTTTCATGCCAGAGGTATGAAAAAATCCATTCACTCCTTCCAGTTAGGATTTTCTTGCATCTGTTAGGGGTGAATTACATTACCTGTCCAACTGCCTATTCATCTAACCTTGTTATTATTTCAGAATGTTTTCAGGCTTCATTATACTTGACTACTCTCAACAATTTAGTGTCAACTCTAAATTTTTTCTTATCTGAAGTCCTTTCTTCAATTTTCTCATCATATAATTACCTAGAGAAAATTTGACATGGGAAGTAGCCTAACAACTCTTAGCCTTTAGACAAACTAAAGATGTTATTTACACTCACATTTTCTGGTGTCTGTCTTCTATTTCTCATTTTTAACCATTACCATTAATTTACTTTCACTATTTGACAGCCTTCCCCAAATTAACCCATGAAAAGATTTAGCTCTGAAACAGGTAAATTATTTTATTTTTTAAATGACAAAAACATGGTCATGCTGAAAGAGTTTAAAAGAGTATACCTGTATCTAAACACAAATACAAGCCATATTTTTTATGTTTTAAAAAGGATAGCTTTATGTCTCCTTCCTTGGAGACGGCTCACCACTCATGTATATGTACAAGTATACACATGTACACACATACAAAAAATCAGCTTTGCATACTTCAGATCAAGCTCACACAGTACCTTTGTACTTGCAAGATGAACCATGTAAGTCCCATCCTGTCCCAAATTTTTAAGACAAACCAAAAATCATACTACCCACCTGGAACCCCTGACTACCTCCAATTTAATGTAATATTTTCCTTATCCATTTTGATATGGACTCAAATATGCCTGTTCAACAATAAACAAGGTAAATTAAATTCTTACAGCCATATAGTGGACTGAAACTTGAATTATTGATGATAATTGATTGCTTTGGTGAGTACTGAACTTCTTAAGGTAGTTATTTAATCACCTCATGCCTGAATATTTCCTACTTATGTTTTCCTGTAACGGAACTACAGTCCCTGTCCAACCCTTTGATAGATATTATTTGTATTATTTGTGTTCAGAATGAATTTATCTTTTGAAACCTGTCATTTAACCATGCTATATATTTATTTTATCTCAAGTTTTAATCAAATCTGTATACTTCTTTGATGATAGACTTAAACTTCCCAAATCTAAGGATTTCTAGCCTTACATGTACCTTTGAAGCTTAATTATTAAGGGTTAGACTTAAGCTGTTATTTACTAATTTTTCTCTTCTTGAGCATCCAGTGTTTTATTTCTAGGTTGTTTTTATACATGCACAGTTTATAAACTTAATTCTATTGTGGCCATCTCAACTGCTACAAGTGTTTGAACTTTCATGAGCATTTCTTGATAACGCTATAAAAATTAAGGAGTTGTTTTCTTCTATAACTTGATAAGAAAACAATGAACAATTTCCTTTTACTCTGAGCTTTCTATGAATGATAAGCAAGTGACATTTGAAGCATTTTTACTTTTTTTCAAGTCCCCTATTGATATTAACCTGTATTTTCTTAAGCAAAACTCAAATTTTTCCTCTGCTCTCTGGAAGCTCCTTGACAGGCAGTACACAGATGGAAATAATCAAAAATTTGACATACAAGGATTTAAGTCATGCAGGCTTCAGATTGCAGTGGAAAAAGCAAAAATTGGAACACCTAATTTGGTTTATACTGCTGGTACAATGGCCAAAGCAATGAAATTATTTCTTTGTTCACAGTCACCTTAAGCCCAGAACAAATGATTAAAAAATAGGTGCTTTTATAAATTTTATAATATGGTTAAATAAAATTTGTTATTAGTATGTGAAGAGCCTTGTAGGCCCTCCTACACTCAGACCTTGAGAAGAATAAGCAGTTTCACACATACTAAGCTCTGAGAGATGTCTGAGCTCACCCAATGTAATACACTCACAATTACCCCACATTTCCACTGCAGGATATGTCACAAAAATACCTAGAAGTCCCACAGAATTCTGTTCTCATTACACAAAGTTCTTTGGATTACTTTACTACAGCTGCACTAAGGAAGCACTTCAGAGAAAATTTGAAAATAACAGAGGTCACAGTACATTAACAAAGATAAGCCTCATGAGGTTATTATATTTTTTTTTTGAACTGCAGCCTAACAGGACATACACGAGGATTAGATCCCATTTCATAATGAAATAACAAGGTTATGTTATAGCTGCTCAGAGGGAACACTTCAAATGTGACCAAACTGCTAATTCTGCAATAACTGTCCAAAGTGCCTAAAGGGCCATTTATTAAAAATAAAAAATAAATTGCTTCTGCCACTGAATAAATCCCCAAACATACAAGGTCTGAGGGCAGCATTTTGAAGGAGAAATATTTAAATGTTAGAAGCAAATTTTATTTAATAAAAGACATTAGCTTTTCATTTGTTTATAACAGAGTTACATGTGCCCATCTCAAATTATGATATTATGCAGTTGAAGTCAAAAATGAGTATCATAAAAGATAAAGTCCACAGTACATCAAAACACAGTACATAGACACACTCCATTTGGATATCACTTTATTTATTACAGCTAGCAATAATCCCAATTACCAAAGGAGAAAAGCTGCTCTCTATTGAAAAATTTCATTCTCTGAGTTCCACATTGCAGCTAAAGCATGAGATAATGAGTATGACTACTTGGAAATTTAAGCAATCAATCCAAGTTGGTTCATTTTTTTAAAATTGCTGGAAAACTACAAAACCTTCTAGTGATCATTCCACTGCTGCCATCTGATATGGTTTCTTACATTGTAAAAATAAGAAGTCCTACTTAGTGCAGGACAAGTATAGGCCAGACTATGGTTTGATTCCAAGTTAATGCAATTTTAAAGTACTTTCATGTAACCAATTAAACATGCACAATATTTGTGCTAAAAATTACACAAGTTTGCAAACGAATCCCTGTCTTTCGCTGTAGCTGCATTGACATTTATCAAAATAAGTATTAAAGACAACCTGGTGATAAACATCTTACAAGTGTCTATAAAGAAAGCAGTAAATAAAATGAACATTTTAAGCATGGAACAGTATCATCACTATTCTCATGAAATACACACAGATGTGTTCAGCCTTTCCTCTTATTTTCAGTGTCATAAATACTATGCAGTGGTATTTTATTATGTTATAGTAGCACTTCTGCTTTTGACAAAAGAGATTATGTGTTGTGAATACATGTGGAAAGACAGCACCCACTCCAAAATAACCTCATATATTAAAACCCAAGGTTGGAAAACTTATTATCCACCGATTCTCAAGTCCCAGTTCAGTCCTCCAACAAAAATGTTTGCCTTTTTCCTCTTAGACTGACTCTTTTAATTATAAAGTTGTTACAAATATACTCACAAAAAAAATAGTCACAATTATGTTCCCTTCCAAAACAAAAGGAAATGTGATTAATATGAGTACCACAGAGAAGAGGAAAATGCAGACTAAAGCCTCTTTTGCTGTAGCAGTCCTAGGGTCTGTACACTGCATGCTGAAAAGTTCTTAAATTCAAAGAAAGGAAGAAATACCATTCTATTTCTCAAAGATTTCTACAAACCACGTTTTGCCCTCTCTAAGTTCCTTTCCTTTTACTGCTTCTTCCTACAGAAAAACATTATGCTGGATTTGTGACACAATTTTCATGACTGCAATGCCACACACAGGATTATGACTTAACCAAAGGATCAGGCAGAAAATAAGCTCTGAGGGGAAGCTGTGAGCTTTTCTGCTGGATTAAAGCACAAATCTCCAACAGTAGTGCAAAGAACATCGACACTGCTAACCAAGAATGTTGCTTTTACTACGAACATTCTCACCCAGACTTGCTCCACTATGACAGCTCACTTGATCACCATCCAGGCAGATAAAATTAGAAATGCCACAGACAGCCTGACTACACCTATGGGTTTTTTTTTCCTTTGCTACACTTTTTTGACCTATCTGACAAAGGATAGTTCCTGCTCCGCAGGACAGAGAGACTCCTTCACCTGCCAATTTTTACTTTACCTTGATATCAATGTACAGCTGGGACCTTCAAGCACCCCCCATCCTTGTACTTCACTACAGGTTAATATCTGGACTTCAGCATTTGATAACTAATAAAGAAACTGCAGCAAATTACCTGGCTGCCTATGTAATTTTTCAAAAAGTAACAGTCAGAGAGATTTGAATATTTACTTCTGTCTTTAAGGCAAAAAAAAAAAATCTTAAGTCTTCATTTGGAAGTGCAAGCAAGCTGTGCTCACAGATAAGAATGTTCTATGTTATGAATACCTGTGCACGTGGTTAGAGAGACTTTACACACCTATTATTCTCCTTCACAGGATATAGAACAGAGGAGCTGTGGGTCCAGAGAGACTTTCCCAGGCTGTCACAAGTAAGAATAGATGCTGACATTGAAAACTGGTGCTTTACAAACTACAGCATCTAGGTTTAGCATGAGTTTCCAGAACCTGCTTTGTCAATGTCACAAGCAGAAAGGACTGCACAGTTCCACTTCTACTGGTATAATCTTCATGTGCAAATGGCTGCTTATCACACTATGAAATAGTCTGCCTACTGAGAATTTAAAAGGAGGTGTCCCATAACAAGCCGTGGTTTTTTTGCCATATAAGATTACAGGAGGCTGAGAAGGATCATAAAAGGAGAAAAGAACCTACACAGAAAAATAGAGGTAAAATGCAATGCTAGATGTCATAATACACATCCTGAAGGCTCTACGATGATCCAATCCCAAAACATTTCTACAGTGTCAAGTCAACAGCTGGAGGGCTTTTGTTTGGGATATTTTTTTTAGATTTGAGAGGGAAAACTCAAGGTAGATGCTCTGCAAACTTTTAAGACTTCAAACCACCCAAAGAAAGTAATACCAATATGGCACAAAACTGTCTGCTTTTCACTAAACTACTATGGGAAACTTATTTAGGAAAGTCACCATCACTAGGCTGAGCAACAGTACTATAAATTAACAACCCTATTGTTAAATTCACATATGGAAGAAATTCCAATCCTGAGGTAATAGAGTCAGCTGGAAGTCATCAAAAACTGTGAATTGCTGCAAAGGAGAGAGGTTTTTTTTTTTCTATCCCTTACCTAGTACCAAGGAAAATAAGTAAGGTCTCCCCAAAGAGACATTCATAGATTAATGCTGTGAAATGAGTCTTATTTGCAAGGAGTTAAACTACTGTTAAAGCTCCTAGGGTCACTCTAAAAACCTCAGACAAAAAAAAAAAAAAAAACACAAAAAAACTCACAGTCAACTCTAAAGGAACCATGAGCAGAAATACCAAACTCATTTTAAGTATCAGGCAGTGCACGGGTAAGTAGGAAGGAAAAATGGAGAAAGAGTAAATTATTACCCCTTAAAAATTATAGTGAGAAAGATGCACAAATTGACCTCCTCTAAAAAGATGAATTGCTTCTAAAAGGGGACATAGTAAAACAACAATCCTGAGCTTATGCACTTAAGAATTCCAGTATTTTAAGAATCTACTAAATTGCAATAACAACAAGACATAAGGATTGAAAATAGTCCTGTGAATAGGAATACATGCTTTATAGGAGTTTTTAGTTTTGGTTTCAAGGATTTTACTTACTCCCAACTGAAGAGTCCACAGAAGATTTCATCCAGAAAGAATCTGCAGGTTATCCTTGTAAACACTCAGCCACAAGTGGTTCTAAAAGTCCAGCTGCAGTAGCTCAAAACAGCAGCTAATTTGCTCTAACCATGACTTTTTCCATCTTTTTGTACACAGATGTAACAAAAATGCACAGCCTAAAGGCTTTCACTGTATCTTGCCCTTCCCAAAGATTCTGGCTGCCCCAGCACAGAACAAAATGGGGGGAAAAAAGAGGCAGCAGAGAAAGCAGGTGAGCATTAACAAAGACCACACCCCTTCCCTGAGGTCTGCTTTTAAACTGAGGCTCTCAAGATTGGCTTCAGCTGTAGATAATACACTACACCTGTGTTGCAGACTTACCACACCCCAGCATTTCCCCATCCATCCATCCATCCATCCATCCATCCATCCATCCATCCATCCATCCATCAATCATCTGACTCTGCCCCTGCCCCAAAGAGTGTCTTCTCCTTGGATCTGTTTTATCATTCTAACCTTGCCCGCCACCCTGGAAAGTTTAAAATAACATAAAAATTTAAAATAAGAATCTGGCAAAGATTTTAGGTTTATCCCTTATGATGAGGAAAGGTCTAATGTCCCAAAAATAAATCCCTGTGGATACGTATCTGCCTCAGTCAGCAGCTGGACTGACAGGAAACCGTTTTCCCACTTTCTTTGGCACAAAAAGAGTGCCACTGTCATAAAACTGATAAACCAGGATTTCCTTTGTTTTATTTTATAGTGAACCAAAATTGCAGACCTAATAAAAGCCACAGAGATGTGCTTGACAGGATGATAATGAGTCAGTGCACCATTCTCCTACCTCCAGAAACATGAGGGAATGCCACAAGCTTAAGCTGCAAGTTAAATGAGGACAGTGAATTCATCCTTGTCTACTCTAACTCGCATGATGCATTTCTCCTTGTACAGCTATTTAAACTCCTGTACCTCCATTGACTTCAGTAGATTTCCTCCAGAATCACAGTAGAGAAAGGCATATCTGGGCTGTAGGATTGAATGGAAATGTCAACAAAGGCAGTCACTGCAGCCAGTATATAATGAAAGAGTTCCCAAGGACAGTGTTCAAAAATGCACTGCAATGGTTCATTTCATTGTGGTGTAAACTAGAGGGCATTCAGCTTGCATTAGGTTTGAATTTGTCAGTCAGATTTAGAAAATTATTCAAAGAAAGATGATGTGTAATTGCTGAAAGACATTGCTTGTAACTCCTGAGAAACTGAGTGATGCTGATCACACAACAATTTATCTGAAAGAAGAATTTGATCTGTAACTTCCACAGATAATAAGAAAAGCATCACCAGTAGCTATTATATTGCAGCATTTGTTCCCATTAATTTGATGAAACAATTCATTATGGCACATCAAATAAAAAACATATCCAAAAGCCCATCTTTTACAGCTTAAATACTTTTAAATAGATTTCCAATTTAATTCATGGGAAGAAATTTTAGGCAGATTTGACAGGCTAGTAAAAGGTAACTCCATACAGACAGCCTTTTGGTGCTAACATGCCATTTAAAACACATGCTCTATAAGCTTCACTGAGACTGGGTTTTGAAACAGAGCACAGGCATTTTGTTTTTCTTCCAATTAACCTTTTATGTAGGTATTTGGTTGCAAAGCTCAATATGTTACAAAAGTTTTGTGTCTAGAACAGGATAAAATTAAACGGCAGCAATGTATATTTATATATTTAGAAATCAGTTTGGGTGAATCCTACATCATATCAATTGAGAAAAATATTGTATTGCTTTTGGGGCCAATAAGATCAATTCCAGGCAATCATGTCTTATTTTTCATTGTAGAATGAGTTGTTTTTCCATGCTGAGGCCTTGGAGAAAGTATGTGAAATGCTGACATAATCAATAGTCTATTCCCTACAAAAAATAGTTCAAAGGCTAGTTTATGTGAATAAAATTATCCTATTTGCTCATAATCCTTCCTAGCATCAAGTAGTATGGCTGCAGAAAGGTATTCCAGCTGCTTTTTAACATTAAAAAAAAAATAATTTATGAGGGCTCAGCAGACCAGCCAGAAGCAGAGAAATTCCTGAAACTAAATTGATTTAAGTCAATAATCTCTGATAATTTAGGGTAACTAAGCCCTAACTTCTTAGCAATAATTCTTGAAGAGGTCTTCACTCCTAAAAGACCAAGTAACATCTGTCATCACCGATACAATGAGAAGGAAGGAAACCTGTTTATTTTTGTTGGTTTCATTTTGGTTTTCATGGGGTATTTTTTGTTTGTTGTTTGTTTTCTGATGGCAAAATAAATCATAAAAAACTCATAAAAAATAAATCTCTGGTCAATTTTTTTAGAATATATGCACTCAACTTCTTTGTCAATACTTCTATTTTTTTTATTTTGCTGTAGGTTTTTTAAATCACTTTTTGGCTATAATTTTTAATTAGACATGTTGTAGAGAAACTTTTGATTCTGAAGTAAATAAGTGCTTGCTTTTATTCCCCTGCATGTATCTGGACTTAACTGCTTTGTGAATGTACAGGGGCTGATATTCCAAGCTAAATAGTTCAATATTTAGTCTAAGTCTAAATCTATATGCTCCTTTTAATGAAAATGTTTGCCATATTCATTACTAAAGCATAACATGATTTGTCCAATGAAATTTTTTATTGATTTCCTTAAAAAAAGGTGATAAAGAATCATCCAAAGAATGTTTCAAAGCTATTTAAAATATAATACAATTATTTAAGAAGAAAAGGAAAGAGGAAAATTTCTACCTATGGAAGATTTTATTTTGATTTTTTTTATTTCCCTCCATAAATTTGTCATGTTTTCAGTTCAACAAAAACATAAAATTAGACACATAAGTTTGTTTTTAGACATAGAAATTATACAAATTTTCACTGCACATAGTGATGATTGTCAGTAACAAATGGCAATTATGTCTACAGCTGAAATTATTTTCATGATCATGGGATGGATACTGTATTTGGGAGCTTAATTTTGTGCGCAGGTATGGTTACTCCTTCTGTATTCTTATATTTTTCTAAATAAATAGCAAGACAACCTGGACAGAGTTGCTCAGGGGGAGAATATTTCAGAGACCAAATGGTTGAGCAGGCTCATATCAAGATTCTTGTGCTAACAGGGCCTTGAATAGGACATGAAGATCTTCTTAGGAATGAAAGGGAATTGGGAACTCTTTGCTGGATCTTGAAAATCATGGATTTCCTGAAAGCAAGGATTCATTGGGCAGGGGAAAATTGTACATAACGTATTATTACTCTACTTTTCCCTAACAGACAAACATTCTCTGTTCAAAAAGGTTAAATAGTCAACCTAATTTTCTAGTAAAAATTCTTGAAGTATTTCACAAGCCTTTGATCACTGGTAATTCATTTTCCAAGGGACACAGCTAGACATACATTTCTCAAAGCTTTGACCAACTTAGGCATTACAGGAGGTGCAAAATCACATCAGAAAAAGAAAATCATTAACATTTTAGTAGCTCTTTCCAAACTAATTCCAAGGCCCCAAACAAATTCCAAGGTCCCAGGATAGTTTCCAACCTAAAATAGGTTTTCTCAGTATGTGATGTCAGGGTGTAGCCCCAGCCAGCAAGTAAGCCCCAGCCAGCTGCTCCTTCATTCCTCCCTGGTGGGATGTGAGAAAATCCGAAGAGTTAAAGTGAGAAAACTTGTGTGTTGAGATAAAGACAGCCCAACTGTGAGAGCAAAATCCATGCAAGCAAGTAAAGGAAAGCAAGGAATTCATTCACCACGTCCCATGGGCGGGCAGGTGTTCAGCCATCCCCATCACTGGGAAGACAAATGCCATCAACTCTGAGCCTCTCCCCTGCTTTCCTCTTGTTTCCTCAGCTGTATAGCCTGAACACAATTCCATTATGGCCTGGGACATCCCTTGGGTCAGTTGGGGTCGCCTGTCCCTTCTGTGTCCCCTCCCAACTCCCTGTGCCCCCTTTGCCCACTCGCTGGTGTGGTGGAGTGAGAGGCAGAAAGGGCCTTGGCTCTGTGTAAGTGCTCCTCAGCAGAAACAAAAATATCCCTGAATTATCCATGCTGTTTCCATTAAAAATCCAAAGCACAGCCCCACACTAGCCACTGTGAAGAAAATGAACTCTATCCCAGCAAAACCAGAGCAGACGATAAGTACCAGAACTAACATGCAGTTAAAAAAAAAAAAAAATCCACCAAAACTCAAACAAACGAAAAAAGACCAAACAGACCTAACACTACTTTTCATATCCAAGCTACAAAAGCTGTGTCACTTCACTTTCAAAAACAAAATCACACAAGACAGCTTGAGCCAATCTAACACCTTGTCACTGCTCCCTACTGCATGCTGTCTCTGTTTACCTTGCTTTAGCTGCAACATATATCAGGCCTCTCCATGAGGCAATTTCAGATGGTTTTCTGCTGGGATAGTGCAATCAGTCTTTTGAGCAATGATCTTGGGTAGAGCCTAAAAAGGAGCAGAATGACACCATGTGAGGGAGGGAGGAAGAACTGCTGCTGCAGCCACAGAAGAGGAAACCTCCCCATCTGGCAGTGATCAGTTGTGGGACCAACTCGGGATCTCACATGATTTCAGCTGGAGAGGAATCAGGTTATTTGGGAACTTTAGTGCTCAGTTTTGGGAACTTTAGGGCTTAGGATTTAAAAGCTTGAGAGAGACCTAAATAGGTATCATGGTGTTGATATAAATAGTGATGTCATGATATAGATATAATGGACGTATTGTTCATTCTGATGACTAAATTATGTAGGATTTATCATTTTACTGGTTGATCCTAGCATACAGAAAGACCATCAGATGCCAGGTTTCACTGCCAAAATTTCTAGACTGCTGTTGGTTAGGAGTAATATGGCACTGCTGATCTCAGAAGTGCAAAAAGTTATTTGTTATGAGAGCATAGTAGAATTTGTGCTGCCTCTTCCATCGGCAGCTTTCAGAGGGCAAGGGCCTCCTCTGTTTTGTAACCATCAGACTGTCTCAGGTGCACAAACAGTAGGTTGAACTTGCAATGCCACAATGTACAACTTCTGCTATCTTCCCACAGTGCTATGCAACCACCCAGCAGTGGAGAAATCATGGGGGGAATTAAATTAAAAAATGTGCTAGTAGAAAGAAAAAAATATTGAAGAAAGGAGTATCTATCTGTATATATTTATGTCCAGATATGTCCTTAATTGCTAAACTGCCAACATTATTTTTTAAGATTATCTAAATTTTTTGTAAGTAAAAACAAAAATAATTTATAAGATATTATGTAAATGCTGTATTTATTGTTGGTGAAATCACAGTTTTATTAAAGTTAGATTGGCACAGGGAAGGTGACCTCACTAAATTCATATGACATTATTTAAAAGCTCTTAAAAGATACATGATGGATTTCAGAGGAGGTTAGCTTCAGAATTTTAAAATGTTCTTATAGCATAGAAAAGCTGCAACAAGCAAAGATCGAAGATTATACTGAAATGGATTTCACTGAAGAGGTTAAATCACAGTTCCCATATTAATTTATTTACCTCATATCAGCACAGCTGAGGGTATACCTCTTTAGATTATGTCAGATCATGCATATCTCAAGAGCAAAGCCTCTCTCATAGAGCAGAGGACTGATCTTTTCAAAAATGCAAAATAAAGTAATGCAAGTATGTCTGGGCATAGAATGTGATAAAGAAGGCAGTAACTGATGATGGAAAAAGTAATTGTAACTATGCATTTTTTTCACTTTCTAGATGGGTCCCGATTAAGATATTTGCATACTGAAAAGAAAGTAATGGAAATAAAGACACCAAAATACAGTCAGATTCTTTAATGCATCCTTGTTTGCTGAATCTCATTTTTACTGGGATACATACACAACATTCTAAAAAAAAAAAAAAACAGCAGCCCAAATACTTGATTTATAGGAAAAAAAAAATCTAATTTTCTCTGTGCATAATGGTCTTGGTCCCATATAAATCCAAATAATGTCCCCTGGAGTACAATCCAGAAATATTTCAGAGGGAAGGTCACCTTTCATATGTGACTCTTGGAGATATACTTAAAAAAAGACATGAAGAAATCTCAAAATCCGCTCCTTAATTAACCATTTTGCTTCACAGGAACAACCATACCTGAAAATCACCATGTCTATTTCAGTCACCAGGTGGATGTGGCAGTTACCAAAGGCAGAGTCAGCCCTTCTTCCCTCCGTGGGACGCCACAACATCCAGCACAGTTTCCTGGCACAAAACTCCAGAACATTGTGACACAGACATATTTGTAAAAATGAAGTAAACCCCACTTCCCAGCTGGGAAAAAACAATTTCAACATTTTCAGAATTCTACAAAGGCTTTTTTTCTCATTTAAAGCTGTAAATAACTAAGTACACATCCATCTTGGCAAGTGGAGGCTTTTGCATTTTTTTAACAACACCTGCAAAATGAAAGAGAAGAATGACAAACTAAAGTATGTGTGGGCTGATCACGTTAGAGGAATGGTTTTACATCCACTATATGATTTTTAAGAAATGAATTCATTTAGATCTAAAGTGATAAACATTTCTTTCAAAGAAAACTTTGACAGAAAATATAATTTAGATTTCCATGTTCTAAAGTTATTTTGCTGTGAACTACTTCTCTGCAAAGTTACTGCAAACAGCATTTTACAGTAACCTAAACTAAAATATTTATTATATGCAACTGATAGTTTGTGACCTATTTCTATATAGGTCTTCATTTTGTTCACCTATCACCTTAAGGTATATCAAGAATTTTTTCCTTTTATCTTTCACTGAACATGCCTAAACCAAAAGGCACTTATATAAATCAGAATGATCAAGAAATGTGTTTGAAGTTCAACATTTTTAGCATCTCTGACATAGTTTGTCCATATTAATATTAAAATGAAACAATCTCAGTGAACTACAATTCAATTCATGGAATAATTTAACTCCATAAATATTTTAGCAAACACATTATTAGGTCCCATATGTAGCTTATGTATTTGTGTGATCAAAATAATTCTAATGCTCTGGGAGAATCTTTGTCCTCCTGAATTGAATGATTGGCCCTACTTAATGATATATTGTATATTATGGAATTATAATCACCTTATTTTGTCCCTTAAAAATAAGAAAAGAATTCACTGCCAATATGCAATTCCTTTACTATGTCAGTAACCTAAATCTGAAACATAAATTGTTCCAGATGTTTAGCCCACAAAGTTGCTCTAAATCTAGAGCATGGAGCATTAAATATTCAAATGGAAAATTTCTAATGTTGAGAGATTTTGGTTCTGCCTGTTTCTATGTCACTTCAGATGCTTTCCTGATTTTTTTATGTTGCTTGCCTGACATATCCTCTAAACATATATGATGAGTCATGCTAGCTTATCAGGAAGGAATGTGATTTATTATTGTTTATTCCAAAATGGGCTCCATATCCGGGTGTTACACAAGCATCTCAGATAAAAAAAAAAAAAAAAAAACAAAAAAAACCACCTCCCAAACATTTCAAAAAAAGGTCCTGCAAATCTAAATCAAAATGTGATATCTGCTCAGATAGCAAATTTTATTTTACATTGGCATATTTGCCTTTCTTCCATAAGCCAGCATGCAATCAATAATTAAAGAGATACATAAAACAGTATTTTCTTGTAAGTGAGGCATTAGCCCGTTACCCTCTTCTTAACTTAATTTTATTTACCATGACTTGTCAGACTTGCTTCTTTCACTAACTTCAGTCTCCTGAAAGTGATGTTTCCTTCATTTACTGATCTATGAACAAATAGAAACTGTGATAATTGCCAAGATGCTCCAAGGAAAGAGCATGAATTCCAGAACAAAACATCAGGGTAAGAACCCCTAAGTGTCTGTCCTGCTTAATGTCCTTGGCAATAAAAAGGAAACATTACAAACCAGAAAATGTTGGTATGGGATTTGTTGGGTTTTGCACAATGCTTTTGGTTTTATTTGCATTCCACATCCTTTCCTAAAGCTATCCTCAACTATTTAACACTTACAAGTGCCACAGTCCAGATCCAGCCAACCTGCAGAATCACAGGAACATAGAATGGTTTGGGTTGGAAAGAACCTTAGAGATCATCCACTCCCAACCCCTCTGCCATGGGCAGGGACATCTTCCACTATCCCAGGTTGCTCGGAGCCCCATCCAACTTGTCCTTGAACACTTCCAGGGATGGAGCAGCCACAGCTTCTCTGGGCAACCTGCTCCAGGTGCCTCACTACCCTCGCTAAAAATACATTTTTCCTAATATTTATTCTAAATATTCTGTTTAAAACCATTCACTCCTTCCCCTACCACTGCAGGATCCAATAAAAAGTCCCTCTCCAGCTCCCTTTTAAGCCCACTTCAGATACTGGAATGCTGCCATAAGGTCTCCTCTGAGCCTTCTCTTCCCCAGGATGAGCAGCCCTCAATGTCCCAGCCTTTCCTCACAGGAGAGATTCTCGAGCCCTCTGATCATCTCTGTGGCTTCCTCTGGCCTCCCTCCAACAGGCCCACATCCTTCCTGTGCCAAGGATCTCAGAGTTGGATGCAGTATTGCAGACAGGCTAGTCATGAGAGCAAAGTAGAGGGACAAAGAACTGCTGGTCACACTTCTTTCAGTGCCAGAAAAAAGTCTCTTCAGAGCTGGAAAGCCATCAGAAGTGACAGCCATCAGAAATGTATCATCTTCAGATGAAGCCTCAAGGACAGAAGGGAGGAACTGTTGCAGTTCGACCATTCCTTCAATCACCATGGAAGACTCTCCTCACTTAATTTATAGTCATTCCAAACCTCCCTTGACTTATTACCTTTGTGGGGCTTTTCTCAGGGGCTTCCTGAGAAAGGTCAGTTCCTGCATCTGACAACCAGCTGTTCAGCAGCAGAGAACAAATGAGATGGGCTTAGCTGGCTCTTGAATGAGTTATCCTGGAAGTAAACTAGAAGGGAAGAAAAATGGCTGTAACTGGTGTGCATAAACCAATTCTGCCCATCCATCCTGAGTGGTGGAAAAGGAGGGAGGAAAACTGTCCCTCCTGCAAGGTTCAATTGTTTTCCCACCTCCTTTGCCCAGCTGAGGAGCATCTCAGTGCTGCACTGCCATTGGAAAGGGAAATATTAAGCTGCCCACTTCTCCTCCACATGCTGGATAGTTAACTTGAGCCTAGACCACCTCAAAGTACCTCAGCAAGGCTGTGTCTTACACCCATTGCTGTAGCCTCCCTCAGAATGGATTTAGCATAAAATGCTGCAGTCACTGCCGCACTCTCACCTTGGAAGTATTCATCCTGGATCTGTGGTATTGAGAGGCTTTCCATAAGTTCTAACAGTTGTTTTCTTTATGTACAGCAGCTGATGGCTCGCCTAATCAATTCCCCCTCAAACACAGCTCTGTGAATGGGATCTTACTTCAAAAGTCACCAGGAACAATCCCTATTGCTTGGCTTTAAAATTTCTCTGACAGCGAAGGCTTTTCTCTGCATAGTATCTGCAGCACTTGTTACACAAAGTCACTGATTGATAAGACTTGACTTATTAATTGTGCAAAGGGACCAATTATGATAGATTATTAGGATGAACCTTTGTCCCTGAAGATGTTGAGACTAGAATCACAGGAAGTCAAATATTTTGACAACTATTCTTTTGGGTTTGGGTAGGAGCTTGAAAGTTATTGAAATAAAATATCAATGGCTAGACATGCATATAATGTAATTAAATGTATTAAAATAATGCAGAAGTTCCAAAAATATGACTCATATTCCGAGATACCAACAAAAGAAAAGAACTGCTGCTGCTGGAAGGAGCTGTTGGCAAAAAGAGTCGGTATACAAAAGCAACCCAAATAAATAGAAAATCTTAAACATGAAAGCATGCAGCTGGATTCTTCTATTACTTTATGACTAAGTAGCATAATAGGGATGAGGAATGTGATACAGAATTCTTTGCCTTATACTTCAAAATCTTAGGAAGGATTTCAAATACTGAAGAGATGTTGCTGAGATGAAAGAAGCCCGTGTTCTGTATTACCATAATGCATCAAATAAAAAAGTTATAGGTTATTACATGTCATAATTAAAGTCAAACCAATCGAACAGCTCACCTGACACCTTGTAATTGAATAAAATATCACTAATATAAACTGATTTCTCTACATGAAAATTTTAAGTACATAGATCACAAACCAGTGTGGTTCCAGAAGGCATGTTCAGTCTGTAACACCATGACCACCTAATGTCAAACAAAATACAAAATATTACTCACAGTACAGTGCTGTTTTGATGCAGAGTGTGCATCCATGCATTTTTTAAATTAATGAAATAATTTTAGTACATAGGCCTTGCCAATGCTTCTGTTTCAATGGCTCAATATGCATTTTTCTTCTTTTGTGGCTACATTGCTTCTATTTAGGTGACAGTTCATGGGTACACAAGTCCAAAAAGAAAAAGTTTTTATGCATAGAACTCTGTGATAGACAACTAAAAATATATTATCTCTATGGTAAAATAGAAAATGAAAGCTAAAAAGATGGAAATATAGCCAGAATGAGGCATAAATTTATTGGACCTTGCCATGTAATTCCTGTCAACAATTTGAGCATACATTCCAATGGTATAAATGGTCCAGTAGCAGCATCTGGGTTTAACTGTTTACTCAATAGACATATAAATGCATTTCTGAATAGGAAATTATGAATTTCTTCCTCTTATCTTTTCTCATATGCAAATAGTTCTGAGAAGCAGGCTGCATTCTGAAAATAAAATTTATTTAGTACCTCGTAAAAATTCTCTATAAAAACACGAAGGAAGAGTCTGATTAATCTTAAGAGGATTTATGAATATGTTCTTAAGTATTTTGCTTTCTCATTGCTAACTGTAAGCTTTAGTGACCATAAACCATTGATCTAAAAGAAAAGCCTTAAGGTTGCATATCCCCAGTTTTACTCTGACTTACAATTTTATCAAAATTGAATTTGAAGATTTCTGAAAGAACTGCATGGACAAATATAGCACAAACTTTTATTAGAAAATGATAATGGATATAGTATAATCTTATCTCATTCATCTTGACGTTCTTGTACCTATTTTCTGTTCCCATGTATGTGACAATTACCTTTTGCTATTGCTGTTGCTGTGAGTAAGACAATAGAGGTCACTGCTGATGGTGTAAGTTGAGAGTTGGCCTGAGGTTCCTTTCTTGAGGAGACACTATCATCTGTCCTTTTCAGAAAAAAGGAAATGCTGACATTTTGTAAACAAAATCAACTGGCTGAGCTGACAGCCCCTACAGTGCTCTGTATTCAAAGATGCTTAAAAGCTATTATCTGATGAACATTTGTGAAAAAATGCATATTATGATATGTAGCATTGTTTTACCGTTTTACTGAGGATATTTGCATATGGCAGAGACGGGGAGGTTTGTACACAATGTGAAGCTGACATGTTGGCATCACTGAAAAGATAGGGACTAGTCACTTTTGAAAGGTCATTCTTCAAAGGAAATTATTTTTCTCTGTTATCTCGCACAAAATTGTTTAGTTTTCAAACTTTCCAAAGGCATTCAGATTTCAGTATAATCACAATAGTGCATTCCATTAACTATGAAAAAGATTAAGAATGACCTTTCATCAGGCAAAAGACACAGCAAAACTGGCAGCTTTATGTATTTATTTTCAATTAGATATAAAAATGCAGCAATGTTCCAATTTTCAGTTACATTCTTGCACAAAGGCAGGCATTTCAGACTATGCTGGTACTAAGAAAGTGTGAACATGGAATGAAAAATAAATGTATATGAAAAAGTGAGAAATATTTAAAGAAAGAAATGAAAATTTATTGTGCCAGCAGTGAGAAGATATGGTGTATTTAAACAAACAAAGCAAAGAAAGTAAACATCTATTTATGGTCATTGCCTACAGAACTTGCCCTTTTTCATCAAGGTGTTTCCTTGTTTATGCCTTTTTTAGGTACATATAGCATTCAAGTAAGAAAAGCCAAGCCTGACCCACAAATACCCTTTATTTATGCTCCATCAGAGCACAGGCTTGATTAGCCCTGGTATCTTCACAAAGTTTATCAGCTGGTCATAAAATACAGATTTGGTGAGGTGTGGGCTGAGAGCTCCCATCTTGGCACCTTGATCTGCATGACCTCTTCTTCCCCCCTGGGTTTCTTTGCTGTTGATGCCTGTCTGGGAGAGGATAGGAACAGAGTGGGGAAATGGAGGGAATGGTGCACACCCCACTCTTGTCACACAGGTCACAGCTTCCAATTTCAGAGTGTATCTGCAGGGCAATAGCTCCTTGCAGTCTGCTCCAAAACTTCTCAGACAGCACTGGATACTCAGACAATTAGCTGTGGTGGCATGACATTCCTCTTTTGTAATATTGAAAACTTCATTGATCCTTGCTCTATAATCAGCTATCACTGCAGGAAGGACATACTAAAGGGTTTGGTTACGAAATGCTTCTGGATCCCATCAGATTCATCTCCTCCAGTATGCAGATTTCTCTTCCTTATTAAAGAGTTCAGCCATAGGCAGGGTAGGGAGATTCCTTGAGTAAAATATTTTGGGTTAGTTTGCAGCTCCAAGCTTTTCTGGAAAAGACTCTACAGCCATTCAAAGGAGTATTATTATTAAATAAATCTCAGTAAAACAGCGGTCAAATTGAATCTGGAGGCACAAAAGGGTCATGTACCATGACCTGCATGACAGGAATGACCCTAAATCTACTGAACTTGTTTGATGAACACCCCCCTGAAGACCATCAATGGCCTCTGCAAGGGGCTCTGCTCATTGTCTTTGGGTTCATGCAAAGAGTGATGAGCACATTCTGTGACAGGAGAGCCAATGCCAGACAGGTAGGACTTGTTCGCTGCTTTCTGGGTTAATCTTGCAACAGGCTGAGATTTCCCTTGTTGTAGAATCATTCATCTGAAGTCGTCATTCTTTATGAAATTCTAAAAAAATCAACTGTGATATATTGTGACTATTTTGCATTATTACTATCATAATACTAGTTTGGGCAGAAATATAGGATTACAGCTGATTCAAAAAGCAGGAAAAATTCATCTCTGCTTGAGGGATTTGTTTTATAATAACTTCCTTTCTTTTCTGACAGATATCCAACAGAGAAGAATTCAAGTACTTTTTAAGGATCTCTGTCAAAATTAAACTGATAAAAGCAACACTGAATTAGTACATTTCCTGGGTGATTTTTATTTTTTCTTTTGTCAACTCTGCCTATTTGTAGAGCACTGAAAAGCTGTTCTGACACTGTGGTGGTGTTAGTATTGTTAGACATATGCAAAAATATGTGATTTTCTTTGTAAGAACATCCTAACTCCAAGGACTGGAATTCAAGCTGTTTAAACAACACAAAATTCTGAAAGTAAGTTGGTCAATGGAGCATTATACCCAATGTCAATATCCTCATTATGTTATCATCTAGCACTAACACAAATGAATTGTGATTTATCAGAAAAAAAACACATATATGCAACTCCTATATCAGACTTTGGGAAGTTTGGTTTTTGCATGTAGTGGACAATTTCAGAACTCATATTCTAAGAGTTTCTACATCAGCAAATGTAGTCAGGAGGAAAGAATAGCTCAAAAAGAACACAAACATAAAAAAAAATTCCCAGTGTCACTATCGCAGCAGTAGCCAGACACCTCCCATATAAAAGGAACAGCTGAAACAGATGCTGGCTTTCAGTCTGGCTTTTCACAATTTAAACGTAAGAGCTTTACTTCAAGGAAGCTTTTGTTAGAGACTTTTTTTTTTTTTTTTTTAATTTAGTTAATTTATTTGGTGCAGAAAGGGGGGAAAGTGCTTGAAATTTTCAGGTTGAAGTGAGTGACAGTGCTAGCAGTAGCAAGGCCTCATAGAAGGTTTTGTGTTTGCTCTGAAAACAAGTCAGAGTGGATTCATGTAAGGCCCTGGCAAAATGTGTTCCCTGGCAACTTCTCTTTGACTACAAAATAAATAAAGAAAAGAAAGTGCAGTGAAAGCCTTTATACTTTTAAATTTCAAATCCATTTTAAGCTAAATTTATTTTGTTATATCAGTCTGTTTTCTACCTCTGCATATATCACCATTAGGTGTACTACTTAGGATAAACAAAACAGTGTATTTAGCCATTTTAGAAGCTCTGTAGAAAAATTTTTTTGGTTAAAAGTACAGGTAATAATGAATGGGCTCTGATTTCCCCTAGAGACAAATTCCTTGCCTCGTGCCAGACCTTTTGCTGTAACAGTTTGATATTTCCTCCAGTGGCACAAAGCTGGCAGGGCCGGATGGCTCCCTGCCCTGGACTGTGCACTTTGGGGCACAGTAACCAGGACAGCACAGAGCTCTGCTCTGCCAAGGCAGCCTTGGTGGGGTGGGAAACATTTCCACTGGGGGTCTCCGTGGGCTGGGAGCATCAATAATAGCCATAATAATAATAATAGTTGTATTCTCTATTCTATATGAAAATGCAGTGGAAAATAAGGCAGGACACCCAGCTTCTTGCACGCCCACCAGCTCTTCCCAGACAAGAAATTCTCCCATGGTACAGTTCACAGAGTTAAAACATTTTTATGCTTATTTGTAAAAGTGTAGCATAAAATGCTCTTGCAGCACTGTCTAATCTTTTTTGTGTGTGTTAAGGTACAAAAACTTCTGCCCAGACATTCATCAGTTCTCCCTTCTTTCTGTCTTCCTCTCTTTCTTTGTCAAGTTGAACTGGAATTTGATGATTCTTTAGGAATCCAAGTCCCTGATCAGGATTTTGGAAATGTGGCTTATTCCTATCATAACACCAAAATATTTATTTTTGTGGACTTGAAATACACTTTTTCAGTATTACTAATAGTAGAACTCCTAGTTAATTCTATATTATGCTCCATCAGAATTATTCTGATAATATTACAATTTCTACCTACGTAAATTTTTTTCATTTATATTTATGCAATATTACCATTTCTACTTATATACAATTTCCAAACATTCTGAAATCTTTTCCTCTTCCAATCATGGCTTCTTTTCTATTAAAACAGGATTGAAGTGCCAAATTTCCCTCAAAATACCTCTTCTATTGATCTTTTATACAGAGATCAAATAGTTATGTTCTACACATATGCACACACACACACAAGGGATTTAATTACTCACTGCCTTGCACCTAGTTTACATTTTTGTGCAAAATAAGTGATACATATGAGTGATTAGATTTGGCATATACTGATTTTCATACAAATAAATGCACACACACATACACACACAAATAAAAAAGGAGAATAAAAAAGACAATACTTACAAAAAATGCAGGAAAATATTACCAAGGACAGAGCCACCTTATCTAGACTGATATGAAAGGACTCATCAGAATTAGCCAACAAACACATTTATAACAGTAATCCTAGTCTAGACAAGGTTTTATAATTTAAAAGAAGATTTTCAGAATCATCTAAGAGCTATTAGTCCTCTTAAGTCTCAAGACGGGATCCCAGAGGCAGCAGTTTCAGGTAAGAGCAAAACATGACAAAACAGTTTAAAGAGGTCAGTTTAGAACAGACAAAGTGAATAAGATACTTTCAGCTTCATGCACTAAACTCAAAACCACAAAAAAAACCCCACCCAAACCCAAGCCAAAACCTGAAAGATTTAAATATCATTAAGAAATTTGATTTTTAGAAGGTCCTTGGTATGTGTAAAAATTTGTACCTGAATTGAAGACATTTGAAAGCAAAACCCCCCAAAATTCTTATAGGAGATTTAGTTTCCTAAAATAGATTAAAGCAAAATTTCACCTGTATAAATCAAGTTAAGACTAAAGAAATTATGGAAGACATTTTTTTTCCCTATAAGTAAGTTGCCAGTGCCTGACAGATTTCCTATTGCTTTTTATTTTAGAAACGGCTTAGTTCCCCTCTAGCAGTCACAGGTAGAGAGATCTTATTCTCAGGATGTTTCCTAGATGCTTTTTGCTTCTACACTATTTTTTAAAAAGGAAAATATATCAAGGAAAGCAATTCCTATAGGCTGATGTCCACAGTTAAAAGAAAATCGACGTTCTTGCTGAAGTAGACGACACCATCAGAGACTTCTGTTTCTGGCAAGACCAGGAGAGATAAAAATTACTTTATTTAAAAAGAGACTACTCACATTAGATGGACATAGAAGATGATTCAATCTCCCTTCTACAAATGCATCCCCAGACACACTTGATTTAAATCTTAGAGAGGATGAAAGAGTTACTGGAAGCTTTATTAACCACGAGGTTTTCTTCAACACCTGAGCTAAAATGCTTCTGTGCAAAGAACTGTTAAGTTTCAGAAAATCTGGTAATTTTAATACTGACTGAGACTAACAAGTGCTGTGGTTAAGGATGAGTACAAACAATGTGCAGAAGGAAGGAACCAAGACAGAGTGTGGTCAGGGTTTGTATCTCATCTTTTTGCTGCTCTCATGAAAAATGAGCATACTAGACCATTTTTTTCTGTCAGAAGTTTCTTGCTGCCACCTTGCTTTATAAAAGTACATTTATTTAGTCAGGCAGCTGACCTCAGGAGAAGGAGAAAAGACTTGTATAAATCCAAGTGTGAGGCAAATATTCTTTCTCTTATATTCCATAAAATATTCTCAACAAAATATTAAGTGGATGAACTTCCTCTCAAATTATATTTTGGATAACACACTAATTTCATTGTGGTGCCCTTCACATTCCATCAGTTTATGCTATGTTGAATAGTAAAACATTAGGCACAGGTCATTTATTTCAACAATAATCATCTGTGTAACAGCTGAAGAGAATGCTACTTCTCTAACAATAGCGACAGGATAACACATCCCACTTCCCTTTCATTTGGCTACTGAATTGTTGCTCTGCACTAAAAGGATTAAGCATTGCATAATAATTGCAATATCAAGATAAATGTGGCTAAGGCAAAGCACATTAAGGCCGTTTCAAGGCACATTTTCTCATTTAATCCTTATACAGAAGCTCAGAAGCACAGCTCCTGTAACACATACAAAACTGAGAAAGTTTTTGGTACACTTAATAGAAAATATAAATGTAAAATTTGCATTACTTCATGTTAATTCTGGACATGCAAGCAGCCTAAAAAATTTTTTTGAAAAAAAAAGTATTAATAAAAATTACTTTATCTATTTGTGTAATTTTTTAATATAGTACCTGATTTGATAAAACTGGAGTATTTATTGCAAATTTTTGATCAGTCATCAGTTCCTAGAGATAAGCACTAGCAAAGTCAGAGGCTTATATATTCCAAAACTTTTGGATCTTGGGTAGCCTATTTCACAAAACACATTCCAGATTCCAGTGGCTATTTTTTCACAAAAAAACAGGCCTTTGAATTTTAATTAAGTTTTTATTGGAGCAAAAATTACTCCTGCATCTGAGATTTTCAATATGGTCAATATAATGATTATATCATTGATAGGTTATTGCATTTCCTTTCCAACACATTTTTACCTTAAAAAATCCAAATTTTCTCAAGTTGGCCCAAGAGATGCATGTTACATTTTTGAAAATATTGACTTTGGTGTTTTTGTGACAGAAAACCCCACTTTTTTCTTGCAATCACATCATGCACATAGAAAACCAAAAGTGAGGAACCTGTTGAATCAGAATTTTTACATTTGGATTGAAGAGGTTTGATGAAAATTTTCTTTAATTAAAATGACTGTAATCCTAACCCACTTAATCCAGTATATGCTTTGAATGAAAGTATAAACCACAAAGGCAGTTAAAATTGTCAAATTTTACATTAATGAGAGAATATTAGCAAGATGACAACCTTGTAAAAATCACAATTGTTGTAATTCTGAACTATTTTTTAATTATTTATTCAAAATTCTAGCTTAAAACTTTAAAAATCTATGACATAGGAAATAAAACATATGGGAGTGCTGGTCTTTTTTTTACCTGTTAACTATTTCATTCTATGCACTCCTTAATATTGTTTTTTGTTGTTTTGTGTTTTTTTTGTTTTTTTGTTTTTTTTTTTGTGAAGAGGGAGAATTCTTCGGGACCTGCGGGATTTCATTGATACAAAATTACAAATTTGGTATGACTTTGGAACTATGATTTGGAACTATCCAATAGAGACCAACACTTTTGTTAGCTAGGGAATTTGAATGTTCAATATTTTTGCCAGGTCTTTGGAAAATATAGTTCTCTAAGATCAAAAATCCTTCTTCTAGTAAATTTTTAAGGCAACGGGACTGAATATTTTCACTTAAAAGATTTGCCAGTTGCTTCAAACACAGCCATGAGATTTTTGTTTTCAATACCTCTGCAATACCAAAACCTTCCACAGTCAGTGCTGCATGACTTATTTCCATGTATGTGAGTTCTAAATAAAAGAAATGTTGATAGCAAACGTCCTAAGTCACCAATAGGAATTTTAGGGGGTTTTGAGGAGGTTGTGGTGTGGAGAACTCAAGAGTCAGAGGACAAAGACAGCGCCAGATGACAAGCCCATGGTGAGGAGCCCAACACCAGCAGTGGACCCAGGAAGGACTTGCCTTCAAGAGAACCCATGGACACTGGAGACTTTGCTACAGCGCAGAAAACAGCACTGAAGGACTAAAATGAAGTCCAGGAGTTGCAAGAAGACACAGTGGGTAGAAGGAGAGGAGTGTATGAGCCTATTTTACTCTGATCTGGTCAATTTTACATTTGAAATCTTACTAATTTTTTATAGGAACAGCTGACTTTAAAAAGCTCCTGATTTTAAAAACTCTTTTGTCTTCCTTGGGGATCCAGGGCATCTAGTTCTGTTCATCTCAAAACAGGGACAAGTTTCCCATTTCACCAGACTGTATGTTTGACAATTTTTGGAGTTTTATTTCTATAATATTTTAGGCTTACTTTGTCAAGGAGACTCTCTCCTTCATAATATAAATCCAGGAAGCAAAATACCCTTAAGCTGTTTGCCAAAACTTTCAGAAAACTGTTTAAATGGTGCAAGATGGCACAGAGATATTCTTCTGTTAATTATAAACTGAAAATTCTTTGGGGAGGTGGGAAGGAAGATACTAATATTAAACTATATTCATCTATGAAATTTAAATATATATGCTGAATTTGGGCTAGACCTTTATTTGGTGTGGTCAGCATAATTCTTCTGACTTCCCCCCAATCCATCCAGCATGTACAAGTTGATTAGCTTGTTCATTAGTTTTCTTTTCCATTATTACATCTGCCAAAGACAGACTCCAACCACAGCCTCCATGCACTCCATGCTGGGTTATTCCCTGTTCTCCAAGACTGGCTGTATAAACCTCTAAGCTTATATGTCCATCAGTTTTGATGAGAAGTCACACAGGCATAGGGGTCCTTGTGCCCAAATGTCTTTCAGGAGCTGGAAGAGATTGTATGTTTATTCTTTTCAAAGTCGATACTTACCAAACTCTACAGATTGAGACTATTTTGCTTTTCAGAGCAGCCCTTGTCACATTCATCAGAGTAACTGACTACTTCTGCACTCTTTCATTCATCTTTTTCTGTTTTCCAGACTTTTCATTCCATTGTAGCAGTTGCAGTGGATCAGAGCCATATGGCTCTGACTTTTAACTGCTGCAGCAAGCTGCTCTACCACCTGGCAAAGGAGTGATACAGACTCTGCTCCTTATTTCCAGAAATTCCGTGTCTCCTTTCACAGTGACTAGGCTTTCCACAAAGCAGTGAAAGGAAAGAATTAATTTGAACCCACTTAACAGAAAACATACAAATTTTTATATTGGTATTTATTGAAAATATGTGTCTTTGAAGACTGCATGCAGTACAGGAATTAATTTCTTTTTAACGTCTTAACAGTGCAAAAGTCAAGGATAAATATAATGATGACCAGAATGTGCTTTGTAGATATTTCAAGTAATCTTGCATCCAAAAGCAGATGTGGCATTTGATCTTCAAATACCACATATTTCAGAAGCTCAATGGCAATGTCTTAAAAATAAAAAAGATAAAAGAAAGCCCTCTTAATTTTTTTATTTTTATTTCTAAGACAGTGCAATAGAACCAGTGTTTATCCCTTCACCTTAGCTACCTTTCCATATAACAGGCAAAGGTTAGACCATGTGGTCTATCTCAAAATACTCAGTAATTTTTCTTTTTAATACTTCTAAGTGAAATCCATGAGTCATTAACATTTGTACTGTAACTGAGGAGCAGCTTGAAGATCCACATGAAAAAAGAAATCCACGAAAAAATGCAACAAGAGCACTTCAAAAAAAGAAAAGGAATTAAATATAGGCTCAGTGTCTTTACTTGAGGGTGCACTTTGCTGCACATGGAGCAATGGAAAGCTTCACAAACAGCTTAAAATATATAAAGTTTCTCTACATGTGTTATGATGCCAAAGCTTCACATCCATCAACACCAGCATTTTGTGGAATTGCATTTTCACCCTTGGAAAATCTGGCTGATCCTTGTTTTTATATTATGCAGATTCCTTGGGGCTTATTTTGTTTGCAATTCATTGGTCATAACCCAAAGTAACTGAGTAACAATCTTACTGATTGAAATGCATGCCACATGAAGAGGAACTATTTGTTTGTTCTCAAATATTCAGCAAAACTGTCATTTCTTGTGAGAAGAGAATACTTGGTAAGGACATCTTCAAGGAGTCAAAGGTGAGGGTGGAAGAGTTCAGTTAAGATAATTCCTCACATTAGACCATAAATCATTGACTGCATATGTTTTATAACAAGCCATTTGGGGAAAGAAAAAAAAAAAAAAGAAGAAAGATGAAACATGGAAAGACAGAAAAAGCACTATGGAACAGAAGGAGTGTGAGGATAAATAAGAAAGGCAGGAAGGAAAGACTACAGTTTCAAGAAATGGAGAGTCCTGGCTTGCCTGTCAGAAAGGGAACTGTTTATGTTCTAGAGTCTTGGTGAAGGAACAGAATATGGACTCTGCTACAAACAGTTTCATATAACCACACAAAAATGACATTACAGTGACTTCTAACATCTCCAAGAAACTGGAGGTCCCTAAAAGAAAACCTCATAAGACTGGAGGAGGGCAAGTTAAACTTCTAAGAAAAATATGAGTCCCAAAGATTGTGATTAACAACCCATCTTTCATTACTGCTTTGTCATGTGCTGCTAAAGGCCCTGTTAAATTTCAGCTCACTGATTGATGCCAAGTTACAGCATGTTTTAAAGGGAATTTTGACTTGAGTGAAGCCAAACAAACTGAGAAATGTAGAACCCTCTCTATGGCACAGGGGAGTTGCATTACATGCTGCTGCACAGTGAATTTCACCAGCTCCTCACGATGTGCTGTGAAAGGACACAAAAAGAACTCAGGGACCTTTTATCCTTTGGAATCCAAGCTGAAATCCAGTATCTTTGTGACACCAAATAGAAATAATTCAGCAGCACTTAGGAAGTGGATGCTTTTATCTACTGTTCTGACACCTTCTGGTCATAAGTAGCCTTGACTTTCAGTGCTTGTCGATTTGAAGGTGTTAGATACTGTCCATTTCTACTATGACAGAGGACGAGCTTTTTAGAACTTGGTTTTAGTCTTCAGCACTGCAAAATGCCTATTTTAATGATGTCCCAATGGAATGGACTAGGCAATTATAGATTTTTTTCTGAAAATCCCGCTATTAAATTATTAACACATGGCATTCACATGGAACAGTGTTATAGATTACCCTGTCCAGTACCTGTCATTGACTTCACATGCACAACAAGTTGTTGTACTGTATCATTCTTGACTCTGATGCTTTTATTGTTAAGGAAGATGACTCACAAAACAAAGATTTCCCTCTTTTGCTCCACTTCCAAATTCTTCCTTCATCCCATCCTACTCCTCTTTACAGAAGCATCAGATTGATCCAGCGTCCAAATGCAACACACAAAAGATGAAGAGATCTCAGGAGCAAAGACTGAATACCTGACTCATTTACACTTGCTCATTAGCTATTTAATTGGCTATTTAATAACTGTTCAGCTAATTTCAGTATTTGTGATTTCGGTTGTGAACCAAATCATTGTCATGGTTACCATGCATTTGATGCACTACACACACAAACCTCGACTTTTTACAAATTTTTACCACATCTGGGAAAGAATATCAACAATAATGGATTGTTGTTCCAATCCAAAATACGGAAAATCCCCCAATGCAGAAATGTTTCTCAGGTGGATTATCTTCTAGAATCTGGAAACTACCCCACTTGCCATATTCAGTAAGCAAATTATACATAACAGATGCTTTTTCAAAGCATGAAATAGGTTCCTCCAAATGTATAGGCCACAGAGATATTTGAAAATAATGGGGAAGAAATGCAGTATGTCCAAATGACAGAAGAGGTTATTTGCAAATTAAAAGGCAAGAATAAAATACCTTTGGGAAGAAAATGAAAGTTCTGCCATAAATGGGCAAAAAAGTGGGCAATGATAAACTAATTTTTTTTTGTAAAAGTTGACACTATTATCAAAAGGAGGAAAAAGGTGTAGTAACATAATTTCAGGATGCATGATGATCACTGAACTCTAATTATGGTGTGCTGCTTTTTTTCCCTCCTTTTTTTCCCTATTTTAGGCAGAGAGAAATGCACATTGCAAAGTGAGAAGAATATACATTTAGAGGATAGAAGTTAGAAAATGCATGTGTAAACTCGCTGAGGCAGCCAAAATATTAGGTGCTCTTGCACCTCTCTGTTGGCCTAAGAGTTTGGTTTGGATTTTATGAACAGATTAGTGTAAGTATTTTAAAGGAGACATACATTATTTACTTCGTTCAACTACAGCTTTAAATTGTAGAACACGAAAGCCAAATGATTTTTTAACATCTCGATGTCACCATAGCACTGACTTATGGTAGCAAACTGACAGATGAAAAATATACACACTTGCCTGAGTCAGTAAAATAAGGATATGATAAATATTAAAAACTATAGCAACTTCACATAGGCGCAGGTTTATGGGTCCTTGATCAGAAGGGAGGAGAAGAAGTAAAATCACCTATTTGATTATTAATATGATGTTTCTAGAACAATACACATTTTGAAATATAAAAGGAATAAAACCTTCACCTTCAGAGATGGATTCAAAGTGAACCTTATTCTTGTGTGTCCAATAAAAAGCAGATGCAATATAATTTAAAACATAAGCTCGTGGTCTTGCATTATTATCATAATCAGCTGCCTTAAGAGACTGTGAGGGGTTTTAATCATCCAACATGAAACAAATTGGCTCCTTTCTTTTCTTGCTGATCAGTGCTTTTCCTTCCACTGTCAGTACCTCATGTGTTTTAATTTCTACTTCCTATTGATTAGATTAGTGCACAAGGCAAAAAAAAATAAACTATCCCTTTCTGAGAGGCTTTCTGCTGGTTTATGAGTTCCAGGTTCATATTTTGGTGTAAGAAAAAGCTTGACTGTCAGTTTCTAACAGAGGTATGCCACTCTTTTTCTCTGATATCATTGTTGAGCTGCAAATGCAGTTAAAGATTTTTTTCTTTACCCTCCTTTTTCAGACAGCAAAAATTTACTTCAGTACAGCCAGTGACTTGTTCTTTTTTCTGAATTTTTCAGCATTTTTTCATACTATATCGTTTCTATGCTATGGTTCAGTTTTGTGGCCTGTGTTCTCATAGCTGTGGAGCTCTGAACTGCAACTCTGGGAAGGTTCCCAGATGGAAGATATGCCTGTCTTCTCAGAAAACTTCTAAATCCTTCATTCATGTCCACAAAGATCCCAACACTATTTTATTGGATGGTCATATCCTAAATCTTCTTTTTTCTTCCCTTAAATTTTCTCAGTGTTTTCAACTCTGTCCTTTCCAGGGTCCTTGCTAAGTTACCTCTGTAGACTTTTACAGAAGAATCTACTGGGCAGCTTTGTCAATAATGCACTTCTTTTTCCAGACAGTCTGTCTTTGAATCTACTGATTACTCAGGAATTAAAGGTTCCAAAACATCTTCATTTTTGAGAAAACAACTACTGGCTTGTCACATTCAACCTGAGACACACCTTGGAAATAATACCCAGTTTATCTCACATAGCTCTGCTTTTGAAAAGAGTAGAAGGCAGACCTGAGGACCACATGGAAATTGATCTCATCTTTATTTAAAGGGTGCATAAAGAAAACTTAGTCTGTTTTATGGTCTGGAAGATAGTTTTCTGAATACCATGGAATTCTGCACTAAAATTTCCACATGGAGATGCAAGAAATTCTATCAACAATTATTTTTAAAAATCTTTTTAAACCAAGCTAATGTTAAAAATTCTCATAGAAAATTTTTATATTGAATATATGTCATCTATCAATAAAAATACCTTCTGAATGTAGGATGGGGGAAAAGCTACTTGGTGAAAATGGTTTTGTGTGTGCATATTTAGTATTTCAGCACAACTGCATTCTCTCTTACCACAGGTTAGTGGTGTGACAGTTTGAAGAATGTCAAACACATGTAGAGAAGAGGGAATTTGCCAACTTTACAAAAGTGTAAACTTGTTTTGACAAACGTCTACACAAATGGGCATGAATTTACCAGTTTTGTTAAAAAAGTCACCTAATGAATCAGATATAAGCAGATTAATGGTTCTTCTTTCCTTTTTGATAAAAGTCCAAGCTGCCACCAGTGCCAGACTGGCTCTCACCTAAGCAATCTGCCACCTAAGGCTAGGAAGGAGATATTTAGTGAGAGGGTAAGGAAGATCCTGCTTTGGAGTCATAAAATTATGCTTTCCTCACAACCAAAAGACTTATCAAAAAGTGAAATACACAGTAGAACAACTGCAATGTGCATTGAAAGAGAGCTCATGGACAGCATACAACAATTCCTGCAGTAACCTATTGCAGATTATATGTGAATGTAACCAGCTCTTCCTCAGATTGCTCATCCTTCATGAAAACAGCTGTTCAATAATTTGAGATGTATTACAATTTGAATATTACCCCTATCAATCTTACTTATCTCTCTGATATCTAGCTGCTCTGATCTGCAGAAGCTGAACTATGCAGAAGCTGAACTATTGTTTGAAAATAACAGGTCTGGTTTTGGTAAAAATCCTACATTGGCACCTTTCCATGTTTTCCAACTTCTCTTCACTGCAAGAGTACTTATATAAATCATGGAGTCATGCAATCAACTAATGGACCATATCAAGGATACATTTTAAATACAATCAGCTAAAATACAATCATGTAAAAATACAATCTTGCTCTGTCCTGTCTGTCAAGGCTTTTCCTTTCAGAGTGCAAGCACTCACATGTGTTGGAACACCTGCTTATCTTTCATAATTTAATTTGATTGGAAATTTTTCCAATAATATTTATTATCCACAGAAAAGTAATGTTTCTTCTCCCCCAACTTCTCACCCTAAGTATGAACAGTATGACAGATAGATAGACCAGGATTTAGTCTACATCTAGAATAAAATACAGCAGCCGCAAGTTATTGCTGCTAAAAGTGTGTTGACTACACTAAACCTCCTCAATGCTTAAAGCAATAAGTAGACATCTTCTCTTCCAGTCTAGAGGGATATCTTTGCAAGCTGATCTGTCTGCAAAACCTCATGGACCATGCTCAGCTTCCAAAACAGATACCTAAGATACTGATAACACACACACAAATCCTAATCCAAATTTGCCTCTTAACAATAATCATGTTAAGGAGCACTTTCTGTAAATAACCCAGTTAGACGCACAGCTACTCCAGTCAATACTCCCTGACAGAACAGTCCTTTTAAGACACATGGGGAAGTAATCATTTGAGCCAAACAAATTAAAGGGAATTAGACATCTTAAAAATCGGTGGTAATTAGTGTTCGTACCATTACAGTTTCAGGGTTTTTTTCCTTCAAGTGTTCTACACTCAGTGGAAAAAAGGGATTTATCTGTCAGCCTATAGCATCAAGGTTCCTCTGTTTGTGAATATCTAACAGGAGATTGATTGCAGTTGGATGTGCAGACTCATTACAGAGGGATGTTTAAAGAGAGTGGTGATGAAAAAAGTCACTCAGAACAAACAGTAAAGCCGGGGAAAGAAGGATGTTAACAAGATAACCCACAGAATGTAATTATATGGGCACAAACATTAAAGGATCACAAATACAGAAATTACTTTCATGTGTTGACACTCTTTTAAACACCAGTCAAATTAATCCCTAATTTCCAACTAATTGTGGAGCTTGTTGACACCAGGTGACTCTGTGTAAGCATAGGTGCTTTTGCCTGGCCAAACAGAAGTTAATACCTTGAGGCTGAAACTCTTGCATGCACAGGAAGGCTTCTAAAATCGTATGAAAGAAATTATGCAGAAAACCTGAGTAAAAAAAAAAAAAGGTAGAAATAAAAAGCAACCAGCATTTTCAATACATTAAGCACACTAAATTTCAGTAGATGATGATCAGAAACGCTAAAGAAGAGGATTTTAGAACATCATTCAAAATTTGAATGCCTTGCGTGTTCTGCATCTTTACCACTGTTTAAAGGCTGAAAAGTACCAAGGACATCATACAGGTATTTTCCCTGCTTATCAGTGTTAATTATTTACGTCTGATACCCTTTATCTTAACATTATATTCTTGAAGTAACACTTTGAATTCATAAGAGCTCTCTGGTACAAGGTCTCTCTCAATAGGAGAATGTCAAAAACCAGCCCCTACTTAATCAACATTGAATTACTAAAGCTTTATTCTGTATTGAAAACTACCATTTCTGCAATCAGGAGAATAGGCAAGGAAGGAAGGGACACTAGATGTCTCAGAAAAAAATAGCATTTGTCATGACCAATTTTTCAAAACAGATAATAAATACAAGCTTTGGCAAGACTGGATGTTATTAGGCTTGCATAAACCAAGGATTTATGAACTAGATGGGCCAGTGTAAAAGTTTGTAGTTATGCAGGTAAAACGTGGATCACAGCTAAACAAATCCTACAATGTAGGAGTATTTGTTAATTTGTGATGTTTGGTCTTTCTTGTGAATACAGGAATTTCTTAGTGTTTTTTTTTAAGTAAGGTGTTTGAAATAATTTGCATATCATGGCTGCCTGTATTATCCAGGAACCTGAACTTGAAAATACAAAAGATTCCCTTCTGCCATAAATTCCTCAGTAAAATACTGTAGAATCCATGTCTTTACTGTATCTATTATGATTGCCTGTTTAAAACAAGATCAATATAGCTGTAACCATTTGGAGCACTGCAGGAGACGAAGTTTTACTGAGTGTCCTTTATTTACACATTCTGAGAAGCTAATGATAGTCAAACTTCATATTAAAAACACCTCACAATCCCCACTGAAAGGTAGAAGGGTTCAGAACACACGCATGGGCGTGTCAACAACTATAAATATATGGAAAACAGTTTCTTCTCAAAGATGAATCAAATAATAGCTCTTAGAAAAATGCATGTTTTCACTTTCTAGATATTAAACAATTGTGAGCCATTGTCTCATACAGCAATGCCTTTCATGTGGTCAGCTGTGTGCTATAAAGAATTGTTGGGAGTTCATACCGAGGCAATTACCCAGGCTTACCCACAAATCCACTACTGGAGCTCCCAAAACAGATTCTCCCATCCTCTTAGATTAACTGTGCCAGGTGCATTTGGCTAAATTCTGGATGTTTCCTAATATTTGGTCTTCTATCCAAGTGACTCCGATTTTCCTTGATACTAAGTCTTTTCCCACAGTTCTTTGACCATGACCAGCAGGACTTTGCAGCATCATCTGGATCACTGACTGAAATATCACACAGCAAACAAACTCTGATGTCTGTGAACTCCAGCTGATAGGATTCTGTACATCCTCCTCAACAGCTCCATCATGATATCTGTCAAGTATTTAATCCATCTAATCAATTCCCTATGTATATATATGTAAACTTATGGACTTTCATGTCAAGTAATATCAAATTGGATGTCAGAAAAATCAAATACTGGATTAACACATTTTCTTTTAGAATCAAACTTCGTCTTGGTGGAAAACTTCAAAGCATTCTGTCTAACATTAGTTATAATTTGGCCACTCTTTGTTTTGTTTATAGACCTCAAAATTATGCTTTCATGATTTTATGTGTCAGGATAATCTTTCTTGGCTGTCTACATTCTCTTTAAGTACTATTACAAGCGAAAATAATTTTCCAATTTTTAAAAAGTAGTTTGAAATAATATTGATTCAGATTATTTCAGAGGTGATTCATTAAGTGAAATTTATGTAAGCAAATTTACTTGGAATTTTTATTTTTTCTCTTGAAATTTAAACATTTATTAGGAAAACTTTTTAATTTACTCTAGAAACAGACAAAAGAGATAATAAAAATGAAGTTTAATGCTGCCATATCTACTCCTCATCATCCACATCTGAGCTACAAATATTTAATTTCAAGATGAAAGGAGAAGCTTGTCTCCAATTTAGGTACTTAATTCAATTGCTGCAATATAACTTTATAAGAAATTTGTATGAAAATTGTGCATTTACTCCTTTTTTCCATCATTACACGGGAAGAGGAAGTGGTAACATTCCCAGCTCCTTTCACAGTGGCAATATTTAGAATAGATTCAAGATATGGAAGACACTGTAAGATAACAGAATATATTTAAGTCCAGATCTTCACCCCTCACCACCATAAAAGAGCTTTATAAATTTTTATTCCATGTCTTTTGAGCTAATAAATCTTTCCTATTCTCCTGCTAACCAAAATGACATCTCAGGTGAGAATAGAAATTGTCCTCTTCCTGTCTCCCATGCAGACATGAAACAAAATATAAACTGGTGATTAGATCACTGCCTAGAAAGAAAAAATGATTGAGTTTGGACACTACATCTTCTAGAGAGACTAAGGTTTTACACACATGTGATGCCTATTCTGACTAGGTGAGACCTCTTGCAAGATTCAGACGAACAAACATCTATGTCAGGAGCACATTTAACTACTATCTAGCTCAGCACTAAAAAGACTGAATCAGTTCTAGGTCTGAAATGAAACTCTGCCTAATCCCATTGTATGTAAAAAAGTAGATTATGTATCTGTCTATCTTATCTCCACATTTTTAATCTGTACCTTCACATTAGGCTATAGCTTTACTTGCTTTGAAATCAGTACTAAAGTTCTTAGACTGTACTATTAACCTGTTAAAATTCAACTAGGCCAATAGAAGACATAGCAATTTACACCTACTTTACTAAAAATGTTCTTTTGTGTAAGTATAAAGAGGTTTTAGATGCAGATTTTGCCTTGAAATCTGAAATCAAAAGAAAGGCATTGGTTATGAAGCCTCAAGAATAAGGATCACATTTATCTCAGATATAAACTCATTCATTTATATTTGGCTTCATATGTTCTGTCTCAACAGTTTTTTAAAGAACCTCTTCACTGTCTTCCATGTTCCCAAAGAAAAGCATCATTTTGTGAGCAGGGGGTAGATTGCTTCCACACGGAAGAACTAGTGAAGCCTCTCGAAATTGCTGATTCACAAATTGTAGTGATTGAAAGTTAATCTCAATTATAGTACTGAGGTGTATTGTTGCACAGTGTGATAATGGTATTTGCTGCCTTAAGTGGATTTTGATTCAAACACCAGCTTCAAATAAAGAAAAGAGAAAAAAAGAAAAAAGAAAAAAAAAAGAACCAGACATTTACTATGTGCTCATTGTAAACCTAGTAGACAGGCTTTTTCTTTATATTTACAGAAGGTACAAGGACACCTGAACAGAGAGCAGAAATTTGTTTAATTTTTCAAGGTATTTTCTTAAAGAGCAACTTTAAATATTTTTAAGAAGGATGTGTTGCCATACTAACTTGAAACTAGTTCGTAGTAATATAAAAGCTATGTCTCAGTTAATTATTTGAAGAAACAGAAAATAATCTACTGATAGCTTGACAGTTGTTTACAGGGGTCAAATAGAGGAAATAAAAATAAAAGCAAGACTATGCCCTAAGCTAAATGTAGTTTCTAACTCCAACAGGAAAAGTTTTAAAAAGGAGAAACCCCAGGAGCAGTTCGGTCGTACTTCCTTAATAATAAGTATTAAAATAAACAAATAAGTGTTGAAAAGGCACAACCTGGAAATAATGCAGTACTATAAAGTTTACTATAACAGAAAATGTAGGAAATATTTCTGCACTCCAGATACAATTCCTAATTCACAAATCCCCAGAGTAAATGGTCAAATAACCTACTATAAAGAACAAGCATTCAGCTATTTTTGGTCTTTTTCTCAGAGATATTCTTTTGCAGTCACTGTCAGAGAAATAACATGGTTCTTGACATGTCTTTGGTTAAAATAATTATTTTACTGGAATATTTTAAGATGAGCATGAATCAAGTGTAACTTTGCTTTTTGACATTCATTAGAGCACATTATATTATTCATCTTAAGCACTGCCAGCAGAGCCTCCTCCTGTCTTCCAAAGCATCCCTGCCTTTCCATCTTCTGACTGAATTTTTCCTCCTCATAAACAGATATTTAGTACTTTTGAACTCGGTCCCAGTGACAAGATAACTTGCTTAGACCCACAGTATCTCTCTGCAACACTACTGCCACCATCAATGCTCTCATACATTAGCAGGCTTTAAAAGAGGAACACATTGTAAGTGAATCAGTAGAAATTTCAAAAGATGGATTTGTCTTCAGGTGAGCAGCCAGTGAACTAAGCACACTCTGAATTTCTCTGCAAATATGAGTTAAGCAAGAGAATGGAAAAAGAACATTTTCAACCAGATTAATTCTGCTGGATACTAAAGTAGCTCCCAGCAATCCATCAAATGAGGCTTCATTTCACTACATGAGGATCCATCCCCACGAATACAAATTTAAGGTACTTTAAATGTTACAACAAGGAGAATAAATTTGCAGAGGACAGAAGGGCAAATCATGGTCCGGAGAGAGAAGTGAGCCAGGTGTTTGAATTCCTGCAAAGGTGGACTAATTATCCAGAGCAAGGAGCTTGTCTTAAATGTCAGCGTTCATAAACCTGGAAAGTCTGTGACTGAGGAACTCTTTAGAAGCTCTGCAGCTGAAATGCATCCAGAAAAATGTGTCTGGAGAACTAGATGTCATTTTAAACAGAATTATATAGCTGGGTGGGGGGGAGAGAAATGCTGTTTGTAGGAAGTTAAATGCTAGAAGGTCTAATGTGTTTTTTGGTCTGTTTTGATTTGTCCATTTTAATACCATTATTCTATTTTTAAGGAATAGCAAACAAAATAATAAGTCACTGAACTCCATTGTTCTTAACAGAGAAGGATATAAAATTGGTATTCCTCCCTGAATTGAACATATTGTAGCCAATTATCACTGCCAGGCTGAAATCTGCGTTATTGTTATAAGTAGATACATGCTACCCTACCACCTTCACAGAAATTGCAGGTAAAGAAATCCTATTTTACAAATTATTTAAATAAAGAAACATAAGGTCTAATATAGATTGTGTAACAAATATCAGAACTAAGTACAGTGATGCAGCCTTCACTTGTCCTGCTTTGCAAAGCCAAGACATTGCTGGGAAGTGAGTCACATTCACAGTTAGAGTCAATGCAGGCAAGGTCAGAGATCCAAAATTTTTATGCAGAAAGGCAGTGGGATTGCTTGCAGAAGTCCTGACATATCAGAATCCTGCTCCTTTTCCTGCCTTTGCCATGGATAACTTCATCACATTTTAACTTTATCAGTGAAATAGAGCAGCACAAGGCTGGATCTTCCCAATTCCTTAATTGTAATTATTAGACTAGCACAGACCCATTTTCTTAACCAAGATGATGTTTGGACAACAGCTAGAGGGACAGAATGCATTTTGTGAATATTTAGCTGTGCACAGACTACATAGGAAACCTGGTGGAGTTTGGCATCATTTTCTCTGAATCTGGCCTGTACCAAAGCCTTTGGTACTGCAGCAGCTTTAGTGAGGATATAATGCCCAAAAAGATCTTATCAGGCCCCAATGATGCTCTACTGAGCACAGGTTAATTCTGATTTTCAGAGGTTTATACCCCAGCCAAATCAAAAAGAATCTTAGAGATAGAAAAAGTCTCTTTCACCCAATGACTATTCTGCCAAATGTTGGGTACCTACTGTAAAGCCAAAGAACCACACTTCAAAGAAATGATTTTACAAAAATCTGATACTGGAAAAAGGGACTACTTGGCTCAAGCTAGTGGGAAAAGTACAATTGTAAACTATAATGACACAAGGTGGGAATACATTTTTACGTCAGTTAAAGATTCACTGATAATGGAAAGTTTCAAGGTGCAAAACTGTCTGCAATTTTATGCTCACCCTCTCCAAAAATAAAAAAGGGTGGGGGAAAAATTCAACTCCAGTAATCTTTTAGTGTTTCATTTTCTATTTTGATTGATAGTCTTCCATTTTCATTTTGGGAATGTTTAAAGTATGGTCTGTGTTTAACATCAAACTTTACAAGGAGGTGGAAGAACATTAAATAATACCAACATGAAATTAAATAGTTGATTCTTAGTTGTATTAAAAATCAGTTCATAAAAAAACCCACAAATCTTTAATTTCTAAAAAGAAAAAAGCTTCAATTCATCCTCTACTGTTTCTTTCCTTACTTATTCAGGTTATCAAGGAAGCTCACAGTCTACTTTCTTGACACCTGTACAAGTGCCTTGGTACATAATTTCACCAGGAAATGCAAAATACCTTCTCTCAAAAATGCCAAGAAGTTGAGATCCTTTCCCTGTTCGTAAACACCTTGTTTACCTTATGCTGTCTCTGGTCCTTGCCAGACTGCTGCACTACTCCATTCACTTCACTAAAATGGCATAATACAAACAATTGGGGGTGAGGAGGAGTGGTGAAAAAAAAATGGTTCCCTACTCATTTAGTATGTAAAAGACACCATCACAACTGCTGAGCATATAAGCTTAGGATTTTTTACTTTTTTTTTTTTGAACTAAATAGATTATAAGGTAAATTATATATATTCACTTGTAGGCAAGTAAATTTCTAGAACAAAAAATGAAATTCCAGGTAAAAACAGGGTTATGTTTTCCAAAAAATATTTCCCAGAAAAACATGATGCAAGTAGTTATTTTTACACTTTGCCAGGAAATGCTTTCATACTTACTCAAAACATGCAAGTTACACATTGTGCTAAACGACAGCTCCTAAGAACTTTTTATATTTCTCACATTCCTGTTACAAATTTTCCCAAACTGAAGTGTGGCAAGTCTTTTTTACTTCACTAGGTCTTAATTTCAGACATTTTGTTTGCAGTGATGAGTCTGAAGTATTTGAATTTGACATGAATATCTGGCAATGGAGGCAAACAATCATATGTTCATCAGCCTGAACCAATAGTAGCAGGCACTCTGCTGTGAATTTACCACTTTCTGCAGTCTCAAAAGAAAGACCTCTGTGCTGAAGCTGAGATTATACACTGTAAGAACCACTAGGGATGATAAATGCCCAAGTGAGCACTTGCTGCTGGCCTTGGACTGTGAAGCTGCAAGAAACACTGATATGAACAAAGCTAATGCAATTTCTGCTACTTTAGGAGCATTCAGCTGTCTGCTGATGTGAGCAGAGAGTTGATGGACACAACAATCTCTGGCTACTTGCTCCCAAGAGGCAAATAAACTTTACTCGCAGTTCTTTATTGTCCTAAATTTTTAATCTGAGAATAGTGGTATAGTCCAAGAATCCCCTGGAGGATAATGATTGAAAGTGAGAAAAGTACAGCAAGTTTATTAATTGCTCAGCCGAGCTGGGATGGTTTTTGTTGTAGCTGTTTTCTTACAGCCAGAGTTTCCAACAAGTAGAAACACGACAGATGTTTACAGGAGCTGAACAACACCTCTTGCAATTGTTTAAAATTAAAGAATTCATCATGAAGTTGTTCCCACCTGAAGTACAGCAGCATTCTCTGTGTCTTTACTTATGGCTCATAATCCTGGCAGCTGGAGGTTCAAGGTTCAGAGGATTAGCCCCCGTCAAAGTCTTAGGGGAGTGTGCTCCTTTCAGCAGCATTAGAGAATCTGAGAAGGCCCAAAGCCGAATTGCATTTAGGACCTCAGCATAGTTATCTTCTTTCTGAGGAAAGAATATCTGTCTCAGGCTCCCACAGGTGAGTCCCACAGACAATGCAGTCACACAAATAGTCCCACAGACAGCAGCCACCAGGCTGCAGCAGAAAATCCACGCTGCAAAAGGAACACAAACCATTCAGGCTGTCCCTCCCTGAAGGGAGCCTTGAAGAGACAAGTTTTCACAGTTCTAGCACCAGCAGAGCCTGGTTTATCCCTTTTTACAGTCCCCCAGCAGTCTTCATTTGTTATAGGAATGGATCATGAAAGCAATTTGAATGTAGAAATATAATAACCTCCACGTGATTGAAAACTGTACATACATCATTAGAAACATTTTTGAAAATGTCAGTTCTTTCTCAGTTACTGTTTTGTAGGTGCATGGGTGTGCTGCTGGTGTCTATCAAATGTGAGTGAGAAACTGATAAATAAATTATTTTGGTTTTACTATTTTCCCCTATAGAAAGTCTGTCTTGGACTGTGTTAAGTTTTAGCTATTGAACGGACTTGTGGAGGTTATTTTTTCACATGGTTTAAATATTGTTCACAAATTATAGGTATGAGCCATGGACCAATATAGCCACAAGATGATGATGCCTTTTTGATGAAAGAGGAGATTAATTAGTGCTTGATGACTGCTCATGCAGCTATATCAAAGTCCAGTTATTTTTAGGATTTCAGAAGAGGATTTTTTGTCCTTTAGTTTGGAGATTTTTATTCAACCAAACACTGAGCTCTTGTGTTCCTCTTGCTACTTTTACCATTTTTCATTTGTTTGTTTGTTTGTTTTCCCCTTATTTCTTTATTTCTTAATTATATGGGTGATGCTGAAGCTGGAAGGACAGACAGCAAACATAATGACACAATAAATTGTGAAGTGACCAAAACAGAGTGGAGAAAGACCATCTGCAAGCAAGGAAAAAATTGGCCTTAGTAAATGTAAAACATACTGAGAGAAAATAAATAGCAGAGATACTGAATGAAATAATATGAACAAGCTGCAGGAACAAGTGAATTTTTGTTTAATTCTGTTTTAGTAATGCTTTTTCATGCCACCAAACACTGCAAATCACAGGTAAAAGCAATTGGTGTTCATATAAAGTTTTGTTCTTTACTTTCTGTGGGAACAAAATACAGAAATAACAGAAGAGTTCAGAGATTTTAGTACTGGTGAGATCTAGAAATTCATTCTTAATCCTGCAATATTATTTGTAGAAAACTAAAGTGCACAGTTAGGCCACTTTTATCAATGTGTTATTTTTTTAGATATAAATAGCTTTCAGAAATATACTGCATTTGTACAAGAATTCAGAAGTTACACATAAAAGGAGGTTAGGCATTTCCAACATTATTCCATCTGTACATCCCAGGTCAGCAGGAAGAGTGTTCAGCCACCAAGTTCATCAATTTTGTGCCTATTATACATCCTTGACAAATTTTCTGCTATTTCTGTGGTGTTGTGATAAAATGAATTCCACTATGCAATATATTTATCTCAAATTTATTTACAGCATAGAGGCTGGCAAACAGCTTTCTGATGATAGCAACATTTTATTCAATATAGCCTTGTGAAAAAGGTTAACAGCTTCCAGATAACTCAGTGACATTACTCCAGCAGATCTTGCTTCCCAGGGGTTTATGAGTGAGTTTAGTAGATTTAAACTAGTACTTTTTTCTGGCCTTTCCAATATGTACCTTATCACATAGATGCCTTTCTTAGATGTCCTCACTTACATGCCCTGAGTCATTTAGGCTCTGCATTGTAGTCCCTGGAAGTAAAAACCCTAAGTAGCCTGATGGGTGGTTTCTCCTAATGCCACTTTACACCCTTCTAATAACAACAGAGCCATAAAAATGATGTAAATATAAATTAGTCCTGTTTTAATGCCTCTCTGTATTACCAGAGTGATGTGAAGTGCCCTTCTTACAAATGAGAAGGAGGCCTTGGGAACCTGAATTGATGCAACTCTCTTGCTGATGGGTGAGATGGGAACAAAGCAAGCAGGTTTAAATCTCTGTTTTGCTCAGGGCTGGTTTAATGGGCACCTTCTTGTACTTTCCTGTGGCTCCTTGGGCAGTACCTCAGATGCCCTCACGCTCAGGCATCTTCCAAAGAGGATGGATGAGGAGCATGATTCTCGGGGCCTTTCTGGGTCACTGCGACCCTGAGATTGTTAAAAGTCTCTTTTCCAAGCCCAGGTGCTTGAAGAATGAGTCAGAGCCTTTCAGTTCTCGGTCTCAAGGTTGTTTATTGCGTCTTATCTATAAAAAAATTTCTCCTGCCCTGCCGAGGTCTGTCCAGCAGGACAGTTCCAGGCACTCTGCCTGCCCCCGGGGAAGTGTTATGTCTTTATACTAAAAACTATGTATACAATGTTTACAATTACTTTCCAATACCTATCACCTATGTTAGACA
>JAWWMN010000001.1:6790267-6817355 GCA_035047745.1 Catamblyrhynchus diadema | reverse complement strand
CCGTGATAACTTCACTATTATTCTACCTAAACTGTTGTGGCTTGCTGATCTTCATATAAGGTTGGTAATTTGCTCCATGGGTCATAATCAAATCCACAGGTGTTTTGGGCTCTGTGCCAGGGCTTCTGAGGCCCCTGGCAGGGGTCTTGGCTGTCCTGGACAGGCAGAGGGTTGTCCTGGGTTCCCACATATGATGACATCTTCACCTCTTGAGCATGGCTGTGATTCCAGCCCAGGCACCTCCTCCCCTGCCACAGGTCCCAAGAGCAAAGCTGGCGATGAGGAAGTGCAAATATTTTGGTGCAGAACCCAGGGTTTGCCTTTCCAGGGGCTATGAGATGAGGAGGAAGTGCAGGACCTCTCTGTTCTCCTGATGGCGAGCTGTGATTTATCCCCTGAGGGATAAATCACTGTTGCCTTCCTCAGAACCTATTCTGTTATTACTTCCATTGAGAGAAATTGAGTTCTTTGCACCACTAAGAGTAACACTTTGAGTATGTGTGTTACAATGCTCGTTTTGCCAACGTTCACCCTTTGTGTTTACTTCTTGTTTAAAAATTTCAAAGACAGAAAATGTCTTTGGTCAAAAGTGCTCTTTAACAATACCAAAGGATGGCTGAGTGACTATTGAGATGTAAATAGAAAAATGCAGGTATTTTAACTAAGTAATTAAAGATTTTATTTCATGCAAAGATTTCCATTCCAAATACAAGTTGCTATTAAATGTTTATTAAAGCCAACCACAAACTCACAGGAAAACAGCAAATGTTGACATTTCTTCAGTAGTGAAACTTTTTTTTCCCAAATCTCACAAATTTCAAAAGCATCGTGCTTGTAAGTGTTGGTGAAATATCAACATGTATTTTGATTATCAAATCTACTTGTGTGGTGTAAATATACATAATTTATTATATATTAGTATTAGACATCATTATAATCCCTTAAGAGATAAAAGCCCTGATAAATCAAGTCTGGCAAAGTAATGAACAGATACCATCACTTTCTCTGTTCAAACAGAATAAAGAATGATATCACGTCAGTCTAATGTTAGAGAAATGTTGTTTCCTCTGAAATTGCCTGTCATAATCAGGCAAATCAGTTTCTTTGAAACTCTTTTATTTTTTTTTTTTTTTCATAGCAATGCCCTGTGGTGTCATCACAATCTGCCTGGCATGCAGAGAGCAGCTCAGGAATCAGGGAACTTCTGTGCTTTTACCACATTTCACAGCTTTTATACAGCAACTTCAATATTGCAAATTAAACATGGACTGTTTAAGCATTGTAGCTGAAAAATTTGGTTTCATATCAACTAATGTTATCTAACTACTCTTCTTTTAAGCAGTCACAAATCAGGAGACAACTATTCCAGCACATTATTTGGGAAAAGAAGAGCTCCTATCTAAAAACTGTTGGTCTCAGTTCAATAATTTTAAAACATTGTTTCCATAAATCAAAAGTTAACTTTTATTTTAAAAGATGTAGTACTTTTAGTGGACAGCACTGAAAGTAATTTTTATTTTTTTAAAGCATTTTCCAGGGGGCTGCAACTGCAATTCTGTCACTGTATCATGCAAAATATGCTGGAGTTAAATGGAGTTATTGTTCCTAAGGTTAGGTAAGTGTTTAATTAAATCAAGACATGAGGTACAATGTTGCAGTTTGCAATGCTGAGCCTCATAGACATGCTAGGAATGCAGTGCTCATCTTACTTGGCTATTTAGGCAAAATTCTAATGTAGCTACATTTACCCATATTAACAGTGGTATCCTAAGAAAATCAGATTCATGGTAGGGGAGCAGCAGGTATTTCCTGTGCTCAATAAAAAATTAGGGCAGACTTGGGTCAGTTTCATTTTTCCATATTGTATTCAATGTCTGAAAAACTTGTAAAATATGCTTGTCTTTGTATCTTTGCAAAGACCAGAAAAGAAAGGCCACATTTCTCTTTTGTGACTGTTGGCTCCTCACTCTGATCTATAGAATAATGTGATGAACCTTTGGACTGCTATAAGAGGTATTTTTATAATAAAAAGTAAAATTTTATATAAATCAAACGTATTCTGAGATTCTAAATTGCCTGTGTCTCTAAAATGCCTTGAGCATGAAATGTTTCACCTTCAATTTTGGAGATAGTATGTAAAATATTTAGGATGTAAAATGAAGACTAATTCTGGTTGCTAACTGCGGTACTTAAACAATTTACTATCTGATGTCAGTTTTTAATTGGTCTCTAGATATGTCAGCCTGTATAATGATATGGTAAAAACAGGAAAGTGTCAAACATGGGGAGCTCATCTGGAGACGTTTCAGGTCTAAGGCCTTGACAATGCAAACTTGTGCATTAGTAATTTATGAATCTTTGAAACTGCTTTGGTGTCAAGGCCAACTGGAATGGAGCAGCCACTGCAGCACTTTTTAAAGACTCTGAGCCTCCACAGCAGCCTGGATGCCTCCAAAGTGTCATTTGAGAACATTTCCTGATGCCTGGGCTGTGCCTGGGGATCACTCAGGAGGGTGCTACATGGACAGCACCAAAACCTTGTAAGGGACAGGTTACAAATAGCATTGGCAGCTGAGATTCCCATGGTCGAAAAGGTTAAGAAAGTTCTCTGGCATTTTTTTAATTGTTTGTATAATAACATAAAATTATGCCAACAGCTTTACTCAAAGCCTTTAAGAGAACAAAGAAGGTACATTTTATATGACCATGTCTGAATCAATTGTTTAATAAAAATGCCATTTAACTTCTCTTTCATAAAATATGTAAATTATATTCCTTGGTTCTTTCATTTTAAGATACATTTTCCACTTCTATAATCATTGTCTTAGCTTCTTTATGAAATTTTCTCAGGCTAGTGACTTTTTTATAAACTGGAATGAGAAATAAAAAAAAATATTCCTGAAGAATTACTTCAGTGCCAAAAACAAACAAACAAACAAACAAAATCCCCAACTTCAGTGCCAAAGACAAACAAACAAACAAAATCCCCAACAAACAAACAAGCAAACAGGAAAAAAGCAAATGAAGCCAAGATGGCATTCATACAACTTGATATCTCTTTCAGACTTTTTCTAAGCAATGACATTGCAGTTGGAGCTCATTATTTATCAAAAATGCAAATTTTTTTGCAGTTTCCATCCTCCAGATATGGTTACATTCTTTATTCTAAAACATACAGTTTTATACTCTGACATACAAAAAATGTATTTCTCCTTTGCAGCCATTTTACTAACAATGACACATTTGTCATTTTTAATGTATGCTATTCCTCTGACCCTTGTCCCATCCAGATATGTTACCAAGAATTATATTCTCTTCTAATTAGTTGTTCAAATTTTAAATTGTGTAAAGAAATGAACACACCCTTTTGGGTCTTCAGCAGAAATAGGCTTGGAAAAATTAAAAAAAAAATAAAAACCCAGAGATATAGCGTAACTTTTCTGGATATGACATGACCTTGGATACAACTGTTTATTTCTTCCACAGAAACTATTTGTTGAAGATAGAAAAGTTATATGTATTGAAATATATGTAGAAAAGTGTTTACATACAAAAACTATATGTAAAGCCTCTCCATTTTCAGTTTCTACAACTTGAAGCAATAGCATTGATATCAGCTGGAAAGCTCACAAAAGAAGTGTGTGTTATATTTTACACAGTTAGTAAAGGAAAAAGTTCAATCTTGTATTCAACCTAATTTGCATACGCAGAATAAATTGAGGACATTCTTCAGATTACTTTCAAACAGGAAAAAAACATAAAATCTATACTGAAATCTGATATTTATTTTAATAGTGTGTTGCTAAGAAAATTACCTGCTGGCATTATTTTTATGAGATATTATGGAAAATAAATTCTAGTCAGGTTGGTTTTTTTTTGTGCAAATTGCAAAGCTAAACCAAGAAAACCACAGATTTTGAATGTGTAAATAAGGGCTATAATTTCACCACGTGTGCCACACCAGCTGCTCCACAGGGGAAGGGCAGCCAGGGGACAATCAGGACAGGAGTGAGAGCGCCCACAGCCAGCCCGGAGCTCAGTGTGGGTGAGACAATGAGGATGAGGAAGAGGAGGGGCAAGGCAGTTGACTGGGAGAGGGGCAGAAGTGGGCACAGGGGAGGGGGGCACATCTCTCACACAGCACAGAGCCAAGGCTGAGGAGACTTGTGCCAGCACTGACCTTGAGCAGGCAGCAGAGGAGCAGACGTGACCTTGACTCGGGCAGCAGAGCCTTCGGGGTGTGTTCTGGATCTCCATAGGCAGTACAGACAACACAACCCTATTTTAGGAGGGAAAAAGGCTGTGGGGATGCAAGCTGTGTCATGTCCCTTGCCCTCTGGTACAGCAATTGGTCATGTGGTGCTTACTGGCACAGACAGAGCCTCCAGCAGTTGTTTGCTGAAAAACTTACACAGCAGAACAAGTTTTTGTACAAAATGTACAACCTGCCAATTAAAATTAGGTCTGCCCAGGTCCTTGCTACAATTTCAGCATGCAGAGCACCCATCTGATCCATTGAGCAGATTTAATTCTAGCACACAGTCAGGAGAAAAGCCTGCAAAAAGATGAGGTAATCATTCCATGGATTTCTTGCAGCTTGTTATTTGTGGGATTTTTTTAAAGAAATGCCTCCCAAATTGCCTTGCTATCCAGATGGACACGACTGCACTGCTCGTTTCACATACACTTGGCAGCTTACCTAAGGTGAAAATAGATATCTCAAGGTATCTCACACACCTCAAGAGATGGATGTGTTGACAAAGAGAAGATGCTGAAAGGTACAATACCTTTTCATACCTCCACAATCTGTGATTTGTCTGTTTTTGTCTCTGGTTTTGATCTTCTTTGTCATGTACCATATTGAGCAAGAAGATCAGCAAAGAGCAAGTGGTGCGTGGCTTTCATCAGCACATATCTGCAATTTGTCAGTGTTAGCTTTTCAGGACTCATCTCTCCTCCAGGTTAATCTGATTAGACTGTGTGTCAAAGCTTCCTGTAAGTCAGCTTGCTGCTAATAGAGTCCAGCCAAGGAAGAGTTCATTCCTGCAGTTTTCTGCTTCTCTTTCAGCTGGAGTTCCAGTGTGTCATCACTGACATCAAATCAGTTTTCTTCTCCTCTGGATAAAATTCAATAATGTGCATAAATAATCACATGAAACTTGCCAGTTTCTGAAGCAGAGTTTCAGTTTTAGACAAAACTTGGAATGATTTTGAGCACACAATTCTTTGAACATTTCCATGCTTTATGTTTTTTCTACTATACAGCTGCTGTGACTGGTTTTGGGTAGATCGAGTGACCTGTGTAGCCGTCAGCTGAATCACAGCAGAGATTTAAAAGTCACTCCCATGGGTGATGAGCAGGCACAACACAGACCTTCCTAATCCCTCTTTGTCCTGGCTGGCTGCTGGAACATGGTGCTGGGTCACAGCTCATATGGGAGATGAGGAGGCAGATAACTCTGCCATCGGCACAATCTGCTCCTTATCTGCTCAGAAGGCAGAAGGCCCTGTTCCCCATATGCCCACTGAAGCCTACCAGAATGAGAAACCCCTCAGATATGAAGACATCCAGCTCTTGTTATACAGACTTTCTCTTTTCTCTTCCAGGACTGACATGCTGCTTGAATTGCATTCAAATTTAAGAGGTACCCCACAAAAAATAAAGATCATATGCATTCAATGATGATTTATAACTCAACATATTTTTTTTATGGTGAAGTTTTGCTTCCAGTTATTAATTTCATTCCATTTCAGAAAGCCAGACACAGGAAGATTATGTTCTTTAGAAGTGATAACCTCCACAACAATTGCATGCCTATTCAACAAGTTAATTTTCCACTAGTACAGTAATGTTTATTGCACTTGAAGCTTGCTGTTTGCCAGGGAGGTACAGAGATTCAGCTGGCTTTGGACTAACCAATACTCCCTAGGCATTCTAAGTCATGCCTGTTACTTCCTTTGGTCACTTTTGTAGCACCTTGTATTTGGTTTAATCACACCTTTATGTACATAGTGCGCTATTCTCTTACTCCAAGTATGGCATTATATTTACTTCTTTTTTTAATTAAACTTAAAATTGCTTTTAACTCTTAACATTATACATTAAATCCTTAAAGTACCTAAAGGAGCAATAACGTTTTGTTAAATTATTTCATTTCATGAAAAAAAAGAATGATACTGTGTGATAGATACGGAAAAATTATGAAATCACTTTGAAATGTAAGATAGAATAGAATTCTAGAAACTATTGTTAATTTTTGGTGATTAATTGCTAAACTTATACCAAATTATAGAGCAAGAAGTAATTACTTTTCTACATTAACTATTCTATATATGTATGTGTCATTTTTCCCAGTATGGTGCTGATCTCATTCTCATCCAGATCAATAGTAATTTTTCAGCTTAGTTCAATGGGTGTTAGATAAGCTTTTCTGGGAAAAGTACTTTCCACAAACCTATTGAAAACAAAGACATTTTCCATGTAAAAAGATATCTACATGATTATCCATTAAAGAAACAATGCAATTCTTATATTACAGGTCACAGTTCTAAGGGCTTACACCAAAAGTAGCTGCATTCTCTTGAGACATATCCTCTGCTTTTTGCAATGCCATTTTCTAACATTTCCCTGGCCTAAATGTACAAAAAAATTAGCAGCAGGAGTCGTAGTCCTAGAAGTGTAGTGACCACATTTTAGGGTTTTAGTGGTAAAGTACAATTTTGCTTCTCAGTGGAGAAGCCACTTCAGTATAATCCATTATTAATTTAAAAATTAATTCAGATCAAGACATCTTCTCTGAAGGACTCTCAGTTGAAGCTTTAAATTGGGGGCTTGTTACATCTGTTAAAAAAATATCACTTCACTTTCATCAACTTCATCTTTCATGAAGAATATTTTTAGACTTTAAGAAAGAGAAAGGGAACTTATCTCTTTGTATCAGTCATCTCTTAACATGTCTAGTACATGGATTTGTAAAGCAGCATTTATCATGGATTTAAGTTAGAAGGGACCTTAAAAATCTCCCAGTTTCAAACCCCTGCCCTGGTCAGGGACAACTTCCACCAGACCAGGTTGTTCAGAGCCCCATTCAAGCTGGCCTTCAAAACTTCCAGAGATGGAGCGCCCAGAACTTCTCTGGGCAACCCCAGCTCTTTCAACCTATCAAGTTCTTCCATCTACCTTTATGCCATGCTAATATTCAATCATAGACATGCTGACTTGATAGTGGACTTGAATACAAGAATTTGGTAAAGTCACTGCCTTGAAATGAAGGTGTAAGAGTCAAGAGACTGACAGATCCTTCACGATGTTCATATAAAAGTATTGGTAGTTGGATTTAACTATAATATAATCCCAGCCTCTGATGCTTAAACCTCAGGAAGTTTTTTATCCAATACCAAGTGGGTGATCTGGTTTGTTTCTTATGAGTTAAAAATTAAAACACTCCAGTATCTCTCCTCAGATGAAAAGGGAGAGTGATAAAATGACTTTGGCAAGTACCTGGTGTACAGGTAAGGTCAACCCACCTCATTCCTTTAAATCTTGAAGGCTATTTGGGACAGTTTGTCCAAACTCCTCTAGATCCCAAACACACCCCTGAGCCCACCCTACTGTGAACCACAAGTTTGAGCAAAGTTATTCTTGGATCACTGTACCACTTTTTATCCAAAAAGAGGGAGAAATAGAGTTTTCATTAAGCGTCTGAAATAATATTTTCAACTCAATTCAGTAACACTGAAGCTTCAATTCAATTTTCTCATTAGCACCCTGACTCAGAGGGGTAGGTTCAGTTGTTAGATCAGGGAACTGTGAAACCAAGGATTATAGCTTTGTTTATGGATTAAGCACTCCTGTACTTCGTGTGACATGAAAAAGGCCTTTGTGGAGTTAATGATTCATCCAGTGATTTCTGAATCACAGAATACCACTGATAAGCACCTAAGAAATGACAGTTCCAGAGGATGAGGGAGTATTCATAGTGTAATAAAAGGCAGAGTAAAGTGCAGTTTGGGGGGTTGCGTGGTGATATTTCTGTTGATACTGCTTCTTCAGTTCCGAAACCCAGCTCCATAATCTATAGCTCCTTGAAGAAGCATTTTTTTATTTGGCATTTCAGTTTTGCATTCAATTAACAGGTCGTTTTACCCTGGAAGCCAGACAAAGCCAAAGCATTGTCTCTGGAACCTGCAGGTTTTGATGTGATATATTTGATCCGACCTCCATTCCCCAAGTAGCATTATCCTTCTGAAAACAAAAGAATCCAAAAATCACGTACATGACAGAGAGACATTTTCCTCTTATAATGAAGTGCACATCTTAGAGCTTGCTGAGATGCTATTTGGCACTGTGAAAAAAAAAAAAAACCCAACACTGCAGCACAGTAGGCATCTCAAAGAGAAAAGGGACATTGAAGGGAAGAGAAAACTGTCTACAAAATCAATGAGACGAAAAGATAAACACTCCAGCGAAGCACTGAATGTTCAGTGTGTCTTATACAATTCTTTTAATATAAAAACAGAAACTGACATTTGATTTAACTGAGGAATTAGATAATTCTGACTTCAAAGGAGGAGAAGAAGATTGAACTGACAGATGAAATCAGCTACAAAAGGGTGTTCTTTACCCATCATCAATAGAAAAGGAACTGAGGATTGAAATCCCTTCCCAGAAATCACTGCTGGCCAGAAAAACCCAGTTTATTAGGAACATTCTGATTTTGAAGATGCCCTAGTGTAATGCTTAATCTCATTAAAAATATTATTTTATTCTTTTTTTTCCTTTTTCCTAAATTAGGACTGACACCCCCAGAGCTGTATGTTCTTGTCTAGTTCTAATGCAATCTCCCTGTTCATTTCTCTAATTTTCCAAAAAGCATTCAGCACCTAGCAGGTATCTACCAAAAGCTTTCTTTACCTGTCTCTGGAAAATGAAGAGTCTTGAAATTCATGAAAGTAACTCAGTGAGCTGTTACATTATCAGAATAATTATAAGAAAGTCAGCATAAGAATCAAATTTCTTCTATGCATGGCAGAAGTAAGGAAAACTTAAATTCCCTGAGACATTTGATTTGCTGAAGCTGTAATGATTCTTAGCTAGGCAAAAAAAAAAAATACAGGATTTTTCTGTTTGGCATCCACTTAGAAAACAATAATGCTACTTCAATTTATTTTTTTTAATATTATTGAATCTCCAAATCCTATATGAGCAGAAACAGACAGGGGGAAAGATAGGTAAAAACTTTTTCTTTATTCTGACTTGTGGGTTTATTGATTTTACTTTTATCTAAACACATGTACTTTCTTTTGATAAAAAAAAAAACTTTCACATAATCTTGGGAACTGATGCAGTGATTCAAAAAGAGCTTTTTTTAACACATGCAAGAAATAATTATACCTTAATTTTTCAGGAATGATGGTTAGTTGGCTTCTATTTTCTATTTTCATAGCAAGCACAGAATATGTTTTTCTCCACATTTTTGCTGACATCTCCTTTGTATGCATCACATCCATGCATCTTTTTGATTTGTCATCTTTCTCCTCCTTGTCAGAGGTGAATAAAGGACCTGACCATTAACTTAACCTTAATATTAAATATTTGTGCCAAGAATACCTGCTCTGATTTCTGAGCACTGGAGTGACTAGTCCAAATCCAGGTCTTTTGAAAAGCAGTGCTGATTCTTCCCAGGCTGCAGAGTGTCAGGGCTGTTTTCCTGCCTGACATTAAACAGCAGTTATGTTTTCTTCTACTTCTATTAAAAATTAATGAGATCAGAAGGACATAAAAAGCTTTGTTGTTCTAAATTGCTTCTAAAGTATTTCCAGAACAGGGCTATGTGAGAAAGCCTTTTAGCAGCAGAAATATTGCCATTTGAGAATCTAGAACCCACTTTCCAGAGGTGGTAATGACATTTCCCAGAAGAGAGAAAATGTTTGAGGAAATTTTCCTAATTAGATGACAGATAATATGCCCAAATTGTTGGGAGATAATTTGTGTGGGAAAGGGAATGAGAGAGGAGTGAACAATCCAGAGTAGATACAGAGTAACACAGATAAAGCATTTCCTCCAAAGGCTCTCAGAAGTTAGAATTTGAGATCTTGTATAATCTATGGGATGCAAGAGGCTGCCCACAGCTCTTTCTTGATGGAAAACAGTTGGGGAGGATTTGATATCTCTATCCTATCTTATAAAGAAAGGATTACTTATTGGGCTGAATTTTGGGCACTAGAGAAGAATGGAGTGCTTAATTTTACATATTAGAAACAGATTTTTTTGTTATACTTAGAATTATTTTAATCTGCTTTTACGAAAAATATATAGCAAAGAAGATAGATGTTAGACTGGAGATCCATATGTTCTGTAATAAAAATCCTACATATGACAATAATTCAGGTTTCTTTAACCCTTAATTTCACACTAAATAGATGAGAGCATTTCTTTATCTTGCACTGAGTAGTTTTACCAACAGCAGCAATACAAACAGTGCAGAATTTTCTTTGTGTTAACCTACCGTCAAACCAAAACAACTCTGGTCCATCACCAGGTCTAATTCATGCAGTGAAATTAATATACTATATTTACTCACAGCAGTTCTGAATTTTCTATATTAATTTTAATTAGAAAATCAAAAGTGAAGACAGATTCTTCATGATGCAAAGTAAACTGACCACAGTAATTAAGAAAACTGACATCTTATGCCTCATGTACAAGTCACAGAGGATCACAGAGAGAAATCCTCCTTAAAATAAAACTGACAGAAGATGCTGTAAGAGAATATAATAAAAGTCTAGGAAACAATGAAAGTGCACTGTGCATCCTTCCCAACAGGAAGAAGCTGGTTCCTGCAGACCTTCAATTATATCTCAAAACATAGTTCTTCAAGAAGAAGCACACTTTGAAAGATCCACAGAGGATGTTTCTGGGAGAAGGGATATCTAAGATCAAAGTTTTGTCTTCATAAGTGGGTCTAAGGACACAGATAAGAATCTACAGGCAGAAAACACGATTAGAAACAAACCTGGAGGTAAAGCAAGCCACTACATTTTGTAATAGGTGTTAATTCAGCCATTCATGACAAAGGAACTAGGATGCCTTTCAAACACCTAGAGATGAAAACCAAATATCATGTTTTGCTGCACCATTTCTGGTCATCCTGAAAGTCTGATGGGGTTGGAAAAATCTAAACCATCTGGATCCATGTTGAAGAAAAAAACCTCCTAGTTAAAAAAAAAAAACAAAAACAAAAACAAAAACAAAAAACAGACAGACATACAGATATATAGATAGAGAGATAGATTATTAGATCTTTGAATTACCAATAACTGGATGTTTATTTTGATGATAATGAAAGACCAGGTAACATACAAAGGATGTTACTCCCATATTTCGTTTCAACATTTTACTACCAGAACAGGCAGCATTAACTTATACAGAAGCAGTGTTTGGCTCCAACAATGCTGACCACTACTGAGATTTCCAGATAATAAATAAGAACATGGTTTCTGCTCATAAGATAAAAAGTGCAACTCTTTTTTTGCCTGGCTGATGACTTCTATTTTGCCTTCACACAAACATGAGCATTTTCATGATGTGTAGTTTTATTTTTTCTCTGTATGGCATGTGCTTAGAATTCAGAAGAAAAGAAATAATAATTTTAAAGAGAACACAATCACAGAGTAGTTCGGGTTGGAAGGGTCCTGTAGAGGTCATCCAGCCCAACTCCCCTGCCAAGGAAGGGTCACCTCAATCAGGTGACGCAGGAACGTGTCCATGTGCATTTGGAATATTTCCAGAGAGGGAGAATCCGGGTCTTCCCTGGGCAGCTGTTCCAGTGCTCTGCTACGGTCGTGGAAAATTCTTCCTCTTGCTGAGATGCTGCTTCTTGTGTTTTACTTTGTGGTCGTTGCTGCTCCTTCTGTCACTGAGCACCACCAAAAGGAGTCTGGCACCAACCTCTTGGCGTCCACCTTGGAGATATTTATGTGCATTGATGAGATCCTCCTCAGGCTTCTCCAGAGGAAACAAGCCCAGCTTCCACAGTCTCTCCTCATAAAAAGTCATCCAGACATGGATGAGTTTATTAATTTCTGTTAATTGATTGCAAAACGTATGATATTAGGGAAACTGCTGTAATTTTTTTCAAAATTGAATTCTCACAGAAGAGGCTATTTTTATCAAAACTCAACCTTTTTCATGGGAGAAAGCAATTTTAGATCTCTTTTTTTTTCCTGTGGTCCAAAATTACAGTTCAAAATTGTTTCCATCTTGATACATCAAAATGAAATAAAAAAATATCATCATATTTTAAAGTGTATGATTTTGTTTCTTGTGGGGGAAAAAAAATCATATTTTGATATTTTAAATTTGCATCCTGAAGGGAACAATGAAAAGGCAGCTACATGGAAGGAAATCATTGGACAAAGATTTCCAGGGGAATTTGAAGGAGCTATGCAAGTGGCTCCAAATGAAGTTAGGATTCAGGAGCCCTGGGGCTGGCAATTTCCGAAGAGGCTGGGTCTATAAGAGATTCAGGAAACTTGAAGTTCCTTTCTTAAACTGCATTAATTCAAATACAGGAATACTTGAAGTATTCAAAGACTTCAATATTCAAATACTTCAAGCTAATTTCATAGAGCTCTATCAAGGAAAGCTATTTTCAGACAGATTAATTTGGGCACATAATAGCACCAGAAACACTGTTGGTAAATCAATGATAATGGTAATTATGCTGCCTTGACTCTTGTCACAGTTCACTACCTTTTGTACAACTGCAATATGTCAGTCTCCTCACTGAAACAACTTTCACTGTTCTGTGCCTTGCTGACCAGAATTGTACTAAATACGGGATGAAAAGAGTGTCCATGTGGAAGTAAAGAAGTGGCTGTGGAAAAATTCCAAATTGTGTTGTTACTAAACAAATGGCATTATCAGAGGGAGTAAAAATATAACAGTAGCTTTTGTTTCTCAGGATTAAGCTATGTGCAAGTTTGTTACTATGCTGATATTGTGTATCTACAGGATTTAAAACAAATGCAGCCTTGCAAGATTGCCAGTGAAAATCACTTGTTCCATGCTCTCACTGCAGGATGCAAAACATTATCTACTCAGTTACATAAATATATCTTACATACCCAACCAGATCCCAACGTGGGTACAAAATGATCTTCACTGTTTTGCTTCTAAGTTTCTTTGTTTCATTTTCAGTATTACGAGTCCAATTTGAAGCATACATACTGTTCTTAACAACAGCAAATGTCTGCAGCAGCAGGCACAATTATAGAAATGTATTAAGAGAAGGGTGTTTCAGAGCCAAATTCACTGCTTCTTAAAAATGTCTGGTTGCTGGATCAAGGTTTTATTGAATGTATCTCTGCTCAGTATTGAATCTGGGGACAGCATAACCTATGAAAATAATGATAAAATATAGTTTACCCATGAATGGCATAAAGTTTAAATAACCAGAAAGGACCTTTCTGGTTGCTAATTTATTCTGAATTAAGAGCTGGCACTTCCAGGACAGCTGAAGCCATGGGATGTTCTGTGCTATTCCATGGATCTGATGTAAATAACCATAACAGCACACGTCAGATGCACCATGGTTGCACAAGGACTGGTGCAGCCTTCTGCATCACACTCAGCTGCCCACATTCTCCCAAAACCAGGAAAATTTGCTCTCAAGCATCTGAAAATGGCATATGTCTACACAACAGGTTATGGCAGAGTGAAAAGGTACCCAGAGATACAAATGAGCTGTTCCAAAGCCATCAGCAGCCCGGCTGCAGCGTTCAGTAGCTCACTGTAACTGAAGTTATCCTTTTTGTTTCCAGACATTTCCTCTGAAAGCTCATAGAAAATCAAAGTGTCTCGGAGACATTTGCTTCAAAACAAACTGTCTCCTCACACATAGATCAATATAGCATAAAGGAAGGAGTGAAATCTTGTTTATAGGTTCCAAAGATTGAATACGGATTTCTGTCTTTGCTGTATTTAAGGCACTCTTGCCAAGTTCTGAAAATCACTTTCCTTCATTACTGGTTTGGGACTGAGGACTAATCATTGCAGGTTTTGTGCTCTAGCTGGCAGAATCCTCTCTAGGCATCATGGGTCTGGAGATTTTATTGTTCTAGTTCATACCTATTTCACCAAAATGTGAAAGCCTTTGAAAATAATTCAAAAAAAATTCTGTGTGATGGTTGGAGAACTGTTTTATTTGTATTTACTTTTGTTGCAGTTTGAAAGGCCAACTAACATTTGAGGTTTTCCATATTAACAAATCCAACATATTTGGCCTGGATAACAAGGAGCACAAAAGAAGGCAACACTGATTATGGCCTGGCAAATGAAAATGCCTTGAGCTGCCTTCAGCTAGAATAGTAAATGGTTGAATAGCCCAAGGCTCTGTTAAACAAATGACCAGCAAGACTTGTCAGCACAAGTAGGTGACTTTTATTTTCAAATAATTAAGTATAGCAAAATAAAAATCAGTGGACAGGTATGCAACACTGTTTTCTTGATATCTTCAAAAGACCCAGTGAAAAAGGATTGAAGAGAAGGAAGAAGAAACAATGTATACTCTTCAGAAACATTCAGTAGCAAAACAAAAATTTTGGGAAAAGAATGAAAGTAAGAGTGAAAAGTAATTTTTGTCCAAATGTCAGTCATCTGTTAAAAGAAAATATAACAACACCTGTGCAAACTTCAGTTTATTTTTAACTTCAGATCACACTGTGGGATAGAACTGTTTGCTAGGAAAAAGTTAACAATCAATCTGCAATAATAGTTTTCATGGTCTACAACTGAGAAACTGCTATCCCATTTGCAGCATGCTTTCAAAAAAATCTCATTATGTCCTTCAGACAGAAAGTATTGAACTTAAACCCAAAACTGAGCTCTTGGAGCATATAAAAAAAGTGCAGAAAGGGGAGTAGCATAAAAAGTGTTGGTTGGATGAACAGATACACATCTTTCCTTTTGGTCCTTCATGTGTATCCTTCTATGTCAAGTACATACTTTCAGACCAAATGGGATTTCAGTCTTCAGTCTTTCTATCCAGTACATAGTTCACCAGCTGCTGTTTTTTGTTTTAAGGGAGAGAAAACAAATGAGCAGACACAGAGCAGAATTATGAATTTTTATTCACTGAGGGTAGTGGTCAGCTTAAGATAAGTAATTTTTCATGAGAAAGATCTTGTATGGCTCTGTGCATCTTAATCCTCCAAAACTGTGAAACAGAGGAAGGAATATGCAATCTTGCTTCTTTCATGTTGAATTACCTGTCTGGATGGGGAAAAGCCACTTATTACAGTTCTTTGTGTGGAACCCATGAAATGTTTTTAAAAGAACCAATTAATACTTACTAAGGGCAACATATAATTTGTATCATAATACTAATAATAGAGAAAGAAAAGAAAGAAACTAGAAATTAAAAATAAAATAATTATTTTAAGTGGGCATCATTCCATTGAAAGTCTATTATGGTATTTCTAGACTCTGTGTTCACGTGTTATTAAAGAAAGTGTTTAAAACATCTAGTAAAAAAAATATGTTAAACTTCCTTTATTATCCCACCAGCTTTTATAGTGACTTTTTTCTTGCCACATATTTTTCACTGTTTATGACCCTCAAGAGTGATGTCTCAAGGTCAAAGTAGTGAACACTCATTCTCACTTCACCACCAGTTTTGCTCTTCCAAGCAGTTCAAAGTAAGCTCCAATTCTATTTCCAATTTGTCTCTTGTGGGAAAGATGTTGACTGTCATTTTTTTTTTCTCAGTACTGTGATGTGAAATAGATATGTGCTGTCATGCTTCTGAGAGATTTGAGGAAAGGAAGCAACTGATTTTTAAACCAGACTTGTGCATTTATTACTCATCAACATCAAAGTCACAGGGAAAAAATGGGAAATTACAAGATATTGCTGTCCTTCAAAAATGCTGAAAATTCAGCACACTCATCACAAAAATTTTGTGATTTCCACCCAGTTAATTGGTGTTTTATGAATTTTTGACTTTTTCTATAATAGCTAATAGCTATTTGGGGCAGATACTGTTTTGCTTATTTTCGTGCAAAGGCGGTTGTTTGGTTTGAGCTTTTTAAGAATTTTTCTCAGGGCACTGTTCATTTATTAGTTGTTTAAATGTTGAAAATATCAGCAGCCATATGCATAAGGGTGATGGGTACTTTCCTTTTCACTTTTAATTCCCCTTATTTCTCCAGTATATGTTATTTTTAGGCATTTTTGCTCTTAAATGACCTCTGTCTTTTTCCAGGAGACAGCACAAACAGGATTTCCTAATAAATGGAAAACTATGGGAATATGGCCCAACAATTCATTCAGTCCAACAGGTAGGAAAATAATCATTCTCCAGTGTAATAAAAAGCTGTCTTTTTTCTTCTGTGTCACATAATGAAATGACTTCAAAAAAATCAGTGTCAGGAAGGAATCTCATGGGATGTTCATGAATACTGATCTTGATGTTCATTTTTTTTTACTGATTCCTTTTAACAGCATAGCCTTATGCTCCTTTAAATGTTTTGGACAGAATTTACTCTAAATCACGGCACCTAAAAAGCTAGAAAAGGGACTTTAGGGTATTGGTAGGCAGCAAGCTCAGCATGAGCCAGCAGCATGCCCTGGCAGCCAAAAAGACCTCCAGCACCCTAAGCAGCATTAACAGGAGCACAGCCAGCACTGCCTGAAAAAAACCCCAAGCATTTATTACTATATCAGGGAAAGAGGAGGGTTGGCAATAGCACAAGTGCATTCCACCAGCAATTTGCTTTCTCAAAAAGCCTCCTGGTTGTAAATGCTGTCATGTAAAACTCACCCCATGGATCATGTCCTTCCTGGTGCTCTGCTTTGCTGTTTCACCTGGTGCAACCTCTGCAGTTGTTGATGACTTTTTAGTGCAAGAGTTAAATAACTAGCCACGTTTGCATGCATTCTCACTCATGTTCTTTACCAACTGAGCAACAAGAGCCATTATGATACAAAAGGCAGTCATTTCTGCTCTTAGCATGCACAGGCAACAAAGAAGTTGAGAGTATTGGGTCTTACTGATGTTTTATTTAGCTAGATCAGCTTGGATACAATGGGAAGAGAAATTTGAATAGGTAGAAGGTATAGCAATTGCAATTTGTATGTCTGTTTTTCAAAAATATTATAACGTATTTCTCATAAATAGAGTATTACATAAAAATAGTATGAACTGATAGAAGACAGAAAAGCTTCATCCTGAGATAAGAGATTCAGACAGAACTATCATCTTCCTCTAGTTTCCAGCACTGACTTTTCCTGATAGGATGCATGACTGAGACAAAAAAGGGGCCCAGAAGTATCCACACAGGTCAATGGCAAGCTCAAAAGCCATAGCCTAAAGTCTTAAAGAGATGCTAAGATACACCAGTAAGAGTTCCTACCTAAAAAAATATTTTATAGCTCATATTTATATAGCTTTTAGCTTAAATTCAACCAAAAAAAGCTCCAAGGACTGAACTGGGACAAGTCTTCAACCCTTACTGGGAGCCATTTCTGGTCATCTGGTTAATTATGATGATAGCACAGAAAGCCCCTGACTTTCTAATCAAGTGTCAAACTCACAGCACATTGCAGACATAATTTTCTGGAAAGAAATAGAAGCACAGTCAGCAGTGATTGCCATTCAAATTAAAGGTGAAATATGGCAGGAAATATTCTGGCCATTAGGAAACACCCTGACAGCAAAGATATCTGAAAATTGTTGCAAATCTAGGCGTGGCATTAAACATATATTTGTGATAAACACAGTGAAACAATTACAGTTTTCCATTTTAGAAGCTGCAGTATAATTTCTTTTTATCTTTTCTGCATTGTCAGATTACAAAGTTCATCTTCTCAAACTATTACTTTGCAGTCTGGTTTTGGAGTTAAGTCACAATCTAGTCACAGTGACACTCTCACCACAAATTTTTTAAAGACCATTTTAGCAAAGGATCTTAAGTAAATGTTTAGCTTGAAAAAATATTAGAAACCATCATTCTTTCCAAGAAGCTGTATATTGTAAAATGGTTTTAAGGAATATATTCTTGCAGACTGACTTCTGCCTCCTAAAGACATGCACATATGGAATGATGTCTTATGTAAATACCAGATTTGTGTGCACAGATGCAGCCATGTGTGTGTCTGCAAGCTCAGATCAGTCTCCAGTTTTCAAGAATTCAGCATTGGAATTTGAGCACCTGATTGAACCTTTCCTATTTCTGCCACGCAGGGTTTCAGTTCAAAAGTGTTTTTTTTCTAGGCCATTGTTCCCCAAACAGGTGTAGTGGTGACATAAGGGCCTCTTTGCTCGGGTACATTTCTTTCTTAGGAATAATTTCATGGGTGCAATATCTAGTTTGCCCACTTGAATCATTAGTACTGAGAAAGTGTAGAATGGAATATTGTTTCTGGAACAGGTGTCAGCAACCCAGAGCCCCTTGAAGGACTCTGAAAAGACTACCCACAAGCTATAGTTTTATCCCAGTATACAATGACAACTTCCAGTTCACACCATCATGTATCCCAGTGCTTCTTGACCTCTTCCTTGTCACCTCAGCTCTCCAGATTGATATGATTCTATGGATAGAGAGCTGGCTTGTCTATTCCCTTATAGGTGGAAGAAAGAATGATTCCATGACTTACATCTGCATGACAGGGCTGGTGATAAGGTAGTGCCTGCATAGTCAAGTAATGAAGTTTCTTATTCTCCTACCTCCTACACCCTTTGTGCAAATGATCCAGACAAATCCATTTTATTTAGCTTTCTAGAAAATAAATTTATTATAAAGCCTGGCCAGAAATACCATACTTTTGTCAATAATTTTCCACATTTTTTCCCATTTTTCTTTACCCTTGCACTTCTGCTACTTTTCAGTTTCCTAAATCCTAAACACCACACCATAAAACAAAAGGAGCTACAAATGCTCATTCACAAATGATCAACTTTTGTATTTCTAAGTTAAAAACAAGTGATGCCACTAAATAAGAATAGAAAGTTGTACTTTAACAGTTTCAGGAAAGTAAATTAAGAAATTAAAGAAAATCCTGTGGACAAGGATTGAACCTTGCAGCTGGATGAGCAGGATAAACTATAACAAGCTTTAGTGAAAGCAAGACTAAACAACAGACTTCACCAAGGAAAAAATATTCTGAATGTAGGATATCAGCAATGCACAAAGTCACAGAACAGATTATCCAGGAGTTTAACAACAATGAAATTAGCTTTAGAATCTCCGGAGCTTTACAAAAAACATTATAATAAAAACAAAAAGACAGATAAGGTATTTCTGCCTGCATATAAACAAGCAATGTTATACTACTCCTTTCTTAATGCAGAAGTTATGATTTATTTGTAAAACAAAGATAGAATCCATACTCATGGAAGTGGAAACACTTCTATGCATATTATGAGAGAGACTTTGTTTATTTAAATGGTGAAAAAGAACCCAATCAAAGCTTATGCATGTAAAACATAAATGTACATTGATAACTACTCAATATACCACATGCACCCAAAACATCTGAGCCAAACAGAATAGTCTTTGCTGGTCAACCCATCCATCTTTGTGGGAAGAAATTTTTTAGTACCACATCCTGTTGATTGTCACTTTAATGGCATTTCAGGTAAACTAACTCAAAATGAAATAACAACATCACCAACCAGGACAGTCTTTTAATGCCTGTTTTGTGGCCCATGTTAAATCTTTGTTGGTCTAAAAATATATATAAAAGACAAAACTTGTGGCCAACTTCCACTTCCATTGAGGAAGCCAAAGACTGTTGGACAGTTTATCTTTGCTCACACAGTACTTTGCCTTCAAAAGCAAAGCACAGACTGATTAAAACTTATACAAAACCCCCCTTAATTCTTGAGATATAGGTAATTACTCCAGAGCAGAGCCGAGACTCACCAGTAGAACAGTGTACAAAAAAAAACCCCAAAATGTCATTGCTTGAGTTCAGTGTACTAATTAAATAGAGAATTATGCTTTCCACAGCTGTTAGTCCAGTGCCTTTCAATAGAAGATTCAGCTCAGGTTTGTAGAGAAAAATTGCTACCTTCACAAAATATGGTACTTAATTTCAGAAAAAAAGTGATTCAAATATGTAGAAAAAATTAACTGTCCATTTGTATGATTATTACCACAGGCCTTCAATGACAATAAACCAAGATTATTGGCAGAAGCTTGACTCTAGCTTTGAATTATTTTTTTTTAATAGTAATCAGATAAAATTTCCAATTTTATCATTCTTTAATTTGAAATCTGATTTCTTAGCTGTGAGGTGGCATTTAAAATTTTGCCTTTCACCTAGCTCACTAATGTTCATAGGTTTAAAGTGTTTCAAAATAAAAGAATGATTGTCACTGGAAAATGAGGTTTTTTTGCATAGTCATTGTCCTTTTTATTTGCTAGACAATATCATTGTGATATGATCACATCTTCTCTTGAAACTTTTCAGGGACACGAGATCATGTTTGTAAATGCTTTCCATTTCAGTGTTGTAAAGCCAAGTCAAAGATACAGGGATAAAGAATATGTGGAAGCATAATAACACTCTCAAGGCACAAAACAACAGCAGGATAAGAGATCTTAGAATATTAACTATTTTTCTTCAACCCAGCAGGAATATTTTTTAAAGGAGCCATGTTCTAAAAACATAGATCTTGAGAGCTTTTCTGGCTGAATTTCTAGCCTTTTGTTTTTTCACACCAAAGGCTCTTACAAGAAGAATATTTTTGAGGACACAAAAGAGAATTGAGGACTAAAAACTGAGGAATTTGTTTGACCCTGCAGAAATCTTGCATTTTTTTTACAGAAAACCTGCTTTGTAGGAGATTTTCACTTACTTTATTACATACAGGGAAAGAGGCATCCTTGTTCTGAATTTCATTTATATCTGAAAATATCATTCATAAGTTTCTAGCAAAATACCCTCTCTGCATCAAATCAGGGTCGTAGTTGACACTACTTGTGGTTCCCCAGTTATTTGCCAAAAATAAAAATTTGGAAATTATTACAAGAAGGTTGTAGCTGAATATGTGTCCACAGAAGTCTGAAAAAACCGAAAAAGCAGAAAGTGAAGCAAATCAAAATTAAGTAGAGTAAGCAGGTTGCAGTCACAGTGAGTCCTTCAGTTCTAGGCTGAAAAATAAGTATTAATATTAACATGGATATTCATGGAGACTTAGAGGCAATTTCATTTTCTTTGCATAAAAATGGAGATTAGAACAAATCAAATAAAGGGAAGGGAAGATAGTCACAAAGGTAGGTTTACAATTACCGGTGATTTCCTCTCGTAAGTTAAAGAAATCATTAGATGTGAAATTATGGTTAAAAAGACAGAGTTCAAGTGTAATGGAAAAGAAAATTAATCTCCCAAGAACTTTGGAACACAAGTTCTGAAAAGTAGTGCTGCTTCAATGTTTCACCACTAGTTTTCATTCCCAGTACTACAAAATTATATCTAGAAATGTCTGTTATAAGTTTAAGTCACATAATGCTATTAATAAACTCACTGTACTTTCTTTTATATACTTTAAAAAGCAACGGAAGGAAACAGCTTGCTAATGGAGAAAATAAATTCATTATATTTTTATGATTTTTTCACACACACGCACAAAAAACACCCTCTTATTCCTTTAAATGTACTTGGTTTTAGAAAGAAAAAAATCATGTATTTGAATCTGACAGGCAAGAAATCATACACAGTTTTCAGAACCTAAAATTTTACCCAGTCTGGGGGTATATAGAGATCACCACCTCCCCCTTTGAGGTGGTCCATGTCACAAAGCCTGGATACAGTCCAAACTCTCACAGAAAGCCCCTGAGGAGCATTCACCCTGTTTAAGAAAAGTTATGTGCAGCGTGGGATGTTCTCCAATAAAGAGGCTCCATTTGGGATAAAAATGAAGTCTTTTTTTTATAACACAAGAGGATGTAGGTCGCACCACTTTGAGCAGTCAATAGATGCTGCTAATTTTGATTTTTCATCTGTAAGAGCCAACACATGATTACGTTTTCCATTATTTCACAGCAATTTGATTTTTCCAGACTACTTGCCATTTGCTCAGATGATAAATTATTGTTGCAGTTCCTTGTTTATGCACCACTTGCTGGTATCTCTGGGTGCCTCTGGTTTCTAGATTCCCACAGTTGTCATTCACAGAGTCTCCAGATGTACTTCTCAAGGAAGTTTCTGATTCACAGAGCTACTTCCAGGCCCCAACTTTCAAGCTGAGAGGCCTCCCTCTGTCACTACTTTTCAGATCTTTTCCCCCATAATTTTACCTATTTAACCAAGCCACCTTATTCCTGCTCACATCAACATGTTCTAGAGGGCTTAAGGGTTATCTTTGAAGAATTTTCTGCTGTCATCACTATTTATGTAGCCCTAGCAAGGTCTGATCACCTAAGACAATCCAGAAAGTCTAAGAGGACAGGTGGGAAAACTGAAAATATTTTAAATTCAAGGTGCACAGATTACCTAAAAGAAAGTCCTTCCCATATTGATTAAGCCATTATTAGAGACTTATAAATTTTTATTTTCTTTTCAGTAAAGACTTGAACCCTCAGCATTTGATACTGAATTTTCATAAATTTGGAAATCCCACTGAACCAGAGTCTGGCCTATCAGAAAAAATCTGTGTCAGCAGGTTGAAGAATGAAACTTTTTTCTTTCTATAATCATCTCAGCGTTAACAGATGCATGTTTGGCAATTTGCAGACAGCATAAAAGACTGAGGAAATGGAGAAGCAATTGGTCTAACCATGCAGTCATTTACCCAAGCAAGCTATTTCCATTTAAATCAAAAAGCTTTGCTTACCTGAGCAAGTATTTCCCACCTACATAACAACTCGCAAAAATGGAACCAAAGTCATCCCAGTAAAGTATTACTTCTGAGCAAAGGGAAAACAGATGAATAACCTTTCAATAAGATAAGCAAAATTTTAACCAAATTTTATATTTGACAGTATATTAAATGTATCACAGAGCAATCCTCATGAGGAATCAACTTTTGAAATAATCTCTAGGCAACAGAGCACTTTCTCCCTGCTGTAGTTATTGTAATGTCTGGTTTTTGAGTTGCAGTTTGTTTGTTTAGACAATTTAATTAGAGAGCTGAGTTTGAAACAAACTTTTTTGCATTGTGAATTCCATCTAGGATATGATTCTATCCAATTTTCTTGCCTTGAAAAATCTACTTAGGAACATAGCTGGAATAAACATGTATATACCTTTTCAAGTTTGTCTGAGCATATAGATGTTCACCTACTGAAGAGTCTCTAATGCTACATGAAAACCATTTGTGTTCAAACAGTGAAGCAAGGTGGAATGTTATTGTGAATTTCGGCAAAAATGGTTCTTCTTTTTTAATAGAATTCCCACAATAAAAGCTAATTAAGAGCTAGCTTGAGACAAAAGGTACTAATATTGAAAATATGGAACCTTAGGAGTTTCAGGAAAAGGAGCATTATAATACACTAGCATCAAGGGATGAAAGTATCTTCTTTGCACTGTCTTATTTTCAGGAGGTTCAGGAAACCTGAGGGCTGCTTCTGGCAACTCACCTGGATGCCCTTTTTCCCTTTTATCAGTTTCATTGTGTTTTACAGGATGTACAACAGCCTGTGGTGGCATAAGATCACCCACAGAGCCTAAATCTGAGTCTAGCAGTGCACAGAATACACATATGCAAGGTATCAATCACAGGAGAGACAGAAAATAACTTCTTCAGAATTAGAAGCAGAAAGGCAGATTGTGACATTGGCCTGCACTGGAGGGGGTATGAAATGGTATTTTCTTGTGGGAAAACACTCTGAGCCTTCCTGATTTCCATAGGAGTTCCCAGTTCTTTTCAGATGGTGTGCTCATACCATCATGCCCTGGTATTTTAGTCAGCTCTTCCCTATATATCAAACCAACCATAACATCAAAGGCAAACCAAAACAAAGAACAGCCTGAAGTAGTGTTACACACACAGGTGGCAGCAAATCCCTTTTTGCCTTCTTCATTCCTGTGGGTATTCATCAGGGCCAGGAACAATCTGTTGTTTCTCAGGTTCAGCTACACAGTTTTTTAATAAAAAACCCAAACCCTACCTACTTAGAAATAAACCACAGCAAACTAAGTCACCGTGAACTTTTTACATCTGCTCAATACATAATAATGAAGTGCAGGCTCATGGAATTCCCTTATTTTGCCAAGTCATTAGTTACATTGGCAAAGACTGTTTCAGGGAAAGGCAGTGGTGTCGGACTGAAAATGACGTTTGCTCTCTTGTTCTGTTACAGTGTTTTATTATTACCAATGTAAGTTCCTAAGCCTCAGATTTCTGGTGTCAGAAATATACATGGACAAGTGGGATGTAGGAGTGCCTGTTGTTCCTTGGGAAAAGTAGGATCTTGCTTCCTCTGCAGAATGAAAGTGTTGAGAGGAAAATTAGGTAGATATATAACAGCATGGAACTTCATGTTAGCAAATTCAGGAGGTTTAAAAGTAAGCTGGAAAAAGGTTGGTACCTTAAACAGCTGTGCCTTGCTGGTGAAAGTTCTTAACTTCACTAATGGTGCTTCCCACTCAATCAATTCAGTCATTTGTCATTTTGAGGTAAAAAAACTCATGCATTTTCACTCAGAACACCAAAAAGACACACACACACAAATTTTGATAAACAACAAACGGGTGAGAAAGTATGTAAAAAACAAAGCACAGAACAAGGAAACCATGTAGTTATTTGTAGCTGCTACCATCTTATTTAGAAAAATAGAGGTGGAATCCATTGAAAGACATCTCTGAAAGGCAGAGGAGCCAAATTGGCAGGTCTTTAAAGACAACCTCCTCCGAGTACAGGAATAGTCCACTCAAACTAGTAATATGAATAGTAGGCATTATGAGTTGTCATTTGATCTGTAAATTGGTTCTAACAGAATGGACCATAATTACCTTTGTATTATTTAAAAAAACAACCTAATCAAAGGGAATGACAGAAATATGGGAAGGAAAAATAAAATCTCTAAATCTAAAGAAAGAGCAACTACTCCCATTCTACAAGGGGAGAAATGTGGACTTTGGATAATGTCACACCCTGGTTCTTTTCTCCAAAATATTCCTCAAAGAAAGTGAGTTCAACTCTTCCAGCAGTAACTCTCCACCTTTTTTCCCCAAAATTTTCTCTCACTGCTGTGTTCTCTACCACCCCCAGGCCCACACCTGAGTTTCTCCACTCTTCCTGTGCTGTTCCTGTGACCATGGGTGCTCCCCCAGCTGCTTGTCCTGGCCCAGTATCCCAGACCATTGCTCATCACTCCACAGTGATATACAACATGCTCGGAGGTGAAGTGGGTCTCCTCATCCCAGAACTCCTCTTGCACCCACCACTGTCTTCATAAGAATTTGCATCAAACAAGTTATTTGCACCTTCAAACTAAAATTGACTGTGTGCTCTTTCCAATCCAAATATGATGAAATATCTGATTCCCTATACGATCTCCTAGACGTGTTGCCTTTTTTTTCAGATGGCTTCCAAAACATTTGGGGTTTTTTGGTTTTGATTTATTGACTTTTTGGGTATCTGATTTAACACTGACAGCCGAGACAAATTTATTTTAGCACTGGACCCAAGAAAGTCCAGGAGTTGTAAAAGACCTGCTGATAATATATTCTTTAATGGATTTTGTCACTTACATTATTTTGCTATAGGATCTTACAAAAGCAGACTTGACTGGGCACAAGATAAAAACTTCCTATATGATGGCTATTACAGTATTATTAATAAAACAATATATTCTTATTTTTGAGTCCCAGGAAGAGCACTTTGCTCCCCCCATATCTTCTATATATAATACATGTTTAGATTAAATATGTTTTATATTTCTGTAGTTTCAGAATTAAAACATGTCCTCCATCTAAGGAGATTCACTCTAAAGGAACTTATCAATTAAAACAAAAAGCCACACAAGACGTCAGCCACAGCAGAACTGATACACTCTTTGGAGCTGTTGTCTTTAGATAACAGTAACTTACATGGATTAACATTTAGAGTTTGATTTTAATAAAAAAGAATCTTGGAAGAAATGTTTGAGCTATTTAAACTATTGAACTATTTTTTGAATTATTTAAAAAAAATCCCTATCACAGAACGCAAGAGAAATTGAAGCACAGAAATTTTGTAAGACGGTTTACACTGGGGGGAGGAAAGAAGGGGCTAAGAGGTTAAAGACAGAAGAATAAGGTCTTGTGGCTCATAGACCTCTTCCTCCAAAACCCCTATGTTTGATTCACTCAGTTCCCTCTCATCCAGGGAGAAGATAATGTTCCATACTATGCAAGCCCTATGATCCCAATAATAACACCCATTGTCCTAACCAAGCTATCGAGGCAGGTGATGACAGCAGGAGCAGGAAGGGAATAGCACTGTACATAAATCACACAAGACTAGCAGAGAAAAACAAATTATTGAGGGATTTGTTGCAAATCCTGTGCACTGACTTCTCTCCCAGTAAGGAAAGGATGAAAGCTGGGATCTTGGAACTGGTTCTGATATTAAGGGAAAGGGCAAGAGTTGAGTTACAAGGCAAGAAACAAGGCACTGCAGAAGTTCCATCAATGGAGGAACAAGCTCCAAGGAGTAGCAGAAAACAAACAAAAAAAAGCTACACAAAGAAATTGAACTGTTCTCTGTATAGCATGATAGCTAGAGAGTTTAACAAAGTGTTGGAAGAATAAATGTTTTTCCCTAAAGCAGAAATGTCAGTGTATCCTCACTAGACCTAGCTGTGTGCCAAGAGCTTCAGCAGTTCCAAGAAAGTGCACGACAGTATACAGTCTATCATGTTAAATATAAGAAGGGATTTTCAATCACTGAGGTCCAATATTATAACCTGAAGGTCAAAAGACTATAAAAAAAAAAACATGCACTACTGCAGGTAAGAGGTCTGAAAAGGAAACACAGGGAGTGCAGAGAGAAAGGAACAGCACTGCATTGATTGTTATGAATTTTCAGTATGAAAATACCAGTAAAAACAAGCAAATTTATCTTGAGAAGTTCTATTTGACAAAAGTACTCTGCAA
>JAWWMN010000001.1:6775219-6790167 GCA_035047745.1 Catamblyrhynchus diadema | reverse complement strand
TTTCAATCACTGAGGTCCAATATTATAACCTGAAGGTCAAAAGACTAGAAAAAAAAAAAAAAAAACACGCACTAATGCACTACTGCAGGTAAGAGGTCTGAAAAGGAAACGCAGGGAGTGCAGAGAGAAAGGAACAGCACTGCACTGATTGTTATGAATTTTCAGTATGAAAATACCAGTAAACACCAGCAAATTTATCTTGAGAAGTTCTCTGTGACAAAAGTACTCTGCAAGGCAGCAAATAGATGGAAGGTGTATTTGTTGTGAAAAAAGTTTACAGCCTAAATGTTAACACACTGTATTGTGTCAAAAACAAGCATTGTGCAAGTTATATGAGTTAACAGGAAAGACCATAGATAATTAATTTACTCTGGATATTAATAAAAGACTAAATATTCATGTATGCAAATTATTAATATTTAAAAACATGTTATTACCTGCTTAATTATCATAGATTAATCAATGATAATTAACAAATGATTAATCAATGGATCTCTATAGAATTGAAAGAAAACAAGTTCCTACCTGAAAACAAGAATGTAGCTAAGCAAACTTCTCAGAAACAACTGCATGAACAGACATGGTGTTTGGCAAGAAATATAATTGAGACCCAATCCACAGCTAAGTGGAAAGACTGACATCCTTCCAGAGATCTGTGGAGTGAAGAGGGCATGGCAGAGGCACTGCCAGAGCACCAGGCAGGGCTGAGATTGCACAGAATTATATCAATAATTCTGAGAGCAGGGCAGTGGAGACCCTTATGCCAACCAAAGCTCAGTGCATTTAAACGTGAAACTCAAACTACATGACCCAAATGGATGTCAAGTGCGCTCAGTGGTACAGTACAGTGGTGACTGCAATTCATTTCTCAAAAAAGGCGCAAAGTGTTCAATTTCCTGACAAATTTCTATTAAAAAAAAAGTATTCAGGTTATGCCATAATATCTGCTGAAGCAGCAAAATGGCTTCAGATATTCAAAATAGGTGCAGGTGCACAATTGAACAGCCTTCTTTTGAGGTGATACAGATGGTGCTTGGCAAAAACTCTGGCATGGTAGCCAGGGGTCAGGCAAGGCCAGCTGAGAGCACACAGCAGCCCCAGGATGCAGGGGACACGTGCATAATGCAAACACCAGCAGGCAGGGAAAGCACTGGGTGTTGGAAAGGGGCAGCAGCTGACCAAAATTGCAACAGCTCTTGGGGAAGCACACAGTCCTTAGCTACACCAGAGAAATTTGCAGCTGTGATGAAGGCACAGAGGACCCTAGGAGTCAGTGCCAAATCAACAGCAGCCAGCTTATACTGCACCCCCTCCTTCTGACCAACAGGAACAAAAAATATTCCCTATGTAAAATACAAATCAGGAGGAGAAACCTGAGTGGGTCAAAATCAATCTTCTCAGTGATGGCCATAGCAAACAAAATACAGAAATCTTATTTTTACACATCCAAGTGTCTTAATAACAAACTATTGTATGAATACAACAGCCATCACTAAGGGCTGCCATGATAAGACATTCAAGTTTCTATTCACTGTATAGGGTGAGCAGGTGATGCACTGGCAAATGAAGCTGGATTAGAGATGCAGCCTGCTAACCTGCAGCACATCATTTGGCAGCTGCTGGTTCTTCTAAATGCCCTTTGCATCTCATCTGCAGAAAAGGGAGATTTTCTTCTTGCTTTTCCAAAAGGAAGCACATGAGATGCTTAAAGGACTGCACAGAGTGAAAGTCATAACTGACAAAATTCCCACATATAAATTCACAAGTCAGCAATACAACAAAAAAATTCATAGTACTGCCTCAAAGTATTGTATTTGCGGCATACAGCTGAGTCTGCACTCATGAAAAAGCAAGAGGGAATCACACACTTCAAAAACATTTTAGGAAAGGAAGATCAGACACAAAGCAAGATGAAGGGGAAAAAAAAATCAGCAGATTTCCCAATGCATCTGTAATTTTTCAAATATTTTGGGAGAGAGTAAAAATGCCCTGTGAAATGAATTGTCATGTAAAACTTGACATTTGCCATAGCATCAATACTCAGTTCATGGAAATGCCTAGAACTTGAGCAGTTTGTGAATCCTGTGGTCCATTGAACACCATTCTCTCTCCAGGTGTGTGCTCCTTACTTTTTGTTACTGCTTTCTACACATTGTATAAGAAGCAAGGGCTGAAGGCAGAAATAACACTTTTACCTGTGCACTGCTGTAACAGTGACTTCAAAATACCTGGTATATTTTGGGATAAAAGGAAATCCCAGAACAAATTAGCTTTGTTAGGCTCCTCCTGCAGAAAAAAGTATTACAACTTTGTTTTTCAAATGTATAGAAACTTAAAACATTTCAAAAGTCAGGAAATCTACAGAAATTTGGGTTCTGCTGTTGCGTGATTACTCTTCAGAATCTTTATCTCTACTGTATTTTAAATTTAACCCCTATGCTTCCTAGATTAAAGAAAATAGAATAATATGTCAGCCCTAAAGAAGATTTTCGAGCTCGTAAAATCCCATTAAATTAAACAATTTTTCCAATGTATATCACAGTATTAGTAACTACAAAAAGAAATATTAGTTGCTGTGCCATAGATTTAAAATCATTTCAGAGGTTATAGAGATTAGCATAATCTTTCTGAGCAAATCCATCATTGAGGGTAGCCTTAAAAACATCTGGTTGTAAATAAAAACTGGGAAAAGAGTGGTTTTTCAGTCAAAAAAAAAAAAAAAGATTTTGAGGAGGATTTGGTTTTTTCCAAAGGAAAGGCATGGATTCATAATCAGCATTTTCTGGAAAGTTGGGAAAGTTAACAAGAATAATTTTCATTTACAGCAAAGACATGCATAGGACATCAGGAGAAATATTTTCTAACAAGAAACATTGAAATACAAAAACAAGTCCATAGCTTGGAAAAAAAAACCCAAAGAGACGGGTTAGATAATTTTTTGTCATTGAATAGACTAAGAATCTCTTGAAGCAATTTTGAATCCTATGTTACTGTAATTCCCAGAAGAAATTCTGGGTTTGCTATGTTTCCTTTCATTTAATAATTAATCTTTTAATAAGACATTTCTTTTTATATATTTGGGGATTTTTTTACTGCTACTGATTAATGTTTCCCCTTTTTAGCTATATATTTAAGCATGGAGATTATATTAGAGTTAAAAATACATTTTTTTTGACTTTTCATGTTTTTTTTACCACCAAATTACTAATAAGTAATTCTACCTCTAGGTTTGTCACATTTCTTTCTGAAAAGGCCTCATATTTCTGCAAAAAGTTTGCAAGTTTATCCACTCCTTATGACCTTTTACATCCCAAGGCATTATTTATTACTGCCTAAATATCTTATCCATAAATCCATAATTATTCCCATTAGCACACACCTCTGCTTTTAGTTTCAATTTTTGATGGTTTAAATTATCATTTGTTTACTGGAAAAGAGAGAAAAAAATTATTTAATTGTCAGCCAAATCTTAATCTACTGCTGCACCTTTGTTAACTTTGTAATAATCTGTGTACAGATTATATCTACTCATGTTTGAGTGCCTCTCAATTTCAGTATTGCAGTCACTCACTCTGAGTGTAAATTTATTTTAATGAATTTATTTTAGTGATATAAATGTATATCTAGTCATAGAGCTTTGCCACTGCTGATTTTTATTGTTGACATGTAGAGAGTAATTTGCAGAGAGCTGGCACAGAAGAGAAACTTACCAAGGCAATTTTATCTTCTTTATTTTCTTTTTATATGTAAAACTAGTAGAGACAGAGCAATCTCACTTGCAGTAAAATTCTGGATAGGAAGATATAGCCACAAAACAGAAACTTTTTTGGAGTACTATAAGTAAGACCTTGCCTTCCAGAGGAAAACAGAGAGCAAACACATCCTTGTGCAGAGAAGGATGACACCAAAACAACCAATTCAGCAAGAACAGCTGTTATCCAGAGTGAACAGCAGAGTCAACACACAGTCTGAATCCAAAGGAAGCAAAATGTTAAAAGAAACAAAAGTGTTTGCAGAGCCAAGGCTATTTTTCAAGACTGTGAAAGAAAAGAAATGGATTAATAGTAGGTTTGCTACAAATCATACTTAATGCTTTATTCTTCCCTATATAGAAGATTTTCTGAAATATGATGATGAAGCAATTGAGTGAAGGACTATGTTATCTGTATATTATGTAGAAAGTCAAATTTAGTGTTCTATGAATGTGTAAGATTATTACCAATAGAATACATAGCATGCTTAGGGCAGGTACAACCAGTCCTGGGGCATGAACAGCTGCTGTGCTTGTCACAGGGGCTGGAGTAGCCACAAATAATTGCCAAACCCTAAACAACATCTGAACCACATTCAAAAACATGCTGGTTCCCAGCAATAAGGTCATGCTGGTTCAACAGTCCCATGATATTCAAATTTTACAAATTCTCAAACGCTATTGCAATTAGCCTGGAGAAGCAGGCGGACATAAAAAGAAACATTTCATGTAATACCTAAAATTATGGTAACTTCAAACAATGTGTTACAGAAAGGCAAATCCTTCAAGATTTAAGCCTAATGAAATCAAAGGTACATAGGCTTAAAACCACTATTCACATTCAGTCAGCCATACTATTAACTTCGCTGGATATTTTTCATGTTGAATAGATTCTGCTCATAAATGTCACCACAGGGATATTTGTTCACCAGAACGCGTGTGAGCAATTTCAAACCTTTGAGCAAAGGTCCCCTGTTGTGGCACTTCTGCTGCATTCAGGATGTCAGTGGGTTTTGGGATTGCAGCTAAAATCCTGGGTGGAGGTGAAGATTCATTTACCAGTTTTTAATTACTCAGAAAGAAAGGAAGAAAAGACAGACTGACAGAAAGAATGAGCAACTAGCTTTCTGCATCCAACGGACAGTTATTCCTTAAACCAGTGGACACATCTCAGCAAAATATACCAAAATCCCTCACCTCAAGCACCTTTCATTTTGAAGCCAAATGACCCAGATATCCCACCATAAATAGGAATTTTCATTCAATTAATAATAGGCATAAAGAGGCATAAGACTATATAACAGTTACCACAATGCTTGATTTGTCTGATTTATTCTTGCTGTTTTCTAGTCAGTGTGGAATGATGAATGCTTTCTTTTCATTATTGTCTGCTTGAAGTTATGCTTCTAATTTTCTCTCTCGACAAAAGGTGAGAATTCATGTTTAGCACAATTGAATTATCAAAAACAAAATCAAACATGATTTTTAACTATAGATGAATGTACTATTCTTCTTTATTCTTACCTTCTTTCCCTCTGTGAGTCCCTGCCAGCCTTTCCTCCACAATGACAGCACCTTCTTTGCATGAGCAAAACACAATAGAATGAGTTACAGTCTTTTTTTTTTTTTTTATTTAGGGGCATTTCTAGTTACAGAAATACTTAAAACAACTGTTTTAGGCTTAGTGTTTAATCTACTGTGAAGTTTATGTATTAAAAATTCTAACATGAAAGAAAAGGGTGATGTTTGGTCTTTTGGTCTATCTTTTCTGGTTATTTCACTGGATTATAAATTTTCTCACAAAGACAATATTTTTTATTCATGTGAGCCAGTAATTTGAAAATTTTCTAGTCTTACAAATAATTTTACTTCCTGCCTATGTGTCACTTCACAGGGCAGGCTTCATGCAAATTAGGTCAGTGCAAAATCATTTTCCAAATTCTTTAAGTCAGCCTAACTAATGATTTTAGTCTTGATCTTTTGCTGAGCTTCATGCAATGAATTCTCGGCATATACCAAGCGCCAGCAGTATTAGCACTGGCTTTGGGGCTGTACATGTTCTTCAAATCATGGTGCACTGCTGCCAATTAAATTTACTGGACTAAAATCAAGATGGCATTTCGGGAAGTTGGTATGGTTTTCTGCGCTTCAGAAACCAAGTGAGAAATTCTGAGAAGGGAAAACAAATGAATAGAAGGCAGTGTGAGCAGCAGCAGTATTCATGATCTCCTCCTCCAGTTTTTCTCTCGGTGTTTCTACAGCGTGTCCGAACTCCCACATAATCTCTCTTTGACTTCAACTTTTCTGCCAACGCTCCCAGACCATGACATCTTTTATTTTATCAGTTCAGTCTCCAATTTTTGAAACAGAATGTAACACTGGAGACATAGCTTCAGTTTTAAGGGAAACAAAGGGAACTGATTCCTGCCTTCCTAAGACAACCTCAGTTTCCCCTTTAAAAGAAAGCAGAGTTGGGATTTGTCTGCATAATGCCAGGGTGGCTTTGGTTCTGCTGAAAGCTGCTTACAGGCCAGGTAACATTCTGGGACTGTGCCTCTCTGTGTGGCTGCCAGCTTTGTGGGACAGGTTGCCAGGCCTGGCTTGCAACAGAGCTGGAGGAAAGAATCACATAGATGTCAAGAGTTTAGGAGACATTCCCACTACAATTTCTTGAAAGGGAATCCTTTTGGCTTTTCCTTGATATTCTACTACAGTTTAGAAGTTTTGAACCTCTCTCTTAAAACCAGCACAGAAGGGCTGGAAGTCCCCTATGCATTTCCTGAGGTGCCCCTATGCAAATACACTGATAACTCCATGTAACCAGTTATACTGTCTGCCTCAAACATATACATTTAATTAAAAAGTAGGCAACGTGTATTTATTACTACCTAAAAAATGCATAGCAAGAATTCATTGCATCTTTTTAATCTTCATATCCATCCCAGCTGTTTTCCAATTACTCATGTCCACCATAATCTTAGTCTCATTTGCTCTGTCCTAGGCACAGCATTACAGCGTGAGTTACTCTTCCTTTCTGCTTGTAGGACAGAGAGATAGCTACTGCCTTTTGAACTTTTACCCACTGTTTCTGGTTCCCTTTTTGAAACCATGACAGACGTTAAAGGTTGCACCTTTGGGATGATTCAAACATCTGTAACTATTGTCACTGCAATAACACGTGTGACTGCCCCTGCTATTCCCTAACTGTTGTCCAGGACTATCATCTCTCCACCAGAGAGCGACCCCAAAACACATGCTGCTGACAAGAGGCCCTTATTTAATCACTGATGTATTCAATTACATGTCTGGGAGGAAGCACAAATACAAACAGCATTATGACCTCTAGAAAGATGGATCTCAAAAAATTTATTCCTATTCTTTCAGTGAAAGAAGTCTGTCTCAGGATGTAATGTCCAAGTGCGTGGTAAAGAAAACAGAAGCAGTTATACAAATGGATTACAGACACCTTGTGAGCGTCTGTGATGTCCCACCCTTAAGGGGAATGGAACACACAAGATTCAAAGATGCTCAGGGTTGAAAGGGAAAACAGAAGTCAGAGGGTCCCCAATAACTCACAAAGTTTTGTTAGTAAATTACACACTTGGAAATTGCTAGGTTAGTCCCTGACATGCTACATAAGGGATTTGGATAAAGGGGTAGAGCAAAGGGAAGAAAGTAAGTAAGAAAGGACTTGAGGGGGCTTTGGTGGTCTTGTTACCCGCCTACGGTGCATGCCTACTTCTTGATCTGATGCCTGAGGTTTTAGCTTTTATATTTTTCAGATTCTGTACTGCTTTACTGCATAGTTCTGAACTTCTTATTAAGGGATGGTAAGCTCTCTTCACAGAGTAGCTAGAGAAAAAAATTCCTTCTCTATCTGGGAACCAAGGACAACCAATCCAGGTCTCAGGCCCAAGCGTGTAAACAACGTGGACTGAAGAGAAATAAACAAGAAGGGACTTCATAACCTAAAGCTGTAATTGGACAATTAAATCCAATATGCAAATGAACCAAAACTTATAAAAGTGCGAGACCCCGTGACCAGTCATCCATTTCTGTGATCATTTTGGGTGCAGCCCTGGCTGGGCTCTTGTGCTGCCCAAGGTGGATCCATTGTGGCCTTTTAATAAATCCCTACTTTATTCTTTAACTCTGTCCAGCCTCTGTTCTAGGTCAGCCTTTACAAGGCATCAGACCTCATTCCTGTGCCTAATCTGTGTTGTGCTTATCTGTAGGAACAAGAACAGAGCGTTTGTCCCAAAAAAGTACTGCCCTTCCCCCCAGTGGCTCCTTTCTCCAGCCACATCCTGCTCCTTCTCACAGTGCGCTATTACCAACAATCCTTGGCTGTTGGTGCCAACAATTCCTGTTTGGCTTCACAGCCATCCAGCTATTGCTGTTTGAGACACACACAAAAGTTTCCTGGGCTTCTACATCTTAGCAAGATACATTGGTATTGAACGCCAAAGAGAGTGATGATGCTACCACAAGAATTGTCAGTCTTGACTTCTCATATGATGTACCTTGCAGGCAGGTAATGTGTTTACATACACACTCCCACACAGTGAGCACACCAGGCGTGGAATGCAATGCTGGAATTTAACTGAGGTTATATGCCAGGTTTTTAGCAATGCACAGTATCACTATGAAAGCCATCTGTTAAAACTGTGCTAAGATTATAGGCAGTTAAACTGCTAAATGTTATTCGTCCGTCTTTTTTAGTCCCCTTCTGTTCACTGAGACTCACTGGAGCATGGGCAGGTGCTGCAACTCCCTGGAATAGGAGGTACTGCAATCAGACTAGTCTCCTATCAGGGGAACATTATCACTCTGTCAGTTCTCCTAAGAATTTTCCTCAATTCTCCAAAAAATTGAGAAAGGTCCTACCTGCAGATTTCTTGTCCCTCCAGCAACGGCCAGCTCAGAATTTGAGAACTTACATGGCATTACTTATTCCAAATATACGCTTGCTCTTGAGCTATGATAAAAGAGTTTAGCCAATAAAGAAGTACTGGTTAAAGACTGTTGCTGTTATATTGCAACAGTTCTATTGTCCTTACATTGCAAAGGTTCCATATTGCTAGAGTTTCGCACCTTCTTGATGTTTACTGCAGGCAGCTCCTCTAGGCACGGCCTCTTCCTTGCCCTCACGGCAGCCAACTGACTCCAGTTCCCCTCAACCAGCCAATCTACTCTTTTATAACACTCTTCTGATTGGCTACAGGTGTGGTCTCTTAAAATCAGGCCTGCTCCCAATCTCTAATGATTGGTTCAGCTGCAACTCCTTAATGGGATAAGATTATTTGCTACACTACCTTTATTTACCTATATTCTATTTCCCTACAAAAGACAAATCTGAACTGTTGGATATCAATTCTGCTCATCTCATCAACATTTTATTCAGGGAGTTCTCTAGAAAGACTGATGCAATCTCCTTCAAGGAACTGGGTGACCATCTACTAATTAATCAAGGTAGCTCAACAAAAACAAATCAAGTTGAAAAGAAAGCAGCACTTCAAGAGGAAGACAGTGGAACTCAAAACCAGCACATTGTGAGTTTTCTTCTGTGTATTTCAAAGGAAAACTCTGAAAACTAGAGAATAAAAGTTATGCAGAACAGTGATAGCTTTAAGACTAAACTGTGATATCTCTAAAAACCAAAGGCACTTATGGAAATTGTTGCACCCTTCTCATCTAAGAAGCTTTAGAAGGTTTTATTCGTTCCCCAAATAAATTACACTTGCAAGAAGTCATCACTCTTAAATGTTCAATCCATCCAATGCTTAATCTTAAATCCATGCTTCTGTTTGAATTCCTCTACAAGGTATGTGAAACATTCTTAAAAAACTGAAACCTTGTTCTCTTTCAAGATATCAGCCAACCAAACTATAAGGCCTAACACAGAATCCATAGTTTGTAGGTAAGATATCAAATGTTTCATCACCAGGGCAGTTGTAAAATATAAAGCCCCACATTTTGAGTGTCATAATTAAAGTAAGCACTTTTAACACTACTTGCAAGTTGTTTTTTTCCAAAATCTCAGCATTCATGACATCCAGAGCTAAAGGCTAATGCAAGTCTGCACAAAAGGCATTGAAAGCTTAGTTTTTAATACAGATTAAAAAAAAAAAAAAAAAAAGTTGCTTGCATCTATGTTCCTTTTCACTACAGAAAGAAAACAAGAATAAAGTGAAATAAAAACATGGCTTCTTGAGCTAATTTCAGGTTGCTCTAGTTACCTCTTCAGGCACTGCAAACACCAGCTTTGCTTCAAATATAGTCTGCAGACTACTTTTTTCAATTAGGTCTCCAAACTGTTTGAAGACACTTCCCCTAGAAACAGACCAAAAAAGGGAGGTTATATCTACATTCTATTTGAGTCCTGCAGTAAAGAGACACCTACAAATGTGAGTCACTAAAACAAAAGAGCATTTTCCGTCAAGGTCACAGGATTTTCACACAGACCTTGCCAGTTGCTACAAACCAAGGCCCTAAGCCCTCAAATTTTAACACAGTCTCAATTTCACTGTTGTACATTCCATTGAAGTGAGTAATGCTTTTTAAAGTGGGAAGTAGATGCATAAATATTTACAGGATTGTTGACTAACTCTGCAGAGGAATACTTGTTAGATAAGGAGAGCAGGAAACCAGCACCCTTGTAGTCACATCTAGGCACACAGAGTGGTGACATTTTCTAGTAAACTCCTGAGAAACATATAGTGACACATCCAAGTCTTATAGAATCCTGAAAAAACCACCAGACCTGTTTTCTGACAACACAAATAATAGGCTTAATATATGCCTGAAAAGGACAGGTATGGAACCTGAAAATGAAAATACGCAATTTGTTCAATTCTAGTGATTATGTAGAGGGATTGGCAGGGTCAGTCTGTCCACTAAACTCCATGGACCACACAGATTTCCTGACGTTGTACAAATGACCACAAGACATTTCTGACTGTAAGATGAGCCAGATGAATTCCAACTGTTTCCATGAGAAATTAAACTCTTATATATCCTATAATTTTTGGATAAGAAAGGAGCTCAGGAATCCTGAACAACTTTAATGATTAATGTTTCTGATGTCTATACATGTACCTCTCAAGGGCAAATTTTTTGCATGGTTCATTATTAATGGAAATTGCATGCCTAACTCCCCGTACACCACGCAGAAAATGTACTTCTTTACAACTATCCTGATACAAAAAGTAGGACAATATTTATTTTCCTGTTTTAAAATTATATTCAAGGTATCTCCGATAAGAAGCTAATAAATATGCAAAACAGCTGGAGAGAAAAGCAAAAGTGGAAAGAGGTTCTAGCAACAATTTATTCTTAACACAATAAGATGATTTCCAATATCTTAATGTAAATAAGAGCATTCTTTAAGGTTGTGTCTTTTTATACCTGCTCAAGACATAGTATATTTTCTTTGTTTCTCCCTTAGTAATTATAAGAGGTTACATAATGCATATCATGTACTTAAAATTACTCCTATAGAAGGAAAAAAAATTGCAATCTTCTTTAAATGTTACTGGAACATGAGAGCTTTTATAGACAAAGAAAGGTGTAGAACCTCATTATTTCATTAAGTCTCAGTGTGAAGAAGTCTCTTTTATTTAAACATGTTGACTCTTGGATTGGACAGGTTCCCCTTCAAAATACTGGTAAGTGATTTAAATGTTCAGTTTCTCAATAGCATTGTTGAAGCCCAAACCAAACCTTCTCACTGCCTTATATATGAAAAAAGTGAAAAAAAATTCCCACAGAATCATAAAATACCTCGAGTTAGAAGAGACCTGTAGGGATCATGACACCCAACTCTTTGTTCCTTACAAGACCCCCTAAAAGCAAATCATAAACTCATAAATCATAAAAAGAGCGTCATGCAGATGGTTTTTGAACTCTGACAGCTTAGTACTGTGATGGCTTCCCTGTGGAGCCTGTAGTAAAATAAAAGTGAGGTAAGTGCCACAAGGTAAAAGAATGTGTCATTTAACTGACAGAAACTGCAATATCACAGAACATCTATCACAATATTAAGCAGAACATCAAACATATGGCCTGTGAAAAGAGGTGTTTTTTTGAAATTAATAAAATTTTGTTTACAATAAGAAATACACACAAATATACCATGAAAAAAAAAATCAGATAAATTACAGTAGAGGGCAGAAAAAAAGTTCCCCAAAAAATAATACTGTAGCAGAAACAAAGACTGAGAAAGTGGGATACTCCAGGACTAACTGGAAGCAAACCATGGTCATGATTTGCTTATGGAGAATGTTGAACTGAACTGGGTGGGGGGAATGATGTGGCAAATTCCTTGTTGTTTCAAAGTAGTCAGAAGAGGCAAAGCTAGAGCAGATTCCTAACGATTACTGCAAACCTACTGCCAGACATTGAGCATCACTGCCCAGAGGGTGATTCTTAAAGCTGCTAAGGATGATTCTGTTAGATGCTAATTAAGGAACCTCAGCATCATCTTAACACTCTCCTATGATGTTTCCAGCTCTGATAAGACCAGGCTAAAACCAGATGGTTTAGCAAAATCAGGGAGGAAAAGGGAAAAAGAAAATAACTTAAAGCTCTCATTAGGGCTTTGTTTAACAAAATCAAGTAGAATGCAGTAAAATGTATGGAAGTCACTGATCTGTTCTCAAACAGAACAAATCAGTAACCATGTCGTATAATAAGCCAAGTTTCTGGATGGTTTTTGGATGTTCTGTTATGTGGTGTAAACTATGCAATCTTGAAAAACAAATCCTAGGTTGGCTTTTTTTTCTTCCTCTCTGGACATCCAAGCACTGGAATTATTTGCTTTCCCTTTTAAGTGACCTCTGGTTATGCAATGCAAATGAGAAAGTTTGGTCATAAATTCCTCTAGTTTGGAACTCAGCACTACAAACCATCTTTATTTCCACAGAAGACAAAAATTGATTCAAATTGCTTATTTTGACTAAACCCATATAGTCACTTTTCATCAGCTTTTTTTTTTTTAACAGAATTAAAATTCTGTTTGTGACAACTTCTAAGAAAGTACTAAGCAGGATGAAATTAAACAGCAGCTGTAATACACATGCAAAAATTAATCTGCAAAAAGTTGAAGCATCTCATCTTTCCATTTCAATTTCTATCCCAAAACAGTAAGCACAGTGGTTGAATGATGAAGTAATCTGGTTTGATACGGGAAATGTAAACATTTCTCCCTGTTTCTCTTGAGTGTTCCATAGTTGGGAAAGTAGGAAAAAAAATGCTGAGAGTTTATTATTTTATCTAATTTTTCTCTCTACTACCCTTTGTCAGAACCCTGATTGAAATATGGTCTCTTGGTTACATGAATTTATTTTTTTGGAACTAGAAGATTTGGCTAACTGAGAGACACTGTAAGTGCCAGATTCTCTGCACAACCAGTCCCAGTGGTTATCTAGAGCCTCCATTCAGATTAACACAGGCTACATACTGGATTTCTGGCTGTAAAGAAGTTTAACACATCAATATTTAAAACAGTCCACAGCCAACCCACACTTGTAGCATTTTCCTTTTCTGACTGAATTTCCCATGTGCATCCCCACCAACATAAGGACTTAAATGTATTTTAAATCCACACCCCAGTTCTGACCACTGCTTGGCCTTTAACTGGAGCAAAGGAAAACACTCCTCAGAGGTGCAAGATGGAAAAGTAGCAGCAATTGCAGCACCCTCCTTTTCCTGGCTCTAGTTTCCCACTCCCCCACTAAATTCCAGTACCAGCCTGGTTGGTACAAAGGGCTTGAACTCCACCTAAGTGGGATGAAGATGAAGACTCCAAACAGGCACTCACGGTAGAGAAATCAGCATTCCTTCTTTTTCCTGAAACTTAAGACCCTGGAAGCTCTGCTCTTCTGCAAAATCTTTGTCTCAGCATCAGCCCTGGCCTCATCCTGAGCTCAGGGACACCTCTCAGAGCAGGTCCCAGCACTAACCCGTGTCCCCAAGTGCCACATCCACACAGTTGTTAAACCCCTTTCTGATCACTATTCTGTGAGTGAAAAAAAGTGTACTGAATTATGTGCTACATCCAAGGATGCATCACAGATAATGCAGAAGAACTTTCTCTGCAGTAGCATAATTTCAAAACTGTACTTGAATATTTTGTATAGCCCTTCTCCCTTTCACTAGAACTGAGAAATTGTGAAGGAAACCACTGGGGTGCAGGGAATCAAGACTATTTTTCACTCAAATAGGTAAGAATATTTTCCTTTTTTAGGAAAAAAACCTAAAAATCAAGAAAATATAGTATCAGCTAGTGTAGTAGCAAACCAGATGAATTTTCTTTTAATAATCCTCTTTCTGCCATGTACCACTGCATGACAGTGGCTCTAATTTTTAGGCAATGCTTCCTAATGAGGATCCCCTTCATACTTGTAGGGCTCCTAACTAAGAAACACTGCATACCTGGTTTAGAAATGTATAATTTGCCCCAGCTTATTATTCTGAGCTTTGGAAATTAATGTCAGTACCAAAAGCAACAGGAACTTTTATCACTGAACACTAACAAGGTAAGTTTCCTGACCCGGAATTTTTAGACTATTGTGCATCATTTGTAGGGCTGGAATTTTAACACAATACATTCCTTCCACATGCTGAGATCCTCAGATGGGGAGCAGGGAAATTCGCAAGAAACATAAAAGAGCAACTTTGTAGCAAAAAACTAATTAAATACTCAGAACCAGATGGAAGAGAAGCTGGTAAATCGAAATGACAGCTTGATCATGGACAAATGTACACCAAAAGAAGAGAGCTTAGCAATTTCAGAGAAATTTCTGATTGTTTAAGCGTGAACCTCAATGAAATCGTGTGGAAGGTGGATGATACATCTGTGCATCGCTGACTATGTATTGCTAAGCCTTTTTCAAGTGGGACAGATAGCAAATGTCAGCTGTATTATACAACAGCCACATTCAGGACATGCTTTTACAACACTCTTCCATAACAAAAGGTCACAAAGACATCACTTCAAAAGGGAGGGCCTTCTTAAAGCATTGTAAAGAAAAATCTACTCAGTACAATAGACAAACAATTGATTTGCACAGTCCAGTGTGAAATAATGGGGCCTTATGCACCTAAGAATGCAAATGTTAAACATTTAAAACCAGAAGTACATTTCCATAGCAATTATTCTTTCACAAAAAAAAAAAAAAAAAAAAAAAAAAAAAAA
>JAWWMN010000001.1:6746442-6775119 GCA_035047745.1 Catamblyrhynchus diadema | reverse complement strand
TATATATATATATTCCAGAACTAACTTATAGAGAGTGGGACTATCACCAGGGAAGTACATAACTCAATTGCTCAGTTGTGGACTGTATATTGTATCCCATCCAGTAAATGTTTCTCACTCTTATTTGTTACTGAATTCAAATATCTCAAACATAATTTTATTATTTTAATGTAAGGAAAGTTCATCAGTTTTTAACTTCTCAGTATAAACCACATATGACACTGAGGTCAATATATTTCAAGACAATGAGTTTACTTCATACTACTGTATGAGCACTTTCACGTCAAAATTAATGTTTTTGGAAATCTGAAAAGTTGAAAGAAAAAGAGTTATATGTACCTTGCAAGGCTAGATTTTCTTCAAGACAAATCTGTATTTTCCATAACAAAAGGAAAAAGCATTCTACATCTTGACTTATTAAAATTATTCTAAAAATTGCAATCCAAGATGTTTTCCTATTGCTGGTTTAATGAGGTTTGTTTGGATTTTATAGAAAAGACTTATGGGCATATCAACTGGTCCACTAAGTGGACACAAGTGTGTGGCAATATCTTGATATCTGAGAGAGAGAAATTAATTTAGAAGCAGAGAGAGAATGTGTACCCTAACAAGTATTTTGTAAATTCCTCAGTGGAGTGGCAGTCAAACCCTGCTGTGAGGACTGTCACAATTTCTGCAGCAATGAGAGAAAGAGAGATGAGAGACACAGGAGAGACAATTGCCACCTGAGCTACAGATCCTGTTGGATACTGTTTTCAGGAAATAAATGAGATTCCAAGCCAGAGGATCACAAAATTCCCAGTGTAACTGAAAGGGGGCTTTACTCCTTTCCTTGGTAAACTGAAGAAAAGGTATTTTGCTTAAACTGCTCAGTGCCACAATATCAAAGCTTCCAGCCCACAACAATCAGCCAGGGTCATCCCATCCCCTGTGGGAAGAAGCCAAGGTGAAAACCAGCATCAAGTAATGTTTTTTTTTGTCTTATAAATATTCAGTACTTTCACTTCAGCCTTAAATTCTTCCTCTGTTGAGCTATTATGGCCACACATCTATTATTCGTTTGCTCTAAGTGATATTTGTTCAAATTCTGTATATTAGTCTTAACACTCCTTGCCAGCTTGCAGGATTTTAATCAGATTTCCTAGGCGCTCTGCTTCTGGTCAAGTGAGTGATAGATTTCTCCAAAGAGGGTCCCAAGCAGATCTCAGTCACAACTTGGTCATGCAAAAAAAAACCAAAAAAACAACTTTCCAGTTCATTATGACCCAAGCAGCACAGTGAGAAGAGGGAAAAAGCTTAGGCTAATTTCATTAGGTGAACTAGCAAACTGTTTTCCTACTGAGTCTGACAGGAATTTGAGCTGCTACATGGAAAAATCCAGGATCTGATGGTTCTTGATTTTCCTATGCTGAAAATAAGGAGGCGTTTAGCTCATTTGCAAAGTACCATGGTCTGTGAAAAATAAGAAACCAAGGAAAAACATGTTTTGAAAAGAAATTAATTTAATACAAGTAACCCTCTGAAGGAAAAGTTCAACTCACAATGAAGAAAAAAAATTTCCTACTAGGTCCCACAAAAATCTTTGCAAATCTAATGCTTTTTTTTGTTCCCCCCAGAATTTCTAAAAAGCACCAAAACCCCATTATGCTTTCAATAATGAAATTTATACAATTCAATTCATTTGAAGAAATCCCTGTAAGTAAGGATAGGGTTATGCCACCAAGCAAGAAAACACAATAAGAATGGCTCTGAAGAACAAAACCATTCATTTTGAAAATAAGCACAGGGGTGCAGGGGGGTTCCTTAGACTAGCAGTAGTCTGGTTTTGTGTATTAAAAAACCCATGAGGTGGTGAAGTGTGTAAACGGTGTTCCCAGGCTTGCATTGTGATTTAGTTTCATAAAGAAGAAATCCAGCTTTTATTATTCCAAGACCACTCTCTGAAGCTGCACAGAGCACAGTAACTGTGGATGATCTGGAGGTTCACACAGGATCAAAAATAAAACAAACCAAGGTAAGCACACCCTAATGTTTCTAGACGGTCAGAATTTAGGAAAAGGTCTGCATAGTTTTAAGTACATGAATGGTCTCAATAGTCTTAGATGAGTTTGGCTAAGTTAATATTTATATGCTTTGTTAAAATACAGATTCAATTGGTTAAAATGGTTTTTACATTGCAAGCCCATGGAGAATTTTAACCTAAATTATATCTTTTGAAATTCAGAAACATCCTGCCCTTTCTTAATATTTATGTAGAACATTTGTTTACCCAGCTATTTTATTTCCTTTACAGTTCAAAAGTACTTTCAGGACAGAGGTTTTAATAAAAACAAGCATAGCAACATCCTCCTAATCTTCTCTCAAAATTTTTAACGGCACAGAACCTCAAAATATTTCAATTTCAAGACACTCAGGGAATAAGGGAGATAAGTTTATTTTACTTCTCATTTTTTCATCATCTATAGTCTCATGTAGTCTAGCACAGTCATCAGGGAGTATAGCCAGGTAATTCATCGTGTACAATTAGTTTCAAAATGGTAACATTCTGCTGGTGAATGTCTGTAGGTGCAGCATTCAAGTCTCCACCTTTGTTACACCAAAAAAAAAAGTGTTACTTTATACTACTGATCCATACAGCCAGACAAAGAGACTGTGGAAACACTACAAAATGAAAATAAAGACTGAGAGTGAGCCATTTCATGGTCACATTTGGAAGTGCAAATTATGGTCTTTGAAGACAAACAAAACACTTTTATTGGCACAATTCAAAGTGTCAGACGCTTGATTTCCATATGCTATGACACAATAAAAATTGTAATTCTTCAGCCTTACTCATGACTATAACCAGCAGTGAGTGACTAATGATAACACATTAACATCACAGTTTCAACTAAACTGACTTTATATGATAATTTCTGTAGTTCAGATAAATGTGTTGGCTAAATGTAAATAAATTGTTTCATGGAATTAGTCAAAGACCTAATGCTCACTGGAACTTGCAAAGTTTCATCTGGGTCTCTTTTCAGAATACCGTCAAAAGGATTGGCAGAAGACCTTACATATTTTTATCAAATTAGACTGTCGAACTTCTCAAAGCGGTGGTGGAGTCCAACAGTCACAGGCTAGAGAGGTTAAAGAGATTCCTTAAACAGCATGAATTGCAAAACCTCATGCAGAAAATATATCCCTATAATCCCTGGATAAAATCAGGCCAAAATATACTAGTGAGCATAGTTTTCATATGGTCAAACCCCTGGAAAATCCTTTGCCTTTCTAATTTTGTTATTGTTCCCAATATAAAAGAATCGTGAATGATGTACTTAAACTATCCAAAACTGCTGGATGTGATAACCTACACAAAAATTAGATGAAAAGTTATACTTTTGTCAATATTTGGCTGGGAAGGCCCAGAAACTCATGAACATGCTTAAGCTAGGAGAGAAGACTAGACATAGCAGCTACAGGAAAATATAGACAGCTTAGCAGCTAGCTGTCCCAGATTGTCCTGGTGCTTTCGCTTACAGAATCCTTAGAGTAATCTTGAAACAGCAGAGATTTTGGTCTTGGTCTGTTCCTGTATTTTAACATCCTCAGAGTATGCTTACAAACAGGAGTCACAAAAGGAACGTCTCACATCAGCCCAGATTCTGATGAGTCATTTAGTAAATTTCATTCCCATTCACAATCCATCATCACTTGTGGAAATGTATGTGAAACCAGAATGAAAAACAAAGAGAATCTCTACTCCATCAGTTTAATTTTCGTTAAATATTTGAAATCAAAAAAAAAAAAAATTAAAAAAAGTTCAAGAGTGTGTTTCATAATGTTATAGTGATAATTAGTTTTGATGGGATGAAGCATTTTCATAGATCAAGCAATACTTGGAGTACAAATACTGGAAAAATATCCAGTCTTACCTTCTATTTTCCACATATAAAAGATGCCTTAACAGAACAGGAGAACTGAACATAAATTTTCCTATTTTTCTTCTTCAACTTACCTTTTATATAGTAAACAGTTATTGTATACTGTTAAAGTGAAATATTGAAATTATTTAATTAACCTTTTTTTGACCTCTGTAAAATGCAAAAGCTATAAATATGGAGCAAATCAAATTGAGTTCTGCTGTAGGCAAGAAACCAGCCTCCAGTGGATTGCCTGCTGCTCAGATAGCATTTGCTAATTTCAGAAAAACTGAGGGTACACACGCAGTGCAGTTATGTTTAGTGATTTTCTATAGTTTGGTGTTATAAAAATTATTCTGACCTTAAAAAAGGAGACATAGCTTAATCCAATTAATTCAGGCAGATTTAAATCTCTGTTGTGAAAAGTTTCAGACAACTAAAATCCAGAAGAAGAATTTTTTAAATGACATTTTGTATGTGTGCCTACTTACCACTATTTCCATACACAGACTCTAGCAAGGGATAATTTTCAGCTCATTCTAATCTTATCATCTGTCACCGGAAAAATCACTGACAATAGGCTACAACACAGTCCCGATATTAATTAAAAAACCTCAGGACCCATAATTTAGAGCCATAAGAACCAAAAATCTTACTTTACATGTCATTATTTTAAAGTTAGCACCATCTTCTAACATCTGAATTATTAATGGCAACTGAATGCACTTGCCAAAAACCAATTTTGTGATTATTAGAGAACTTAGATTTGTTTTAACAAGTCAAAGCACCTTGAACACCTTTTTATGGTTTCTTCTGCTCCTCTGTCATAAATACGTTCCCTTATAACTCTTGAATCTGACTGCTTTACAAACTTGAATTTTGGATGCTAATCCGTTAAACCTTCTCTATTATAGTTTTTTATGGCTGCAATGCACACTTTTTAAAAATTCTTAATTCTGTTTTACACCTAGGAACAAACTCTGATTCCATTGTCCTGTATATCAATGGCAAGTGATATAATAAATCACTTTACTGCATTGTTATGTTTTCAAAGCATTAAAAACTATGCTGTGTTCACTTCTTAATATGGCATGTTCATTAAACAACATATTAGCAGGTCTAGAATCACATTTCATATAAAACAAATCTAGAAAACTTATAAACGTTTGTATTCCATATATTTCTGTGATTCACATGCATTTCAATGTGATCTTGAATAACAACATTCTGCTTTAAAAAAAATGTTTATTTACATGCAAAATAATGTAGCAATTACAGTAACAAACACCTCTCACCTACTCTGAGACAGCAGTTCAACAGACTGACAAATTGTTGCATTTTGCATAATTCCTTCCGGTTTACTTCTTTCCCAATATATTTCCACTATTTTTCTTCCAAAGATGGGTGAAGTCAGTTCCATAGTTTGAGCCAGTAACAAGCTGCAATGTAAGTAATTATTTATCTTAGTAGTCATAATGTCTGTGTCCATTTGTGATTTATTGGATTAATACAAGAGATTCCCACTCTTCAGGTTAAAAAAAAAAACTGCAACTTTCACTGACTTCATTCATGATGATTATTCTTCTGAGATATAAAAGATTTAAAGTGTTAGGCAAATATTTCAGAAGAGCAACTGCATCAAAGCCAGTAAGCTAATAATAAAAAAAAAGTAAATAACTGAATCCTAATAAATGACCAATAGGAATATAAAGCCATATCAACATCACTAAAATTGAAAAATCAAAGGCTTAAGAAATGCCAGGATTCAGAATTGCCTATGCAACTTTAATTTGTCCTCGTTCTGCAGATACATTATAATGAAGTATTTAATTAAGATTAATGTCAAAGGTAACCACTAATTCCAAGTGGCCAATTTTCATTACACAGCTCTGCGTGTTCTTAGTCCAGTTCACACCGGCTTTAGGATGTCTGCAGTACTTCACATTTCTGCAGATAAGACTCTCTGGTATGAAGTTAGGAGCTGAGAAAATGAGCATTAATATCAATTTATTAACACTGTAAAAACATTTGGTCTGAGTGACTTACCTAACATCAGAGGGGAACTCTGAGGCATAGTGAAACATAATCCAATTCTCAAAGGCCTCATTTAGTTACTCAGAGACTGTCTTTTCCTCTTTTCTCAGACCTCTGCCATATTGAATACATATTGTCTGGTTTTTCTTCAGTTAATGAATTAGAGATTCTATCTATCAGTGTCTTCCCTCTCCCCAAACCCATGTATCATCCCCAGAACCTCTTCTTGGGCTGACTGAGCCCAAGGCTTTGTGTTATGTGGAGGAGGGGTAGAACAGGACAACAGATGGACAAGGCATGGAAGGAAACAGAAGGAAGAGCTGCCAGGCAGTTTTAGTTCATCATATAAAAATGCAAAAGCAACATAAAGTTTGTATAACTAACAAGTTCATTTCTTTCATTATGACCATCTCCTAACTGTAAAATCCTTACAGTAAATGTATGTATTTCCCTAAAATTTATGGAAGTGAATGAAGGAGAAAAAATGTTCTCACATTGATATCCATGCAGCTCACCAGAGGGCATAGAGCCTTTAAATCCACCTGACACCTTTTCATTTCAACTCATCAGTTAGGGAGTGGTAGTGGTATAGAAAATTATTGTTTCCTAGAGGAGACAGTAACTTCATAAATACTTGATCATGAATCTCAGATATTTACTAAAAGCAGATGCATTGTGAAAGTGAGATAGATACAATGAGTTTTGGGCCGTGCAAAACAATCTGGATACTGACATTTCTGCCTTTTATTTAAAGCCTGAAGTTTTGTTATTCTCCTTGTTTGTCCCATCTATCGGTAGCTACTATTATCATTCCCCTTTCTATTCGTCTGGCTTCTCATCTCATGCTTTCTAAGTTGTACTATTTAAATCTTGATTTTTTTTTTCTTTCTGTGCTTTGTGTCTTCTTTTTTCTGCTCTCACCTTTTTTACTGCTGCACTTTATTTTCTGGTTTTTCATCACCACACAGTTCCCTTTGTCACTTGTTTTCTGGTCTTGACTCATGCTCCCCAACCCATAGCTCCTCAGTCAATTTTCTAAGTTCCTCTTTGAAGCTTTATTCTGCCTTCAGATTTATCTTATCCTTCTTATTTCCTAGATAATCTGGTCCCAAATTCCTCACCTGGATGGTGCAAACTCCTTCCATTCTGGGGTCTCAACACGTTCTCATCACCTTGGATGTCCTTACTAACAATTTATCTGCCCTCAGATTTCAACCTCAGCCTTATGCCAGCCTTTTTCATACATTCAACCTATAATTTAAAGTCCTAATTTTACCCTGACCTTCCATCACACTTGTACTTTTCTAGAGCTAGTCTCCCAAAATAATTTGTCTGAATATACTTTACCTTCCTCCCTTGTGGATTTTTCCTCTGTTCTTTTTTTTTTTTTTTTGTACCACATGACATCCTTTTGATTCTGCCCAGCGTCAGCAGATCAAAAGATGACACAAATCTCTGAAACCAAAGACCTGGATCTATTTCCAACTCCTTGGGAGCTGTGGTGTCTCAGACTACATCTGCTGGGAATTAACAAGAGCAGGGCTGCTTCCTAAGGAAAGGTGATCCAGGAACACAGGGATGCTCAGCCCACGAGGACAGAGGCCTCAGCACCCAGTCTCACAGTGCTGGAGCAAAGACAGACCCAGAGGTTTCAGCAGAGCCCAGTCAGGCTGTAAGGCAACATCAGAGTACAGGAGCAGGTCAGAGATCACACTGAGAAGACCAAGGTTAGGATCAGTGCTCACAGCACCAAGCAATTGATTGAAATCTGGCTCAAAGTCTTCCATAACCAAATAGGAGTAGGACTAAGCTAGAGACATGCACTGTCCTAACACAGCTCAGCTCAAACAGAGCTCCTGAGCCCACGGGTGTGGGTGGAGACCCCAGGTGAACAGGATCATTAGGGGTTAGTAAAGCCCTCAGAATCCTGACTGAACATCAGAGCAAAACCTGGAGCACACAGTTTCTCATATTCCCCGGTTCCTTTGGTGTGCAAGCCAGTAAAGCAGGTCTTCAATAAGGGTGATTGTGGCATCAGAGCTGGTTAGACACAGGTCAGACAGAGTCTGTTCTTTCTGCTCCTAATTGTGGCACCTAACACCGTCCATCTGACAGAATTACAGTCTCATTCCCATTGCTGGAAAGAGCACTGGTAATCCAGTCTAGCTGTATTTCATTGCTAGATCATCTAATTCTTAGGAGACTGTTGGGCAGAGACAGAATGCATAGAAATAATAAAGGCTGTAATCTTTAAAGTCGGCTGCGTGCATTTTTTTATTTCCCTGAGGCTTATGCCGTGGGCCAATTTTCATAGAGACACCAAAAGAAATGCTCTTTTCAGAAAGGTCCTCTGCATTCTTAGAGATTTGTTTTAAAAACATAGATGTGCTTGAACAAATATTTTAGGAGTCTTTAGTATGGGCAAACTGATGTATTTGTTCAATTCTATGAGTCTTACTCTGGATCAGTTAAAATACTTTGACTTGTATTTGAAAACATTTTCAATTTCGGATGCACTACTATGAAAATCTTCGTCTCAAAAAACCCAAATGTTGGATCTAAATATTTAGAGCCTCCTTTATACTATCAGAACATGTAAGAAAATCATGGTACTGGTGTCACTAATCGGAGCTGTTCTTCAGAAAGTAAAAGGGATGACATGATATTCTACAGAAGGAACAACTCCCTTCTTACTGAGTTTTTGAATACTATTTTGTGACTTCAGCTGAGTGCAAGAGAGGTTTTGTGCAACACATCACATAATCTGCATAAGTAATAAAAGGCAAAGCAATTAAAAATTACAAAATATTAGAAATAAAAAATAATAAGATAATAGGATAAATACATATTGCTGAGACGTATTCTAAACTATATGCAAATCTGTTCAAACACAATTAAAACACTATTAGTGTCTACTTAATTCCACGTATTAATATGTTTTTATGGCCAATTGTAACATGCATTACACAGAATCATAGGAATATCCTGCATTGGAAGGGCCCCACAAGGATCATAGAATCAGAAAATCAGAGATTATCCTGAGTTGGAAGGATGCCTTCAGGGTCATTGAGACCAACTCCTGACCCTGCACAGGACACCCCAAGAGTCACACCATGTGCCTCAGAGACTTGTCCAAATGCTTCTTGAGCTCTGGCAGGCTTGATGCTGTAACCACTGCCCTGGGGTTCTAGTGCCCAGCCACCCTCTGCATTCCACAATATGGCTGGAATATTTTTAAAATCATAAGGAAATAATGTTACAAAAGCTGTTAAAGTTGTATAACTCCCCAGTTCTGTCATTTTGGGCAGGGAAGTAACATTTCTTCAAGTAGTTGCTTCTTGGCTGAGGGTGAGAAGGCATAGGAAAGCACTCCTGCTAATTATCAAACACTCTAGGAAGAGGGAGACCTAACTAGAATTTATGGAGAATCGTGTTAACAGCACCATTTTTTCTGTGTCTTCATTCCACAAATTATATGGATGAGAGGTCAGGTAATGAATAAGATAATTCTGCTTCCACTCATCATTGGTAATTCTCTTCTGCAATTATATTCACCAACTCGAAATGTAGATTAGGTATTTTTCAATGAGAATGATACCAGTGAGGTTTGACCTTGGTTTACTTTGCATTGGCATTGCATTGACAGGATTGTTTTATAGACTTTTTTCTATTCCAAAAGTCTGTGAAATATCTCACATTTATAATTGCTTTATAAATGGGACTTCATCCCACACATATTTTATATGTAGTATTCACAGCATGCAATTCCTTTTACTTGCTTCATCTTACTAACTAACACAGAACAAAATTTCACTGAATTCATAATATTGCTCTGGAACTGATACATTCTGTATATTTACACACCAATATGTTTTATGGAAATGAACACATTTCTTCTCTGGAGCATATTTTCAAACTTCAATTGCTCTTTACTGAAGCCAATGTTTTTTTTTCAAACAAAAAAAATGTGCAATGCGTTTCATGTCTATATATTTTTATTCACGCCAATATATTTTCACAGTTGGATAGATTTAACTAAATTAGTAGTTACAGTATTTGTTCAAACCATTGCATTTTTGCTGGCATCTGGTAAGTAAATGTTATCTGGGCTTTTTTTTTATTTTAGTAATCAGCTTCCACCAAGCCCAAACCATTAAAAACAACAGTGACTTACCTCAACCACTCAAAATTTCTCACCCCAAAGAGCAACAAAAACAAACAAAACCTCAACTCTTCTGCTGCAGCTGCTGAAACACAAGGTAAAAGGCAGTGCAAAAGGGAAATGCACAGACTCCAGGGATGAACTCTGGTTCTCTGATTTCCACATAGGACAGGAATGGTGCACTGGGCAGGGAAATGCACATCCTGTGATCCCTCCTGGATCTAGGGATCCTCCACATGAGGGAAGCTCATGGTGGGGCAAAGAGAAGCATTAAGCACTTGTTAAGGACAAATGGAAGAGGCTGCTATACAGCCGGAAATTTCTTCAAGGCTAGGGGGCAGCTGCAGTGGGGTTTTCTCACAAGATTTTTTTCTACTGAAACATGTAAATAAATCTCACTTTCCAAACTGCTGTTTTAAATGTGATCATGAGTGATTAGCTGTTTTGCAACTCAGGATATAATCTGTCTCTAACTTCTGTCACTAGCAGCTTGACTTCTCCTTATTTCCTGTGGAGTTTTTTTAGTTGGTGTTGGTAATCTGCAACCATATTGTGACTACGTCTTTGCTACCCTCTAGATTATACAAAAATTAATTTAAAATTTATATTATAGGACATAGCACAGAACAATTGTTCCTAGAGCTGTTTCCCACTTGTAACACTGGGATTTTCTCTCTCTATAAATTATCTATACGTCTTCCATCATTTGATGAATTCAACAAAACCATAATATTTTGCCTAATATATGTTTTCCTTGGGTTTCCCCTCCCTAATCACTGAGTACTGATGCTATCAAGGATCATCATTAAAAAAACATGATTATCCCTTCCAATTTTGTTCGTCCTTCAGGGCAAACTCTAGAGGTACTTCATAAGAGGTGGGGTTCAGCTGTTGCCTTGGGGTGATTTTATGATAAGTTGGGGAACTTGCTATTTACCAACTAGCAAGAGGAAATTCCTGAGGACTCCTTCTGAATCATGTTTGGGGATTAAACTATTTTGCTTTGTTTAGCATCAGGAATATTTGTACATGTCAACTTGGTGAATAACAGGATAATGCAGAAGAACATTTTTCTGCTTGTGATAGAATGTTTGCCTTCTGCATCTGATTTTCAGGGTTATCTCTTATTGTTATTTTAGGGTATTACTCTTTACACTGTTCTGAAGTGTGTTTCCTGAAGAGTTCCTCTTGCTCTTTTGGTCTGGAAGCAATGGAGCTTCTGGCCATGCTGCTCCACAGACCAATTGCAAAGTTGGTTTAGCTGCCACTGGATGTCACAAGATGTGCTACTATGCCTACAGAAACCATCAAATTAACACATCTGAGTTAATCAGGAGAAGTATAGCATCATATCTGGCAGCTATAATGATTTTAATCACACTTTTTTTCAGACATATAGTCAGTAAAAAAAACCCAGGGACTTTTGTTGGGTTTTTTTTTTTCTCTATCAACACGTTGCTAGCTCATTTCAGACCCACCTGAGCCAGAAAAGAACAGCAAGAACCAGTATTTCTGGTTGTGCTCCTGACATGGGATGTGACATGATATCCATGTCACTGAATCCTGGTAAGAAAAGGTCAGCTGCTGTTTCTAAACACTCAGATCAGCTTTTCCAAGTGTACTAATATGGCAAAGACTTGAAAACCCCACGATGTGCAGACAGGCACCTCATTCCCAACCTGCCAGAGGACCCCTTTCTACAGCTTTTAATCACTAAGCTAGGAAGATTCTTGTATCTTTCCTATAATGTTTCCTGGAACAAGACTACAACCAAAAGTATGTCTTGTCAAAAGTACAGAGCTATCAGCTGTCATAATTAATGCAAAAGCACTTCAGGATGGATTACAGTCCTGCCTTAGTGAAGGATTTGTGGGAATTGGTTTTTTTAATTTCCTCCATCACCAATCAAAAAAAAACAAAACACACCAACATTTGCTGACATTTATAGGGATGCCTTAAAAATGACTTGATCCTTTCTGTAAGTCTTCTAAAATATATTGATAATCCTGCCTCATTCATTACTGCTGCACCTGCACTGAACCCTAAGAGAACAGTTGTAAAACCTTTGCCTGTTGTGTCTTTTTTCACTAAGAATAAAAAAAAAAAAAAAAGAAAAAAGAAAATAAGATGTAAAGCAAATGTCTACTCATGCATTAGAGGCAGACTACAAATGCTTCCCTGTCCTAGGAGACATTACAGTGCACATCCTCTACAGTGTTAACATAACCCTCCAAAGGCATGGAGATGGATGTGATGGCCCTTTGCTACCAAACCCTACAAATGCTAGAACTTTAAAAGGTGATTCTTAAATTTGATTCTGTATTTTATGTGAGCATCTTTTTGGAGATTGGGGGAACTCGGTATAAATCCTGATGCAGTCTCAACTGCTGCCAGGCATAATCATCACTTGCTAATGAACCAAGTGGAGGATATGACTGCAGAATGCATAACTTCCCTGATCCCACTCCTGTGCAAGCTCTTCAAGGTGAAGTTGACAACTGATTGCACTTCCTTGACGATCTGAGACCGTGCCCCCTTCAGAGAAATGAGCTTTTAAAGAGCTTCCTGTAGGGAAGCCTATTTCACCACTTATCTCCACAAAGCTCTTTGCTGTCAGAGCCTGGGACATCAAGGTGGAAATTCAGAGTTACTGTGGGAAACATGCTGCATGGTGTTGGAGAGAAAACCTCAACAGGAAAAGGATGGAACCAGACCTGGAGAAATGCCTGGTTATTATTTGGGTGCAGGGGAATCCTGCTTTCTATGGGATAAGGCAACACAATCCCTCCACGGGGTGTTTACAGACAGATCCAGCAACTTCAAACGCAGGCATTCTGATTTCACTTGTGCAAAACGCTGTACTAAACACCAGCTACACAAAGGTGAGGTGGCTGCCTGCCTTCTTGCATTTCTCATGGCGTTCAGCGCTTTATCTTTTGGAACATTAGCAATTCCGGACCACCAGCTGAATGCTACCAACCCTCCCGAGAAACCCTACATAGAAAAAACTTTCTCCACGCCACGCAGAGTCCACCCAAAGTCCAGAGAGCTTTATCGCCATTGCTCGGGGCTCGATCTCATCGCCGCCGCGGTGAGGGCACCTGCACGGGATTCGTCGCCACGAGCCGGCGCTTCTTTCATCCGCTGTTTTCGGGGCGGAAGAGCCGAGGGAGGAGAAGAGGTTTTAGGCAGGGGCCGGCCGAAGGGGCCGCGTCCCTCACAAAGCCCCGGCCCGGGCCCGCGTTCCGCCCGGCGCGGCCGCCGCTTCAGCACCGGCCATGGACAGCGCCCGCTCCCGCCCCGCCCCTGCCGCTCTCGCCGCCCATTGGCTGCGGCGGCGCCGCGCGGCCGCCGCTCTCCGCGATTGGTCCGGGCTGGCTGTCACTCAGTGGAGCGCGAGGCGGGCCCGGCCCCGGGGCGCGCCCCTTTGCTTTGTAACGCGGCTTCTCATTGGCTGCCCGGCCTACCCCGGGCTGCGGCCATTGGGCAGCGCCGCTCCTCAGTCACGCGCCCGCCCGAGGGGCCGGGCCGGGGGTGAGAGGCGGGGCCCGGCCGGCGGGGGCGGAGCTAAAGGGACCGAGGGGGCGTGGCCGCGGCGCAGAGAGGGCCGGGGTGTGGCGGGAAGGCGGGGCTAGGGGCGGAGCCAGGCGCAGAAAGGGGCGGGGCGAACGGAGGTTGCCCTTGTGTCTCGCGCCGGGAAGCGGCTGGAGCGGAGCGGGAGCGGAGCCGGAGCCCCTGCGCATCCCCCCCGCCTCCGCCGCCCCGCGGCGGCACGGCACGGGACAGCCTGCCACAGGCCAGCGGAGAGGCGGACGGACGGACGGACGGACGGACACGCCGGCAGGGGCAAGGGGAGCCAGCGGGGGCACCTGGCACCGCTCCGCCGTGGGAACCTGAACCTGCCCAGCAGCGCCGGAGCCAGCGGAGAGAGCCGCTCTTTCCTCCTTCTCCTCCTCCTCCTCCTCCCTCCCCAATCCACCCCCGCGACCCTGGTCCTCCTCCTCCTCCTCCTTCTCCTCACCCCACTGGATACAGCGAGGGAGACACTGCGGCGGAGGCGGCGGCGGCGGCGGCGGCTCCTGCGGGGGGAAGGAAGCGCCCGGAGAGCGGAGCGGCGGGAGGCTGCGGATCTGCGTGCCTGGCGCCCACCCAGCCCGAGGGGAGCCCCCAGGATGCGGCTGAAGCCCGGCGCGCTCCTGCGCTTCTACAGCCTCTGCGGGATCCTCGTACAAGGTACCGCCTCCTCCCCACCCCTGCCCCACGCGTGGGGAGGGAGGGACGCCGGGGGGGCCCCGCTGCGGCCCGGGGCATCCCAGATTTCCCCCCCGCCCCAGATTGACCCGCTCCCTCCCTCACCCCTCTCCCGGCTTCTCCCCCCTCGCCGTGCGCCCCCAGCCTCCCGCTCGGCTAGCGCTATCCAGCGCTGAAGCGCCGCACGGCTGTTAACCCTTCCTGCCCTTCCCTCGGCAGCCTCTTCCCACCCTCCTTCGCCCTCCGCGCTTCTTCCTCCACCTACCCCGACCCCCGCAGCCGCCCCCCGACTGGCCGTCACCTCCTCGCTCGCCCGCCGCGAACGTGCCCCCGAAAGTGCGAGTGCAGGCGCAGCAGCGGCGTGTGCGCTGCCACAGCATCCCGGGGAAACGTGCGGGCTCCAGCCGTGCCCCCCCGGCGGGGGGCGGCGGGATGGGGGGGTGCCCGCGCCTCGCTGCGCCGCCGCCGCCGCCGGGAGTGCGTGTCTGTGTGCGAGGCATCGAATGTGCGCGTAGGGTAATCGGATGAGCGCGGATCCCTTCGCCATCCTGCTCCAGGCAGCTCATCCTGCAGCTAGTTTTCAGACTGGATGTATTCCCCTCTCCCTGCTGCCCGCCGCCGCTCCCCCTCGTTCCCGTTATCCGGCCAAGTGCGATGGAGCGGCCGCCGCGCAGGGAAGCCCCGCGACGCGCTGCGAGGTGACCGCCCGCCGCGGCTGCCTGCGGGGGAGCCTCCCCCAGCCCCCCCAGCCCGCTCCCGCTCCAGCGGGAACCGAGCCGGCCGCCGAGCCCGCTGAGCTGCGCTGCCGCCGGGAGTTTGCCCCTCGCTCCCGGGATGGAGGGCGGAGAGCGGCCCCGCGGCCCGGCGGGTGCGGAGGGGACCGGGGGAGCCCCCCCGCTGCAACTCGCTGGCGGACCCCGCTCCTCCGGGAGGATGCGGGGCATCTCCCAGCCCTTCCCTCGGTGTTTCGGTGTGGGAAGGAGAAGCGAAGAGTCGATTAAACTAAGTGGCCTTGTAGGTTTTTTTTTTTCCCTTCTCTTCTTTTTTTATTTCTCCACCCGCTCGCCTCCGTCATGCCATTTCACGTCAAGTTTAATATATTTCGCGTTTCACATGGCTGCGTCATGTGTCGGGCGATCTCTCCGGAGGGAGCCGCGGCTGGCAGCCCGGAGCGGGGGCACCGGCAGCCGCCCGCGTTCCCGAATCGCGGGAGCCTCCCCCGCTGCCATCCCCATCGTCCCGATCCCCCCGAGTGCCCCCGCTCCACCTCGCGGGGAAGTTCCCGGCCGAGGAGGCGAGAAGGAATGGGAGGGGAAGGGAGGGCGCTGGGCAGCCGCGGAGGACGGGTCCGTCGGGCGGATTATTTGTATTCTCTCCCGATGTTTATGGGTTGCCCGGTACGTCACCGCACAAGGAGCTGCTGTGTTGGTGCTATACAGGATTATTTATGGGGCATGTGCGGCGCGCTGCACCTGGGGGCTGGCTCCTCTCTGCCTTTTACATTTCCCTGTGAATTGTCAATTCATTGCCCTGCAACGGAGCTGGGGGTGGGAGGCCTCTGGACTGACTTTCTGTCACCAATAAAATCGGGGTTGCTGCTGGAGGAGGAGGATTTGATCTTTCCTAAGATGCAATCAGCCGCATTCAGCATGGCACAGCTTTAAGAGTAAACCCGTGATTAAAAACAGTGATGTCTTTCACTGCAGTTTAGAGAGCGTGCCAGGCAGAATGTAACTCTGTGAACTGCATCAGGTAAAAAACGTGTTGCGAAGAAATGGGGTGTAGTGCAAAATCTGACTGTGACTGTGTGAAAATAACCAGATTGGGCCTGTCCTTGCAGATGGGGAAAAGTGATGCCTTACACATTACCCAGCTTGCCCTCTGCATGTGTAAAACATCTCCCCTCTTCAGTTTCTCACACAATTATTTTTTCAGCTCCTGATTAAAACTTCAGTCAGAAATACTTAGGCTCTCTGTATACCACTCTTCAGCAGAGTGTTCTTTCAAGGGAATATAAAGAACGTGTAACACTCAGGCAGAAGGGAGAGGAAGTAATTTCTCCAACCCTTGTTTCCTCCTCGTTTGAGGTAAAGGAGAATGGAGGAGATGAATAAATATATTCCATAAGGCTGTCCTCAGTGGCAGCTGTATCCAACAGAATATCAAATTCCTTCAGTTCACCTTAAAGTGCAACTCTGTAAATGTTTTGTTAGTTTCTGCCATTTATTTTGACAGAAGTAGCAGACACAGTTACCATTAGACACATTTCTTGTTGGTAGCTTAATAGCTGCATTTAAAAGTAGTTTTTATTTTGGCTTGATTTACTTGCCCAAACTGTATTGTGAAGAGGTTCAATGGATTTATTAGATTCCTCCAATTTTTTGTTTGTGGGCCATGGGACATGCAGATTTTTCTGTCAGCTCTGATGGGAATAACATCTTTGTTCTGAGGATCCAAAGCACTTCTGAACTATAATTACCGATGGTTTCTGTTGCTGAAACTGAAGCTAATTAAAGACAAGGTGACAAAGAGTCAAGCTGACATGCATCCTGTATGGAAGTTTTCCTTTCTGGCAAGATCTGCGGAGGGACTTGCTCAAGGAATCTGTCCTGAGTATTGATGAAGCATCAGCTGAGGGAAGAGGACATAGAATAATGCTTCTCAGCTTGTGCATGGAATAGCATTAGCAGCAAGCAGTCCCTTCAGAGAGGAGGCAAACAAGAAATAAAAGAGCCCAGTGTCAGCTGCTTGTTTGAAAGGGGAGCCACGGAGGTGGGAGATGGAGTAAGAACATGTGGAGCTGGGAAGCGGTTTGTCAGCTGAGTTAGGGGGTGGTATTTGTCTGCTCTGCCCTCTCCAGCGTTTGCTGTGAAAAGAGTGGGGATCTCTGGCTGCTGCTGTTCTTAACTTGAGCGCTGTAACGAGCCTGGAGTACTTAAATGATGTCCCAGGAGGTTAACCTGTTATTTATGTTTACAGACAGCCTTACTTTTTTTTTTTTTTTTCTTTTTCTTTCCGTTCTGATTGTCTTTTGACTTTGAGAATGTAGTCTTAACAAAATTGAACAGTTGTAGGTGGGGCATGTTTTTAGAATAACTCAAATGCTTCATCTGAGCTGTTTTTATGCAACCTGACGAGTAAGCTCGTTATTGTCAAGAGTGGCCACGCGAGAAACTGCTACAATAAAAATAGTTCTGCTGGATTCATAGGACACAGATACAGGTTAGGATTATCCTGGAATTGTAGCTGCTGTAGCCCCCTGCTGTGTGATAATGCAAATGGCATCTAATGCCTTAATGTGCTCGGCTCTGGGTAGTGCCATGTGTGGGAGCAAATGATCCACGTCCAAGATTTTGCCAGCACTGGGCAAATCTTCTCAGTGCGGTTGCTTCAGACACTTCAAAGGCTTGCAACCTGTCTACTAATGAAAATAATGTAGGGACTCTTTAATTTGTCAGAAACTGTGGCCACTGATGCAACAAATCAGCCAAGACAGGTAATTGTGGGTGAGACTCTTTTGATTAGCCCGGATCTGTTACAAGTAGAATAAAAAAAACTGCAAACACACCTGGACAAACATGGATATGACTGCTTAGGAGATCGTCTAAGCTGATTTAAGATGAAGTTGTTACACATTACTCAATATCTTGTGTGTTTAGACTTTGTTTTGAATTTTCAGTTGGATTTCTGTTAGCAAAACCTTGGCAACCCAAGGCTGCCTGCACAGGGGTTGTCTTGACAGCTAAGCGTTCATACGCTAATACAGTGTACAGCAAGTGAAATGCATGGAGTTTTAATTCTGTTGGTATTGTGAGGGCATACAAAATTGCATAATAAAATGCGGTAGTTTTAGTACAGTCTCTATGTGGAATATGTTAGACACTAGTTGAAACATGAAATTTTTCACTCTACTTGATGGTGTCTGTCTTTATATGACTTCCATCAATCTAACCAGGGCTTGGTAGGCTTATTAGCTGCTTAGTTCTCAGATTCGTTCATATTTTATGAATTATATTGCTTGATTTCTTCATGGCTTTTTATTGTTAGTCATTTTATAGCAGTTCAGGTTTAAAACATGAAGTAACTAAACGATCCAGATTGCCATTGATGATGGCCCACAACTTCCCTGTGGAGTACATGAATAGGGATTACTCACTGAAATATTTATCTCTCTTGCACTCAAAGTATTTATCAAGTTTCTATCTACCATGAAATCAGCAGTAAACAGTTTTGAAGTTTGTCACCAAAAAAGTAACTCCATGGAAGTGCTCATCAACAGAAGCACCTCTGAAGAAGCAAATACATTTTTCTCCTCTACTTTCTTGTTAGTTTTTTTCTCCTTTTTTAAAAATCTATTTCAGAAATGTAGAACAGTGACTCTGCCTCTGCTTTTAAATTTACTTGTCAGTTGCAATTCCATGATAATGTGCTGCAAATGTCTCTAAGTTATAGTTTATTATTACAGAAGCCTTAGTTCTCATAATTAGCTTTCTCATCCCTCTGGCCTGATCCTACTATTGACAAAATGTGTTGAATGAGATTACCCTTATTCTTTCCACTAAAGAATTATTCTCTTAATAGGAGTTATTCTTTTAATATTGCTATATAAATTTAAGCTTGGATTTTGAGGTGGTTTTGGGTTTTTTTTTCTCCTTTTTTTTTTTTGTCCTGTGCATTAAAAATGTTGATTGAGTAGCTGGTAACAGCAGTTATGTATGGTATGGATGTGGACGTCAGGTGCTTGCCAAAAAGAACAGCAGTATAACCAACCAGAATGGGGTTGACTGAACTAGAACAGTGACTCCCTCTCCATCTAACGCTTAAAAGTGTAGAAACAGGAGATGTTGTCATTGTCCTCTTATTGCCTTCTCCAAGAGAAAGAGGGATTGCTTCAATTTTGTTTTAATTGAGTTGAGCAGCAGGCAGAAACTCCCAAAAGTTAGGGCCTCTCAAAACAATGCAGGGTCTTCTGTAAAGAGATTGCTGCTGACATGCTTTTTAAAATACACATCCTAAAACAAATGCAGAATGGTAAAACTATTAGACACAGTTTAGCGTGTGCATCCTCTGGGATTGCATCGATATTAAGTATGATCTTAATGAGCATATCCCTTCTTCCCAAGGAGTTTTTGAGGTGTGTTTGAAAGGAAGAAAGGCAAATATCACATTCCAGTGGCAAGGAATAAATTGTAAAATCATGATTTCTCTCAGGAATTTGCCCTTGAGCAGTTATCCTTCTACATAATGAAAACATTTTGGAAAGAACTGAGTATTTTCAAAAATTAATGTGGGTGTCTTTGCAAGGGTCCTTAATGGTCCTTAATTTTGTGGGTTTTTTTTTGTTTTGTTTTGTTTTTTTTTCCTATCTGAACCTATTTCAGGGTCTTTTTCCTTCATTTTATAAATGAAAATTAAAGACAAAGCCCAAATGTTTGCGGTTTCTCTCATGTTAATGCATACTAAGCTCAGGATGGGTGCTTTATATATCAATGCATAAGCCACTATCATATAACATTTTAAGGGGGTTGAAAGAAGGAGAGAACATTTATTTCAGGGACAAAACACTGGGGGCTCTGTAGCTGTTCTTCTGGTGCTCTCCTTTAATGCTGGAGTTTGGTGCGTAGGACTTGTTAGCATGTGGAACTCAGAACAGCTACAGAGGGGTTAGTGAACAGTGTAGGTGGTTTGTCTACCTATTTTCCCATCTCCTTTCCCTCTAATCTGTAAATGTGAGGAAAAAAATCATACTTGCATTCTTTGCTGTCCTTTTATTTGCAAAACAGAGACCTTGGGACCTTTGTTAAGTTTTATTTAGGAATACTTTTGCTGTCTTGGCAAGTTGAGGATTTTTGAGGGAAAGACAGTTTCCTCCCAACAGTGAGTTGTGTTTACTGGTTTCTAGTTTAATCAAATGGCTCTTGGAGAGTGTGAGTGCTTTTATAACTTTTGCATTTAAAGTAGCACCAAATCAATTTTAATATAGTTTTACATTACTATAAATTCATGCATTCATATTTTTTTTTTTTCTGTTTTTTAATACTCAATTTAGATTTATCCTCTTTTCCTTAAATAGCTGATAGAGATTATTAACTGTCCATAGGCAGCTGCTCTACAGTCTCAGAAAAATAATTATAGGGTATGTTTCTCAATTCAAACCCCTCAAGTTCTTTCAGAGCTGAACATTTTGCTGTATAAATTTTGTTCATGTGGAGATACATTCCTGAACTATTCTAGAGTTTTTCCTTTGTTTTTTTGAATGGATTTGGCAAGGTTTAGGTTTTTTGTAAAGCAGTGTGTGTCATCACATATCCAGTATGGAGGTTGTTTAAATAGCTTTGATATTCCCTCTGTCATCATCTTTGTGTAAACAGTTTGTTGGGAAGGATGGCACAGGAGAGATTTTTTTTTTATGTTAGAGGTAAAAATATCCTGGTGATATTTTAAACCTCTTATATGCCACAGTATTAATCAAACAATGGTTCTAATCATGGTAATTGAATTACTAAACCTTAAGTGAAGGAACCAGGGTCTGCTGTTACATGCAAAAAAATATCTGTGACCACTTATGAAGATACAGTTACACCTTTATCATCAAAATATGATGCACTGCATTATTGCTGCTGATTCTGGCAGAAGTTGAACAGGCAGTGCAGCTGTACAGACCCATTGGAATCTTAAAACTCTTGTTTTTTTCCCCAAGTTCAGCACTGGAGATTCAAGAACTGCCACTGACTGACAGCTCTGAAGAGAGTAAGACCAAATTACTTCACAGCAGCAGTTGTAGTAGGCACGGGCACTGTGGTTTTTTCTGTCTGTTCAGATATTTATCCCAAACTGACCTACATCTGCTGGATTAACAGGGTAACTTGACCTGCTTTTATTCCTGCTATGCTGTAAGGCAGGAAGGCTGTTCTGGTTAGTCCCTAACCAGGGGAAAAGCTGTACTAGTTGAAGCAGAAGCAATCAAATTTATTTTAATTAAAAGATTGTAAAAAGTATGTCCTAGCATCAAGTTCATGTCATATTTATCCCTTTTAAAGTGTTTTTTTTTTTTCTTCCATGAGTGTTAATATGTTTTTATATGTGAACTTAAAATCTTAACATGCTAGTTGGTGCTTTATTGTGGTACACTGGAGAACAGTGAAGAATTCTCCATTGATTTGCACAATTTATACAGAGAAAGTAAGACTTAATTTGATAAATGAAAACACTTACTTTCACTCTTGAATTTCATTCAACTGAATGAGATTTTTTATGTCTTCAAATACACAAAAACATTGAGCTGCAGCCATTTACAAATTGGAGAATAGATGCAGTGACTAGAAATATTACTCACTAAACTGATTACTAATCAAGGATTAACAAAGTATCCCAAATCTGTGACAAGTCATCAAATGGTATAATATGTTGAAATATTCCATTTATATGAATTCTTTTGTTAGCAACTAAGATAATAGTAGTGAGAATGAAAGAACTTCTTGTCTTTGGAGGAAACCTTAAACTAACATGCCACTTCTTAAATGATATGTGAAGCATCTTCTTGGCATTGCAGTTTTCTCTTAACTTTACAGTTTTTAAACTTTTCCATTGCAGGTTTATAATAATGTTACTGATGTCTTCAGGCTTGCATCATGTAGCCTTATAACACTATGAAAAATAGGTGAGATTTGGACTGATACGGAGGAAGATAGAAGTGCCGTCTTGTTCAGTGATGGTTGTGGTTAATGACAAATTACATGAGTGCGGTCAAAAGGGAATCCCTTCAATTTTAATTTAAAACCAATTGTAGCAAAAGTGGCAACACCTAACACTGAGAAGCTTTTCAGAACTTAAATATCAAGTCAGATAATTGACAGGACATTGTATATTAAAAGAGTGTCTCTCATCTTCGGGTATAAAACCAAATTAGCAGTGAATTAGCTTTAAAGACCGTGTTTTCTCTAAAGGCTGGAATCCTCAGCCTGACATGTCTCAGGGCAAATCTTGACTGCTGCTTATATTAACACAGTCAAGATGGTGTGGTTTCAAACACAGGCAGGGTATAAGTAATTTAAGTATGGGTTAAAATGACTATTTGCCCATCTTCTGCAGAACTATTTGCCATTCTTCTTATTATTTGGATTTTTTGCCAAGTATGTGGCATATCTCTCCTCAGTAAATGTAAGGTTTGTGGTTTACCAACTTTTGGTTAATCCTTCTTTTTGGTGTGTAAATTGCAAAATTGGTTCTTAGAGTGAACAAATCTCATTAACTCCTTGAATAATAGTCCAAAAATCACATAATTTCAGTACTTTCCCCATAAAATAAGCCTGAGTTTTAGAATTGGACCAGAATAAAATTAAAGTGTTTTCAGATTCCTAAACCATCTTTGTTTTGCAAATTATAAATCATTACTGCTTTGCTGCATTCTGAATGGTGAATTTGGGAGCCACTGAGAAAGCATATAATCAATAGAAATATATGGACCATTTGTTTTTATTTATGAAAGATAAAAAAAATCACTGGCTTGTAGACTTATTTATGGGACTTTCACATGCTTAGCACATAAGATTGATGTAATTTTAAATAGCTTGGAATATAACATTGGTTTAAGTGACTGGACTTTTATATATATTGTGGAAGCAATATCTGGGGACAGGGGGAGGAGAGGAGTCCTTGAAAACAATGGGATTGTAGAATTTCCCAAGCTGTCTTAGGATTTTGAGAAAAAAAGATACAGCAGATTTTGTACAAATCTGCTTTTGTCTGTTAGAAGTGATACTTCTGTTCTACAAAAGAACAATTTCTTCCTGATATGATGCAAGATGGAATAACAGGAAATCTGGATAAAGGAGGCAGTTGAACATGTGCTATGAAGGATATTCTTCATTTACCGTGATATCTGTACCACAGGATTTGGAAGTGCAGATGCACTTAATGTTCATTTGACTATGTCTGTTGCAAACTGAAATATACCTGAAACCCCAAAAGGAGAACAGAATCTAGTAGTCTTTATAATTTCAAGTAAACAAATGAAAAGTTTTTGTTTAAAATTAATATCATAGGCTTTTTTTTTCCCTTTTAATTGGTTGAACTTTTTATAAAAAGTAAATATCTTCAGAAATAAATTTCAAAATATGTGAGTAGCTGGTTACAGATAAATGCAGATTAATCTCCCTCTAGGCCTTGTCTGTACAGGATGATTGCCAATAAAAAAAAAAAAAAAACAAAAAAAAACCACTTTTATTTTCCTTCTGCTTGCTGCTTCAAGGCTTATGGTGGGGAAACAGCAGTAGCCCTGCTCTGTATGCATGAGGGATTTGCTTTCTTAAGATTGTGAGGATAAAGGCCTCAAATTTGGATCCTGTCTAATCTGTTTACATTGATGTGTCAATTCTGCAAGGAGTGAGCTGTGCCAGGACAGCGCCTGCGTGTTCTTCATGGATGATACGTGGATGGATGGATGGATGGATGGATGGATGGAGGACAGGACATGTGGACAGCTCATTTCTCTAGGAATAAAACATCCCTTTCTGGAGTTAACACAGACACTTTTCGTGTGAAGGACCAAGACATCTGTGAAGATCAGGCTGGAACAAACTCTGTATGACTGCAGGTTTGCAAGATGCATGGGATTTTTCACCTGTCTCCTGCTGTGACTTTCCACCTCTACCCCTCTGCAGGAAATGGAATGAAACAAGACAAGATTTTAGGGGAAGTGCATTCTGCAGAAGCTGTGAGAAGACAACCTTCTTCCTACTTTGAGGAGAAATTACCTGAGATGGATGTGACAGCAGGATTAGAATTTTTTTTCCTTTTTTTTTTTTTTTTTTGGGGGGGGGGAGTTTGGTTAGGTTTTGTTTTATTTTTAATTATTGGTGTTTTCTACCCACTACTTCTCTGCCTTCCTCAAATGTGTACTGACAGAGGTGAGGAGGAGAGCCAGTTGGAGTCAGTCCCTGGCACTGGAGCCTGCCTCCTGCCAGGGACACTGGTTTCAAATGCTTTTTATAGGGATGGTCATAAAGCTCCAGTCTCTTTTGTCCATTCACCTGATTTTTTTTATGTCAGCAAAACTTGAAGGACTTCCTACAGGCATAAGTAGGACAGGGTAAATATGAGAGCTGAAAATACTTCATAAGTCACCACAGGAAAACCAGGGATTGAGATGAATTTCTGCAGATTGGTACAAATGTACTTCATGAGAGCATTTCAGTGTAGCCCCATTTAATTTTCCTCATTCTTAAGTTAAGAGAAATCAATTGCTTGATTTGAGCATCTCATTCAAATGCAGCTAAAGCACTTGGTAGGTGCAGTTAACTCCCATTTTCTCTCTAATGTTACAAGACAAGCCATTTCACTGTAGAATGCAGTAGGACCCAGAATACTCAAAGTATCAATGTCACTTGTGCTCTGTTTGAATTAAGAGGCTTACAGAAAAGATTCAGTGAAATGTATATTAGTATGAGAAATTGGAGTTGACTTATGATTATCAATGTCAAAACAGAAGATGTCTTCAGAAATACACTGCCACTGCTGTTATGTCCTCCTGATCTGAATGAGAACTTAGGAAATCTAGCATGTCTAGAAAAATGGGAATACTGCTCTGCATGTGTAGCAAGGTGCTAATCAAATTTAAACATTGGCAGCCACATGACTACAACTTGGGTAAGATGTTTGAATAGTAGGAGTAGGCAGTTTCTTAGGTGCTGCTCTTGCCTCCTGGTAAACTTCTGGATTGTCCCAATACACACCACTCATTCCCTAAAAGGGGAATTTTTCACATGAAAACTTTCAGTTCAGCTAACACCTGAAATATCTACTCCATTTCTGAAACACTTCTACTGCTTGCAGAATAGAAAAGTAACTGTGAAACAACTGGCAACAAGTTTAAGCACAGTACTGACGCTCTGGGGCTGTCTGTATTGTGAATATATTTTTCGTACGTGGAACACTATCAAGTGTCAAGTTATTGTACAGGGGAATCAATACAAATACAGTGTTTTGGCTAAATTAGGGAATAGTCCCAAGAGTAGAATTAAGAAAAGATGAGCAATCCATCCAGTGTTTCTGCTGCTTCAGAACAAGATTTGTATTATTGCAAATCTCTGCCATTCTTGGGTGTGCAAGTTGGTTTTGATTTTTATTTTTCACAGTATACCCTTGTAAGGCATCTACCTCAGATGCTTTAACAACTCCTGACAAACTTGTTAGTATTGTTTCCTGTGGCAGTGTGACAGATTTTATTGCAGAACACACACACATATGTGAATTTAGATTAGAAAAATAAATCAATGGATGATGATATCTGAAAACTTTTAAATAGAGAACTAGGTGGTGCTGTTCTTTCATCTTTGTTGCTTAGCTGAATTCTTAAGTATGGACTGAGAACACCAGGCTACTACTATTCATGAATTTAGCTGTCTTAAATGTTAGAAGAAGTTATTTTTTCAGATTTTATTGAGAATGCTACTTTAACAGCTAATATTTTCTCAATGTTACACTTTTTACTTTATGGAAAAGAACTTTTGCATTGAACAAATGGTGTAGTTTTATTCAGCATGGTGATACACTTCCTTTTATTTTCAGTTTGAATGACTTTGGAGTTAATTCAAATAACTTTTTAGACTCTATACTTGGTGTTATATTTAGGATTATTTGTTCTAATCAGTTTAACTTGTTTAGTTGTGTGAACCTTTTTAATCCTTTTCCACTGTTGGTTTCTTAAACTCTTTGGGACTAATTTGCTAACAGCACAAGGAGATCATCAATAATTGCTGGAAGAAATTTGTTGTAATTCTGTAGTAGCAGTATATAAACCACAATTAATTAAACAAGAAAACCAATTTATTAAGTTTTATTCCATTTACAAAAAATATAAATTTTTAATCACTGTCTTGTCTCAATGCCATTAATGCTGCAATAGGAAATAGTGAACCTAGATTATAATGAACTGCCTAGGAGCAAGATAGATTTGTTTTATTAGTGTTCAGTGTTGCAGCAGAATAATAAATGTCTAATTAGACTCCAACTCCAGTATGTAGGATTTCTGTAGAGAGTACCTCTCATTGACCACTGCTTAAGCTAAAACGTTGAAAGAACAGATGGAAGATAAAGAAATAAGGGGAAAATGTACTTCTGCACTGAAAGAGAAATGAAAATGTGCTCTGGCTAGGTCAGAGTTATAAATGTGTTTGCTCTAAGTATGTAATTACTTATTCAAAAAATAAGCTGCAGCTGTTAATGGAGGAGTGTGAAAACACTTTTTCATGGAATTTGTTTCCCCTATTCCTTCTGAAGTGCTGCAATACAGAGTGGAATCTGAAACAGAAAGTTGGGTTTGTACTTTATGCTTAATAATGAACAATCAAAATTGCTTTTGCTTGACACAAATTAGAGATTTAGTCAAATATCTAAATAGTATCCATACAATTGCAAATTCCTATCTACCACTGTTAAAAGCAATAATTCATTTTATGTTAATTTTTGTGAGATTTTAGCATCACCAAAATAGTTATTCCAATGTTTGAAAAGCAATGAAAGATGTTTTCATTTACTTCTGAAAACAGGAAAGAAACCCAAAACAACTCCAATTCACAAATAGTTTTAAAAAAAATCCCTTTTTATTCTTGACAAGCCAATATTCTTAGCTCTGAAGCAAGAATCACATTTTATTATGCAATGTGTGGTAATGGACTTTGTACAGTGTTTTTGGTTTTAGTTTTTACTATTAAAAGCTACTAATAAAAACTCACTTCCAGAGTTACTTCAGTGCTTAGTGCTTGCTTATTGCAGAATTGCATCTCAGAGATAATGGTTCAATTTGCATGGGTTAGCAGACTATTTACTTTTAAAAGGGGCATGTTAATAGATTTAGTGTTCCTAACTGTAATTGGGTACAAGTGTGCAGAAGATTTCTGAATGTGTATTATAAATTTAAAATTATCAAACGAGCTACCTTCAGAAGTTTCCACTTTCTCCCACAGCCCATAGTGTGGCCTGCAGATTAGCCCATACTCACACTTATTGCAAGTACTTAATTTTTACATAATTTTCCTCTTTTTCTCAGGAAGTGTTGGACCCCTGAATCAATTCTTTCTATGTGCAAGTGTTGTCTTTAAGAAATATTTGACTGGAAAGAGAGAATTTATTATAAGTAGTTACTTTTCAAGTGTTGTGATTCAAAACCACTAAAGTTTATTATTTATGTATATGTTGGAGGTGGGCTGCCAATAAATAAATGAAGGACCACTTACAAGTCTTTCTGTACCAGCCCACTCCTTTCAAAGCAAGCTAAGCATGAACATGTGAAGGAGTGAGGTGGTAGAACCAGAGCTGCTGTTGTTTCACTGGTTTTTCTAAGTAACAGATGCTATTTAATAATCTGATTTTAGACAGGTGCAGGGAAAATGTCCTGGGATTTCTACAACATTCTGCAACACTCCAAAATAACTTTTAGAAAATGGATGTTGCTTGATCCTTAGATGTGAGGAAGAGAGAGGGGGGTATTATTATTTCAAAATAGAGAAAATATGATAAAAATTATCTTTATTTCTTTTGTTCTGCTTAGGTTCTGGGAAGCACAGTGATTCCAAAAGCATGAAAGGTGTCCTTGCCCATGGCAGGGAGGTTGGAAATAGATGATCTTTCAAGTCCCTTCCCACCCAGGCCATTCTCTGTTTCTGTGGTGCTGTGATCACTAAAGCTCAGATTTGCTTTCTTAGTACATTAAAATAATACCAAGTTCTTTTTTTGTTTCCCCCCCCTAGTGAGTGTTACCAGTATGGGGAGAGATCTGAACAAGGTACTGAGTTTTAGGCAACTTCTGTTTGAAATCATTTAGATTGGCACAGTAGGTTTTTTCCCTTGGCTCACATTGCAATGAATAATTTATACATGAGGTGCAAGATGACGCTGTGTATAAGGTTACTTTTCTAATGCAGGAAAATGCCGCAATGTAAAGGAGCCATAAAATACTTTGCATTCCTATTTGTGAGAAAATTATATTATTTTTTTCCAAAATTCTTTGATTTAGGTTTTGTATTCCACTTCCAGGTTTTCTTCTCTTTTAATCTGTGACTTTATCTATTCTTTCTCCATTGTCTGAGCTTTTACTTTTTTGTTCTGTTTTGTTCTTATGTCAGTTGCCATAAGTCCTGATATTTTAAATTTATTAAATCAGCTGGAGAATAATTCTGAATAAACATGAAATTGATGTCTGTTTTGGGTCAAAAGCATGAGGAACCCATTGTCAGCTGTTGCCAGAGTGTTTTTTTGTTGTTTTTTTTTTTTTTTTTTTTTTTTTTTTTTTTTTTTTTTTTTTTTTTTTTTTTTTTTTTTTTTTTT
>JAWWMN010000001.1:6712624-6746342 GCA_035047745.1 Catamblyrhynchus diadema | reverse complement strand
TTTTTTTTTTTTTTTTTTTTTTTTTTTTTTTTTTTTTTTTTTTTTTTTTTTTTTTTTTTTTTTTTTTGTTTAGTTTTTTTTGCTTTTTTTTTTATTTTGTTGGTTCTTTTTTCCTTTTGTTTGGATTTGAGTAAGGATAATGTGGTAACACTAAACATAAATGTCTGATTTAGTAAAAAAGACAACTACACCCAACTTAACTTCCATGGTATCTATGGAAGGGTTGTAAGAATGGGACAACAGAGAGCTACCTCGTTTTTCATAACAATATCTCAGATTTTGCTGCTTCTGCACCACTTTTGAGTTCTTAGATACTTTCTTTTGATATTTACAAGTACTTCCTCTTTGTTTTCATCGTGTTTCAGTTGCCACAGAGTAACTGTTTTATTTCAAATATAGTCAAAGCAAGACTCTCTAGTATGACATCAGTGGAGGGTGTGACTCTGCTTTATTTCTTCAGCACACCTCAAGACAGCTCACACTTCAGGGCTCAGATGAAAACGAAACAGATGTGTAAATAGAGAGAATTTAACCTGAAGTCTTTCTTCCAGGTATGGAATTTAAAGGAAATAATTAATATTTAGAGTAAACAGTGCTTACTCCTCTTTTGCCTTGATAGTGGGATCTCAGAACCTTTGAATTTAAGTTAACACAAAATGAATTGAGCTCTAAGGCTACTCAGGCTCATGATAGTGATACAATTTTTTTGAGAGTTGTTTCATTGTATTTGTCATGATTAATTCATCTTGAAAACCTCTATCTGTGCTTAACATGGCAAACATAGCAGAATTACATGAAAATTATGAGATAGGCAAAGAATTGTTTGTGTACATGAGTTTATGTCCATACTGAAAATAAATGATAATCAAGATAGGGCAATTATTGCATGATATTTGATGAACCTAATTCAGTTATGTATCTGACTCTATGAAAATATTCCAAGTACCCAGAAAAGAATTTTTTTGGGTTTTTCTTTTTTTGCCAAGCACCCTTCTGTCTCCCCACTTCCCTGAAGAATTTGAAGTGTGCGTGAAACTTTTCCAGCAACACTTAAAAATATAAATAAAATTCTGAAGTCCAGCTCTTCTACTATGAAACAAGTTGTTTAAGCTGAAGCAAAGATAACTGTGTTTTTCATCTCTGTGGGACTGCATTATTTGGGATTCTGTTCATTTTCATTGTGAAGCACATAAGTAATAGGTATCAGGCCTCCGATATAATCAAGGTGATTTTTTACTGTAATTTGTGTGTTTTCTATGATTTTTTTGCAGTTGGAATTGTAGACATGCCCATGTGTCTGCTCTCTGAAAATTCAAAGGTGCAGTCACAGCATATGAAAAGTCATTCAGTCCCACAAGTGTGTTGGCATTTTTCTCAACTTGCTGAGTGCATAAGCTGTAAATTTTAAGTAATTGCCATGTAGAAACCTCATGCATATAACAGGACCATGTTATTTATGCCTATTTGTCAGCAGCTGCATCCCAGAATGGATTTGTTAAATAAGTACCACTGTTCTGCACTCTGCACTTGTATGTGCTTTTAAGTTGCCTGATGATCTCAGCGAAGCAAAAACTCTTCCCCTACCCCACCAAATAGTTTTCTGAGATGGTGGAAGTACTACAATTTGCTCAGAAAAGTGATAAAATGTTTTTAGCCGCCTAATGTGTTGGCCCAATTTTTGACTATTGGTTTATTAAATCTTTTGTCTTGTTGCTGGCTCTGCTGGCAAGTGTCTTTCAACATCTTCATTTTTGGGCTTTCTCATCACAAAATACCATGACAAAGTATCAAGTAGAGTTGAGCTCATCCTTCTGCACTAACCCTTTGAGTTGAGCCTGTCTTACTCCATATGCAGTGCATCTTCTGAGCAGTTACAGCTCACCAGCTAATAGCAAGGGTAAGGGGCTGAAAGAGGGGTTCTCCAAAGTCCCTGAGCTGGAAACATCATGGGGCTGTGGCTGGGCTAATTACCCTTGTGTAATTCATCTTCAGCTGGTGTTCCTTACTTTTCTCTTTGCAAACACAACCATTTAACTTTTTTGTTAATACATGTCCCATTCTTCTCAGTGAGAATTTTTAGTATCATCTGATCCTAGCACTGTACTAAACCAGTCATTAGTCTTGGTGTAGACTGCTAAAAATGCATCTTGAAATCCAGAGTTTTGTGTGAGATGTAGTCCACTTAAAAATGCAACACCCACTGTGGTCAGTAGAAATTCATGTGCAGAAGTTTGGAAAAAAGTCGGGTTGCATTTTCTTTTATTTAAGAAAAAATACACGGTATAGAGGTTGCATTTATTTAATATGTTTTAATTTTATTTGTATGTAAACATTTAAACTAAGTTTAACTCTGTATTAACATATATATGTATATATATATTTCATCACTTGATTTGCACTGCATTCAAAGCTAATAAATTAAATGTCCATGCATGAGTTAGCTTCTGGCAAGAAAGTTGCCCAAAACTAAAGACAAATTAAGTGCAATAACTGAAATGTTCTGAAAGTGAAATGTGAAAACATCCCCCCAAAATGTGTGGTTTTGCTCTCTGTAAATAGAAGCCCCATCAAAAATGTGTACTATTTTTTTTTTTTTAAGTGTTGATGTCAGTGCAGCAGAGTTATGGAAGACCTGGGACTGGCGTGTTCAACAGAGTCAGAATTATGCTGTTCCAGGTCATTGTGGGTCATCTGGTTAATGCTGGATGTGAAAGGCTGTGCTACATTCCAGCCTTTGTCCTACTTTCCTCAAACAGATGCTCTTCGCTGAGGAGACACAATTAATTTCTATGAAATGGGTGGGTATCTGCTTGCCATTCCTTAAATGCAACCATTTCAGTTAGTTTTGGTTAAATCCTTTGCTGTTTGTAGCTGCAGGAGTTCATATTTTGAGGTTGTCAATTTCTTAGACTCCAAGAGAAGCTGAACAAATGGAAATACAAACACCTAATATAAATACTTTCAGTGCTTTTAAGCTTTTTGCTTATTTTGCAAGTAGTTGAGCTTATTGACCCTGAAAAAAGTAATCTGAAATGGTAACGAATATAAGTGTTAATGCAACCTCCTCTTTCACAAAAGGAACCCAAAATTTGCAACACCAGGCCACTTGAAAGACCTCTAGTTTTGCACTGAATGTGGTTTAATGAACGTTTTCTTTCTCTCTTTGAGGGTTTTTTGTTTAGCAGTAACTCTCCTGTAGAAGATTAAGCTGTTTACTAGCAAGAATAAAAGGTGGTACATCTAAAAAACACGATAGCACAAATTTCATTGTGCATGTGAAGTGCATCCACTAAATTTTCAGTGGCAGATGTGTTGCTTTTATTGTTGGCTTCCATGGGCTGCAGTGAGGGGAGCTGCCAAACCAGATCTTCTGTGGGCAGCATCTTGCTGATCCTGGAGTTTCAAGGCTAATCTCGATCACCTACAGGGCTGAGTGTGCACATTTAGGTGGGGGCAGCATCCAGGCAGGGTTTGCAAGGCTGGGAGACACCAGTGTTGTCATGTGGAAGAGGCTTCAGATGTAATCTGGGCTTGGATTGGTTTTCTCTCTCCTGGGCAGCACGAAGCTGGATTGACACGGCAGCTTTGGTGGGATGTTATGGTGAGCAAGGAAATGGGGAAATGTGGAGAGTTCTGAAATGCTGGATGGAAAGGAGAGGGATAGGACTGATGTACAATAATAATATGGTAGAAGGGAAAGGAACAGGACATGTGATTTGAGGCATGAAGGGTGGAATGCCTGCTGTAAAAAATAGAGAAATAGCATCATTTCAGATGTGTACAAAGATCCCTGCCATTTGTAACTGATTCAGACTCATGACACAGTTTAGTCCTAATCAAATTGCAACTTAAAATATGTTCTAAGTTCTTAATTAGAATTAAGAAATTGCATGTCTTGAACATGCTTTAACTTCACATATTTTCTGTAATAAAAGAATGAAATACTTTTCAGGGTGAAACATTAAATATCAGTGTAATGGCATTAAATACCAATTATTATAAATAGATTTTTCTTTAAAAAATATGGTGCAAATTTATATTATCTCTTTTATCCACCTATTTTTTTTTCTCTGTGGAATCTCTTTAATGATGATATTTTTGTTCCTGTGGTTGGTTCTTCCTGTGCCTGATTTCAGAAGAACAGCTTGAGTGACTGCCTCAATTCAGTTTTTATATAGTGACAAGTATCTCATGCTTCTAATCCAAATGCTGTGTGCTTGACTAGCCTCAATCCAGAGGGTGAATATCCTGCTATGAACAGAGCCTATTCTAATAGTTTTCAGAATATATATCAGCACTATTGTGCTATTCTAAACTGCCACATGCTATAGTCCCTTTTATGAACCAAGAATTCATTCTAAATAAGATTAGGATTTTATTGTTACTAATCCTTCCTTATTTTTAATGTCCACTGCTGGTGGATTACTCTGCTTGTCATTTACAGGAACTGTAGTATTTGGGGCATGCATTTTTCATTATTTGTTTGTTTGTTTACATTTTTGTGGTTTTTTTTTTTTTTTTCTTCCAAGTCTTAAACCAGAAACTTAAAACAGGGAACTCTCTATATCATGCAGAAGGAATGAATAGCTATCATTTCTCATTTCAGGCTGCTGTATTGGCCCAGTATTATAAGTCACGAAGTTTTTTTTAGCTGTTAAATTGTGCTTTTTCTCTACATTGATAGTTCTACCAAGTGTATCTTCAGTCAATTCAATTAGTACAGTCCTACCTATTTGGTAATTGTTGCTTATGGGAATGTTAAATGAATTTTATCCAAAGATCAAGCTTAGGTTCTCCAGAAACCTAACATAGTAGCAGAAGCTAGTAGAGTTTGATTTCCATTTCATATATGAGATATATTTTGTCTTAGGAAGATCTGAGACTATTTGATTCCTACCTTCTATTTGTGTTAAAAAATGATAGGTTGTTTTTTTTTTTCTTTATGTGTCCAACATTGTTATTATCACACTAAAAATATTTGTCTTCTGATACACAACTTGAAATTTACTTTACTTTTAAATCAAAATTTCTTTGATGTTGCATTAAAAAAAATATACAGATGGAACTATTTTTCCTTCTTCAATCTTCCTTACATATTTGTTGCAAGACCTTACTTGTTAACTGTTCTTTTCATCCTCCTTGTAAGCATTAATTTATGCCTTGTTTCATTTTTATGATTACATTTTTTGTAATGTATTCAACAGGTTTAGGTGAAAATTGATCAAAGAGATCTCTTGATGTAGCTGTCTATTCGTTAAAGTCAGAAGCTTCTCAATAGGTTTTTGGGTTTCTGCCCATGGATTATGATTGTCTTTCCAGACAAGCCCTTGTGAAAGTGCTGACTCTGAGTATTCGCTGCATTTAATTGTAGATGCTTCAAGTATGCATTTTGTCTTTCTGAAATGAAAAGTTTGGTTTCTTTTTTTTGTTCTAGTTCATCAGAAATGTTTTTCTAGTTGTGCAGTCCAAGGTTATGTATTCTGGCCTCTGATTTAGCTACTTGACAAAGCAATGTGTGAGATAAAATGAAGTCTAGTTGATGCTTTGTGGTAAAAAAAAAAAAAAAAAACCAAAAAAAACCAACAAACAAATCCCATCTCAATCAGATTTCTGTATTCCCAATAATGGTACTCAATGTTTTTGAAGGTATATTTGGAGAATTGAAAATACATTAATTTCTAGTGGTACCTGCTGACAGACCAAACCCACCAAGCAGTCAAAAGAGATTGAATTTGAAAAGGAAGCTTTTCTAGAGGACTTGCAAAGTTCTTCTGTGGGTTGAAGTCACAAAAAAGAGAAAACAGTTTGCATTTTACTTTTACTCTTCAATTAACTATAAGCATGTAAAAACACGTATAAACATGTACAAACTTCTGCCTTTGAATAACATTTTTAAATATGGCTTTTGCAGACCTGCAAAGTTATGGCTTCGGAATATCATGTAGAGTTATTTCACAGTAGAATAAAGAAATCACTGCTTAATATAATTTTATTCTTTTTAAAAAACCACAGCTCTTAACCTGAAATATTATTTTGGCATTTCATTCATTCAGCAAGCCTTCAGTGATTCTTAGTACATATAGTTTTGAAATTGATTCTTGACCATCTGTAGTTGTTTTGTGTAAAAAAATTTGAGTTGTAAATTTATAAAAGCTTCTTATGACAGAAATTGCATGAATCTGGTACATACGTGTGTATGGTTAGGAATATGTGGTATATTGAATTACACTTTTTTCATTTTCACTCTTCTTAAAAAGGAAAATATGTCTTTGAATCTCTTTACTCATGGCAGTTTCATGTAATGTGACCGAGGCTGAAGTTTTTTTGGTTTACACTTCTTCCCCTAAAAGCTCTTGACAGTTCATCAAGAGTAACTTTTAGAAAGCAGGTAATGGACTCAAATAATTTAAATAACTCTAAAGTGCTTGTCTGTCTTCTGTAGCGTACAGCTATGAAGTGTGCATGCATATGTAAACTCTCTTAGAATATTTTGCAGGCATGTCATTGAACATTTAGTTTAATAGGTATTCAGGAGCAGTCTTCTGTTTCTGCTTTGCTTAGTCATACTCCTAAAGTGCTTCCTCTGCAGAGCCTATTACAGCAAATCTTTTGAAGTGTTTCATCAGAAGCTGCAGGTGCCTAAAGACGAGTGAGACACCCGAATAGCTGCCTTATGAGATCTGCTCATCATGTGGTATTCACACAGATTCGTGTTTGTTTACAAGTCAATTTAAAATTCAGTTCTTGCAGTAAGCACCAAGACAATGGTTAAAGATTTATTTCCATCATAGTTACTGAAGAAAGAAAAACCAATAGGATCAGCTAACTGATCTATTTCCACTACACTCGTTTCAAAGATTCACTTTACTCTTGCAGCAGATGAGGAAGCAATAGCTAAAAAAGGCTCAAAGTTGTCATTATTTGCTGTGTTTACCACAAAGTGCACATGCTAAAACCTTACGAAATCCAGGTCCACATTTAAGAAATCACTTAACTTATTTAAATTATTAAACTGGGGATGATAAATTAAAAAGACTGATTCGTTGTTTATTTTTACAGCGCCAGTTGCCAGAAAAATTGCCATCCTCCTACATTGTTTCTAAACATTTTTCCATGGGAGAGTGACCAAATTTTTCATAATTTCTGACTTTGCCAGGATGCATTTGTTCTGCGACTTAAAGCTGTTAGATATGCTCTAAATACTCTGGAAATTACAGATCGCTTGGATGGCGCTGTTAGTCAGCATCTTCAGCTGCCCTGGCTCCCAGAAGCTGCCTCAGGGTGGAGCACACAGCCATACTCAGCTCTTGGCTTTGGCCCTGTGCCTCAGTGGGGCTTTTCCTGCTGGCATCCTTTGTGTGCCTGGCAGCTCTGAGAAACACAGAGCTCTCCAGAGGGAGCAGGTTGCTCCATCTCCGTCCCTTGGATCCCCCATCTCTGTCCCTTGGGTCCTCCACTTGCCCATGTGCAGCTGGGGTAGGGGGAAAGAGGGTGGCACAGCTGCTTTTGCGGGGTTGGGAAGGGTGGGAGAGGAGGTGTAGGGAGCAGGAAACAGGATGGTGCCTGCAGCAGAGGAAAATGAAAGAGGATATGGCAGTGGGACAGGATGAGAGCAAGGAGGAAGTGAAGCTGCAGCAGGGTGTGGTGAGGAGACAAGGCTCTGTGGAATATAAGGAGGAGGAGGGAGCAATGGCCATGGGCCTCTTTAGAGAAAAGCAGAACAAATCTCTCAGACACTGTGCTTAGAGCTGCGTTAGAACCCTGCTCCATTTGTGTGTTCTTACACTGTTGTTGTCATCAGCAGTAAAGTCGTTCAAGCAAGAGCACATACAAAGATGATGACGTCTCCTTTGTCTCTTCTGATGATTTAGCAACATCACCAGATAACCCCAGCCTTGCTGGAAGTTTAATCCCTGACTTTGGAGTTCAGGACACAGGCAGCCTGCTGTTGTCCTGTGACTGTGTGTCTTTGCACTTGGAGAGGGTTCTGGGACACTGATGGTTTTGCCCCAAATTTACATCCTAAATTGTCTCTTTTGCTGGATAGAACAGATTTACAGATGCCAACATTTTCAAGCTTGACAGCATCATGGAGTTTGTTTCACTTGTGAATTAACTTCTAAAGTGTATCCTAAGTAGAAATGCTAAAACTTAATATGTTTCTATGTCCTGTGTCCATCCTTTTTTTTTTTTGAATTGTATTGCTTAGACTGTTTCACACATTGCAAAAAATTCAATGCAAATGAGAAGTACAGTTGAATTGAGACTTTGGCAGTGTGCCAAATATGATTGAGTTTAAAAAGTATTAAACATGTTTCAAATTTGGATATTGCATTAATTTGAAAGAATATAATACATAAAATAAACCAATATTATTGTTTCATTAATGTATGTATAGAAATAGATTAATTGTATAAATATGTATTTATATAAGATTCTGAGACCTTATGTCATTCTAAACTGTGCAGTAAACACAGTCATCCTGCAAAAATCAGGAAGAATTTCTGTCTAGCTCTTTTCTCATCTTCATGTCTGGCTTTTGCATGAGCTAAGAATACTCTTTAGTTATCTATCCTTGAAGCCTGTCTGAAATTGTCTATTTTAAAAGTTAAAAAAACACAAAACATCCAAAGCCCAAAGCTAACACTTCCCTCTCCTTCCTTTTTTGCATGTCTTAGATCATATAGGTGAAAGTGAAAAATACCACAGTAGAAGACAGAGCAAGCTCCCAGCTCTGATTTTTCCCTCATTTATCAGCATGATATTTGGGAGGGGACAGAGGGAAGCTTAATGTATCCTTCTGTGAATGCAGCTTCCCCCAGCTTGTGAGAACTATTTTGCCAGTTTTATTTCTTCTTTTAGCTGCCTCCAAGTTTATGGCCCATCTGTTGGACATAAACAAGCCAACAAGTTGTCTTGGGTTGCAAGAACTGCCTGATTCAATGGCAATTTGAAGCAGAGCCTACTGTTGGACAGGGAGGGTGTTGTGTTCAAGGATTGGATGTGTGCAGCATTGCAGAGGCGTTTGTAATACAACAGGTATTGGGGAGTAGCAAATTTGAGTGACTTGGGGCTGGAAAAAAGGAGGAGTGACAGATTCTGTTCTTTCTTGCCACGGTCAGTTGTCAGAATCTCTAAATCAGCCATATGCAGGCATCCTTGCAAATGATTACCATCTTGAAGGTCCTGCATAGAAATAATTGAAATATTTTATTCAGTTGCAGGGCATCAGGATTCAGCAGGTTCATAAGTTTTCTGAAGTCAAAAGTTTATTGCCATCACTCCCTGATGTAAGGAATTGTATGGATTATGTGGAATTTAGCTGCAGCTCCAAGGCCCTGTCCTTCCCCATGGTGGCCTTGCAGACAGGTGTTTTGATGCTGAAAGTGTTGATGCTCCTTCTGCTGCATCTGTTGTCAGCTCCATGTGCCAGCACATTATTGGGCTGTAATGCAAGGCCTGGAGAGTTTTGTTTATGAAATAGCCCAATTTTAATATCAGTGCATACTTGGTTTGAAAACTCTCAAATCGTCTTTTGAGAGCTGTGTTTTTTTTCACAGCAAAACTGCTACAGCAGAGTACTTTTATGTAAGAATATGCTCCATATTTGTAAAGATAAATGTATTCAGTATATTGACAATGAATACTATTAACTTTGATAATAAACACTCTTAGCTTTGCTGTTGGGCCTCAGTGGTTGTAGACGATCTTTTTGGACATTAAGCTTTTGTGTTTTGGGGTTTTCTTAAGCTTTCAAGGTTTTCTGAGTCACCTTAAAAAGTGCTCCAACCTGCTATCAGTTGGGCAAATAAAGTACAAAAGAGAGATAAGTAAATTTAAGGTAGTGCACATCTGGAACTTGCATGCCTGGGACAGAGAGGTGAGTATTTACATAACCTAAGAAATCAGAGGTGCCTAAAGAAACATGTCAAAGACTTACTCTTGCATGATAGAATGTGCACTGATTCCTCTTCATTGTGGCTGAATTTGTAAATCTTGATTTGATGAAAAGTGGGCAAGAACTATTTGCTTATTCATGCAAAGGCAAGCTGATGACAGTACAGTCCAGAAAAATCATTGCTTTAGGCTGATACGCTCACTTTATCTACAAGCTTGTATTTCAGAACTTCCATTATTTTCATTGTTTTTTTTTTTGTTTGTTTGTTTTGGTTGCTTAATTAGTTTCATTCTTCTGAGGAATTTCTTCCCATCAGGTGTAGTATTTAAGTAGACCAAAACTAACTAACAGGGACACTTTGTGTAATCTTGAGTTTTCCATGCAAACCAGTTTCTTTGACCCTCTCCCCAAGTAGTTAGATCTCTTCTTTTAGTGTTTTCAGGAATTTGATTATTTGTTTGGGTTTTTGTTTGTTTGCTTTTGTGGTTTGTTGTTTTTTTGTGGTTATAATACTTGGCTTTTACTATTCTGTGATATCACAGCAACACTGAGAAAACTTTAAACTACAACTTGCCAAAACAGGTTAAGTGCAGAAGTGGTCTCTGATCTATACTTGCTACTGTCCAATTGGTGTCTGTAATTGTGTATCAATTCACCTTTCCAGCTTTTGTTATGGAATTAACTATGTAGCATTTTGAGTTGCTTTCTTCCATTTACTTCTGTTTTCAGTATTCCATTTAATTACTTGTTTTAGACTAATACATGGTTTTGTTCTTACATACAGAAAGTATAGTTTTACTTTAATTGTTATATCTGATTTCACATTAGTGTGCTGTATCCTAGCAACTTAATTCTGTGGTAATTTTTCTTACTTTGTTGTTATTATTTCTGCAGTTTGACCAACCTTTTCATTCTGTTGCAATGAGAATCTAAATATAGTTCTGTCTAATCTGCCATTCATTTCTTCAATAAAATGGAGACTATCCAGCTATGAGAAATGGAGTCTAGATTAGTCAAGTCTACTGAAAACTGATGCAATGTGGATCTTCTTGCTGTGTTAATGGATTTCGATTCTTTATTGTTTATTCAGATGAGATAAATGTAGCTTTTTGCCCTGAAATCTCCCTTGACCCTGAAAAACTGTTTTTTTAATCTTTGGTGCATATACAGTTACATTCTGCAGAATTGGCATTCACACTGGGGAGGTTCTCCTGACAAGTGTGTGTTTATATCTGCAAGCCTGTTAGTTTGAGAGACCAGTGGAAAGAACTCTTATTTCTGCATATGCCTGGTGTGGTAGCAAATAGGTTCTGCTTATTGGGAATCTATACAGGTTTCTGTTAGATTGTATTTTCATTTTGTTTTTGTGGTTTTTTTTTTTGTGGGTTTTTTTTTTTCTTTTAGATTTTGCATGTTTGTAGTGATTGGACATGTCTATTGTTGAAGTGACATATATATTATAATATATTTAGCATCACTTTTCTTCTGGGTAGTCCCTTTATCAGAGTACATTTTGGGAAGAAATTTGTTTACGTTTTGCAATAGAAAGCAAACATCATCCTGGATGTAAGATTAACAGCAAGTTTGGAGAAAATAGGATTGGAGTGCTGTGCAGCTGGAATTATTTGAAAGTGTATTGGGCTGAGGAATTAAAGGACAGATGTTCTTCCATTTAAACTAATATGGATGTATTAAATATGAGAGTAGTGTTGACATGTTTATAGAAATGAAAAATACACTATATATGTATTTTTATACTGAAAAGAATTTTGAACCTTTTCTGACATTGCAAAGTTAAACATCAAAATAAATAAAATTTGTTAAATCTATGCATAACATTTTGTTACCAAAGTGCTCACTAACATGGAGATCATCTTCACAACTGTAGCTTGATTCATTGAATTTCACTATTTGGCTGTAAGGAATTTGTAAGTGACAAAAGGGACAAAGCTATTTCTGGGAACAGGGAGAATGCCTATGCTGCTTGATAATTTTTGATAGGAAAAAATTCAAAATGTCTTTGGGGAAAATAGTGCCTTGTTAGAAAAAGCACTGCTGTAAATACCTGTTACCTCAGTATACTTGTCCTAGAGGCTGTAAAGTCAGAGACCCAAGAAGACTGGAGTTGTTGGGAATCCTTATGGTCAGAAGTAGGTGGAAAGAAAATCCCAACTGCACCTTCTGATTGCTGTGGGCATTGGGAATCCTTGGGGAAAGCAGTAAAGCATAGTAAATTTTATGTCAAAAATCTGCTGTGGAAGGGATAAGGCACTGCTTCAGCTTGAACTCTGCAATTCTGCTCTACAAACACATACATGACTATAGTTTGCCTTCCCTATATCCCCACTTTCCTGAGATTCTGAATTTTTATCTTTGTGTATGATATTTACTCAGTAATTCATCTTTTCAGTTTTTGGATTTAATGCTTGTTCCAGTTAATGAGCAAAGTAAATTTTTTTTAATCTCCCCAGTGGAAGACTCCTCCCCAGTCCCTTCTCCTTATGCTTTCAGTACTAAGAGTATTCAGAAAATGTGTAGTTATTATTAGAATTCCCAGGAAGAGAAAGAAAAGTTGATCTGCATGTTAGACTAAGGATAGAAAATAGTCAAATAAAAAAAATATTTAACACTTCCTAAATTATGGCTTTTACTAATGAAATTTAATGTAATGTATCAACATATTTTTCCAGGCACAAATGAAGAAAAATAGAGATCCAGTTTGTTTTAATCAATTTTTATTAATTCAGCCCTGAAGCTCTCCATGATTTCAGCATGGAACACAAACATGCAGAGCAGCAGACAGAGGGGAAATCTGTCTCATTAATCTCTTTTGGACAGAGCATGGTGGAGAGTCATTTAGGATGCAGACAGGTTTTATGGATAGCATGCTGTCTGTGTTTCCACCAGGGCCAGAAAGGCTTCTGTGTGCTGGTCCAAAAAGGTGTCAAGCTGTGAGTACAGAGAGTGCAGTCAGGGAAGGGGTGAACAAAGTTTCCTGTCTTCATCTTGGGAGGTGGGGGGAAAAGGCCAAGGTCTCAGGATTTTTCTTCTGTGAAAAGAGTTATTGATATTAAACTATGTAACTGTGTCTTATCAGAGGCCTTCAGTGCTAGTTACAGGCATCTTTATTTCTAATTCATGAGAAATATTGGTAAAACTGTAAATAGCTGATTTTAAAAGTTTTTTTTTGTTTAAGTTTTGTGTTTTTCATTTTGAGATTAAATATTTTCTCATGTTTGCTTTTAGGATTAAAAACTCCAACAGTAATTGAAGAGAAAAATATTATGGGAAATACTTTTAAAAAGACAGAAAATCAAACCCCACACAGACCCCCAAAGCTGGAGGAGATAGCAGTCAGTGTTGTAATGAATAGCATATTTTAATGTGCAGCAGATGGGAAGAACTTGATGTGCTGAGTAGTTTGAGGCTTTTTAAGGCAGTTTCCTCAGAGTTCTCTACAAACTAGAAATCTCCTAGTTCTTCAGCCAGGAGCTGGAAACCTTCATATACCAGGCTCCAGCTCTGAGCTTTCATGTGCTCTTGAGCAGAGGCACTCTCAGATTTCTGTGCTCCCAAGTGCATTCAGGCTCCCTGTTCCAGGGAAAAGGGACACAGCAACTTGGGCACACAAAGGCTCTTCCCTGCCAGTTCTCACGAGCTGATAAATAATTGCTGATGTGATGCCACCCTGCCCAGGAACTGCCAGCAGGGGAAGGCAACCGCCCCAGCTCGTGTGCCCTGAAGTTTCTGATTTCATAAAAGGTTAATCAGCTTTGAGACATTTTGATAGTATTTACCATTTTCCAGAAATCCATTAGAAAATAAGCAGCTCTGTTTAGAATTGGTATTGAAACACAGCATATTACAGGTGTGCAAAATGAGGTACTAGCCTGTCTCCACAATGTGGAATACAATTTCTATATTACATTTTATAAGTAGTTTTTGAAGGAAACTAATATATGATTTAGCTACAGAAAGCCTATGTTCTGTAACAGACCACAAAACTCTTCCTGTTCTTACAGGGAAGCACAAATTGAAGCTTTGTGGATTGCTGTCCATACACTCTGTATTCCTAATCTCTACCTCCCAAAAATAGCTTTGCTTCATTGAATGTTAAGTTTTATTTTTTTGGCAACTTCAGTGGCCGTTCAGTTTTTCTACTGATCCATAGTTTAGAATCTGAAAGAGATAATCTTTCCAAGAGAACGGGTTAGAAGGGGGAAAATCCCAGCTGACAGCTCCCTTTTAGTTTGGCTTTATAGATCATAAGCTGGTTCTTAAGTATCTGCTTGTTTGTTTCCCTCCGCCGATATTACTGAGTTAATTTTTGTTTTCATGAGGGAGAAAAGAACCATGAGTACAATAACAGTTCCTAGTTTGGTAGAGGGCAACTGAGTTATAAAAGTAAACCACTGAGGATTTACATGGAAATTTGCAATTTTTTTGCTATATCTTCTGTGTTACAACTTGCATTTTGGCTTTGGAGACTGAGAATTTGCTGTCATAATCAGCCTTTTTTTTTTTTTTAATGTGTCTGAGAGCTAAGTCACCATTTTAAACCCTATTTACTGCTACTCTTCTAAAAAGTTAATGTAAAGGAGGATTACAGCCATCATCTTTTGCTGTTTCACTACATAATATTATAGAAATTGGCTGTCTGGGTTCCCTAAGTGTCTTTCCTGCCAGATGAAAGTCATCTGGAAATTTTAAGTGTACTTTTTGGTTTAGTCTGCTGCCATCTCTTTCTGGGCAGGAAACCCAAGCCCGGACTGGCAGAACAACACTGGTGTAGGAAGGAAATATCTGAGGGATGATCTGTAGTTACTTGTCTGGGAGTCTAGATATGGAGGAAAATCACAGTCTAGATATGGAGGAAAATCAGAGTGCACTAAATGAGCTTCTGAGCCATCTCCTGTTGTACAAGAGAAGGGACCACCACTTTCATATCTCACCATCTCTTTCATGCCAAATCAGAGAGCAGACTCCCCCCTCAGTCATCAGGGGCTCCTGGCAGGTGTCACCTGTCTCAGCGAAGTGCTTTAAGCAGAGGGCTTGGAGAATGGTGCTCCATGAGTTCCCTCTCTAGAACAGCAGGTTATAAAGTGTTAGCTACTCAATGTTACAATTCTGATAAGAGTGTGAAGTAAAATAACTTACTTCACTTGCTAAAAGAGCTTAATATTCCCTTGGTGAGACAGGATGGATTCAAACTCTTCTGTCTGAGTAGTGACTCTCTTCTTTACCATTTTTTGATTATTTAAACCACTGCACTTCTGGGATTCCATGCTTCCCACTTAAATGGTAGTGGATCAGCAATACCCTGTTCCCTTTGGCTTTTTGTGATGGTTATTTGAAATAGAAAAATGTTCCTCAGTTTTCCAATTCCATTTCTAGTGATGGCAAATTCTAGACCTGCTTATTTGACAATGTTAGATTCTCAAGATAGATGCTTAAACCTCCGAGACCTGTGGAATGAAATGAAGTGTTTGCTGTCATCCGGCTTGTCTATTTTCCTCTAAATTGCATCCTCTGCTCTTAAATTGCTCTTTTCTCTGAATGCTCTATTCAAATTGGACCCTTCCTGTTGACTTGGATACCACACTTAAATAATTGCAATGTAAATGCTGAGTAACATTTCTCTGAAGTACCATACTTACCTGACTCTATTAAAGAATTAAAGATGTTTTTTGCAAAATTGAAGTTTTTAACTATTTTCTTTTGTTTGAAATTGAGAAGTTCTTCATAGTCTTCTCAAATTCGTATATTTTTCAGATTTTTTTTTCCTGAAAAAGCTAATACCTGCCTAATGAAGTGGTGTGATTACTCATCACTGCTAGGGAAAAGAATTGTCTCAGTTCAATGCAAACCCCAGGTAATATTTGTACAAAGAGAGAAGCAACAAGAGAAATGGGGAATTATGATAATGGCAGTTCTGAAAGGCATTTGAAAATTCAGTCTACAGCTGTGATGTATTGGGAAAAACAAATTAGTTTTCCATAGAGCCTGCTGTAAGGATACAGGTCTTTTCTTCTGACCACCAAAGTGAATGTTCCAGGCTTATGTTGCAGCATGATTAACTCACTGGAATATAAATTTGCTTGTAGAGGTATTTTTAAATAGGTGCTGGCAGCCTAAAAATTACAAACCAGTTTTAAGTGAGATTTCTGTGAAATTTTTCATGGTTCAATACCTTCATTCTCCACAGGTTAGCTGTCCACCATGGTTTGTGCACAATGGAAGGACATGGAGCTGAAATTGCCTAAATGAGAGAGAAAGAAGAGCTGCTATGATTTTCCTTTGAGAGGAAGAAATTCCTATCCCTTGGAATTATTCTTCCTTTCCTTATGATGCTCCTGATTACAAAAAACCCTTTCTCTAGCCAAGGCTTTTAAGGGAAGCAGTCAGTGGACTTCTGAACCAAACTCAGAGGGTTTATTTCAAGGATGTTTTCATTATTGTTCTCCTTCTTATGTTTTCAGCAATGAATACTTGTCAGGCTGTTTCAATTGAAATAATTTACCTGACTGTTAACTTGAGTCTTTTTTAGGTGTTTATATTGGTGACCTGCACTAACTTACTGATGTGGCTTCAGAATTATATATATTTTGTAATTCCATTTGATCTAGATGTATTCAGAACCCTCATAAACAATATCTTGGTATCCCAGTTGGCTGATTAAAAATAAATATGAATGAAAATTCTGTCACTCTTCTCATATCCTTAATTCATACAACATTCTAAAACCATTCACTTCCTAAATATTTTTTTAATTAGTTGGAACTTGCAAATTGTGTGTTAAGTTTATGCAATAAAGCCTTTTATATTAGAAATGCTCTATAATTACATTTTTTCAGTCGTGAAAAATGAATTAGTGCTGCATTTTATGTGATGACAAATTTTCCTGTTTGTTCTAATTTTACTGAATAGCATGCTGTAACTTCTTGGCACAGCCTAGAATAACTCTATTTAGCCATGAAAGTAGGAACTGTGCTTAGTACCAGAAAAGGCCAATATTGTGTGTAAACAATTAACTTACATGAAAGCAAAGCAGAAGAGGATGGCACGGGGAATTGACTATCGGACACCAGTACACCAGTTTGTCCAGGCAACTGGGATCAATGAAAGTGCCTGAAATGGATCTTCAGCAGGACTGAGGGGCAAGTGGTGCAGATATTTTCTCTTCTGGGAATATCACTTTATCCCTGTCTAACTTTGTTTTGATGGTGGAGAAGTAGGAGATGGAAGACATCAGGGCTTTTTTTCTTCATTGCTGAAAAATCTGATTAGAGACATAGCCAAGCTTATGTTTTATTTTGTCCTATGGGAAAGTGTTGTTTTTGTTTTGTCCATTCCAGATGAAAATGGAAAATACCCGAGAGACAAATTCTCAAAAGAAAACACATTTTGGTTCTGTCAAAACACTTTGTTTTGATAAGTGTGCTCTCCTGTTGTATTGTTTTTAACCTTTATTAAAGATTGGTAATCAGGTTGCCTGCTATTTGATGTAGTCTCTGTAGCCATTGTTCTTCCTGACGCTTCCTTGGTTCTTGTGAAGTGTCAGATGGAGCCAACCAACCATGTTCTTGTTGAACCCCAGAGAATTGGGAAACATGTCAAACAAATAAACAAACCCACCAGTCTGAGTCCACCCAATTGCCTCCATTTCATGCAGCTTTCTGAACTAGATCCAGCTAATAAGTGAAAAGAAGGATTTTAGACGGGAGAGAGAGAGATAATAATGACTATTAATCTGATTCCTGAATTAGATTGCTCCTCTGGTGCTGCCTTCTAATGCTCAGGTTAATATCTAGTTATTTGCTTTCCTTTCTGCCATGTGTGTGCTTTTTGCCATTGAGACACCCTGCTTCTTTGTAATACATGTATAAAGTTCAGAATGCTTTTTTATGTTATAACTAATGTAATAAATGCATTGTTCAAATAGGACAGAATATTCCATGCCTGTGTATATTATTTGTGATGCCAGATGAATCTCTTGAGTCACTTAACTCAGAGTTTTTACTTGTCAACTGGAAGGCTTCCTCAGCTTTTAAATCTGAATGCTGTGTCAGACGTTCAAAAGCTTTCCAAAAGTCAATGTACATTGCATTCACTGTGCTTCCCTTATCTGCATAGACAGTCACTTTGTCACAGGGGGAAATTAGGTTGGTCGAGCATGATTTGCTTTTTGGAAATCCATGTTGACTGCTCCTGATTGACCTTTTTAAACATGTTTTGAAATGAATTGTGAGGATTTACAATCTGTGGCTTATGCCTTTCTTGTTATCTCAGGTGGTTGCCTGATTTCCTTTTAAAACACAACAAACCCAAACCCCATAATGAATGATTTTGGCTTTGTTTAAAAGCCTTTGAAAATCTTTGTAAATTCCTTAGATGGAACATCATTAACCTTGTGCTGTTGTTCCTCACAGAACTGCATTATTTTTCGAGGCTTTTCTTCAAAATCCCATGTTGACTCTTCCAATATAAATCACATTTAGCCACACATTTTACTAACTCTGCTCTCTTTGTGTTCCTTGCTATTTTGCCTAATGTAGCGATCAGGAGCATGGACCTACAGTTCCTTTCATAGGCCATGGACTCATTTGAATATTTTTTTTTTAATATATTTTTTTTATCAACTGTCATTTCCACTTTATAGAAGGGAAGGTAATTTTAAATGTGATTTTATTGTGCAAGCTGTGATGTATTGCACAGCAAGCAATACACTGTGCTAGATGGGTGGTTCCCTACCAACTTCAGCATTTGTGGGAGTATCTTTGCTGGGTTTTAAAAAATTTTGATATAGTTTGGACTGCCTTGAGGATCCATTATTAGTTCCTGCCACTGATCATGACATTCATTTGATCCTGGCTAAATATGATTCTTAAAAAGTAGTTTTCATCCTAATTTAGCAGCTTCAGGCTGTTCCAGCAAGCTTAAGGTGAAATATGTGATGCAGTTATCCAATATTAGTGACCAATGGAGGACAGAACATGCTTTGGACAGGAAAGTTTATGATGTATTTACTTTTCACAGACCAGAAGAGATTGTCGGCACATCAGACAGCTCAAGCACTACAGAAGCAGAAATCTTCACAGTACAAGATTTGTCACAACAAAATATAGCAGAAGCAGTTTTGTAAATATACTGAATAAAACAGCTGTCTCCATTATTCTGATGTGACCTCTCTGCTAGTATATGCAATTTAAACTGGGTCTAAATGAACTGGATAAGTAGCCAAATGATGCAAGCAATTTGAAAATCTCTAAGTGTTGCAAAAGCATCCTCACTGCAGTTAGGTGCCTGCCTTGCCCAAAGTAAGACACTTTTTTCATTTTTAAATACTTTTTTTTCATTAAAACAGGATGCATATTTCTAACTGAGTTTATTGGGTAGTCACTTGGGAATTTGTCCTCCTCCAGCCAGTGTGCATTCCTAATCAGAATCTGTTGGTGGCTTTTCCATATGGAATGTAGGACAGGTTGTGCCCAAAAGAAAGCAAAAGTAAGGTGAACATCTTTGGTGAAACTTCACTGGAATATTATCCTAATCTCCAATAAATTATGATTAAGATAGTACCTGTGTTACAGCTGATATTTCCTCTTTAATTAGGTGTTTGGTTCATGTTCAGTCATCTTATCTTCAATAGCTGACTTTAATCAGCAAACTTGATTGCTTTCCTATTCATCTCTTCTTTGAGATAATTTAATAATGGACCATCCAGTTACTATCTTAGAGCACTTAATTGAATATCTCCAATTTCAGTATCAATCCTTGCAGAGCTCCACCAGTAACTTCTCCTTGCTGTGAACGGTGACCATGGGCTACTGCACGGCTCCTTAGCCAGGTATTTCCTCCTGCTGGATTTTACACCTGGTGGCAGCTTTGTTCCTTTAAGCACCTGGGCAAGGGGCATTTTTGAAAGCCTTTTGTATAAATACACCCCTGCCCACAGCTTTTTAACACCTTGGCAAGACCCCAATAGCTTTCTGAAGTATCAGACCCCTTTACAAAACTGCCTTTAAATTAAATTTTACCTCCTACCTCAATTTTAATAACAGTTTCTATTAATCTACTCAAAAATAGATACAAGGGTTTGTTTTCCTCTATACTATCTGCAGAGATGCACTCTTTTGAGCTTCCTTTCAGCTGCTTTATTTTATTTTTTTTTAATCAAGTGCTCTTTCTCCTTGACATATAGCCCAACAGGGATATTGTTGATAAAATATTAAGAAACATATGTAAAGCACTCTTTTGGTGCTAATCCTTGTAGTTCATCTGCTTAATGCTTGTTGTGGTGTTTAAATGGCATTTTATTTCAATATTAATTAAACCCTGCTGGGCAGAAAGGTCCCCGTTTAAATAAATTTTGTCAAAACTCACTTTAATTAGTGGCGAGTGGAATAAGCTAAAAAAAAGAAAAAAAAAATCTGTTGGGGCGCCAAGGGCGCTGGCAGCCCCTGATTGCCCTGAGCAGCATCACCTGGCACTGGAGCCTCACCCTCTGCCCCTGAGCTCCATTTAAGCTCAGCCCATGCAGCTGATCCTGCTCTGAGTCTGATTCCAGCTTTGCTCCTGGGTGTCAGTGGGATTTCTCTGCTTGTTCTTGGATGATTCCTTTCCCTGCTGCTCCCTGGGGTGTCTTGGTGGCACCTGTGACCAACACTTTGTGTCCCTGTGTGCTGTGTTCAGGCACTTCAGGGTTTTCTCTTTCCTTTTTGTGCTGGGGTCATCCACAGCTCCTTGCTTGGTGAGTAGCCCAGCTTTTGCTGCTTTCTGCCAGTGACTTTGGTGAGTTTTATAGTTTTAAGGTAACTGAAGTGCCATTAAATTTGTTTTTGGTTGGGTTTTTGTTTTTGTTTTTTTGGGTTTTTTTTGTGTGTGTGTTTTTTGTATTTTTTTTTTTTTTATTATCAAGGAGGATTAACTTAAAAAGCAATGATATAGAGCATGTTGCAAAAAAGCAGCCATGGCAGAGTGTTCTGTGACTTGATTAGTTTCTTTTCCCCAGCTTCCCACCCACAAACTCTGGGTACTGAAGCTTAGCATACTTTTAATTTTTCTTCTGGAAGTCTTTTATGTACATTTTGGGTTTGCCTTAGCATTGTTACAATTTATTTTTTTTTAGAAATGTAACTGAAAATGTATCATAAGTGTATCACTTTCAAGGACCTATATCAAGAGCTTCTAGTTTTGGCTCTCATTTTTCTTCCTTTTGTTGTCTGTGTTTGCAGCTTCTGTAGATAAATGAAAATGTTCTTGTGATATTCTCACACATACAGGCAATTATGTTCTAGGTTGTTCAGATAACAACTATTGGACAAGAGGAAACAGCCTCAAGTTGCACTGGGGGGGTTTGGATTGAATATTAGGAAAGCTTTTCCCTGAAAAGTTGGTCAGATATGGGAACAGACTTCTCAGGGATGTGAGGGGTCCCTGGAATTGTGCAGAAAATTGTTGATGCTGTGCTTAGGGACATGGTTCAGGGATGTACTTGGCAGTGTTAGGTTAATGGCCAGGCTGGATGATCCTGGAGCTCTTTTCCAACTTAAATGTTTATATGATTGTGGTTTTTTTTTAATTTTTGGTGTATTTTTTTTTTATATCTTATTGCACCTCTGAAGGGTTAGTGATTACACAAAAGGCTCTAGGTATTCAATGAGGGTCCCGCCTGATGTGGGAAAAGCAGGAATGTGCTCTCCATGGAGACCTGTTAGTGAGAGCAAGAGCTTCAACCCTGTTCCTTATTGAGAACAGGTGGGCAGAGGTGCTGATCCAGTCTTCAGGATACTTCCAGGCCTCTTCTGATAGTGCAGAGCAAGGACTGTTTTCCTCTTCATAAAGACACCTTAGAAAATATTTCAGTTACCTAAAACTTAGCGCTATTGTTTTTGACTAGTATCTCTTAACATATTTTTCTCTCAGACAACACTGCATAAATTGAGTTCCTGTGTTCTGTATATGATACTGAGTTGTGTAGTTAATTACCTGGTGTATATTGTGGGCAGAGATGAGATGGACTTTCCCTGCTCTGAAAACCAGCTGTAAGCAGTGGATTTTTAAACTGATGTATCTGGTGTTTCAGCATGAATTACTGCTTTTGGTCTGACATTGTCCATCCGCTCAGTGGGCAGAGCTAATGCTGTCAGAGGGAATAAGCTCATATCTGCCTACAAAAATCCATTCTAGTCTGGACTGTTTGAATTGTGTTGCAAAAGTTGACAATGCATAGTGAGTCAATATTTTATAGTAGTTAAAAAAAAGCTTGGGTTCTGTCATGATTCGTGCATGCTCAGAAAATGCTGGAAAGAGTGTACAACTCAAAAAAAAAAAAGTTGCTGCTGTTTAAAACGTGCAGGTGAGCAGCTTGGATGCACAAACATCTCTGTAATTGAATAAATGCAGAATTAGAGGCAGTAGAAGGTAATTGAAAGATGATGTTCCTTTTTACCTTTTCCCTCTATTTCTTAGCTTTTAGCTTGGCAAAAGTTTTGCCTGAGTTCTCTGAGACTTAACTAAGTCTGCTTCAATTTGGGAACAATCTGCTGCTTCATCTTGGTACCATGCTTCTCCCCTGGCTGCCTGTGTGGCTCTCTGTGCTGAGTGAGAGCTGTGTCTGTGCAAACAGGGTTCCACAGCTGCTCCAGCTGGATGTGAGCACTGCCTGTTGGGTTCTGGTGCAGCAGCTCCCTGCAGGGGGAGATTTCACAGGCAGCAGCAAATTTTCACTCTCTGAGAAGTTTTTGCTGTGAATAATGCAGAATAGTCCTCGCTGAATGTGCAAGCTGAAGTTGGTGCAGTTGCAGGCTAAAAATAGATTTAATCTTTTATTGTGAACTGAACCATCTCCTTATGTTGCTCTCAAAAGTAATGAATCAGTTCAGGTTACTGTAACCCTATAGTGGTGCTATTTTTGAGGTAAGTTTTGTGTTTTAGGCTTCTTGTTGATATTTTTCAGAAGAGCAAATTTTGTAGGAGTGTCACACAACTACCACAAGAATGGATTACAAAAAAGTTCCGTTTAAAAAAATTCAGTTTGCCTGAAATCATGGAGTAAACCAATCTGAGAATAAATATAAGGTTAAAATGACTGTATTAAAGCAAGTATACAATTAAAGCAATACAATAAGAAAACCCTTTAAGTGAGGTCTGTTTCTACTTGTAGGAACTCCTGTCACATGAACAGTTCTGCTTTTGAGTGCTTAGACACCTATTGCAATTCACATTGCTTTCTAACTGTGGCCCTGTCAAACTTCAAGAGGGATTACTTAAAATGGATTACTTAGAATAGCAGGGTACTTTTCATTTGTTTTCCTTCCACATGTAGTTGTCAGAGCTTCTCTTTGCATTGCAACCTCTGCTGCTCAGAATTAATCTGTGCCAATTATTAAGGATTCAGTTGCCAGCAGGAACTGAAGTTAAACTGGTGTTGCTCCCAGTCATTCACCAGAATAGGCTTTGACATTCTGATAAAAGGCAAGTGGAAGATTTAGGGAAATTCAGTAGAAAATGTGACTTCCTGTGCTAAGATGTGAACTCTCTTAATTTATTCCAGCACCACCTCCTTTTTACTATCACCTACATTCTTCACCACTTCCTTACAGCTGTAGAGAAATCCCTTCTCAAGCAAACTCACTTTTTTTTTATTCAGTAGAGCTAGGGATTTTGAAAATACTGTATTATATTGCAAAATACTTTCTCTCTACAAGCTCTTTAGGTTTTAGTCCTTATTTGAGCTAATGAGGTGAAGTATTTTCAGTCAGTGCTCAGTGATGCTGTGTTTGTTTACGTAACTTTTTTATGCATGAACTGTTAAATCTGATTTTTGTGTTGTTGTTTCTCTGAGTTTATAAACTTCCCTCTTTAATAGGTGGGCATTTCAGTAGATGTGCAGTAGAACCTTGTACAACTCATGCTTTGTTTCAGTAGTGAGAGCCGCAGCTCCTACTTATCTCAGACTGTCAAATGTGCTAATACTGTAGCTATGGGATTGTGGAGGGACAGAATGTAAGAAAATAAAGAGAGTGCAGAAGGTAGTCTCACACCTGAGGAGTTGCAGCTGTACTAATCACCAAAGATTAGGAACAGGCCTGGCCTTAACAGGCCACAGCTGTGTCCAATAACAAGGGTGCTACAAAAGAGTGGCTTAGCTGGGCGAGGAGAGTTGGAGTTTGTTGGTTGTGCTGTGAAGAAGGAGTCAGTGCTGTGAGGAGATGCCCATGAGAAATCACCAAGAAGGTATGGGAGCTTTGTAATAGGATGACAACAACTTGGGATTTGCAATGATAGGTAAAAATTCTTTCTGAGGAATTTTGATTGCTTGTCAAACTGATCTCATTAATAGATCCAGATGCAAGGTGATGCATTCAGAATTATGCATCTTTTATGTGGATTATATTTTAGAAGCTACTCCCCTTTAAAGCATTCAGGGTTCAGTTTAGATATCTTACAAGGTGAAAATTAGTGGTGTTGGATGATGATTAAAACAAATCATTCTGTAGGTGGCTGGCTGATGTTTCACCATCTCCAGCCCTTGTTCTTGTCAGAGACTTTAACCTGCTGAATGTCTCCTGTAAGCTCAACACAGCAGCAAGGAGGCAGTCTAGGAGGTTCCTGGAGTATGTGGAAGAGAACTTTCTCACATAGCTGGTAAAAAAATGAACCTGCAGGGGCAATGCCCCACTAGACTGTGGTTTGCAGACAGAGAAATGTTGGGGGGAGATGTGATGGTCAGAAGCAGCCTTGGGCACAGCGACCATAAAATGATGGAACTTTGAATAATTAGAAAAGGGGGCGGGGGGGGGGGCATGTTTTGCAAAGACCTCTGGATTTCCAGAGGGTGACTTTGGCCTATTGAGGACACTGGTTAGGAAAGTCCCTTGGGAAGCAGTCCTTAAAAGGAAAGGGGCTCAGGAAGGCTGGATGTACTTCAAGAAAGAAATCTTGAAGGCACAGGAGCAGGTTGTCCCTGTGTGCTGGAAGATGAGCTGGCAGGGAAGAAGACCAGCCTGGCTGAGTAGGGAGCTTTTCCAGGAACTCAGGGAAAAAAAGAGGGTGTATCACCTTAGGAAAAGGGGCAGGCAACTCAGGAAGTGTTTAAGGATGTCATGCAGAAATAAAATTAGGGAGGTGAAAGGTCTTTTAGAACTTAACCTGACTGTTTCTGTAAAGGATAGTAAAAAATGTTTTTATAAATGCATTAAAAACAAAAGGAGAGCCAAAGGAAACCTCCATTCATTATTGAGTGTCCAGAGGGAATATAGTCACCAAAGGTGAGGAAAAGGCTGAGGTACTTAACACCCTCTTTGCCTCAGTCCTCAGCAGTAAGACCTATTATCCTCAGGACCACTGGCCTCCTGAGCTGGTGGACAGGAGGAGGAAAAGACCCCCTGTAATCCAGGAGGGAGCAGTCAGTGACCTGCTGAGCCACTTGGATGCTCATGAGTCCGTGGGAGAAGATGGGATCCATCCCAGGGTGATGAGGGAGTGGGTGGAAGGACTCTCCAAGAAAGAACAGGACAAGAGGACAGCGTCTTAAGCTGCACCAGGGGAGGTTGAAGTTGAATATTAAGAAAAATTGCTTCACAGAAGAGTTGATTAGATATTGGAATGGACTTCCCAGGGAGGTGGTGGTGTCACCATCCCTGCAGGTATTGGAAGAAAGACTGGACATGGCACCCAGTGCCATGGTCTAGTGAATATGGTGACATTGGACCACAGGTTGGACTCAATGATCTCAGAAGTCCTTTCCAACCTAATTGATTCTGTGGTTCTGTGAAGTACAATCCTTGGATGTGTAAAATGATAGCACCATGTATGTCTATGGCAATTATGGAACTGAGAAAATATTCAGGCTAGTCCTGAGGCTCACGCACTGGAAAGGGACTGTAAAAAAAGGTTCTGAAATCAGAAAAAGGCAATTCAGTCCTCACAATTTTTTCCTCTAATGTAAGATTAAAATAACGTCATTTTGGTGTTTAGCCAAGAAAGAGGTCATTGATGTTGGATTGATCAAAGTCTAGGGAAAAGCAAATTGAAAAATCAAAGAGGCCTCTTTTCAAGTAGAAAAAATGTCAATATCAGGTAGCTAGAAGTTGATTCCAAACAAATTTGGACTCGAGTTAAGGCACATGTTTTAACACTAATTAACCAATGGAGAAATCTCACTGATGAAGGTATTAATCATCCTTGAGGATTTAAAATCATTCTTTGCACTGTCTAGGACAGCTGAGTTTCTGAATTAGCAAAGTCCTTTGGCCTCTGTTTTGTAGGCTGGAAAATAGGGCCTAGAAGAATAGCTTTATCTCAAAGTTCTGTGAATGCTTAGAATAGGCAATGTTTCAGTCAGTTAAATTCCCTCTTGTACTTAAAGCATTCATAGCTGTCTGAAGAGATAAGCAAGGCCAGCTGTCTTGGTAGTTGTGAGATCAGCATCTGAAATTTCAAGACAGTTCCTTGCATGCTACTCAGCCCTGTCCTTTAATGTATCTTTTTATTATAACACAAAAATGGTGGCTGCACAAGGGCATTTTTGCTGGGGACTTAGGAATGGAAATGGTTTCATGAGTCATGCTGAAGCCAGATAAATTTTTCAGCTCTGTATGGCTTCACTTTGATGTTAGCTTGTTGACTTTCATGTTTTCCAGATAAATACCTGTGATGTCGAATGAAAAAACATTCTGTATTTTCTGTTGTTTTCGAAAAAATGATGCCTTGCCTTGATCTCTCTTAACAGCAACATCTGCTGCTTGAGGAGCTGGAAAATGCTGTCAAGTTTTTGGGTTTGCCTAGGTGCTGCTTCATTTTCCTCAGAGCCAGTATGTTTTCTGGAATGGCCTGTAGTTATTACTTATCCTCCAAGTATTATCCATTGTGCTCTAGAGTACACAGGAATGACTTTGCTGATTTGCTGAGTTGGAAAAGTATAAGAAAGTCCCACTACCCTGACTGTTTATTCCATTGGCTTTGTTTTTTAATCTTTATGAAGTCCAGTTCAGAAGATGAACTGGGTAAACTGTTGCTGGTGGCAGCCTCTTTATCAGAGTTAAGTGATACTGAGGCAGTGGTGCAATTTTTGTAAAGAGACAAACCCTTTTCATGTATTGTTTGCTCATGACTAAATTTTATCTTTAAAACCATTTTCCCCCTCATAATCAAAAAAAAAACCCAAAGCAAAAAACTAGTGGAACATTTTTGCTGATACATGGAGTCCCTTGTGGAAAAAGATGGATATTCCTACTGCCAGACCATCCTTTTTTTTTTAGCTCTTTCCAGATTAGAGTATTTGGGTAACTTGTTAACAGCAGATCTCAGCCTACTGAGAAGCAGGGGACTGTTGTTAAGTGTTTATTATTCACAGATAAAATGAGGTAGTGGGAAATTCTTGGTGGGATAAATAACATTGATGTCACTGCTTTCATTACAAACAGCAGGAGTTAAATCAGATACTTCAGAGGTGCCAGAGTTAAGCCCATGTACTAAGTGATTTTGAAAAATCCCACTCTGCAGAGCTCACTTTGAAGATGGAGAAAGCCAGTGGCACATCAGTGGAAGAGATCAGGATTTTATTTTCCTGTGTGTCCTACCTGAATACAGACTATATCGCCTGTCTGCTACCACCAAAGCTGCTTTACCTGAAACAGGTTTTGGGATGTTACCTCACCAGGAGCCAATCTGGGTTCTTGTAAAGGCGAAGCTGAGTGATGTAGGTAGATGGCTTGCCAGGGGGAAAGAGCCCTTTAGGTGTAACCATAAGAGCCAATGCCTCAGGTGGGGCCCAAAGGAAGGGAAATCCTGGAGGGGTGAGGCTGCCTTGGGGTGAGTCCATGTGGCTGCCTCCTGGCTGCCTGTTTCCTGGTGGCATTCTGCTCTTGGAAGCAGGAGCAACCTGTGGGAAGTGGGCCCCCCCATCCTGGATCTGGTCTGAAGCTGTCTTTTGACTCAGTGGACACCCTTGTAACTTCTGAGGGATTGTTTAAAGTTCACACCAGTTGTAAACTATTGAATCTTCTATTTGCCCACTGCAGATTGGGTTTACAACTGCCTTTTGCCTGCTGAGGATTTACAGCTGCCTTTTCCCCACTGAAAGGCTAAAAAGAAATCATGGCTCTGCTGATGGTTCTGGCAGTGTTGCTGTAGCAGGGTTTCCTTAGGCTCTGTCACAGTTAAAGTCTTGGACTTTCATTCTGACCACTGAGAGCATTAATTATCTTTTGGGTTTCATTCCTCTTTTTCTCTCCAGGCATCCCATTTCTTTTCTGTGCCAACTAGTATAAAATATAGACAAGCAAGGAAAGCTGTTAATTGAGTGTTGCTCTACATCCACTCAGAGACACAAAGTGGGGAAAAGAGAATTGGGATTTTTATGCCCAATATCACAATTGTATGGTGAACTACTGAGCTCATTTTAATCCTTGAGGAAACTGAAGTTTGTGGGATTACTGTTTTTATTATGTTGTTCCCCAAAAGCTTTTTTTTAGATGAATCTTGGCAGAGCTAAGCAGTTCAGAAGCAGACACACACCTGAGCTCTCCTGTAACTAGGTGTGATTCCTCTGCTTCTGGCAGCTGCACATACTCTCAGCTGACTTATTTTGCATGTTTGAATTTGGGCTCCTGGCACAACAGAGAAGTGACTGATACTGTCTTGTAAAGCAGGGCCAACATAAGCATTATATATGGGATTTTTTAAAGTAGCTTGGTGGTTTAAACACTAATTGGGGATGCAAGATCAGCTTACTCTTCTTCCTGAAAGCAGCATTTGTGGAATGGGATGCTAATTCCTTGCTGCTGCTACGGTAACAACTTCATGTGAAGTAGATGAATTTATTTTTATATGTAGAGGCTAGAGGCTGCTGCTCACTTCATCTTAATAGGTTTTTAAATATTCAATGGGCAACAGAATAGCTTTAACTGAGCAAAGAAACAACCTTTCCAGCTCTAGATGGGGAAAGCAGTTAGGATAGAAGAGTAATGTCTTGGTGTCTTAGGCAGCAAAGAGTATTGAACCCTCTCAGGCAGGTCTTTAAACACATGGCAGTTGGGTAAAAAACAGGCTGGATGCAATCCCTTTTGGTCTTGATGCTTGTAAAGGAAAGAATTACACCCTGCTCTTGTCCACCAGAAACATGCTTGTTAGGAGGAGGTTCCAAGCTTTTAGTCCTAAGCCAAAAAGTGTTGCCCCATGAAGATGATTGTGAAACATCTTTGCCTGTGTGTCCAGTAAACAGAGCTCAGAGGATGGCTGTCTGTGCTGGAGGAGAAGAGAAGGAAAAAACCCAAGGGTGTGATTCTGAATTCTGTAGGACTTGTCCATTCAACTTGCCTTTTCCAGAATATCTGCTTGGTAGGTTCCTGATTGGGTTAGAACTCTATGAAATGCAGACACTTCTCTTCAGAGGAAAAGCGTTTTGTCAAAAACTGAAGGCATCATAGCTGTGTACTGTAACCCATTTTCATGGAGGACTAAACTCTCCCAGATTGAGGTGAGACTGCACAGTTAAAAATGAAGTACTTGGCAGCCTACATTATAGAAACTTCTCAAGATCTTTATGTTTAGGAAGTTTTGATATTGCCTTTTGCAGCTGTGCTGATGACCATGTTCTTTCTAGGAGCTGCAGTTCCTCAGAACAATTATTATCTTGCAAAGAATTTTGATGTTTCAGAATGAAATTGTGATTAAAACAGGAAGTGAAACCATAGGAAAATATCACAAAATGCAAATGCAAGCATTCTCCACCTGAAATGGCAAATTTGAAATGTGGTTTTCCTGAAAACTGAATTTAGAGTTTCTTTCATCTGTCATTGACCAAGTTTCAAATTACTTTTCCCAAGGTGAATGCAGGCCAATATTAGCATTGAATTCATAAATGTCACTGGAATATTCCTCATCAATTATCTGAAATATTTGCTAGGAATTGTCATGTCCCTGTTAGGGAAAAAAAAAATCCACTAACAAACTTCTAAGAGGTAAATTACTTATGGAAAACTTTTAGTTGTCCCAGGTTCAGGGGATATGGGAGAATAGCCAAAGAAGTCCAGCAGAGAAAAATTTACTGCTGGCATGCTGTGGGGCATACCAGATTAAAATACAAATTTCATCTTATCTTCAACAACAGCCAAAAGATGTGGAAGAATGTTTCTCAGTACACTTCTTGTTTCACATTTCATGAAGGAACAAGTCAAAACTCTCATTGAGTCTGCTCTGAAAAGTCCTTTTTGGTAAGGAGCGCTCTAGGGATTGAGCTGGGTCTGTTGACCTTCAGGTACTTTGTGTGTTCTTACAGTGAATTCATTAGCGGAATGCCCCTGCATACCAAATGCCAGCCCAGGGCTTTACTGCACCTTGCTGCAGTGGCTGGTGACCACGGGAGAGACAGATGCTCTGCAGGCAGCTTCATACTTAATGACAGTCTAAAGCAGACTCTGGAGAAAGAAGGAAGATTTAATCTCTATGCTTGCTTTACTCCACCTTGGTATATTTGATTTGGACTGTTTGGTCAAGTTAAGACAGAGTTAAAAGATGCTGGTCTGGAGCATGGTGAGCAGCAGGAAGTAACACCTACCTATTGGGAACCCACAAATTCCTTCATGACTACCTTCCTTTTCAGAGCAGCCTGGAACAGTAGCTTAAATAGACATTTAGGCAAACAGTTAAAAACAATAATTAGAAGTTAGATATGAATAGTTACATGTGTTACTTTAAAGTAAATCTATAAGCACAGCAGGTGATGAGTGCAATGGTTGATAGGAAAGAGTGTTATGTTTGGTTATAGAAATGTGTATTTGAGAAATAGGCACTGACTTCAGTAGATAAAACCAGGTAGAAGTGATGTCATAAGAATTCTCTTAAGGCTTGTGTTTAACATGCACAGTCATTATTTCCATTCAATATTGTCACTTGGCAAATGGCTCCTGAGTTTACAGCTGTGGTATATTTTTCTTCTTAAAAAAACAATGCTGCTGGAGAGACCAGCATTCTTGGAAGGGTAAAGACACTAGATCAGCAAAGCAACAAATAGGCTTTAAACTTTGTAAGTAGGAGAGTTTTTTGCATAAAGACCTTGCTACTGGTCCTATCCTTAGCTTACAAATAGCTTAGTTGGAAGATAAATGGATTAGAATGTAGTAGTAGCTAGAAATTTCCAAGTCTACTATATACTCAATGTACTTCTGTCATCCAAATGCTTATGTGAAACAGGCACTCAGCAGTGACCTTAGAAAATAAAGGTAGTTCCTTTGGTTCAGGAGAAGTGTGGTTTGCAAACCTGGTCTAACTACATTGTTAAAACAGTGACTCCCAGGGAAGAGATCCTGATTTGCAGGGAACTTATCTAATTACTTGCTGTGGTGTGATAAACTGTATTATCTTTCTAATAATCACTGTAAATACCTTGGGAGAGATGTGTGGTATTTGCATATATTACAGTTTTATCTCATTGACACTTGATAAATAATAATAATCCCATGATCATCAGAGTCAGCAAATAGTTTCATCTGAGGAACAACTTACTATCAGGTGCAATTACTGGCTAACTCTTAAGCCAACAGTTCTGGAGAAACTGCCACTTCCAGTGGATTATTTCAGAATTTTGTATGCAGTGTTGTCAAGAGACTTACACTGTTGTACAGTAAAGCTGTTATATCTTGGGGAAAGTATTTGTTGATTGGCTTTGTCTTAGCAGGAACTTGGAAGGCTGTGTTGTCTGATGCATAATTAACATCTGAAAGCAAAGGTCACTGAAAAGCTTTAGCATTTACAGATAATGCTGGCATGCATTTGAATAATTTTTTATTTCTTGTCTTGAAATATTTTTCAAATCTCAACTATGGCTTTTATGTACATAATAGAGCTGGCAGCTATTTAGGCGACTCTTATACAACTTTTCATAAATATTCCCTTGACAGCTGAACATTTCTACCTCAAGTATACATTTTTCATAGAAAATGACGCTGCTGCCAGTTTCATTCTGAAGTCTGTCAAGGAAAGGGTACTTTTGCTGTTGATGTTCTCACTGGATTTTCAGGTGTTGCTGTAACATTTTTCTCCTTTGTTTTATACCATCTGTCTTGTCTTTGGCCAAAAAAAGGAGATCAGCTGCACGCTGCTTGTGGATATTTTTGAAATGGTACAGGAAAGTCCCATTTTGAGCACCTGGTTATCTTTGGAGAGCTTAGCTGCATCCTGAGCAAGACAAGTGAGGAATCCAGAGACTGCAAATAAGTCAGAGCATGATTGTACGCATCTAAATGTGATTCAGTTGGATTTATGAAATGGAAATATAAAAGACAGCACTGACTGCATGTTTATAGGTATCCTTGAAGAAAGAACCCCTTGAGACAGCAGTGGTCTTCATTCATTGCTTTTCCAAACCCTGAGCAGAGCCCTGGCCTGGGCTTCAGCTATGCAGTAGGGGGAAGTTCTGCAGGTGGGTAGTGAGGCTCTTTGCTGCAGACACAGGCTACAGATTTCTGCTTTTGTCTCTAACAATTGTTTTAAGCTGCAGAGAAATGCTCTAGCTGCAGTTGATGATGCGGTTTTAGGTGGAAGGTGCAGGGACAGAGATATTTTCCATTTTTCGCAGTCTCTCGCTCCAGTTAACATGGAGCCCTCTTATAGTTGTACTGTCAAGGCGAAAATGAAGGCTCAGAACTGACTTAAAACAGCTCTGCCTGTCTCTGTTTGTGCTCTTAGCCCAGGGAAAATGCAAGGCAAGTTGATTTAATGAAGTGTGTTCAGCAGAGATGCTTTACCTTTGTCTTTTCCCTGGTATTGGAGCATGTCCATCAGCTATTTTAGTGCTCATAGGACCCAGGTTGCATGTTCAAGCCCTAAGGTGTCACCTCTTGAAAAGATAGGGGGAAAAAATATTTTTTTCATGCATAGTAAAGCATGGAAATATAAATGTTTTATACTAAAAACTTGAGATTTTAATTTCTGTTTTAACAGGAAAAGTTAAGAAACCACTGGATTTATTTTGTAATAGTTATATTTTAAAAGTGTAAAAGTTTCAAAAGTCTGACTTGTTTAAATACTGTTTTCAGTGTAGCCCATGAGGGCTAGATGCTGTTATCTACAAACTGTGTGGTACACCCAGTGAGAATCTGCCTTGGAGCTGATAACATACATCCTTTGTGAATGATAATCTTGAAGCCTCAACAGTGCTTCAGAAAAGATGGAATTCAGTCTGTCCTTCTGCAAGGGGGTGTTCTGAGGTGCAGGAGAATGGGGAGTGCAATTGAATTATATATTAATTTGTCTTGGCTTCCTCTTGCCTTTCCTACTGCAAAACCTCTAAGTACAACAGTTATCAGATGATTGTTTTTGCATTCTTTGCAGTGGAATAAATGCAAAAACATTTTATAAATATGAATGATGTTTATCCAAAAAAACGATGAAAGTAATTTTTTGTATTGGATGAGCAAGCAGCTGGAGGGCTGTGCCCAAAAAAAATCATAATTGTTGTGTGTTTGTGCCGGCTTTGCAGAGACAGCAAAGAATTTATTTAGCTTTAGCTGAAAAATCTGAAGTGATAATTACATCTGTGTGTTTATCAAACATCTGCAAATTTTTCCATTTCAGTGAACACAGCTAGTGCCTCCCACTGGTTATTTGTAACCATCCCTCTGAATCAGTGTCATGAAGAGCTGAGATTTTTAGAGCATAAGAATGCATTTTGCTACTGTGGAAATAACAGAGTCACATGCTGCCTGATGAAATGTCAACCATGAGGTTCTTCAGTCTGAAAAATTGTGCACAACCAGTACTGTAGTAAAAAAAAAAAAAAACAAAACCAAACCCAACAAAACAACACAAACAAAA
>JAWWMN010000001.1:6689282-6710687 GCA_035047745.1 Catamblyrhynchus diadema | reverse complement strand
GTTGCATTCCACAGCAGCAGATAATCAATGTTTACATTTTGTTCCTGAGGCCTCTCAGCTTCTCAGGAGGAAAAGATCCTAAGGAAAGGATTTTCATGAAAAGATGTCTGTGACAATCAGCTGTAAGGTCTGACCAGGTTACTCAGCTCTTGCTCCAGTAGGAGCTTGAAAGCCTCCAAGGACTGAGATGGCACAGCCTTTCTGGGCTGCCTGCCATTATCAGGAGGAAGATTGTCACTGTAGCCAGTTTGGACCTCTTTTATTTCACCTTATTCCCATTGTCTCTTTTGTTCTAGCACAAAGCACTGCCTGCTTTGTGTATCTGCCTGCTCTGGTGTGGGATCCTCCCTGGGCTGCAGGTGGATCTCTGCATCCCTGTGCCCTCCCTGGGCTGCAGGTGGATCTCTGCATCCCCGTGCCCTCCCTGGGCTGCAGGTGAATCTCTGCATCCCTGTGCCCTCCCTGGGCTGCAGGAGCACATCTGCCTCACCATGGTCTCACCAGGGGCTTCAGGGAAATCTCAGCTCTGCCACCTTGGAGCACCTCCTGCCCCTCCTTCCCTTGGTGCCTGCAGAGTTGTTCCTCATTCTCACTCCTCTCTTCCACTGCTGGTTTGTGCAGTGAATTTTTTCCCTCCTCCTCGTATCGTGCAGATTTTCCCTCTCTTCCTCAAATCTGTTGCCTCAGAGTTGCTGCCATTCCTGACTGGCTCAGCCTTGACCCCAGTGCATCCACCTCGGACTCCCCAGAGCCTGGCATTGGCTCTGTCACACATGGGGGAAGAAGTTCTGGCAGCTCCTCACACCTGTACCACCCCTGGCTGCCAAAACCTTGCCATGCAAACTCAACACAGGCAGGTGTTTGCTTAACTCTGGCCAGCTGTTTTCCAAAAGGGGTAGCTTGGTAAAACTGCTGAAGTCATTTGTGTGGATAGCATTGCTGGGTCTCAATGTACATCAGGAAACGTGGTGTGTTGTTTTTTTCTAAGGATATTTGGTGGTTTCTGGGAGTCTCTATCAGAGTTCTGTGAGGATAAAAACGAGAAAAAAACAAAAAAAACTGCTGTGACTGCAATAATGGAATAAAATCTTGAAATAGAAAATAGGATGGGGGCTGGAAATTACACAAAAAAAGCCATCAAAAACCAGTTTTGTGTAAAAGTTTATCACAGCCTCTGGATAGGAGCTGTGTCTCCTGTGAGAGTATCTGGTGCGCACTGCTTATAAGAACACAGTTGTTGTCTTGGAGCTCCAGACAGGAATACTTGAAGCTGCACCATCCTCATAGAGGATGATCACAAGCAGGCTTACTGCTTCCACAGCTGCTGCTTGGAAGATCAAGTGGTGTTATGGAGGAGGATTAATGAGGATGTAGTGTTGCTCTGGTTCTCCATTCCTTTTGCCTAGTAAGACAGCTTCATAATAGGGCATCTGACTGTGTAGCAGCACTGTGACCTCATGTTTATATCATGGCCATGGCTCTGTGTGTTTGTCAGCATTTTGGAAAATAGTTACTATTTATAAAACATTATGACAAGTGATTTATATAAGCTTTCTCAAGAATTTATACTGCCCATTCAAAAAAAAAAAAGAAATCATGACAAATGATTGTCTGGATTTCACACAGAATTGTCGAGATTTATTTATCTTGTGTATTACCTCTTCTGAAAAGCAAAACTCTAACCTAAAATACAAGCAGTCAAATAGATGATGGTTATATTTCACGCTGCTTCATTTTCAAACTCAATGAAAAAATTTATACCAGGTTCTTTTTATAAGAAGTTTAGGGTGTGTGGATTTTTTTTTTTTTTTGCTTCATAGTATTCTACCACTTTACACATTTTTTACAATCACTTTTTTTTCCTACTCTTCCATATATGCAAAATTGCATTGCCTTAATTAACTTGAAATCAGTAAGGGAAAACAAGTGTGTTCATTGAAGTTTAAAGTATTTTTTTTTAGTTTCCCTGCCTTTTCAGTGGAATTGGATGTATTATTGGATGATTATCTTTCAGTATTATTGGATGGCCTGGGAACAGAGTATATTTCAGTCCCAGAGATATGTTTTGCCTAAGTTGTTTGATATTGGACAATACAAGAGAGGTAATTTGCTTTCTTTGACATAAATCCAAGAAAACCTCTTTGTCACTTTTCTCAGCTACTTCCCAGTGGACAGTTTTTCAACCTTTTTGTACTGGATGCATGGTTCTGGGGTTTGATTTTCATTTTTTTAATTTACTTCTGGAAGTTTTTAAAGTGTTGTTTTATTTTTCAACATGCTAAAATTGCTGAGAAATAGCTTTTTAAGGAATAACAGGAAGTAAGAAGGGCAAAAGACAACTAGGGAAGGAGAGTCCTTTGCAGCACTTGTCCAGATCTGGAAGGGGCTGTGTTTCCCTAAAAGCCCTACCTCTGCTTTTGCTGCCAGCATCTGTGGATTTATGGACTTGGATCTGTCAGCCTTCTTTATCAGGGCTTCAGATCCCTGCCAGCAGAAAGGAAAAGGCTGTGTGGAGTTAAACCCTCTGCTAGTGCAGTATTTAGTTCAGATGAGCCTGTGCATGTCAGAGCTGCCCTGGAATCCTTTTGCTTGCTTGTGACCCTGGGTGCTTTGGGGAGCTGCCACTGCCTGTCCCCTCCCTCTCCACAGGGCTGGGGACAGCCTGGCCTGTCTGCCACCTGGGAATAGCACAGAGGTTTGCACCTCAGACTTAGTGGTGGCATTGCCACTGAAAACTTGTCCCTATCCGCGGAACAAGCTGCCAACGGTGAACTTGAGTGGAAGCCTGGGGAGAAATGAAAAGCAGGAAAAGGGAAACAATCAGCACAGAACTTTCAATATCACTTAATTCTTATTGGGATCAGTTTTGAATTTTATAGAAATGCTGAAAAAGTGAAGATGGAGCTGATGACATCAGATGTAGGAGCCTGAGCCACAGTGCACAGGGTGTGGGTGTCCAGGGCAGATGCTGGGTGGCCAGGATTGTCCTGTGCTGGCCACAGCTGGTCCCAGCTGACCCCCCTACCTAGGGCACAGCTGAGCTGTATATTTAGTAAAAAAATAAATATATTTTATTAATATAAATCCTCAGCCATAGTGGTCATGCCTCAGGGACAGCTGGATTAAGGGAGGGGGCTACTGCCTGGTGGTGAAGGGGAAAAAAGTGAGGAACAGCATTGAGAGCCACAAACACAAGGACAGGGAGAGGAGATGCAGGAATTCCTCTGTAACTCCCAGTGAAAGTGTTGGGGGGGGAAGGGGGACAAATATTCCCTGGCAGCTTTGGATGGGACCATAGCAGAGCAAATACCCCCATTGCATCCATGGAGGGTCCCCACAGGAGTATTTTTATCCCTGCAGCCATTGGGAGGGTCCCATGCTGGATCCAGGGAAAAGTGTGAGGAGGAAGAAGCAGCAAAGAGGAGCTGGGGACTGACCTTAAAATGCTGTCCAAGGAGATAGAGGAGTGAGCAATGAGGAGGGGAAGGTGTTTAGTTTTGGTCTTTTTTCTGACTGTGTAACTCTAGTTTATTTGGTAATAAATTATTTTTCCCCAGGAACAGTCTATTTTTTGCAATACTAATTTGTAAATGATCTCTCTGTCTTTATCTCAACCCATGGGCTTTTCCATTTTATCTTCTCCACTGGTGAGAAGGGGGAATGAGAGCAGCTGGGTGGGTGCCTGGCAGCTGGCCAAGGTCACCTCCTCAGGAAGTTAAAATGCATATGTGCTCTTGAGGGTATTTAGCAAAAGGGTTTAATTTCAATTGCTTTCCTATTAAAGCATTTTCATAATTGGTGTGTTTTCTAATGTAGCATATCTGTGAGATCAGCGAAATGTAAGTGGTGTTTTATTTAAAATTTTGAAGAAGCTCTTGAACAATACATCCTTTTTCAGCTAAGGCATGGAAAAGGCCATTCAGTTCTAGGGTGCCATGCCAGTTAAAGTTTGTTCAATAGAAGCAACTCATGTGCTTTCATAGCTGATTCCAACAAGATAAATTAATATTTGGCAAATGGAGAGAACTTGATGTGGTAAACAGCTTCTGGAGAGGTTTGAAATAAATATTGTAATAAAAAATATGTTGAGAATTGTCCTAGAGTGTCTCCATTTACAGAGAACAGATGGCCTGGAGATTATTAATGGCATACAAAGCTTTTTACCTCTTGGTCCTGAGTTTGAACTGCCATGAGGCTGGACACGATTGAAAGTTGTGGCCATCTGTCTAATGGCCTACATGAAATGAGTTCCTTGTCCAAATCCAGTTGCTAAAGAGCATCACCTTCATCATCACACAGATATCACAAAAAATATCCATTTTTGTCTTTGATCAGTTTTCCTTTTGAAAAGGAAATAGTTTTCAAAAATAGCTGAATCTCCTGTGGTTTGCAAATTTATTTTTGCCATAATTTAAATTTGCTTTGTTTTTTCACAGAGATGTGACTGAACATGTTAATTAAAAATATCCTGGTTTTAAGGAAATATATTAATATGCTGGTTTATTATGTTGAAAGAGGCGTTTTATTTCTGTTGGCAGCTGCCAAGAGTCTTAATCTGACTCTGATCCCACAGTTATGCCACTGCAGTACCTTTGCTGTGCTCTGTCTCCACACAGATGCAATGTTCCAAAGGTTTTGAGGCCAGTTTTATTAATTTTCAACTTAACTTTCTGGCTCTCTAAAACTCAGAATGATATTAGCAAACTCTGCACTTGGTTCACCTTGCAAAGCAAATGTTGCTGTTTTTCTTTTGAACACTTGATTGATGTCAAATAAATAAAACCTTTTTTTCTAAGCAGATGTTTGTAAGAAAGCCTGATAAAGAAATCTGAGCCTTTTGATTCTTTAGCTTTTAGATCACAGGCTTAATTTGCAGACAGGAAAAATTCATAAATGGGAAAAAAATCTGCCTTGAGAAGAAAAGCAAAAAAAAAAAACCTTTGCACCCCTAAATATTGTCTTTGATGTGCTTATTGTATGCACTGTTGAGAAGAATTTTTATACAGAGCTGGAAAATTTACTAAGATATTTGACATATTTCATTACAAATAGCTTTTGGAAAGGCTTGAAATGCTGGCTGCTTTCTTTTAGAGGATTATAAAAACACAACAGGTCATGCTGAGGATTCCTATGTCCTGTTTGGAATGCTAATGTGCATGTGAAAGAAATCTATGGACTTCATTACTCGTGTGCATCAGTGTTTATATGTTTTTTCTGTTTTTTAGTGACCTGCTTCTTAGTAGGTTACCACATAGTGAAGGAAAGAGAAGTTATAAGGGGATAGGGGGATTAATATAAATCCGCTTTATCATAGCCAGATGCTTTTATTTCACTGCAAATATTTGTGAGCACTTGTTTTACTTGTTACATTAATGAGTGCAAAACACAACTGAACTCAATAGCTATAATCCCAATTAATTTGTTCTTTTACAGTTTGGTCCTTACTAACTTGTGCTTTTTCGTTCCCCTTAGGATTATTTTGTAAAATTTGTGTAGCATACTGGTTTTGGCTCAATAAGTTGATGCATGCACCGACTATGCGTACATGGAAGGAATTCTGAAATAACCAGATTTTCTGCACCCTCAGTGTCTTCCCTTATTTAGAGATTAACTTGTACCGTATCCAGAGAAGGGGAGGCTTTTCTGGCGTGCTGAATAATAATTGCTTCAAATAATATTACTTCGGATAATAATAACACTTCAGATAATATTGTATATTTTGTAGCTACTCTGCATTTTGAAGAATAGAGGGAGAGCTGAGGATGAGCTTGCTTATGTCATCAAAACTAAAATTTGTGCTGGACAAGACATGGTGAAGCAAGGGGTAATGGAGTGTTTCCTCCTGAAAAGTTGAAATGCCTATTTCAAAGTTACCATTACTCCAAGTGGGGAAGAACACTGATTGCAACCTAGGGAGAGTGATAGTTTTTTGCAGTCTGAAACTCCTTTTCTTTATTTCTTCTTTTGGTCATAAGTCAGTAAAAAAAAAACTCCAAAATCAATGAAAGAGGATTTGCTGAAGTTGTGAAGAAATCCTGCCAAAATGCTGTTAGTTACATCCATCCACTGCTTCCTCTGAATCCATTCTGAGTATTCAAGATCATGGAGAGGCAAAATACTATTTATTTGTTCTTAAGTAGTAGGCTTGGTAGCTGCAGCACAGTGAAAGGGAAATAAAGGAAATAACTGATTTTTTTACCAAATGAAAGCCTGTGATGTCACTGTCTTCTTTCTCTGTCATGATGCTCATGGTCAGAGATGATGTTGGTTGTACTTTGCTAGTGGTTAATGTACTTCAAGTTTTACTTGGGAATTAACATGGGGGACATCCTCCTCTCAACTCCAGAAGCATCGGTGACATTGTCACAACAGGACACTTCTCCCCTAGTCCATAACAAAATAAAACCTGTGTTAACTGCCTAGATCTGATATTGTTAGTACATTTTGTTTAAATGATCTATTTGTAGATCAAGTCTAGATGGTTTTCTAATGTTTGGTATTAGTGGTTATTGATGAAGTTACAGGCTCTGTTAGGGACTTAGTGAAATTTTGGCATGTTATGTGGAAATGGAACACTCTGAGGGAAGGCAAATCTTAAAGGATTCCTTTGGTTTGAGCATGGTGCTAGTGATGCCAGAGTTGTGGTTTTGATCCCTGTATGGGCCATTCACTTAACAGTTGGACTTGATGATACTTGTGGCTGTTTTCCAACTGGGAACATTCTGTGATTGGTGGCAGGTAAAACTCCCAAGTGTGTGTGTTCGCTTTTCTTTGCTCCTCCTGACTAGAGCGGTGAAAGCAGTTTCCCTGTGATGTTGTGCAGGATTTCTTTAACCTGGCACTGACAAAGCTGTGTGTCAGTGAGAACCAGCTGTTTGAGTTTGCTGGAAGAAAATATGTGTCATTATCTGGGAATGTTTTATGAGGCTTCTGAAGCAATATTCAGCAGTGCCAGGCAGCGTGCTCCGTGCTGTCTGCAGCGTTGGTGCTGTTCTGCAGCTGCTGAAAGTGTCAGCCCTCAAACACACTGCAACTTCATCTGCTGCTGGGATTGAAATAACACAGTTTCCTTTCTGCAAGGAGAATATTGGCCATTAATATGCAAGCAGCTACCCAGTTATTATTTGTCCTGCTGTGTTTGGTTCAGGCAGACTGTCAGTGCTGGGATTGGGAACAAGCTCCGTGGTGTGAAAGGTCTCTCTGATTTGTGAACAGCTCTGACATGCACACTGGCTTTGTAAGGCTTCTTCAGTCATTAGGCAGTGTTAAATGTATTGCTTTTTTGGTAATTTTGAGGGTGTTTAAAATAGAATTTTGCTACAGCATTTGAAATAATAGCTAATATCTTTGAAGATACTTGATGTGTTGCTATTTTTTTTTTTGCTGTGACTTATAAAAGTATGCTGATAAAATGAATATAAACTAGGAACAATAAAAGCTTCTCAGATAGTTGAGAAATACAATTGGGTTTGGCTGAGTCTAAAAGCTACTTAATTAGAAGTGTAATGTAAGTTAATATTTTACAATTCCACGTGAGCTGTGTCTACAGAATTATCAGCTTCTGTAAAAATGACTAACTAGGTGCTGCAGAAAATACAGGTTAGCTTACTAGAAACTACTAGTGGGGAAAAAAGAATCTGATGCAAAGCGAAAATACTTAGTCTTGGTCTAAAAAGCACATGTAAAAGGTTTCTATGTATTCTGCCTCATTTCCAGTCTTGAGCTGAACTAAATGCATGTGGGCTTTTTTTCAGGTTTTTTTCATTGTTCAGTGGTTCCACTGATGTTAAAACTTGTTTCTTTCATGCTAGCAACAAATTTACTGGGTAACAGAACCAGCCTTGTACTTCTGTAAGCATAGAACTAATTTTGTCCATGTTAGAGGACTTCAGGCAAAGCTATTTTTTCATTTTAAGTTCTTCAAATAACTTTTTTAAAAAATTAATATATTGGCTTAAAACTGATATTTGATTTTTTTCTTGATCAAGGGTAAGAACTGTAGCTACTTAGAATGTTTATTGCTCCTCTGTCAGCCCTTGTCTTGGACAAAATGCCTACCTGAGAGGATTTTCAGGGATATTGAGAGGGTTTGGGATATTTTTTGCTTAAATGTGCAGCAAGATGTGGGCTTTGCTTACTGAAGAAAAGGTTGTTAATATATTTTACTTGGGAAGGCAGCTGATATGGCACTGGTAGTCATTACAACTCAACCTACTCTTCTACACAGGAATCCTAGTAACATTCCTCTGTCTGATTAATTTTGTCCTGGAAGAGTAGTTTTGTGGCAGAAGTTTGTCATGGTTTATTACCACACTTTTCACAGACACTTTGGAGGGCATTTTGTATATTTTGGGTTGATCCTGGATAATGACTGAGGTAGCTGTCTCGGTGATTAAGCTTGCCAGACCTTCCTGTTAAAGTGTATTTGTACAATCTTGCTTTGCTGAGGAGATGTACTTCTTGGGATTTTCCAAGGTCTTTGAAATTTGAGATCAAATAGATTGATAAATAATTTTGGAGCTGAGGCTCTGCTGGGTTTTTCTGCAGGCCTTACTGAATTAATGGGGACTTTTTAAATTTTGAATTCCATGGAAGCAGGCAGGCTGCTATTTGAGAAGGAAGTGTGCTGTTTGGGAAGCACTCCCAAATGAGTCTGATATTTTATTTTGAGTAGCGTGGAGCATCATCTGCTGTAAGAATGCATTCAGGCTCTGGGCTTTCACAATTCATGATGCTGTTTATGGTCCCCAGGTAGGTCCTTAAAGAATTTTATTTTAAGGCAAAATTAAATAACATCATTTCCTTTCCTCTTGATGACTTTGATTCCTGTTAGAGCTGTGAAATGTAACCCTCTGCTAAGAGATGTTTGATGTTAATCTGCACTCTTGATCACAGCGTTTACGGCATTCCCGAACTATTTATAGTGAGCAGATCTGTTTATCACGTCCTGAAGTGATTTCCTTCCTTATCAAAGAGGTTCTTGAGGTTTTATTGGCATGATCAGTAAGTGAAGCAGTGAGATAGTGAGGAACATTAAGTTCTCTCCTACCAAATGTGTGTTAAGGTGTTACCTCGTGTATATAAAAGGTTGTTAAACAAATTTGGCTTACCATGGTGAGGTTGGCCCCATTTATATTCTTAAAGTTTTTGAATCATCTTTTGGCTTCAGATGAAGCAGAAAGTTAAATTTAACTGTGAATATCTTCTGAAATGTGGTAAAATTCAAGTGATAAAAGGCACTTTTTTGTGCCTTTTTGTGGCTACATCCTTTTTAAGCAGAATGTTGTCTAATTTTGGGATATTTTTAAGCAAAAGTCTAAAAGATACCACTACACAAGAGCATGAATGATGAGATGATTTCTTACTTCATTGACCTGAGGTGGTGTTTTTTCTTTTTAATCTTTGTCCTTTGTGACACTGCTTTCTTCTGAATTAGTTCAGAAACTTAGTTATGTTCAAATAATGCAGGTCTAACTCAGCTGCTGAATGTTGTCTGGTAATCTGATTTGATTTCTTTAGTTGCTCTCATAGTACTTAGTTAAATGGATATTTTTTTCTAGTATTTTTGTAAATCCCAAAATAGATTTACGACTCAAGGAGAAAAAAAGAAATTATATCATTGCAGCTTTCTAGTTTAGAGAACTCATGAGTGCGGATCTGAGAGTTCATAGACCTGTAAAAATATAATTATAAAAATATAAATAATATATTTAAATATTAATATGTAATAATATTATAGTTTTATATTTTAATATACTCTATTTAAAATAATATTTCTATATAATCTATATGCTATGGATATTAATATTTTATATGCTATATTTATATATAATATACATATATTATTTAATATTTATATATTATATAACATTGAAGTATTATATTATATTTATATATTATCTATAGTATAGATATTTATACATATAGAAATTTAATACAAGTTTATATATGTGTTTATATAATATATTATATATTTATATATAATCTATATCTATAATATAATCTGTTATTTATTTAATATAATCTATTAATGCTTGTCTAAATTTCATGTCATGGGATGGCACTGTGACAGAAGGTGCACCTGTCTCTCTAGGCTGGCTCTATAATAACTACAGCATTTCTAACTCCAGTCCTCTGTGGTGAAAACCTTTCCATGTTTGTCTATCCTGTTTCAAGCCTTGCAATGAGCAGCAGACATCCTTAACTATCACCTTTGTATGGCTGACATGTTTACTTACAGTGTTTTCCCCAGAAAGATCAATTCCAAATGAATTTCAAAAGGAGCTAAATCGTGTTGAAATTGGAAAGGATTTATTTGCCCTATTTCTATTGTGCTGTCTCTTGTTGTGGACAAAAAGGAATGCACTATGTGCAGACAGGACCAAAAATTTGCTGTTAGTCCTGATAATGCTTTTAACAGTCTAATAATCCAAACTACCTAATTAATAAAGGAAAATAAAAATAAAAAATAAATGCTGTCTTCATCTGTATCCACGTAACCAGTAGCCTACACATATCAGAAAAGCAGCAGTAGATTTGGTTTTGGTGTGGTAAATGAATCTTCATCTTGCAGCTCTTTTAATGAGGTTTGTTTTGCAATTTGTATGCTGCACTTATGGGCTGGGGCAGAGAGGATTGAGTGATTCTGAGTTCTATTGAAAATTTATGAACATAAATGATGGTTTGAGAGCTGCAGCTCAGTGCAGCAGACATCCATAGTGGAGGGAAGAGGAGAGAATGATGGAAATAAGACATTCAGGCACAAAGTGGGTAGCTGCTCAGGTTCAGTCAGTCTGCACCCACAAAACATAATTTGAATGAATTTCAGTGTGTGACTTAATAAGCAGATGTTATTTCATGGGACCACACCTTGTCTGGATGCTGTTAGGTCAGTTTAAAGTAGAGTGTTTCAGTTCATATTTGGGTAAAAAGTAAAAATTGTGGTTTTTTTTGTTATAAAACTCTTAAACTTAACAAGGTTAATGGTATGATGAAGAAATCATATTCTCTCAATGGCAGAGACATCAATATAAAAAAGGACAAAGTGTTTCTGCTTTTTTTTTTAAACAATCCAAAATATAATTGAAAGCTGTGACAATGTATATTTCTGTTTCTTCCTTGAAAGTGTGGGCACAATAGGTATAAATTATTTGGGGTGTTGTGCCCTAAGCTTGTTAGTTATGTGACATTAATCAAACTTTGTCTAATGAATCCCTTGACAGCTGTGGAAGGTACTTCTTTCAAGACAGAATTAATATAAGAGTGGGATCTGAATCTTGTTGTACCTCCATTACTTAAGAGGATGATTTACTAAACTTGTGGTGGGCCTTTCAAAAGCTTCATGTCATGCTTCCTTGTTGTGATCCAGGTGAATCTGAATTTCCCTGTAGCTCACCAGGATATAAAGAACTTTTGACAAGTGATGGATCTTGCTAGCTCTTGACTATGTTTTTGCAGTAATATAAAAAAGTAAGAGGACTATTTGTTTAATTTCAGTTTGGGCCTTTTTTTTTCTTTTGAGTTTTTGGGATTCTTTTTCTTCATATGGGGGTTTTTTATCTTTGCAAACCTGCATTTTATAGTATGACCATTCCCTAAAACCACTTATATTAATGTGTGCTTAGTTTTCAGTCAATGGTTAAAAAAGCACAAGTTCAATTCTAGCACTGGAAAATGAAGTATTAGTAAGGAAAGAAAAATAGGAAATATGCCGATTTATTTCTGTAGTTGTTAGAAATCATTTTCGAAGGGAATAAAATGGTCTGAAACAGAAGGATCAAGTGGCAGGAGCCGTGGTGTGAGTTGGGGAAGAAAATAGAGTTAAAATGTGTTGAATTATGTTGGTTTCAGATGTTCAGGTGCACAGGTTGCAGCTTCAATTTCTGAAGTAAGGATGAATTATGCAAACTGAAATAACAGGGATCAGCAGAGGAAATGCTAGGATTTTTGAGCTATAAAGAGTTCTCAAAATATAAGGCTTGTGTATGAACTTTGCTGTAAGGGAAATGCTGTTAAGGGTGGTATTATGCTGATTTGAAATTGATTTTTATGATGCAGTGAGAAATACTTGCTGGGATTTAGACTTGTGAAAGAATGTGTAATGACCAATATCTACCCAGACAGTGACATCACACTCTGAACCTTAACACTTAACAGGATCAGTGAGTGTGGATACTGAGCTTGTGAAGGAGAGCTGGCAGAGAGTGTTTAGTATATAATTATTAGCTTCTTGAAGCTCAGAGACACTAGTTTTGTTGGCTGTTAGCCTGCAGCCATAGTTAAGGTGACAAGAAGCACTCAGGATAGTTGAGAAGTGAAGAGAAACTTTGTTTACTCATCAGATAACACGCTCGGTAATCTGTACAACTGTGCTGCACTGAAAATCAGATCAGTGCTGCTGGCACCAGTCTGTCAGGCAAACACAGAGAACACTGACAGAGCTGGAACTTGGAGGCAGCTGGTGACTTGCTGCTTCATCTGAAATTGAAGTGAGTCACACCAAGGAAAGTGTTGAGCATGTAGTTCTGTAAAACAGCCTCTGATGATGGGCTGCAGCATGCTGGAGAGCAGCTTCACAATAGCAGGTTCAGCATTGTTTAACTGAACTAAAAATGACAAAAAACATGAATCAGTCCAATTGCATAGAATTAGCTTTCACAGGAAAGGTTGGTTTCTTAAAATCCATGTAGAAGGTTTTAGAACATTTACTATTTAAATAATGGTATAGAGTTAATTGGCAAGGATGCTCACATGAAAACAGAAGACTCTCAGTTTCTCTCTGTTCTGTCTGATAAGACTTGTTACTAATAATTGTAGATGGCAAATTTCAGTCTGGGTAATTCAGTGAATAATGTTTCAGATGCCTCCCTGATGGGTTGTTTTATTTATCATGACTAAAAACATGAATGTTGACTGAGTCTGGTTAGCAAAAAATTCGAAGATCCTTTACATATAACAAACAATATGCAAAATTATCTGATGATTGTTGCACAGCAAAAGTGATGGTGTGCTTAAGACTTAAAGCTAAGTTGGAGTAATGAACTTGTTTGTCTCAGTTGGAAAAGGTGTGAAAGAAGTCATACTCTTCCTTTTTTTGTGTTCATGATTAGATCATAATAAAAATATCATGGCTGAGATACTGGGTGGGGACTCTTCATAAATTAACCACACTGCTTGATATTAGATCTTGAATTACATCAAGGAGTTCTAAGCAGAAAGAAAGGAATGCTCATTTGATGTAATTAGTGACTGCTAGGGAATGCCCATTGAAAAAAGTTACTGTAGCACTGCACCTACAGAAAATGTCTGGAACAATTGCCAAGATTGCAGATGTTTTGCTGTGAAAGAAATGAGCCTAATGAGAGACTGTCTCAGCTGACTGAAACAAAGGAAACTTCCCAGCAGGTAGCAATTGAGGCAAATAACAGGGTGAACATGTGAGAACGTGTAGTGAGGTTTGCTGGGTGAAATGAAGCAGTGCAGTCTATTTCTGATTTCTCAGTTTTCAAATGCTAAGGTGTGATGTAAAAATATTGGGTTCTGCTTATCCACTAGGAGAAGTAGTATTTGTATAGATGCAGTGAAGCATTAAGTACTGGAAGTAGTTTCTAAATTTAAAGAATATGAAATTCTTAGGTATCCCTTTTCTGAATTGATATGGCCACAATACTGTCTAAATTAGGAATATGTTACAGAGTTGTCAAAAAAATGCTTTTAATAATTTTTCCCACTTCTTTTTTGTGTCTCCATAATTTTTTTCTTCTCTTATATTGAGCTAATAGTAGCAAACTTTAACAGAGGGTGTCTTTAGTTCCAACTGTGTTGCCAGGTTACACAAAAATACAGGAAAAAAGGAAGCAGCAATGCAAAGATTCAATTCAACCTGCAATTTTCCTTCAGCAACTCATCCCAGAGTTTTATCAAGAACTTTATCAAGCCAGCACAGTCCTTCCACATCTGCCTAGAGAAGAAGAATTCAGATGACCTAATTTTATTTGGAAGATGGGAAAGTAGGACTTGTTAAATACGATTTTGACCTAAAGAGATATTACATTGTTATAGGAATGTTCTGCTTTCTGTTTTTTCCAGAGAACCTATAGAACAGGATGGAAGTATTGAGGATGACATAAGTCTTCAAGGCAAACTTAAATGTTTAAGGAAGAAAGGTTGCTGGGCTTTCCTTTCAATCAACAATGTGTTTTGGAGTAATTCTGTACTCACTTCAAAAAAAGAGCCTCTAAAACAGAAGGCAAGCAAACTGACAAACTCTGTTTTCATATGGTTCAAGAAGAGCTATAGCGTTTTTCAGATAGATCAGAAAAAGCTCTTTGGTCGAAAAATTGTGTGGGTTTTTTTTTGGATTAGGACAAATTGTTCTGTTTGTTGACAAGGACTAAGAAAGCACAAGATGCACAAGGCTGCTTTTGCTTGGTGATTTGTAAATACTAGCAAACTACAGAAGCTGAAAATTGTTTACTTTTTTGATTTTTACCTCACGTAGGGAAGTTTGTGGTTGAAGTGACACATCAGTCTGCATTTCACTTCAGGCAGGAGCTGATACTGATTTACAGCTTAAATTTTTCATCCTGCTTTGTGCTCCTAACTACCAAAGTACAGAAAACTTTAACTCAGATACAGAAGAACATGTCTGGACTAAATCAGGCTTAATGACCATATGTCATTCTCCTGTTTCCAGCAGTGAACACAGTAGCCCAAGTATTTATGACACTGCCCTTAATATCCCTATCCTAATTTCATAAATTTCTAGAGCCAGATGTGGGGGTTTACATAATAGGCTATTCTCATTTGGTTGTTATTCCATGAACTTGCCTAGCCCCTAGTGTAATATTGAGCTTTCACTTATCTTTTTTGCAGGGACTACAGTGGGTTTATCTCCCATTGCAAGCCAACTGCTTCCTTTTGTTTTAAATTACAAATTCATTTTGATAAGTACTGGCTAACATATCACAGTGTACAGTGATACTTAACTGCTCTCTGTGCCATGGGTGACTATGGAGAGTTATAGTCATGGCTTTTAAATAAATTAGCTGCTGCTGCCTGATTTTGTCTTTGCTGTTGCTCATGGAGTTTTTTCCCAATATTTTTTTCCCCCCTGTATTCTTGTAGATGAGGTGGTCAGAACTTAACACAGTAGCTAAGGTGCTGACAAATTGGGTTCAGACGGCAATCCAATGATAACCTCTGTTTTCTTTGTGTTTTTTTTGGTTTTTTTTTTCCTGATAATCGCTAGCATTTAATTTATTGGGAAGAAAACAAAACAAAAAAGTCTTGATTTTTTTTTTTAATAGCATTATCTAGCATTATATAAGGGCCTCATTCCTGAATGGAAATAGTCAATTTAGCCTCCAAAAGTGCAAGCCTGAAGTTTAGAATTTTTACTGTGTGTATAATGACTGGTACTGTTTCACTGGGAGTCACAAGGTCTCATTAAGAGAATTTCCAGGTCTTCATTTGCCCCTTGTACTTACTGTTCAAAGTAATAGTAGCATTTGTTTGTGCATCTTTTTCTAGATCATTTGTGTGTATTTTGGTTTATTGCTATCTATAAACTTGCTTTTGGTTTAACTGAAAAACAAACTGGGATTAGAATTGTCAAGATGGTAATTTCCAAACTATTTATCACATGGGTCTCTGCCTGTGTTGTCAGATAAAACATATTCCCTTTTGTTTGTTAAAGTCCCTGAGGTTGTTTTTCTTGGTGGTTCCTGCTCAATTTCAAGGTTTCTCTTTGTCCTTGATACTAAGCCAGCTCCATTTCCTGGTTGTTTGCACTTATAAACTTTTTCCCTCACTGTTCTTCAGGTGTGTGAGCAGCTCTCCATCAACATAAGCCAGCTGCTTCACAGCACTACACTCAGTTGCAGATAAGTGAAGTCCTTTTCCAGTGACTACAGGAAAAAACAGCTTTTGACTAGTTTCAAGTCATTACATCTTTATTCAGCTTCTGTGAAATTGCATTGAAACCTCTGTCTGATATTTTGTTTGCTTCTCCTCAGGCACAGTTTCTTTTTTGGTTTAAGGTTTTTTTTTTCATTTTTTCCTTGGAGATGTGTTAAATCAGTAGATATCATAGTAGGAGCCTGGTCTGTGTTTTATGAACTCTACTGCCACAGGTAAATGAAGTTAGAAAGCAGCAGCTGCCACTGAATGTAGGGGAAGACCTTCTATAATCATGTGCATTAATAAGGATGCTTAGTGTAGTTATGGGAACTGAGATTCTAATTTTATCTCTGTTGTGCCATTAGGCTTTCAGGTAAAGTTAAAAAACAAAAGATGTAAGTATCTTTTCTTTTTTCTAATTTGTTTCCTAAGAGATGGTGTTGTGAATTATGAACAGTAAGCATGGTAGGAGCTGAGTTTTATTTTCCTGCAGTCTCTTGTTTTTGGGGGTTGGCTTTTTATTTGATCTGAATGTTTAAATGTTATTAGCATCCTGAAAGATGCCACTTCATTTGTAAGGAAATTCAGCCATCTATGAGCTGTATGTTGAAGAGAGGAAGCTGTTGGACTGCACTGAGGCTGCATTGATGTTTGAAGTCAGATTGGATGGGGGGGTGCTCTGATTTGGGTGAGGAAATGGGCCTGTTGTGCTCAGCTGAAGTGGGACGTAGAGAACACAATATAGAATGGAGTAAGCCACTAGGAATTGAACAACGTTATTATTTGGGAGTGATAATCTTCATTAGGAGAGGCAGATGCAAAAGGTCTTGAACTGCTTGAAGAATCTGGATGCGAATCCAGAATTCCTGAGTGTCAGACTTGGTCAGGTGTTGGCAAGTAGCCATGAAATCCACCAACAGCAAGCACGTGCTCCATTTCTCTCTTGCTGGTTCACACAGCTGCTGCAGGTTATAATCTTTTGTCAGTTAGGAATGTCAGCATTCATGTGACTTCTTCAATTTTAATTTGCCCCCCATTCTCCCTGTGAGTATGTATTATAATTGTCTTTAATTACATGTTCACACAATGTCTTTCATCGGATTCTTACTCAGTTTAATGGGTGGTATTTGGAGAATGAGAGCCGTACAGTTAATGAAGCTATTGTCTCTAGGGCTTCTGCTGTAGCTTGGTGTGGAAATAAAGTCATGTAGCAAATGAAACAGATGAATTAGGGAGAAGAAAAATAATGGTCTTCCCATGTAAATCATTCCAGATCACTTTTCTCATGTTTTCCTATTCTGAAGCTTATTTAGTTTCCTATTCTGTTTAAACCAGTTTTTCATATGTCTCCAAAGCTTTGCTCATAAAAGTGACTTTAATATCTTGTCACTTCCATGGAAGGTGTCTTGGAGTGGCTTTCCTGACACACCAGCACAGGAAGAAGGACTTCAGTTACTTCACTGGATATCTGAAGGAAGAAAATTCTTTGAACTCACAGCTACAGAGGGTGCTGTGTTGTGCCAGGGATCACAATCTTAAACTTGTGGGATGCTGATGAAGCCATATCCTACTTCAAGAGGGAAGAGGGCTTCAGAGATTTCTAAATCAGAACTGTGACTACTTTTTGTTCTTTTTTTCCTCCTATCAGTTTTGAAGGAAACTTGAGAATGTACCCCATCCTGTTCTAGGCTGGTTTGTCCTTGAGCTGTTTTTTCATATAAATCCAGTGGAAGGAAATGAGAAAACACACCTGTTCACTACCCAGTTTATTCAATAGTAGAGGGTATTTGATGCTTTTGTACTCCTTGTGAAATAAGGATGTCCACAAGAGAGTGACATGAAAGCTAACTGGTGGATAGAATGACTCTTCTTGTCAGTAACAGCAGATGTAGGTATGAGTTGCATTTGCATGACAAAAACTGTTGTATTTATGTACTAAAAATAGATTTCTTGATATCCCTTTGGCATTTTGTACCAGTTGTGCTTTTGTGCCAAAATTTTAGGTTTAGAAGTGCACAGGGCTGCCCAGCACCATTTCTTGGCTCTGATTCTAGAACCAAAACACTGACAGTCTGGAGCCTGGGTTCTCCAGCATGGATCCCATCACTCTGGGGCTTTTTGGCTGGAGGACACTTGTTACCCTGGCATGAAGTCATGCCATGCTAAATGGAAACAGAATACCCTTCCTCACCATTCATGTCTGATCCTGGCTGAATTGAATTGAGCTGTGACTGGGCTGATATCCCAGCATGAGAAGGAAGGCAAAATAAGAGTGGACTGTAAATTTGCATGTTGTGAAATTGCATTTAAATTAGTCCGAGTGGGATTTTTTCTCACTTTTTGTAAATTATATTTTAAACAGTGTGTGGAAAAGTACCTGCTAACTAACCAAGCAGTTGCTAGATTTCCCTGAAATGACCTTTACAAAGGCCTTTTATCTGGCAATTTTTTAGAAATGCAGGCACATTTGTACCAATGCATGTTGAGTGTTCATAATTTTTAAAGAAAGTTAATTCCGGGTAGAGGTTTGCTATGAACACAGACAATAGGTTCTTTGCAGTGTTTGTATGTGGGGGATTGTGGGAGGTTGTGAGGTTACAGAAATTTAATGGGCCACTGTAAACATCTTCTCCAATATTAACTGTGGTGTTTTATTTTCCAAGTCTTTGAAGAAAATTATATCAACATAAACCTTTACTTAATGGGAAATTTTGGTAAAAATAAATAATAAATAAATGAGATGTTTCTAGAGTGCTGAGATATATTGAAGATGGATAAACACAAGTGCTTAATTCAGAGAGACACAGTTATTTTTCAATAAATGATTTATAGGAATGCATTTAAGGATGAGGAGAATTCTAAGGTTCATCTACTTTATGGTCTGAACTTTCAAGGTTTTCTTCTGCAATAGTCTTCTATTTTTAACAATTAATGTGTTATATATAACACACATAGGTGTAAGCCTTTTTAAGAACTTTTTCTCTAAATTTGAGCTTAAAAAGTAAAATTTTGATGATGGGTTGTTGGGCTTGATGATATGCCATTATTGTAAAGGGAACATTGACAGAATGTATACTTTTTAATGGTACCATATCATTTTCTTTTTGATATCATTTAGAGAAGAAGTAAATAACCCTCTGCTTGAAGGTGAAAAACTGGGGAAGTTTTGCTTGCAACTTTTCTTTTAAATTATTTGCTTTATATAAAATTATCAACTATTTTTAACAAAGTTGGAACAATAGCACAATAGAAAGATAGACAATAGCACATGGGAAAAAAAAGCAATACAAAAGAAAGGCAAATTTAAAAATATTTACACTGACTCCAGCTGCTCAATTATTAGGGGGCTTAGAATTCTTGAGGATGACCTTTAGTTAAGTTGTTAACCAGTTCTCTGCAGTTTTCTTCTAATTAAATGAAGAGCACTTACAACCTGATATTTCCAAGTGTGAAAAAATCAAAGCTAAACTTTTCACCTTGTTTTAGGCTTATTTTTTATTGTTAATGATTTTTGCTTTTCTCAAATTATTTTCTGAATCACTGGCCTTCTTTCCAAGTGATAATACCATTGTGTATTGACAAACTATTTTCAACAGAGTTGGTGTTAACCTGCTCTTTGTTTAAAAGTTTGAGGAAAGTGAACGGAATAAAGGAAGGGGCTGTGGTATTTTGTGAAATGGAGCTTATTTTAAGGAAGGAGCTTTACTTTTGCCAGGATTTCCCTCTTTTCCCCCCACAAACAGGAGTATGTTTGCACACCCTGTCAAATACATGCATAGCAAGCATGGCTGTGCTCAAACTTTGTGCCTTTGCTGGAAAAATTGTCTGTATAAGAGCATTTTCAGGAGTTGCTTGTAGTTTAGCTTTTTTAAGCACTGTTAGTCCATTTCAGTTCAAGTTAACTGGAAGCTCTGGCCATGATAACCACGCTGTGTACCTGCAGGTCCCCTGTGAAGTTGGTGGCATGGGGCATCAGCTCCTGCGCCTGCACAAGCACTTCCATCTGGAGTTTTCAAACGCCTTCATCCTCATTAGCACAACACTCTCTGATGCAGTTCCTGGGGAGATGGGAAGGGATATGTGTAATTTTCCTTAGTATTTTAGGAGTGTTTTCCATGTATTTTAGGTTTGTATTTTAATTTTTCTGCAAGGCTCTCCCAGAGAACAAGTGCTTTGCATTTTGTAGCTATCAGGGGATGCCTCATCTGAAGGTGTGCCATTTTCCAAACCCTAGATATTTATGGGGAGAAAGCGAGTTGATTATTTAGTCTTTAACTCGGAATCCTGTGGTGGCCTTTTTGGGTCTGTCATGTCTTTTTCAGTCTGAAGGGTCATGGTTACTTATTCTACAGAGGTAATTTGGTACCTTGTTAGTCTGAAGTATATTTCCAGCTCAGCTGCTGGAAGAACAAACTCTCAGTTAAGAGGCATCTTTGGTTCAGATTTTGAGTATGAGTAGGGGAAAAATGAGATTTAAGGCTTACTAATGCCTTTTAGCTCCAGCTGAAATCAACAGTCATAAAAATATACTTGTAATTTATTTTTTTCACCTATCCTATTCAGGATATCACTGTGGATTCTGATCTAAGCCTTATCCACTGTGAACCAGATCCTAATGTGGCAGGACTGGATCCTTAGAGTTTGACTTGACCACAGTAACAAATTGGAAACAAGACTTTTATTTTTTTATCTGGAACATCGTTTAGCCTTGTTGCTTTACCACCTGTGAAAGACTGCATTTGCCACTTAGAACATTTGACTTCCTTGGCTAAAAGTTTCTAATATCAATGTAGGTCATTTAAAACCCTTCACAGGACTGAACATCTAATAACCAGAAGTCCATAACAATCACTATTTTTCCTGAAAAAATTACTACTGTACTTAAATGCACTATAGCATTTTGATTTGTGTTGTTTTAGGAGAAATAAGAGCACAAAATATGAGATTGAAGTACTTTGTGATTCTGAAAAGAAGGTAAACATAGACACTATACTGCTTCTCCTTTTTGAGTAGCAAGTAAACAGAAAGGGAGGTCAAGGCAGTGAAGACGTGCCACATTTTGCACTTTAAATATCCGATTAGCAGCAAACTAAGATTGTTTTTTCTTTTTCCTATAGTTGCAAGATGAAATTTAAGAAAATATTTCTGATATTATTCTTAATCTCTGCTCCACCATTGTTGTCCTGTTGCTTTCCATTTCATAGTTTGCATTAGAACCAACAATTCATACAAGTAAACTATTTACAATTTCAACATTTGGAAAGCCTCTGAGCTGTTAGAAAATCAGATAAATGTTGAAGTCTAAGAGAAAAAAAAAAGAGGTTTTAGGTTTCCACACAAACTTCAGCTTTCTGGCTCTTCTGTATTGTGTTAACATTTTACTACACAGATACTTGAGAGAGGTTAAGTGCTCAGCCTCATATCCATGTAGCATGTGTTGAACTATGAGGTTGTATCTCTTCTCAGCCACCTCTTCCTTCTAAACATCAGTGGAAAGATTGATTC
>JAWWMN010000001.1:6499380-6689182 GCA_035047745.1 Catamblyrhynchus diadema | reverse complement strand
TAAACATCAGTGGAAAGATTGATTCTGGGAAGATTTATGTGCAAAACAAAATTTATATAATGTTAGGAATCAACTTTGAGGCAGGCTGGTAATTTTCAGTAATCAATCTGCTTTTAAAAATGAAACTGTAACATTTCTTCTATTAAAATTCTTTGGTTTTGTTACACTTTTGTCATGACTGTTATGCTCTGAAATAATTTCAGTGTTCAAAATTATTTTAGTGAATCTGCAATTGAGCAAGTCAAATTTATCTCTTGTCCTGCAAACCAATTATAGTAAATTACAGTCATTCAGAACCTAAAAACTGTAATAACTCTGACAGAATTATGAGCAAACTAATGGGTCATTTATTATCAGATAAGTTTGCTTTCATTGAAAATGAATATATACTTGGCTATTTTTCCTGCTAACTCAAGAATGGCTGTTAAACCAAAAAAAAAAACAAAACTTGAAAGAAAGCCTGCTATATTGCTGTAGTTCTGCCTCATACTGTGCTAACAAAGATCTATTAGATCGGAATGATATTTCACCACTAACAGAACTGACCAAGTTAATTTTTATTTCAATGGAGCACTTGTTAACACTTTATAGTTTTCTGTCAGCCTGGATAATAATACCCAGGGAGAAAAAAATATGATCCAGTTTTACTGTTGCTGAAAAGAGTATTTGTATTAAAGACTCTTCTTGCCATTTAAAGTTGTCTTGCTCACCAGAAAGGAGAGGATGTTTTTGTTTAGTAACGTTGGAGGGTATACCTGTGGAGTGAACTATCAACATCAAAGCAGTCCTCATGGAGATAGTATGGGGTTATTCCCCTAAAATGTGGCAAATTAAATTATTATTGTTTTTGTAGATAAATTTGAAAATGCATATATTGATATCAGATATGAATGACTCGTTTTTTATACATCAACATGTGTAGTAACACATGCAAATCTGGATATGCTATCTCTAACATTGGTTTGGTTTCTGTATAAAAAGCTAGAAGACAAATAATTTAGGTTCGGAGTAATGTCAGTGTTTTTATCCATGTTGCCTCTTGGGTTCTGGACTTTCCTAGGTTCATTCTGGTCTGTTACTTGCGCTAAAATTCAAAAGTCTTTCTTAAACCTGTGATGCCTTGAGATACATTTCAGAGAAACCTGATGCTTCTTTGATCAATATATCTGATCTAATTTGAAATTTAGGTTTGAGCTTTGTGTTTAATTGTGTGCCTAGGAGGGCAAGGACATCAGTTGTCTGTAGCTAGAGGCAGTTTTGAGAAATGTTTTAATAGGGTAATCGATTGATGTGATCAACCAGCCTCATCTGTAAAAGCTCAGAGAGATGGAAGAGGCTTTTTTTAGTAAAGGATAGGTAGCAGAAGGGTTCAAAAAGATCAGCCACCATGATTAATATCAGTAAGTGCCAGAAGAATCTAAGCCTCAGACTGCCAAGGAAATGGTTTGCTCAAGGCTGTTCCTTCTGCTGAACTTAATCCAAGGGGACTTCAGGCAGTATGATAGAATTTGGAGTTGTTAATAATTTTTTAAATTCAATTTATGAGACAGCAGGAAAGTAAACAAAGGGTAGAGGGAGACATGGGGATGTAAGTAATCAAAATACCTTTTTTTTTCTTCCAAATTATTGGAAGAAAAAAAATACTTGGAAGCACCAAAATACTGGGTATGGAATAATACCCAAACAGTGCTTGAAACTAAGGTGTTTGACCATAACCTCACTTCTGTCAAAGAGCAGAAATGCAAAGCCTGGTTATTATTAATTGTGGCACTGAGACATCCAGCTTGGGAATGTGGTGTGGTGCTGGATGTGGCAGTGCCTTTTCCAATGTAATAATTCTGTGTACTCATAAAAACTCGCTGAGACGCTGTCAGTTTGCCAAGGTGAGGGAAAGAAAAACACCTCCTAGGAAAAGTAAATTTTAAGAGATGAGAGGCCTGTGGGGAAGAGTTCTATGATGAAATGGTTGTATTTATCAGCTGGGCTCTCTTTGGGTAACTGAAGTCTCATCTGACCTCAGCTGACTTAGGCAGAGCGATTCCTCTGGTACAGGTGTATTTGCAGTTCAGTTTTGCTTGAAGTTCTCTTTCTACTTTGTGGGTTTTTTTTCTGTCCTTTTTTATGTTATGGTTTGGGTTTTGTGTTGTTGTTTTGGGTTTTTTTCTTGTTTTGGGCTTTTTTTTTCTTTTTCTATTCTGTTGCTCTTCAATACTAGGGCTCTCAAACAGCTATAATGTGTGTAAATGAATATATATTTGATGTGCTCTGATTTGCAATTAAGAAATTTTTTCTTCCTCTTAGTTTTTATGTGGCAAAGTAACCTATATCAGTGTCACATTGTGGTAAAGCTTTTTATACAAGTCTGCACATTTTTTTTTTATCACATTGGTGTTTTTATTAACATCATTAGCTGCTAATGATGTTTGTGGGAAAAAAAAACAGGGAAATTAGAGTTTAGCTGGTATTAATATTTAAATATTTTTCATAAAGGCATGGTAAGAAAAAAGCATGTTACAGAGCACTTTCATAAGTGATTTTATTTTTGAAAGAGCAAATGAAATGGACAAAGTTTCAAAATTGATAAATTTAATCTCCAAATAAATATGAAGCACCAAGCTTATCTGTGGTTAAATTCTTTCTTGCTGATAATTGGGTATTTGCAGTGGTTTGCTGATTGCACTTGAAATTAATTGGACTGTATCATTTAGATAACTCTATTTTCTGCAATGATGATGAAGCACTACCTTAGTCATCATTTAGTCATTCCAGTAATTATTGTTATGTAATATTCTGCATCTTATATATAAAATTCATAATTTAGCTGATAATGAAGGAACAAGGGTTTTTTTCTTTTTCTTTTTCCTCTTTGGAGTTTTTAAACATTCTTCAAGTGTTTATTTAATTCAATGATTAAAATACCTTAAAGCAGCATTTTTGACACTTATAGTTTATGATTTTTGGGAATTAGCTTTCATTCACAAAGAAAACAAATACTAAATGCTAAGCTCAGTTGCAAGATGGGTCTTGAGTTTCATTGGCAAATGACTTACTAAAATGTCTGCAAAAACTTTGGTCCTCAAATGCAGTGTAAGGCATAGGAGAGTATAAGCTTTGTTTCCTTTTCTGTCCTTTAAAGGAAGGCAGGAGGAATCTATTGCTAAAGATGAGTTTTTAAAATGATGAGTATGATAAACTGACAAGAATTTTGCTGCTGTAGGGACCGTGGGCTATTATGAAAATATATCAATATATTAAATAGGTGATAGCAGGTGTAAAGAGAAAATTAGGCTTTAAAGGGAAGCAAGAGCCCTTGCCAACTCAGACTCTCAGATTTTGCTATTTAGATTTGTGCAAGCTTGTGTTATCTAATGGTGAAAATGCTGCATAATTGAAAGACAATTGAAGAAAATGAAGATATAAGAAATTATAATATAAGAATTAATTGGATAGGGAGAATTTAAATTATTAGTAAGAGCTTACGTTTTTTTAACGGACATTATTTCAAGTTTTTAAGAACAAGAATATAGATGCCCACATGGTATCAAAGTTATACATGTGGTTTTGTGTTTTAGTTCATTGAATTGCTAAATTCATTCAGAGTCCTTTATTTAATGTTTTTGGGAGACTGGCTGAAGTATCCTACATAGTGTAATTACTTTCCCACTCTTTTATTATTATATTTGTTTTTTTATATCTATATACATAGCTAGATCACCATTAAGTTAACTTTCTTCTCTGTGATGAAAAAAGCTGAGATAATATTCCAAGCCAGATATAAGAATGTGGCTGTCTAAGTTTGACGTCCATGGACCAAACACTGGTGGTCAATGCCATCCCTGTCTGCATTTGAGGCATTTGGAAAATGCCCTAAATACTGTGTTTTAATGTTTGGTCACCCTAAACTGGTCAGGCAGTTGGACTGGGAGGTCCAGCTGAAAAACTTTTTCATTCCAATTAACACTGTTACTAACTCCTAGGCTGAGAACAGCATTGTTATGAGCCATGAGTTACCTTTAAAAACAGAAGGGGATGCACAAACCTGCTGACATGCCTCAAAATGCCTCAGGCTTGCTTAGTTTCCTTTCTTACCTTATTCACAGTATGTTCATCAGCAGTAATGTCATTGTATTTGACTTAAAATGACAAACAATGCCATTATTGAACTGGGTTTTTTTTAATCAGAACTGCTTGCAGAGTGTTAATATAGCTTATGGTTGCTTTCTCCTCAAGCTGTCTTTTTTTTTGGGGATCTAAATATCCTTAATTGCAGGTTTTCTGCCTGACAAAAGGCATACTTAAAAATGGAAGAGAAAATGGAAGACTCTCCCTGAGAGCAGATAGCACATGCAGTTTTTGTTTTCTGTGCTTTTAGTTTAAAATAGAAAGTGAACAAGTCTAAGATGCCTATAGACAAAACTTATTTTAGGGCAGAAGTGCAGAACTTTATGCCCACAGTAGATCAATACATACCATCCGAATCTCTGTTAAGTCCCACTACAATCTACAAGTGTTTTTTTTTTTTCTTTTATTAGTCTCTTCTGTTTGACTGTAAGCTGTTTTACTTTTTTATCGTGGCTGTTATTCAGCAAATCCTCTCTGATACCATGGACCCAATTACATTTTCCTAGTACTCTTGTTTCTTTTTCAGAAGTCTTTTTCCTTCATATTTTAAGAGGTAAAGTAGTATTAAATTTGTTATTATTTTGATGATGAAATAGTTTTATTTAGTCAAAGAATTTCTATTTTAAATATTTCCTTGCTGTTTTTGCTATTACTGAGAACTATATGCAGCCTATCAGTAATTGATTATTTCTTGTCTCACGTTGAAATAAGTATTACTCTTTTTGTGTCATTCAATAATGAGTTAAGCATTTTGCACTCAAAGGCAAAAAGGAAAAACTTTTCAGCAATGGTTCTGTTGAGTCTTGTTTTTTGTAGTAATTTGCTGAAGTTTGGCATGATTTCTGTGTTTCAAGTTCCTGGCATCATTCTTACCCTTCTAGATGTGTGCCATTGACTGGATAAGTTTTTCCAATAAACTTTGGTGTGTGGATAAATCTTTCTCTTTATGTAAAATATTTTCAGCTTATTATATGGTGTTAAGAGCTTCAAACTAACTTTCTTTGGTCAGGTCTGCTATGAAGCAGAAACACTGATGCACCTCAAATGGATACTTCAATGGAAGTTTAAGGCAATTATGCAAGACATTAAGCTCTAGATTACACCAAAATGCTGATCATAACATTGTAGTGAGACTATATTCTGATTGCCACAATAAAAACAGCTAACAGCTTCTGTTAGTCAATCACAAAATATTTTTAGAGAAAAGAAAGATGCACATTTAAGCTAAGCCAGAGTCCCAGGAGAGATTATGTGCATATAGAAAGAAGATCTAATCTGTTTCCTTGAGAACAGTAGATATGGTGTTTTGCAATAAACAGAAACACTTAACATTTTAGTGCTTTTCATAGTTGATATACACTAGTTTAAAAAAACAACTGTAGAAAAAGAACACGATGACTGTGCTTTTACTTTTTGTATGTTAATCTTGTTTAATTTTAAGAGCTGAGGTATCATTCTGTAAACATGGAAAATACTATATTCACTGTTTGTGTTCTCATCTAAACAGCTGCTTTTTTTAAGCAAGTCACCTACTGAAGTAGCTTTTTAGTTCTCTAGAAGATGGCAAAAGATTCAAGGACTCATGGCAAAGTACACAATTGGTGAGAAAGAGTGGCTGCTGCTAACTGGCTGAATGAAACAGCTTTACTGAAAGATATTTCTATGAAAAAGCTGACACCTCCTCCTGTGAACATTTGGTTACCTGGATAAATGCCTGTTCTTTGCACTTAAGGCTGCAAAACCTGCAAATATATTTAATTACCCATTGACAGCCTCTAATGGCTATGCTAATATGATTAGTGAGAATTTGAAATTTTTAGTGGGTTTTTAATGGTTTTTTGGCAGGGTTTTTGGGCTGGTGACTCACATGCTGTGACTGCATTACTTTTCTTTGGTTTGGATTCTTTGAGAGGTCTCTGGCATACACAAATTCAATGCTCTTTGATTTTTCAGGTCCCCTTTCCACGTGTGTTTTTCACAGTTAGCAGTGTGATGTGACCTTTGCATTCCTGCACGTGCTATTGCTGACACTGTTTGGGTTTCTCCTAGGCTGATCTTGAATCTCAAGGATTCTGCATAGGTAGCAATTCTCTCTGGAGTATGAAGTGTGTATTATTAGCCAACAAAGCATGTTTGCCTGCAAGTCCTGACACTTTTGCACAGTCAGCTGTTTTATTTTTTCCTTTGACCTGTCTCTCCACTGTGCCTTAAAAGAGGAGGTTAGAACACAAAACTGCTGGGTAGCAGTGCCTTTGTGAAACTCGCTTTGTAAGTTGTTTTTTTGCACTGTTTAGTTGCGTTTTGTGTTGGCTTGCTTTTAGATCAGCTTGGAGGGATCTAGACTGTTGTTTGTAGCCTGCAAACCATTCCCATGGAACACAAGTCCCGTGTTGAAGATGCTCACATCATGCCAGCATGATATTGGTCTGTATTTACTGCCCCACAGAGGCAGGTGGTTACCTGGGGCACTGCCTTTGTCATGGCATTTTCAGGTCAGAATTGTCTTGTGTGAGCCTGGATGTGATTATGTGATAACCAGATGCAGAACGAGTCCTGTCAAGGAGCCCATTTGAAAGAAAATTCTGATTCTGAAGCAACTGAGATATTTTGCTAATTTAGTGTGGGCTGCTCGTGTATTTTTATCTGGTATATGTGTTATAGGAGATTCTGAGCTCAGACCTCTTGTTTCCTTTAATGCAAATACTTACTCTAACTTCTGTCCTCTGTCCTGAATTTCTGGTCGGCTTTCCATGGGAATTAAAGTATTACAGGGAAAACATGCTGAAAATAAGGCTGTGTTAGTTTGGCATAGTCTTCCTCCTCCTAAATTACTGGTTTTTACTCCAAATCACCTCTTAGCATGTTATCTTACATACATTCATGTCTCTTCTTCAGAGATCTATTTCTTGTGTCCATATTGCCATTGACCTGTCTTTAAGAACAGTTGTGAGACTTGTTGTAACAAAGGCAGAGCAAGTACAGACCCTGTAGGCTGTATTTTGGTAAGGTTGTCAGCTGCTGCTGTGCTTCAGAACAGATGTTGCTTCAGCAGGAAGCTCTTCTGAAAGAAATGCCTTTAAAAATGGAAGTAAAATGAAGTGCTTGGAGTGAAAAAAAACCTCAAAAAACAAAAAACACTAAGCTCAATGCAGTTATGATGAGACTGCCTGAGAGCACTGGGAGGAAGCCAGGCATAAAAATTAAATGTCTATCTGTTTTTTGTCTTGAAGAAATATCTTAAAAGCTGGTGTGCTAGAAATGACCAGAAAAATGGTCCAGAATGCACCATTGCTACAAAAAATGGTCCTTGCTACCTTCTTCCTAGGAAAGAGCTGCTTTTCTGAAGCTCTGTTAAATTTTATCTTCTGTCATGCCTCAGCTGAAGTTCTGAATGCATCAAGTACATGGCTTCCTTGGTTCTCAGCCTCCCTCAAATGTTCCCTGCCTTGTGCAGAACAGTGACTTCTTCACGGAAACAGGATTTTCTAGGTTACTCCTTGTACAGAACTCAAGCTGATATTATTTAGTTATATATAAATATAACCAGACAAAGAACTTACAGTACTTCAGGAACATCTCTCAAGCTGGTTTTTATAAGCATTGCTTTAGTTTTGTGGATTCAAAAATATAAGTTGTTACCCATGTGTACAAAAAAATCTTGTTGAATGGCTTTACACTCTGTCTTCAGGTGAACAGATTTTAAATTTCTTCTTGGTCTACAGCAAATGTAAACAATTTTCAGATTCTTGCAGCTATAACTATCTGTTTCATAAGGAATGAATCTGAATTCTTATGTTGTCCTGTGCTTCTGTATGTGGTAACTTTTGCAATGAATTCTGCAGACAATATACAGCAAAATGGACATTGTAGTCAAGGAATTTCTACATCCAAACTGAAAATAACTCAGTTTTTCTGCCCAACACATATGCTGGGTATGAGTACTACCAGAGCATTTCAGGTTCCTGATTCTTAGTTGGCCTTTCATTGACCATGATGTGTGAGTTGGAATTGCCAGTGAGATAAGTGTGGGGAATGTACCCAGATTACTTTAAAAAACTTGTACAAAAAATGTTCCACATGTTACACTGAAGTCCAAGGTAATTGTTATCACAAAGGCTTCAACAGAAACTACAAAAAAGAAAAAGTAAATAAACAAAAAACCCAAAACAAAAAACAAACCTGAGTAAATTAGTAAGGTTTTTTTTTTTGGGATTTTTATTTTGTCTTGATTCGGGAGTGTCATTTTGTTAGTACTTTTTTTAAATGTGAAGAGTTTTTATTTGGTGGGTTTTTTTCTTTCTTTTTTTTCTTTGTAAAGACACACTTCAAGTTTAGTTCTTGCTTCTCTAATGAGCTGTAGTTCGTTGGAAGGAAATTAGTGCCAGGGTAATGCCCCAGTAGTGAAGAGATAGGGGAATGACCCAGTCTAATTAAAAAAAAAACCTTTAAATTGTTGAATATACTCTAAAAATTTGTTATAACACCCTGCTAAAACATACTTGTATTTACCTGAGAAGCATCAGATGTGGTCTGCTGCGAGATGTAGGGAGTGTTTAAAGGCTATTATCTTTAAAAAAGGGAGGAGAGGGAAGAAAGTAGCAGAGGATGGGGAGGATTTCATGGGCTCACTGTATGTGGTACTACACCAGCACAATGTGATTTGTGGTGATCTAATTGAATCTGAAGATCACTCCTAGGTAGATGAGGAGGAAAGTGCACAAGGCTCTAGTGAAGACCAGCTCTAAACAGAGATTAGGACTGGTAAATGGAAATTCTGTCTCCAGTTCAGAAGCTTTTGTCAATATTGGATTTGATAATCCCATGAGAATTTGTAATAAAAATTAATTGGGAGAAGACATCATCAGTTGCTGCTGTTGGTAATGGTTGGCCATAATATCTACCTGAGTAAATGTTTGCAAATTGCTTTATTCAGGGACTACATAGTATTGTAAATGCCCACAAATGTGACCATGTACAAGGATATTCCTCCCTCACTTTGGTGACTGATGAAGAAATTTTTTTATTACTGTGTGAGTGGCTGCTAAGATATATCCAGTGCTCAGCATGAATCCTGAATTGCTCCATTACACTGTAAAGTTTTCTGTGCTAAACATATTTTGAGCTTCTTACTCCATAAATTAGGGTACTAGAACACTGGAAACAGTCTAATTTCATTTTCTGTTCCCTGAAAATATGCAGAAGTCCAATGTATTTACTTTAATAAGTTTTTAATTGTTTTTGTTTTAATTTTTAACAAGATATGCAAGGTAAATGATCTTTCTATAGTGGACTCAAACAACACTTTAGGTATTGAAGGGATTCCTATGTGTTGTATAGACAACTTTGATTCAAGAAGTAGAAAAGCAGCTTTAAAATTTTTGAGTAAGAAAATCTGAAGCTCATTCTAAAGAAAGCAAGTCTAAGGAAATCTCAATTTAGTATATTTTTGTAGTTTGCTTGGTTTTTGATGATAGTGTGTTGGGGGTGTTTTGCTGTTGTTGGCTTTTTTGGGGGGGGGGTGTTGCAGTTTTTGCTTGATGTTTTCTGTTGGTTTCTTGTTTGAGTTTTTTTTAATTTTAGTTTGAATATTAATACATTTTTTTCCAATTCTATGTAGTCTGTAAGCCCTAGATTGTGTCTTCTGGCCAAACTAGACATTACAATGAGCATGGAGAAATAAAGAAATAGAGACACTGTCCTGTCTCTTTATCCTGCTGAAAAGTGAGCCCAGCAGTTTTTAAGTAATTTCCTAGCAGAGTTAGACTGTCCTTTCTCCTATCCCTTCCCAGCCTTTAGTTTTGTTTTTTCAACTTTCAAAATTTAGTACGTTCTGTGGTTTTATTTTTCTGTTTCAATAATGAAGTAATCAAGTGAATTCTTTAATATGAGTATTGTAGATGTGGACTAAAATTAGCAGTTTTTGAGAACTATTACACTGTTAAAATTACAAATACTAGTACAATGCTTGTAATTTTTAAGTATTATCAATCACACACATTTTCACTTGAAAATACTTAGTCTTTCAGTATTTCAGTTTTGAGAAGCTGCAAAAGACCCCAGAAGCACTGTAGTAAATGTGTGAATAAACATGTGAAGGAGTTTGAAATCATGCTTAATTAAATTCTGTGACTTTTATATTCATGGAGAGGATTTGTCAACGTTAATTAGTTCATTTGCAAGACAGTCATGTTGGCAAATTATTTCTTTCTTTTTATAGGATCAGATGTTTAAGAATAGATGGGGGAAACCTAAGATTGCAGCAGTAGTTTAGCAGACCTGGTGTCAAGTGCTGGTTCTGTGCCTTTACTGTGGGACCATAGCCCTGTGTATTTTCCATGCTGCACATTGTTTTGATAATGAACTAATGATTGGAAAACTTTGCTTTTTTTTTCTGCAAGTAAGAAGTTGAAGACAGAGGTTAGTTCTGATATGCTGAAAAACATAAGCAGCACAGTTTCCTCATTCAGCACACACTTTTTTGTACCAAATTCGTGGTATCAGATTAAGAAACAGTGGGTATAAGTTTAGAATAAAATAGGAGGAAACTGTTTCTTAGCTCAGTTGTAAATCACAGTTGTAAAGCATTCATAGGCTGCTGGAGGGAAAGGAATGTGCCTCCTAATTTTGGGGGTTTTTCCCCCATCCCATGATGTTTAAAAGTGGGGTAGATTTTTAAAAGTGGGGAAAGAAGAAACTGGTTGCTTCTTCCTTCATTTAAGGCTTAGCTCATTTTTTCTTCAAATTAATTTGATATCCATTAACACGTGTGTGTTAGTACAGATGGTGATTTAATTTGCCTTTCTGCCTTTCACTGAGCCAGCCTGAAGTGTTCAGGTCAGAAGAATCAGACCTAGGCTTGCCTTGAGCTCCTCTGAGTGCATGGCTCCAGTCTGATAACCTAAACCAGCCTTTTCCAAGTCAGCTCTTGTAAGTACCCGCTTTGCAGGAATTTGCAGTGGTAGTTCTTGGATTTGGGGCAGCAAACTGAGGGTTTATTGAGAGCTTTTTTATACTGAGGATAGGTTAATCCCCTTCCTTTCTCACCATATTTATTACTTTTTGTCTGGAAAGCAGTGCTCTCAAATTGATCTCTTCCCTCCCCACATAAAGTCAATATTAAATAAACAGCACAAGCACATGTAAAAGGAATGTTGTGTTGCAGCTGTTTCTTCTTACTCATTGACGTAGTTATTTCAGACCAGAGAAAATCAGGTTAGTTAAGCAATACTATGCTTTCATTATCAGATCTGATTAAATTTTGAACATGATGGTCATTTATCAACATCCCTTTTCTCAATAATAAAACCGTGTTTCATTTTTTTCCGGCTTGCTGAGTCTTAAACTCTTTATAAACAATTATCAAAATAGTCCCAAATTTTGAGACAAGGGGATGATTAAGTGAGTTGACCAAAATGTCAGGCTAAGGAATAGCTAACTCCTCTCTTGTACACTCTATGCCCTTTCTTCATTTAATGCATCTAAATTCCAATTTATTACTAGAGATGAGCTCAAAATACCAGGAAAGAAAACCCCCATACAGAAAATGGAAGATGCGTACATTTCTGTGCTGTCAGTGCTTTAAAAGGAGGGATGAGAAGAGGCAATGCATGCTGAGTTCAGACAGCAGATGGTGTTTCCAAGCACAGGTGAAAAGGTGCAAAGTTTTTTCTCTAAGTGTGAGTGGCAGGCTTGCTTTTCAGAGCTCAAACCTGCAAGGCCCAGTGACTTGTGGAGCTAGGGCTGTTGAGTGCCACCACTCAGAGCTGTTCAGGCTTGGGAAGTCTTTTTCTTGCCTGGCACCCCAGGGTGGATCTAGCTGTTAACTAGTTAAATATGAAGTATCAGGTTTTCTGTCCAGGCAGAAAATGAAAGTGGCTGGTAGCAGGTTACATAGCATTGGCAAAAGCCAGTTAAAAGAAATTTTGACCTTTAGGTAGGTCAAAAATATGGTGGGAAAAGAGAAGGAACCAGAATGAGCAAGAGAAAAATGGATGGGCTGCCATGTGGCTGCTGGGCTCTCAGACTGAGGGGTGCATGATGGAGCCTTGCTCTGCTCTGTGATTGGGCTGTGATAAAGGTATAATTGGCCAAGTACCTTTTTTGGTTTTTTTTGCTCCTTCCATCATTTTGGCCTGGATTGACATTTTCTATGTGAAACTATTTCCTGTCACCTGCAGGTGTTCAGAGTGGACAGATCTGGTGTTCCTTTCTTGACTTCAAATTATAAAAATACCCTATATCAAATGTAAATGTACATAAAACAAATTAAGGGCCCTCAGTGAGACTGAAGAGCACACTGCTGATTAGAGGAAGTATTAAATGTGGATGTTTTGGCTAGGAAGCCTCCTGAAATGACATCTGTTGTGGGTTTAGCGCTGCCATCTTCATGGTTCTGAACTCAGAAGGGTCACACAAACATTCTCAAAATAATCATAGCACCTCAAAATAATTGTCAGTCAAAAAGACCTAAAAACATTGTGCTGTTAGTGTGTTTGGGGAGACTCAACCCCTTTCATTGTTTCCTTCCAGCATGTGACAGAGCTGCTGCTCCCCTGTGAAGGGATTTGTTTGCTCCTTGAGCCCACGTCCACTCCTTCACTTATCTTGAGCAGAGCTGTTATGTAGCTGTGATAACTGAACCATGGTCGCTTCCCAAGAATGGGGAAACCCTGGAATATATGTTATTTAGGGTTTTGTTGTTGTGTGTATGTTTGTTTGGCACCCTTTAATGTAAATTGGTGTTTTTCCTGCTCTCCAAAAGAAGAGCAGGACAGGTGCTCGTTGCTGCCTGGAATTATACCTGTAAATGATGTATTTACACATGGAATTATACCTGTAAAATTTTGTGTTTACACATGGAAGTGTCAACTTTCATGCTATAGCTTTAATACACTCTGTTTTATGTTGTAGTGTTTTATTTGTTAGTATTTTTGGGTTGTGTTTTGTTTTGTTTAGGTTGTTTCTTTCAGGGGTTGCTTGTTTCAGTTGTTTTTTTCCCCTTTGTTTTTGTTTTTTTTTTTTTTAGGTCAAGTACAGGTGATGTTTCATTCTCTTGGGTCCTTTACCATGAAGTCTTTCAGCTATAGCCAAAATGATCTTAGGTAACTTTCATAAGATGGCAAAATTGTTGTCTTGCACACTTAACTAAGGATGGGGAAACAAAAGGTTATGATGGGGCACTTGAGCTGCAGGGATCTCAGAAGAGTGTTGCCGCAGATACAAAAGCAGTTTGTAAAATGTGGATGCTCTTGAGAGGCTCAGAGAATCTAAAGAACACAGTCAGAAATGGTGTTTAGATGATAGGAATGAATGACTGGGAGCAGATTTAAGAGGGCAGAGAAGGAACTCACTATTTTCTCCTTGGTTGTTTCTGGCAAAATAACTTGGAAAATAATATCCATTTCATAGGAAATCCTGTTTTTTTAGTTGTCACTCAAATTCAGGGCAAAAATTTTGTTTACCATGGAAATAATAAACCAATAATTTAGTTTTGGGTGCATTGAAGACTTTTTGACTGGTTTATGTTGAATCATTCCGATTTAATTTTGAAAAAAATCAAATCATTATAGACTGAAATACATGAAAATTCAAGCAGAAAACCAGAAAAGTAAAGTTTTAGCAAAACTAAAAAATCCTAGTTCAAGTGTTTTGAAACTTAGATAGAAAATGTTTTCAAGCTGTACTTGAACCAAACCAATTTTGATAAAAATACTTTTTTGATGAAAAAGTGTATAACCTTCTCTTACTGTTTTTAAGTCCTGTAGGCTGTATCACACAGAGATGAAAATGAGGTAGTTGAAACTGTTATCAGACACTTGTAGCTAGAAAGGTGGGAGGCTGAGATGGCATCCTGCTTCTGCCACATTTCCATGTTGCTGCTGAGTATCATTTAAAAAGGAACAACAGTTCTTATATGGCTCACAATAGACATCAGCTCCATCTTTTAAAGGACCTGACTTGCAATGTTGAACTGAAATTTTCTTGTCACAGCAAGAGTTTCAATGGATGACAATCAGGCTGCTTGTAGAGAATTCCACAGAGTTAGTTTGTGTTTATGTTTGTCTAAAACAACTCGAGGTGAGCGAGTGCTTTTTTTGCCTAAGCAGCTGTTAAGGGATTAATGTAAGGAGATCTCCTGCAAAGCTGACTGGAGAATTGACACAGAAACAATCAGTTCTATGTTTGTGTACTTTTGCATGGAGTTGTACAGTCAACAGAAGCAGTAAAACAGACTTTCCAAATTTGTATAATCCCTGAGGAATGTGCAGAATTTGTGCAGCGCTGGTGATGCACTTAATGATATAGGTGTATTTGCAAATAGGAGGAGCAAGTTTTGTGTTCTTGCTGTAGAAATAGCAAAAAAAGACAAAAAAAAAATAAATCCAGGTAAGGCCAAAGATTCCAAAGATTTCAAAACAAGGCTGTTCATAGTAGAACGTATCTCTAGGCAGCAGTGAAGAAAAATGCTTAGAACTTTTCATACCAGGTCAAACTTCAATTTGTAGAGCGGAGCTTCAGAATATATCTTGGGTTTTTCTCTATGTGTTTCTTTTCTGTGTTGACATCATTTGCCAAGATTCCTAACAGAATACATTAATGGGAAATAAACCATCAGGTAACACTCTGAACGCTCTGTTATCTGCCCATTCCAGTCAGGTTTCATTAATGTTTATGTGCTTAAATTTTAGGACACAATTTTGGGTAACTGTCATTATACCTTGTAGCATAAAGATAAGACAGCTACTCATATATATTCTGTGTATGTGACTTCAGCCTATGTAACAGCAATCAGATACAAATGCAAAGAAATGAAAGTGCCCACAAGTACTGACTTCCTTGTAACTTTGCTGTAGGTGCTGTATAAGCAAAAAAATAACTTCAGCTAATGTTGATAAACTAGTGCTGATTGTCTTTTAGTCTTAGTTAAGGGAAAAAATAGGCTGGTTGAGGCTTATTTCCCTACTTGTTTCCCTAAAATGTCAATTATTTTGAGTTATTATCAAGCCTTTATGAAGTACTAAACCCTTTCAAAGAAAGTCTCAAATCCCAAAAGTTGAAATATATTTCAAGCGTTGAAATGTACCATAAATTAACACAGAGTCTTTAATGTGATTCAATTCTATATCAGCTTTTTGATATGTTGGGTTCTGGGGGGGGTTCATGGTAATTTGGTGTTTTCTGTATTTGGGTTTCTAGAGTTTATACTATGGGTGAGGAGAGTAGTATTGAGGTGATGAATGATGCTTGTATATATTCTTTAATTTCTCCTAACTTTAATAAATGAAAATGTTTACCTAGAAAAAGGCAAGCTGCCAATCCTTACCAAGAACACAGTGATGCTGTATTTGTAGCTTTTTATCAATCTCAAAAAATAGGTAAAGGTCAAAAATATTGTTTTGCCCTGGGAGGTATCTTTATTTGTTATGTCATAAGCAACGTTACAGTCCTGTTCTTTCAATAAACTGTCTTTGATTTCAGTAGAGATTATACTCATTTCCGGAAGAAAATGCACCATTGAAAAGAAATTTATGTAAGTGCATATAAAAGAAGTGGTGCTTTACTGTGTTTTCTCAATAATTTACCAATTTTCCCACTCTGAAGCAGAATTTTACAAAATCCTTCCTGGAGCATTACTTTAAAACATTTACACTCAGTGTTTTGTTCATTTATGTAGTCTTGTTCATTTATGGACAATCTCTTAAGATATAATTGCTATCAAATACTAAAAAATGTTTTTGATCAGTTGATGATTTATAAGTAGGGATTACATTTATTTCTGAGTTTATTTAGATTGTATCAGGCGACTTAGGAAGCTTTTAATAGACAGCAATTATTTTAAAGTTAGGGTCTGTGATTGTAGTTTCCCTGAAGAAGAGAGTGCATTAATCTCAGTCTCTTCAATTGCTTTATTTTTCTGTTCAGAAAGTCAGTTTTTGAGAGCATGATTTTCTGAAACATTCAGCTAGTTCTGCAGAGATGTTTTACTGATAATCCAAGTCCTTTTCTTAGCTGACTTTTTTTTTTTTCTTTTTCTATGTGAAAACCTTGATTCTGAGCTGAGGTTTAACCTTCCAACATAGGAGATGTTAAGTGATTCAGCCACAGTCTGACTTTTATTTTCTCAAGAGAAGTAAAACCCTTAGGTAAATAACAGGAATAGTAATAATATATTGGAAAGCCTACTAATACTTTTGGATTTTTCTGAACCTTAATATTTTGAATAGCCTGGCCTTCAAATGGTTTTCATACTCTGTCCAGTCATTATCAAATTCAAGAGTGTTTATTCTGTGTATATAATTTTATATAAAAATACATACAATTTTTCAGTGTGATTGTCACACTTCTTAAGTAAATTGGACCTTTAATTGAAATTCCTATTCACTGCCAATGCTGATCTTCCTAAGAGATGTGTAGGTAGAGGAGAAAAAGTTTGTACTGGATCTTTTGCTACCTAGGATAAGCTGTATCAAAAGGACAGTTTTAGATGTATTTTGCAAGTGAATCGTTTTAATTTATTAGCTTTTACTTATTTTGCGTGTTCCACAGCTACACTTGCATTACCACAATTATATTGAATGTGTAGAAAGCACTAATATATTGTGTGGTTTGATTTTCATCCTTTAAATTGTTTGTTTACTGAGTCCCAGTGCAAAATTGAGCAGGGGCATTGAATTGTAGTCAGGGTATGACACATTTGTGGCCCTGTTGGTGATGCTGCTGAGGACATTGCACTGCCCGAGAGGTCAGACTTATGTGTTGTGATTCTGTTCAGGTGACCCATCAAGGATGGAGGTGGTTGGACTGTGAGAAGACAGGAGTAAACATATTGTTTCTGCTTTACCTAAGCTGCAGTATTATATATATTTATTAGTATTATTACCACATTATTATGTCTGAAAGTGGCAAATATATCATAGCTAGATCCTCATGATTGGGGAAAGCACACTGTCATCCTGGAAAGTGTGGTTTTTGCAGAATCTTTGGAAGGAAGATTGTACTTTTACAGTGATTTCTTTTTTCTTTTGCTATATTAGCAACTGGGCTTTCTGTTAACTACAGAAGCCTATAGATATTTTTCTCCTACTTTACTAGAATGTACTTGTCTGCTGGGAGGTGGAGGTTAACTTGATTCTGACTTGAATTGAAAATCAATTCAACTAGCCCTTAGTCATAATGCTATAAACTACATTTGAGAAGCTGATCTAGTGTTGAATTATATCTGAGTTTGTGCTGGGAATTGAGTCCTAGCTTCCTGAAATGGAGGTTTTCATACAATGACAGGCTTTTTTTCCCCTTTTTTTACTTTTAAAAGCATCTGCCCTAATGTGAAGTAACTATAAATTATGTTTTGCCAGAAGATGGAGGGGGAATTTCCTGACTGTGCTTACTTGCAGTTTTTGGGGTTTTAGTTGATTTTTGGTTTTGGTTGTGTGGATTTTGCTTGCATGGATACAGGTTATTGCAATTTTTGTTTTTTAATCCATAGGTGTGTGAGACTTTTCTGAGGGTCTTATCATTAAATGCTTGTGGTCAGATTGCAGCTCATAAAGACAAATTCAGTAAATGAGCAAAAATACTAAATGGAAGAATAATACTTGGATGTCCATAATACAGACATTTTTAATTTTCTGGCGGGGTTCTTGTTTTGATCAGGCTTTGTTAAGGTGAATTTGTCAGAGACTAGTTTTCCTGATGAGATTTCTGTTACTTGTAAAACAAATCTAAAATGATCCATTAGTTCTGTTGGGTTTTGTTCTTTCTTTACTCTTATCTGCCAATGATTCTGGAAGTTAAGTTTATGCAACTCAGCCATTTGAGTCCTTTCCCTTTCATGCCTTGCTTGGTTTCTTTGGTCACCTTGTCAACTGGCATAAATTTGAGAGAAAATAAATACTCCTCTCAGTTTTAGCAGAGATCATAGTTGTTGGCTGTATTTGTTGCTGGCTAATGATTCTCCATGATTCAGCACATCGGTATTTTTGAGTTAACTGTGGCAGGCATGTGCTGCAGTTCAGGATGTGAATATAAGTGGTGAAACTGACGAGGATGGTGTGGAAGCTGGTGGGAATGAAGTGTGTTGAGGTGGATGCTTTAATAGAAGAAGTTGTTGGTTTTTTGAGTGGAAATACATGGTTCAAATCCAGAGGAGGCTGAATTACTTCAGTTTGATTGCTCAGCTTGATGTTTTGTGCTTTACACTTGGGTGGAAGTGTGGAGTACCTCTGGAGAAGTTACAAAGTCTTTGTGACAGTTGGCATCTTATGGTTTGGGTACTCTTCAGAATGTCTCATTTTTAATAAATATGTGGCAGTGAGAGGCACAGAGCATAAGCATGAATAGCATGGGGAGCTTTAAAGAGAACAGTGTATTCAGTGTGCTCTCAAATTATATCATGTTTGTATTAATATAAATCAGTCAAATTTATAGAAGAAATGGCGGTCTTTATTGACTTCATGGCAGCCTTCAAGGATATGTTCTCAGTTTTATGCTTAAGCGTATTCATAGTCAGCTATGATATAGAATATGAATTTCTGTTGATTTTTTTTTTTTACTTGGGGAGAAGAGAACAAAAATCTCAAGCATTGATGAAGTTTGCAGCCAAGTGTTTAGGTCTGACCTGTTTTTTTTTTTCCTGATTTCTTCAAACTGTGATCTGGAAGCTTCAAAGTTACCTCATAGATCATGGTGAGCTCATGCTATTAAAAAAAACCACACAGCAGTATTATCATTACATTGTTGTGCTGTTGAATGAATCTGTTTTGCTGTAATATTGTAGCTGTGACAGGCAGGAATTTATTTTTTTTAGGTCTCATTACCACAAACTCAAGTGGGTACCCATTCTGTGTTTGAAGGCACCAGAAATTATGCATGCATAAACTACTGGTATAGCATTTCTTTCCCAAAAGTCCCTCAAAAATCTACCAAACTGGCCAAAGTGAAAGACCAAGAGGTTTTTTTTGGTTTTTTTGGTTGCTTTTTTTTTATTTTAATTTTCTAATGGCTTTCGTGTCTATATTAAGTTTTTAATGAATCTCTTTTATGGTCGATTCTCTTCTAGTTGTTGTGAATTTAATAGCAAGAGGTAAAAAAAAAAAAAAGCTAACCCAGATACGTTAAGATGATTTGCTTTGATCTAGTAAAGTCACTCTGATTTGATATGTTGTAAATGAGGACAACTGGTCTCTATGACTAGGAAAAAGCCACTTGATCTCTTTTGGTTTCCCATCTGTTAAGGGGTGATTGCTGCCTTTTATCACCTGCAGGACAGTAATACTTAAAATATGTCCTAAAACATGTTCTTGTCAAGTATTCTATGGACTTTTGTGATTTCAAGCACCATAAAAATGGAACTTAATTGTAGTAGTTATAAGAATGAGAAGTAAATATATTTTTAATGTCGGTAGCATATGATTAATTTAAAGCAGTGAGTAGTTTCAGTTTTTTAAATGGATTACAATACTCACTTGGCATAAACTGTGTATTATTCACCACTTCCATAGACAAAATTTTGTGCAGCTACATGAAATACCAATATTAAAGGCAATTATTTCATCTTGGCCTTTGAGGAGTTTGTTCATATTATTGAAAATCATAACCACATCTCACTATGTTTTTCAGGGTAAGATAAACCTTGATGAAGTAGTTTTAGATTTTTTTTTTTTTTTTTGGTGGGTTAGTCAGGACGTTTTGGTCACTGTTTCTGTTGTCTTTGCTGAGTTGCTTCAATGCAACTGGGAAGTTCTTTGGGCCTAAACAATTTATGTGTACACAGTTTTGATTGGAAAACCCTTTCTTTTCATGAAATAAGAATAAAAAAAGAAGACAACTGATATGTTACTGTATATTCTTGCCTGATAAAGAGCAATTGTATTGGCAGACAACCAGGGCAATGACTTTCTGCTTTATTACCTGTTTTGGCTCAGTAATGTTGATTCTTTCCCCATGCAATCTACTTGATTGTCTTTTTTTAGGACATACAATAAACACAGAAAGCCATTTGCTATAGAGCTTTACAAGGGAACACTTGTGGTAGTGGTATATAATACAACTTCAAATGCTGTTTACTGCATAAAGCACAAGATTTATTCTTTTAAATCTCATAGTAAGTCGAAAATGTAAGCGATTACAAAACTGCATCTTTATCATACATCAGAAAGTGACAAGTTCTAAAAAAGACCAAATTTTAGGATTTTATTGCGCAGGATGTGTTCTGAAATTTTAAAATAGTTTGTGTGCAATATCTTGGTTTGAACCTTCTTGGTAGAACTGAAATAACTGGCAGTATAAGGATTTTCTCAAGTTTACATGCTTTTAGAGGGGTTATGTTAAATATTTCTTTTACTTTTGTTAATGAAAAAAATAAATCCTATATTTTTTTAAGAATGGTAGTTTCTTTTCTCCCAAACTGTAGAGCCTACTAGGAATTGGGAGAAAGAAAGCAGTCTAGCCAAAGTAACCTTCTCTTCTTTCATATGGTTCATATGAATTCTGATTCTTTTGTCCCAATTATCAGTGACAATCAATGACAACAGGAGTCAAGTTAGATTACCCTTTGGAAAGTGGTGGGGGGTTTTGTTGGTTTTCACTGGGTTTTTTCTTAAAAGAAAATGTAAGGCATATTTTTTTTTTTTGGAATGTTAAAAAAAATCATGCAAAATCCTCTAGAGCACAATGGGAAGTTGTGTCCTCTTAATTTCAAGAAAGAGATGGTGAAATTAGAGAAAATGGGGAGAAGCTGATAATATTATCAAGGGTGTGGGGTAGCTGTCAGTGAAGAGAGAGCCTCAGCATTTTAGTCTGAAATGAGTGAGGGATAGGACTGAAGTTGTGTTGTTTTTATTTCTTTTTAAATCTTTTAAGTGGTAAGACAAATGCAGAACTAATTGGGAAATAATGTCAATACTGGGGACATCTGATGAAATGACCAGAGATGTGTAAAACAGATGAAAAAAAAGAAAGTATTTGTATTTACACTGGTTTTCCCCTTGTGGAAGTTGCTGCCACAGGATGTTTGTGGGAAATGGTACCAGTATGTTCAAAAAATGATCAGATGAATTTGTGGGTAATTGGCACAGAGGGATACCAAAAGGCCCAGGCAAGGGGATATACCTGTCGTACACCACAGAATCATCAGGTTTTGAAAAGACCTCAGAGATCTAGTCCAGCTTGTGACAGCACCATGCACGTTAAGCCATGTTGTGAAGTGCTGTGGTTACTTGGTTTTTGAACACTTCCAGGTGAGGAGTTGAGTATAAAAGACAGGAACCCTGGGTAGAGGTTAAGTTGGTGTGCTTTTGCTGCTGACAGAACTGGGTTAGCTAAGCTATTGCCTTGATCCAAGAGAGGATTTCATAGGTAACAATGAATTCGTAGCAGAACTTTGAGAATGAACTTCAATTCTTTTGTCTTTAATGATATACAGAAAGCTTTTCAGCATGAGGCTGCATGTTCTGTCATTCTGAATACTAAGACATCTCAGGCCTTACAGGAAAATTTGGGACAGAAGTCTGAAACAAACCAAACCTGCTATTGATTCAGTAGGAGGCTTTCTAAACTTCTTTCTTTACGATCCTACTTGATAAGATTGAGGGACACCAATCTGGGATTTTACACTAGGCATGGATGAAGTTCAAGTGTCGGGAGGTGAAATAATTTCTCCTTCTTTCCTTCTCTGATTTTGAGGCTTTGATTTGTGAAAATCTGGGAAAAAAACCTTGGAACCTTGTGAGCTTTTATTTATCAGAGCAGTAAACTAACCAGTGGGGGAAGACTGCTCTTCATAAACCCAAACTGCAGTCTTCTTACAGTACATGACGCTTCCTCCTTTTGGGTGGTTTGTTTTCATAGAGGTGTTGTTGTTTCACCCCAGGCAACCACTTGCTCACTCCCCCACCAGTGGCATCAGGGAGGGAATCTGAAGGGTAAAAGCTGGAAAACTCATGGGTTGAGATAAAGGCAGTTTAATGGGGAGAGACACAGCTCCATAAACCAGCAGAACAAAATAAAGACTTGATTCCCCACTTCCCATGGTTGGGCAGGTGTTCAGCCCCCTCTAGGGGAGCAGGGCTCTATCTCCCACATAAGGGAGACTTGGGCAGACAAATGGCATCCCTCCAAATGACCCCCACTTGCTCCTCCTTTCTCCAGCTTATGCACTGAGCACGATGTCACATGGTCTGGAATATCCCTTTGGATCACCTGTCCTGGCTGTGCCTCCTCCCAAGCACCCCAGCCTCTCTGCCAGTGTGGCAGTATCAAAATCAGAAAAGGCCTTGGCCCTGTGCAAGCCCTGCACAGCAACAGCAAAACCCATCTCTATATTATCTACCCTTCTTCAGCCCAAAAGCAAAACACAGCCCCATACCAGCCCCTGGGAAGAAATCTAACTCTACCCCAGCCAAAACCAGTGCATGAGACCACGCCTTTTTATGGGTATTATGAGGGCAGCCATCCCTTTTTGTGTTCCCTTCCCTGTCAGATTGATTTTGGATCTATTAAAGCAGACCTGTTAGCTTCTCCATCAAAGTGGAGCCCAGGAGCTGCAGAACAGGATAGAAAGAGTTCTTGCTGGGATAGATTAGCAGTAGGCTGTTTATTGATTGATGCTTCCATGCGGTACCTTATTTAAGTTAAACTGCATCCATACTATTGTCTGCCAGTGTGGTGTTCAAGGCAATGACTAAACTGAACCACTTGCGGATATGTGGTTTGAATTTATTAGCAGTATTTTACCTGAATATAAGAGGATTCCTGACTCAAATAGGCTTTGTTTGAGAAGCTGTGTAACTGTTTTGTTTGTAGAACAGTACACCCTATTTGACTTTATTTCCTTTCAGTGTCTTTTGAAAACCTTTTCATGTGTTCAGTAGGAGTGCAGCCAAATCCGCACCAGACAGGAACAGTAGTTGAGTGCACTTATACTTGTTGTGTGCAGTACGTCAAATATAATGGGAGTATAACAATATACTGTTGTATACAGTGATTTCTTTTTTTTTTAAATCAGCCTCTTTAATAATAACTTTTAATGTTGTGGTTTTCATAACTTATAGTTTGCTGTACTATTCTTTTTGAAAGTCTAATACTTGGTTCCCTGTAATTTCAAGAATTTGAAATTGCATGCTCTGTGGTAGGCTTTTTGGTTTGTTTTTTTTTTTTTAACAAAACCTTCTCATGTGAACAAGTCATTAAAATTATGGATGTAGGTGTGATGTGTTAGTGTTGTCCCTATTTGATTTAGTGGCTTTTTCATATTCCATGTGCCCTAATGATAAAGAAAAAAAGATTATTTTTGGAAGAGGGTTTAATAATGCCAAATGTGGCCTCCATTCTTCTGTTAGAGCCATGAGCCACTGAGGAACAGAATTGGTATCAGAACTGCGGCAAGTGACTGCTTGCATGGAGGTTACTGCAGAAGTGGAACCATAAAGTTTATTCAGTTTTCACTTTTCCTTGTATTACATGGGTTTATTATTTGAGTCAAATGTGTTTTTTCAATGCTCTGTGTCAGGCACTGTCAAAATCTGTTGTACATTTGTGTAACACTTTGCTCACTTAAAAGCAGCTTGCTTTGGGGACTAGATTCTTTTTATCATTCTAGAGTGCAACCACTGCACACTAGTGTAAACATTGAATTTCCATCTCTCTTTGTTTAATTGTCCTCGAATGGATTTTGGATGACTTTTCCTTGCTACTTCTTCATTAATATTTTCTTTATGTTTCAGATTATATTTCTCCTCATTTTGAGATTCTTAATTTTCTAGGAGTTGGCCTCATATCAGAGGCATTCAAAACTGTTTCTTTTTCTTGAGATTTACCAGAGGAACCCTTAGTTCTGAGGGGAACTCACAAATATGAAGCTGCTAATTTCAGCCTGGATTTTAAGGCTTGGTTTCATGCAAAATAGAAAAGTAACATTGCTTCTATCTATTCCTTCTTTAAGTATCCTCCAAGATTTAACTCAAATGAAAGACCAAGATGTGTTTGTGTCACTGAGCAGGGGGTAATTTAGGCAGTTTGGGTGGGAGGTAACCTGTATGTGCCAGAGATCCCAAAATGGGACTCTGTCTGTGGCCTTGGAAAGGGATTTTTCTGTCTCTTCCAGAGGCATAAACTTTCAAACTGTGTGTGAATTGTAAACTTCAAGGGAGTGGTCAATTACAGGCAGAACTGCTTTGATATTTTAACTGGAGGTTTTTTCTCTGAATGCCACAGCTCTGAAGGTGAAGGGGAAAACTGTTTCATTGTGTGATAAACTAAATTGTATTAGTGTTGAGACCTTGGGTATGTATTAAAGCCTTAAGGCAGAATTGTGAAAAGAATGGACATGACTCAGAACTCAAAAGAAAAATTGCTTGGTTTGGCAATTTATCATTTTTAATCTAATAATGAAGTTAAAATACTGGGAAAACTGCAAAACTATCACACTATGGCAATCTTAAAATATTATATTACAAATGTAGAGACAACTCACACTTGCTCAATGGGATTTTTTTTGAGTCATGCAACCCTTAAGCCTGATTTTAGAGGTGTCTCCAAGATGGACCCACTGCTGGCCAAGGTTCAGTCCATCAGCAAGGGTGGCAGCATCTCTAGGATAACATATTTAAGAAAGGAGAGGTATAAAAATCATGTTGAAGTAAGCTTGATAATATGATACTCTAGTAATCACAGTCTCTAAATTAGCTACTGTTATTTCTTGAGGGAAACAAAAAGCACTTTTATGGAGACATTATAAATAGTTGTCCAAAATCATCAATGTTAGCTCCTCTTACTGAATTTCAGAGGGAAATGGAATCAAGAACAAGGTAGGAAAGATCAGTATGTCATTGGAAATTCATGAGCAACACTATCTTGGAAAGTCATAAATTAAAAATAGGGAAGTTGTGCACAGCAGGATAATGAAGATGTTAATTTTGGAAAGGTTTCCATTTCAGGTGAGATTAAACAGACTGGTGTGCACTGTGACCTGGAAGAGAGGTAAGAGGTTACCTGAGAAGGGTGTAACAGTAGCATGCAACTATGAAGTACATGGAAAAGAGAAACAAAGAAATTTAAATCACAAAATAATAACTATGATAGAAATAAAATCTCAGGCAACTGGCTTAAATTTACAAGTGCCTATTCACAAATTCAGCAATTATTGTGAACTTCACAGACTCAGAATACTACTGTTGCCCAAACACAAACTCAGAAAGCTGTTATAGAAATTAACACAGACATCTGCTTAATGAGTATTCATACCAATTACATGTGTGTAACTGAACAGCAAGTTGTTTTAAGTGGGGATAATTCAGAGCCCTCTGTCACAAAAGAACTCTGTTTTAGCTTATTTCTTCTTTGGGTGCCTGTCAAGGCATGATTGAGAATGTGGGGATTGGTTTTCAGTCTGTTCCTTGTAGAGGAAATTATGCTACTTAAGAAGAATAAGTGTTGCTCTGAATTCCCACTTCACCCATACTTTGACCACTTAGTATAGATTGGTAGCTATTCAAAAGCAAAGTCTGTCCATTATTATACATTCACAGCTTTTGTAGGACTGTGGTACTTGAATTTTCTGTGCAGGAAAGCCAAGAAAGCTCAAGAAAAGTTATTAAACTCCCAAGGCAAAATAGTATATGAACAGCATCATTCAGTTGTAACCCGGTGAGCAGGACTGTCAGTCTTCAAAGTATTGCTTAATGAGCCTTAAAGTCAGTTGTTTTTCTTGTACTAGATAAATCTTCAGTCGGTTTTATAGTTCTAAAACATGCTGCAGTAAAAAGAAAAATTGAAAATTTCATTTAGTAAGCAGAGAAAACAATCATTTGCACTAAGTTTGCCTCAAAAAATTGTGGGCTGGGTGAAGAAAGGTGTTTGGTTTCTGCACTTGTTTAGTTGGCTGATGTACAGTTGGAGGTTTATATAACATAGCATAAGATTAACTGCTCTATCAGTCTTTTTCATAATTGTTTCTGCATCTTTCTCTTCATGAATTCAGCTCTACAAAGTATTTTCTCAATTGAAAGGTCACCATGTTATCTATGAACCAGCTTCACTTCCTCAAGTGCTAATAAAAAAAAACAAAACAACAGAAAGCCCTTCCATGTAAACACAGCGTTGCTGTTGAGTGCTGGTACAGAACACAGCTATCAGCAGCATCAAACTCCCTTGTTGAGTGGGAATTTTAAGTATTGGCTGAGCATGGGGGTCTGTAATCACTAATTTTTTCAATTTTATGTGTTTTAAAAATTATTCATTTATTTTTATATAGCTTTTACATTTCTTGAGAAGCCTCTGCCTCAATATAGAAGAGTATCTTTGCTTTGTTCCTTTAATTTTTAATTTTGGTGATATGAGCATGTTTATAAAACCTAAAATATGAAAATCTGAATAACATTTGCCCTTCTAAGTGATCAGAAAAAGCCTAATAGAATACAGGAACATTTTAAGGCTAGGAGTAAGGTGTTAAGAATAAGTAGGTGGAGTGCTTTTTGAAATGTTTTAGCATCTGCTTTGTTAGCTTGGGTTACTATGATGATGGTAAGAAAATAGAAATAGAAGTATGACTTTTTGAATTCCTGCAGCTCTGAGAGAAACTCTCCATGTAAAGACAAGACCGAAACTTGTTTTGATTGCAAGTAGTTTAAAAATGTATTTACCTTGTTGCAGAAGGGCACTTATGCAACTCAGCAGGATTCACAAGAGTAAAATAAAACTTGTAGCCATGTTCTTAAAATGGAAGGAGGAATAAATTAAAGGATTAGAATATTTAACTGATTTTAAAGCTCTTCAAAGTGGTAAATTATCTTCCCACTTTCAGTGGACTTAAGATTTCATCTTCAGCCCTTATGATAGGGGCTATTTTCTAACAAATCAAACCTGTACAGATGTTGATGAAGTTTATTTGGCATTTTCAAAATAATGAAAATCCCAGTGATTGCATACCTACTACTCGTAGCAGATGTGATGTGCTATGCTGTAGACAAATTTGTTGTTGTTGTTCTTTTTGGTCTCTTAAGTTGAAAACTGGAAAAAGGGAGACAATTTAATAGGCTTATCAGAATGAAGGAATTATGTGACTGCATTTTGTTATGCATACAAATTCTCATTTATCACTGATAAGACTTTGTAGTTATTTTTAATATCCCTGCATTTCTGGAGATAATGTGTTGTGGTTTTTTGTAGCTGATAATTGGAATGTATAATGTGTTCCTGTTTAAAAAAAAATACAAAATTAATTCAGTTGAATTATATAAACTAGCAACTGGAATATATGTTTTCAAATTTGTTTTGTAAATTTTTAATGTGTTGCAATTTGCAAAAGGTGTTCCGTAAAGGTTTTTTCCAGATGATACAAACAAAAATTATTCTTTCAAATTTAAATATTTAGCTTTGCAGAAGTTGCATTGTGGATAGAGGCAGAGGATTAAAACATTAGAGGTTAAAATCTGTCAGATTTGGTTAATCAACAGACTCATTTATTGAACCATGAAAACATGTTTATTTTCCATGACAGAATCGCTCATTAAAATTAACATTGTAAATAAATAGCTGTGTCACACAGAAAACTGCAAAATGTTTGTTCAATATGTAGTGTTTTGTTCATAATTGTAGCATTCAGTCAAATATCATGTTACAATATAATTCCAAAAGAAGCACTGCTCCAAAATGTCTTGTATCCAATGAACGTTCTCACTTGTTTACAAAAAGGCTGTAAAATGAGTTATCTTCCATTATATATGCATTCACACTTACTTACATATGATTTTCAAAAAAATACAATGCAAAGTGTTTGACAATATAGTAAATTCATACAAAATTTTCAATCACTAGCTTTTGAAATAATATCAATAATATTTTTTATAATTTTTATCATTTTAATAATAATTTATATTTTTGATTTGTATATTTTTATAATTTTATAGTAGCATATATTTTTATGCCCAAGATTAATAGGTATATGGAAATACCATTGGAAGAGAATATATTTAATTTGGCAGTAAACAAGCTAATAATTAAAGATCATGTCCCCTAGTTGGCCAAGGGTAATTAAGACAATCCAGATAATACCAACTTCTTAAAAAATAAAGAAAAACAAACAGAACAAACCACCCAAACAAGCAAACCAAAGCAAAGAAAAAATGGAAAAAAACAAAAAAAAAGGGAAGGGCAACAAAACCCAAAGCCTTGCAAAAACCAAAAACCAACCTCCAGAAAATACCTTATTCTGTGCTGCTCAGTATCTCTTTGAGTGTTAATCAAGTTGGCCTCAACAAAATGCTTTGGTAAAACCTGTTTAATTTTATAGAAACCGAACTTGTTTAATTTTATAAAAATGCATGAAAAATAAGTTATTCTGATTTTTGTTGTTGTTGTTGGCTGGGTTGGGTTTTTTTGATGTGTGGTTTTTTGGTTTTTTTTTTTTGTCTTCTCAGACTTTGCCATCACTGATCATTCCAGGGCATTCTGGAAACCCTTGTTCATAACTCATTTTCATTAAGAAGATTGTTTTGTAACTTTGGGAGAGAAATGAAAGAAATGGAGACTTTGGGCTACCAGGAGCTGCTTTTGTTACCCAAGCACTTCACCCCTTGTCTCATGGGTGTTTCTGGTGTCATCTCTGGAGTTCAGCTGTCATTGTGCAGTGTCCCAGGTCACTTTGGGAAGCTGATTGACAATGCCTTTTACTTTGTTCAGTTGGACAAACTGAAGAGGTGAAGAGCCCTGAGATTTGGGAGTTCTGGGTGCTTCTTTTTTTGATTCACAGAGAGTTGTGTGGAAGTTGGAGAGATGTATGGGAAAGGGTTAGAAGAGTGAGGAGGGGAGGGGAGGGAGGTGAGGAAGGCACTTTGAGTGATAGGTGCCTGGGTGGGAGGTTATTCTTCAGGGCTTGCCTTGCTTGTGTGCTCACCAGACTTGTGTGTGTCTTCTGTGTACATCCACCAGGACCAGGTTTCCAATATTTGTGGAGCCGGGGGGGCTTAAATTATTCTCATTTACTTTTATTCGTTGCTTCACTGTGTTGGAATCTCAGCTGCCAAACTGTGATCTTGAATCAAATCAAGACTTCTCCAGGAGTTATGAGGAAAAAAGTTTTTCATAATGTAGAACTGTATTTGTATTGTTTTTTTTTTTCTCATGGCGGGTGGCAAAATAGCCCATTTCTTGAAAGTAAGCACTGTGGAAATTGTGACATTCATTCATCATTATTAATGTCAACATTATAGACAGGAACGACGAAGCCGATATTAAAATGACTTCAATAATTCTTTTTGTTAAAAATTGCTGGGTTTTTCTCTATCTCAAAAATGAGATAGCTTTTAACTTTTAAAAAGTATAAGACAACTAGCTCTTAAAGATAAATATTAGATAATAGATTTATATTTATATAATCTCTATGGATTTGTTTTACCACTATTGATAACATTCTGTTAATTGAACTGCGACAGTGAGATGGAAAGTGTCCATTGTAATTCCGTGTTGCTTGACTGTCAGGCTCCACAGTAGAGATCTGTTCACCTCCTGTTTGATTTCTTGGAGTTGGGTGTTTTAATTTTAGAACATTACATGCATGTAATATTAAATAGAATGTTTCAGAAATTTGAAGGAATGGAAGGTGTCACTAATTGTCTGAGAAGATGAGGTTACCACGTCCCATGAATAAAGAAATTTGGGGTGAATTTTCCTTTACATAAAAGTTCTGGTGAAACAAGGGTCATCCAAATCAACAACTTGGTACCTCTTTAGTAGTTCAAGTAAAACTACAAAAACCAAATGAGTTATTTGTTAAAATATTGATCAGTAAAAATATTATCACAATGTGCCCAATTTTGGTGGCAATAGACAATCAATTGTGTTATCAAGATATATATGTGAGAAATTGAACCTGGGAGAAAATAACATTTCTTTAGCATGTTATGTGGTTCTATATAGGTAAAACTATTGATGACCTTGTGTACCCAATTACATAATATTATTCTGCCCAACCTGTTAATGGATTTTTCTTCTCTAAAATTTTGAGTCCTATCAACTAAACTAGTACCTTGTTATAGAAGGAAATGTGATTGTTTTTTAGTACCACAAATATGGAAGCGGGAGCAAGAAGAAGGTTAAATGAGATGATTTTAAATATCTAGAAAACCCCATAACCCATCAACAACAAAAAATAACCAATGAAAAAAAAAAAGCCTACCCAAACAAACAAAACCAAGCAAATTACAAAACAAAAAAAATAATCCCATACAAGCAAAACCAACTATCTATTTAAAAGTATTTCAGGTCAGTTTACAAATAGAAATTTTACATGATTAATTAGTAGTCGTAACACAAAAGATTATATTTTTAATCTTTTCAAACTTATTAAAGAATTATTAATGTCTTTGTTTTAAGGTAACAGTATTTGTGTAATTTAGCAGAAAAACAACAGAAAATTTATAAAACTCAAATTCAGCTTTTTTTTCCTCAACTGTCCTACAAAATCAGTAGCATTTTTTTGATTTCAAGTGATACGTATTGTTTGACTTAGTTTAGAAAATTTCAGACAGTATTTTGCCTGTTAAAATTTCTAATTGTAGATAGTTTTACTTCTGTGCTCTTGGAAGCATTGGTGTGTACTTATGGCTTGCAGTTCCCCTGTAGGAATTCAAGGTTTACCATTTTGGTAGCACTTTTTTCCCTCCCTGTGTAAAACATAAATACGTAGTACTTGGAATAATTCATCATTAAATAGTTGGTTTTTTTTTCTTTTTTTCCGTAAATCTCAGGACTCTAAAGGAATATTAATTTAGTTTTAGGCATGATGAGCCTTTGAATTATCTCTTTCATATCAGTATGTTAATGCAGTTAAACTTCTAATTTGAAGGCAAACAAATGTGTTTACTGAAGCTTGTTCTCACCTGTTGTAGTTCTAACCAGAAATACATGAAATGCTTGCATGCTAAATGGCATAAAGACTCTGTGATAATGATATTCATGGGGTTTAACTCTTGAGCATGGTGAGTGCTTTGCCTGAAAGGCACAGGTGCAAAGAAGGTGTGTAACATCAGCTTTGCTCTGTTGCAGTTGCTGTGCACTGTCTTTAACACAGTAAAAAAAAAAAAAACAAAAAAATAATCTGTGAAGCTGTTGACAGGGCTAGAAATCTATATCTGGAATACTATGAAGGAAAAAAAAAGCTCAGCTTACCTTTTCGGGTTGAGAAAAATTACTTTTAAACTTGGAACTGTAGAGGGAAGTTTTTAGGGACTTGGTATTTCTACACTTCCTGTCAAGAATTAAGAAGAGCATCTGAGGTCAGATATGTAAAAGTCTAACTGTTGACACAAAAAAGCCTGTGAAGGAGTAGAACCTTTTTCACTGCAATTCAGACTTAAAGGAAGGTAGGAAAATACAGTTAAGAAAACAGAAGCAGAAATGTAGATTTGATCTAATACGTGTAAAAATATTTCTCCATATTTTGATTCCATGCTTTTAATTTTCCTCAAATACCACTGAATTAAGAAAGCGTATGTGCTTTAGTTTCTGCCCTTATCTTGTACATAAAATGTGAACTACTTTTGCCAGAGATTTCATTATTCATAAAATTAAAATATAATGTTTCTTACCTTTGAGTCATAGAGTATCTTAATAACTTATAGAAATAAACAAAAAAAAATCAAAATTGAGGCTAAAATATATTTTTAAAACCATGGGGTTTTTTTAGTTAACTTGAAGTGGCTTGACAATTAAAGGGCAATGAATTTCTGTTGGTGCACTTGAATTAATTTGTTGGTATTCAGTGATTCAGACCCATTCAGTCTTAAACTTCCCCTATGGCCTTTTGTTCTAAGACCTCTCCATTCAAATAGTGGAAGGAAATAAGAATTGGAAAGGCAGTGATTAATTTATTGCTTTACTTCATGGTTGAACTGTTGGGGATTATAGAAAGCTGGCATCAATGCTTGTTTTCCTGGAACTATGCATATTTACGAATTCAGTTGATTCTTTACATTTTTTGTGTGCATCTATCTATTGTCAGGGAGTTTTCAATTCAGATTTTCAAATTTGTCACAATTTTCAATGAATTTGGCACTGACCTAACAGTATTTACATGTTCCACTTGCACAATTCCACCCTGATTTAGCGACTTTTTTGAACAAAATTACTGTCTTCTCTGATTTTTAGGTATACTTTATCTCTGTCTTTGGAATCTATGTAGGCATTTCAGAATGGAAGCTTGCCATTCTTCCTTATCTTTTTAAAACATCTTTTTATATGTACAAACATGCATCTATATGTGCAGTCTGAAAATTCCTTTAGTTTTTATTCAGTGTTTATTGAAATTATAGATTTTCAGTTCTTGACAAAAGTTTTTTTGGGGGGGGGGTTGTGTTTTTTTTTTTTGTTTGTTTGTTTATTTTTTCAAGGCACAATATTATAAATAACTTGGGATGAAATGCAGGTAACCATTGGAGAGTCAATTGCTTTTAAACTGCTGCCCTAATTGTGTTCTGAATATTATCCTGTAACTGCCACAGGAACAAAATGTATTTTATCACTGGTTATCTGGTCTCTTGAGAGTCTTAAATGATGAGGTCTTCCCTGCCTAATTGTGGGGTCATGTCATTGTTTTATGCCTAGGTGGGACCCTGAACCAATTTCTGAAGTGGTGGTTCTGATGTCCTGGTTTAACTACTCATGCTGACGTTTCTCTTCTGTCTTTATCAAGGCGTTGTTTGAATGATCAGTCACATTACAGCCTAGTGGTATCAATGAAGCAAACCTGTAAGGCACTATTTACCAGAACTAATAAGGATACTGGAGCTCTTTCCTTAGAATTCTCAGTTACAGGAGCTGTGAATGCCAAGGTTTTCCCAATATTGACTTGCTTCTTGGAGCGCCACAGAGATGATGCGCTGGCCAGCTGTGGGCAGTTGGTTCCTTTTTTGTTCCTTTTCCGGAGTGCTTTCTTTGACTCCAGGTTTGTGCTTTGCTTGGGCCTTAGTGTGATCTCTCAGGCATGCACTTAAATATCCTTGTCTTAGGCAATAGGTAGGAAAAATGAAACCTCCTTTTATCAGTCAATATTTTTCTCCTTGTTGACTAACTCTTCATAAAGGGCGTTTATAAGTCCAGGAATTTTAAAAGCTTTCTATTTATACTGATTGAGAGCATAAGATCTGTTCCAATGTATTTAAAATTCTCATTGTTTTAGAAACTCACCCCAAAAACCTAGATTCGTTTCTCCCCTTTTGTATTTTTTTATGTTTTTTGCATGTAGGAAAATATTTGATAAAATGTGAAGTCATGATCATGTTTTAGGTCAGACTGAGTTTCCAGCATGAATCGACCCTATAGCTTTTTGTCCTGCTGTGTTTCACCCAAAATAAAAAAAAAAAAAAACCACCCAAAAAACCCAAACTAAAACAAAAAGAAACCCTCAAGAAAATCCCCAAGACTCAGACCCGCTTGAATGTTTTTTCTGACAGCTTGGAACTCTTGAAATATCAGTAAAAAAATTATTAAACATGATGAAATTCTGCAGGCGATCTATCAGCTCATTCAGTAACAATAAATAGAAGGAAAAGCTAATGAACATTTTCTCTAGTAGTTCACTAGGCTCTGTGTTGAATAACAGACATATAATTTAAACATCTGCATGCTCAACAGTAGCTTCAGAATGAGATCAGCTGTGCTGTTCTCACATGTGCAGGGTGGTGTAGCTTGCCTGCTCTGAGTTCAGCCACTTGATTATACTTCAAGCCTGAGTAATATGTCCAGAGTAATTGTTTTAAATTCATCTTACGTATTTTTGACTGTATTTTGCCATTTAGTGAGGCAACCATCCTGCCAAGCAGCCTTTCCACATGGATGTGACTCCTTTCAGCACTTTGATGTGAAAATGCCCAGGATCTTAAGCTTAGAAAATGTGCTTACTCTTTTGTTATTTTTTTGATACCTTTCACAATGATTTTTTTTCTATTGCAAAATGAGGCCTGCAGGACTGACTTCAGCCTTTTTTTCTTGGTTTGGCATGGCAGAAACTTGAAGGTTATGTCAAGTTGCATTTTATCTGTGATAAATAAGCTCTTAGAAGTTTTCTGTTTGGATTTAGTACAGGAGCCTTTCCAACTGGACACATGGCTTGTGCAGTGTGGTTTTTGGACAGCATTTGTTGGACTTGTCATGAAGACAAAGCTTTGAGTTCTTCCCCTGTGTGTGTGCTACTGGGAAAAAAAAAAAGAAAAAAAATTGATCTGAAAGTCTCTAGCCTAAAAGCTGCCATCCTCAACCCTACAAAAATTTCTCCTGCCCAAAGGAAGTTTGAGAGGAATAAACAAACCACGAGTAAAGGCCAGAAGCAGTGTAGCAGGTTCATAGATTTAATCTAAGGTTTCCAAGTCTCTTGTGTGACTCTTGAAACTTTTTTTATTATTATTATTAAACTATTTTTTCCTACAATAATGACTTTTAAGAGTTTATTTAAAAATCTGGAGACTGTGTGTTGCACACGCACACACTATGTGTTATATGGATCCAGATCAAGTGTTGTTGTTCCATTTTTGAAGGCCGTGTGCTGTGGCAGAAATGAAATAAACCAATCAGCTGGGCTGCTTTTTTGTCAGAGGCAGATGTGGGACAGGGAATAAACCAGATGTTTGGTCCAAATAGTCACTGCAATTGCAGTGGAAAAACAGGTAGAGTTTTTATAGTAATTATATGAGAGTGCAGTAAGTATGCTGGTAGTGTCAAACCAGGTTAAAATAATTAAAATTGCAGAAGAAAATACTAAATTTTAAATTTCTATTGCATTTATATGTAAGTGAAGAGAAGTAAAGGAAAAAATATGTGCTGCTTGTTAAGTGGTGAGTTTGAGCTGTGACAGGCAGTGGGGGGACAGAACCTCCTTCTTGAGTAGAAGATTTTGCAATTCTCTTTCTTTAGTAACTTTGGTTTATTTTTCTGGGAATTCACTTGTTTGGGCTTTTTGGATGGAGATTTTTATTTCCACCTGTGCTCTTCTTGTGGAATGTTAATTCCTTGAGATTGAACATAGAGACTTGTGAACATACCAAGAAGAGCCAAAAAAAATTGCCAATTAAATCTTTTAGCACAACTGACATATTGCAACAAATTTATTTTGGAAAATTCATAGGATATGCAAGAGTTATTCCCAAGTCATCATGTACAATCTGTGGTGGCTCTCCTTCTGTGGAAGATCGATATTTATTTATATTTACGTTTCACCCATTAAGATCTTGGCTCAAAAGATATTAGGAGTAACCTGGCCTGTGATTGGAACCCAGTTTAGCAATAAGGAGAGTGGAGGAGTAGGGAGGAGGAGGGGTTGTTAGAGATATGTCAAGAATTTGGACAATAGAAAGGTGCAGAAATGTTTTAATTTGGAGAATAAGGAGTAAAAGGTTAAGTTATAGGCATAGCTGTCTCTTTCACCTACAGGAAACTACCTTTTTTACTACCTGGCTCACCAAAATGTACACGGAGTAGAAAATTAATTCAGCAGAAAGGCAGGTTAGGCAGGTTTCTGTTGCTTTTTTTGTTTTTTTTTTTTTTGTTTCATCTTGTTTTAAAGTTAGGTTGGACCCATTTAGTCATGTCTTTTCAAGAATTTTTACATAACTGAAATGCTCATATGTGAAACCATTTGAAAGGAGGGACCTCAAAATTTAAGTTTTTCCCATTATTGGGGAAAAAAAAAAATCAAAATATTTATCTGTCAAAGCTATTTCTCTGAATAAAACATTTATATAATTTGGGGTTTTTTTATAGCTCTTGTGGTCTTGCATGGAAATGTTTGAAAGGGTGTGAACTTTATAAAAAGAGAACCAAACACAAACAGAAGAGCAGCCAGCATATTTGGGCCTGCTGTGCTGTGGAAATGGTCAACAAGGAAATTGGGGCTGATCTATGTAAAAAGGCATCAAACCAACAGCAGTGAAACCCAGGGCTGGCAGCAGGATGACATGAGCAAACAGGAGCAGTGTGATGTCTGTGAAGATTTTACTGGATTAATAATAAATAGCTATACATAAATAATTAGTTTTTGACAGTTTCAATGACAAGTCATGCAAGCGAAAAAAAAATAAATCTGCATATTTGAGTTGAAAAATGACAAGTTGGAGATGACAGAGGGAAAGAGATGGTTGGGAACAGACAGGCAGCTTGTCTAAACATGTGTAATGTGAAATACAGGTGATTATTTTATTTGAAATTAAAAATAAGCTTTTGATTCAGTTATTTTTAAATTGTTAGGCCTTCTCAGCTGCAAGTTTTGCCAGGTGCTAGAAGTTCTTACACCAAGCACATAACTTATTACTTAAAAGTGACTTTCCTAGGCATCAGTGAATATCTTTCTACTAATGAAATGCTGTTTAATGTGGTGAAAAATAAATTTCCCTTTTTCCCCCCATGTAATTAAGAGAATTTGTGGAACTCTGTGATTCAGAGGCAACAGCAAGGTTTTTAAAATATTGCCTTTTTCAAATTAATATATCAATCAATTGGGTGACTTGTATGTGCTATGGATTTTTTTTTTTTTGTGGATCTCTAGAGCTGAATGAAGAAATACCCTTTTTTAGCTTGCCAACAATGCTTAAAAATATCCCAGCATCACAGAATATCCAGAGTTGGAAGGGACCCCCAAGGATCATCGAGTCCAACTCCTGGCCCTGCACAGCACCATCCCCAAGAATCGCATTATGTGCCCGAGTATTGTTCAAGTGATTCTGGAACTCTGTCAGGCTTGGTGCTGTGCCCACTCTCCTGGGGAGCCTAGGAATCTCACATAAATTTGTAAATATGACTTTATTTCCCATTGTTTTATCTCAGCAATCTCACTCATCTTACTGAAGCTTAAAGTGCCGTGAAAATCAATAGGCAAAAACTGAAACCTGTACTTAGAGCTGACACATCACTCCTAAAAAAATATCTAAGTATGTAGAGAACACTCTAAATATGTAAAACCCCCTTTGTTATTCCCTCTTTGGCCTGTTATCAGTGGGATGAATTGATCATTGTTGGAAAGTTAAGTCAAGAAAGCCTCAGGAATCTGACAAGAGATGCAGTTGTGCAGGTCCAATGTCTGTGCTGTCTTGGAGCCAGAAAAAGGCAGATGTTGGAGCAGTGGTGGTGGTTGCAGGTGAATCTGGTCCTCATTATATTACTTTATAATGCCCATCTTTGAGCCCAATGTGAGTCTGAGAAAAAATGAGGAAGGCTTTATTGCTGTCTGGAAGATTATCATACCACCTCTTGTTGCAGGAGGTGATGGTAAGAATCCTCTTCCAAATTTATTTTTAAACTCAATTTCATTTATTTTTTTTTTTAATCTTTGTGTTGAAAAGATAAGAGGCTTGTAAGGTCTATAATGAAATAAAAAATATCTTATAAATGCTTAATTACTTACAAATTTGTAAAAAAAGTACGTTTTTGGTAATGATGGGTGAATATGTTATCACAGCATGATGCAATATTCCAGCATCTCATCTTAACATACTGCCCTCAGTTTTGATTGGCAGCAAGTAAAAAAGATCTAATATATTATCTGCAAGCTATTTATCTGTTGTAATTTTTAATGATGACTAGACACAGCTCAGCTCAGGTAAGCTTGTTTAGTTATCATATGTGTCAGGCCTCCAGTTAGCCAAGGATTACTTCAGGAGGTTTGTTGTTTTACTTAGAGATGTGTCAAAAAATAAACCTGTGAAGATGATACATCAAGAGCCACCTCCCCTAAACTTCAACGTGTTTTATTTTTGTGTCTTGATTTGAAATGCTGTAGGGTAAATACTAAACTTAGGAAGGAAACCTGGGTTCCCTTTTAATCTTTGACTTTAAATGCTGTCAACTTTCAGGGAGCAAAACCTATTGAATCTCTGTGTGTGTTTTGGCGTGATGCTGATCTCACTATGGTTGTCACTAGACTAAAGGTTTTTATTCAGTGATACAGAAATCTTTCAAGTATCAGATGTGGTGTGTTTTAAAGAATTCCTCTGTAGCTGATGTGTGTGTTCATCTGGCTGTGTCTGAATATACATGAGCTCTTTTTTATTTTTATATTGTAGAGTGTGTTTCCAAATAGATTTTTACAAAAAATATGAGAGCTTTGATCAATACTTTAATTTCATCATGTATTTGATCTTTTGATAATTGCAATTGCTTTCTAGTATACTCATATCCATATTGATGAAAGAAGCACATTGTGTTTGAAAAGACAGCACAAAAATAGCCTTGTATCTCTGAAGATTACTATGCAAAATGTAAGGAGCTAATTATTCACAAAATTGTATTTCTAAATAGTTCTGATTGCTTTTAAGCAATTCTTGGAAGGAGTTTTAATGCTTAGAAAGTGAGTAAATGTAGCTCAAATGCAAAACTTTGAACTTGGAATGGGTTTTAACTAGAGTGAAGTTAGAGCTTTTTATTTTAGATGTGTGTTGCTTTGTCTTACCATCTTGTAAAACCTAGAAGAGCTTTCCACAGTATGAGTTAGCTAAGTAATGAATTTACATTTTTTCGTTCTGTCATTAACCACCAGCTTCTTGTGTTATAAGCCGATCACCAAAATGAAACTCATTTGTCATGGCCCACAGCATGCCAGGCTTTCAGTTCCTGTCTTGCACCTCAGCCCTCCTTGAGGGGGTTTCCTGCTCCTCAGGACAGTGGTCTGTCATTCCTACTGGTGCTGTATTCCATGGAGTCTGAATATCCCATAAAACATGACAGCAGTTCTGCTGTGGATCTTTACCAGGTTTCTTGCACGAGTGAAAGAAACACTACATCTGTAATGGCAAATATCTGTTGTTTACTCAAAATTCTGTGTTTAGTGTTTGATAGAAAACAGTTAATGAAAAAATCCCATCCTTCCTACTTGTTGCCATAAAAATTAGTATTACAAGCAGATGAAATCAATAGTTAAATTATGCCTGACCCAAGATGACATGCCAAGAGATATTATCCATTTTGGAAGAGCATTGGTGTGTGGAAGTTGTGTGAAGGATGTCACTGCTCAGCCTTTTGTGAAGGATATATGTTATCTAGGACAACTAAAATGATGTTCATTTGTCTTTAAATCATTAAAGTTTTCATTAAGCTTAATTGCACTGGAAGTTTGAAGAGTCTGTACAAAGATAATTAGAAAAGAAATGTACCTCTTAATAATTTTTTGCAGTCTTATAAAGAACTTACTTCAATTAGTTAAATGATTTCTTAAATATCTAATTGACTAGAAAGTTTTTGGGAATTAACCTCTGCCATTAATATGTAACTGTCACATCATTTTTCATATATAGACAGCTGAATTCTGGCTTTAGGTGTGCACCTCAACCTAAATTCCAGATTTTTCTACAATTGAAGGCCACATTACATGGAGTATTTTCCATTTAAATTTTTGCTTAGATTGCATCATTTGTTGAGTAGGTAACTTTTCTGTCTTTTGCACTGAGCAGATGTTTGCAGAAGGTACCCAAGTGCTTTAATGACTTATTTATCTGCCTCTATACTTTATGTGAACTTTAAGTTTACAGATTGGTACTTGTAAAAAAAACAAACAAAAAACTGTCTGGTTTTGACCTAAGTTACAGCAGAGAGGGAATGCTGTCTGCCTTGCTCTGACGTGCTCTGGTTTTACTCATAGTGTGAATCCTTGTCTTATATGGCCTGGATTTTGGGCAAGACAGTGTAGCTAGAACATGTTTAGAAGAAAAAAGCCCCTAAAATCCTATATTTAAATTTATGTGTTTTTTTTTTTTTTTTAAGATCAAAACTTGAAGTGTTGCTCTTAAATACTGCATACCTTTACTTTTAGATAAAAGTAGTCATGTAAAACTTAAAGGAACTGTGTCATTAGAATTAAATATATGTTTCTTTGCTGTTTCTTTTAACTGCTCAATGGTTACTAATAGTGAGTGACCATTAAAAAATTATTTTAATTTCCTTTTAAGGAAATAGATGTATTTAGCTTAATCCTTTCATTTGAAAGCTAGTTTTAGCTCTCTGGGAGTGGAGTTTATCATTATGGAATCAAGATTAACTGTAGATATGTGTCTCTTCCTTCAGTGAAATTAGACAAGTAGTATTTACTTACGTACAGAAACACAAAGAGAACTGCTAAATAGTCCAAAAAAACCCCAAAACTTTTCAGAGAAGTAATGTAATGCACCTCTCCTCTCTGAAAAGTAGCACAGCCACAATTTTGTGCTATCAAATTTTTTTAATCATTTGCCTGTTTTCCTACTTGCTGAAGAAGAAAAGAAATAAAATTAGTTGGTTTTGTCATATTGTGACCCCTTTCCTCCCCAATCACACTAAGCCACACAATGAATTGGAATTTTGATTAAGAAGACTGAAGTTGAGCCAGCTCTCTGGAATTTTTTCTTTATGATAAGCGCTTTTGGAATTACAAGGCTTTTATATAGTATTCCAATTAAAAACTGTGTGGACAGTAAAAATTTTAATGTATAATTATCCCATACTATAGCAATGCAATTGCTGTGCATGCACACCAGTAGCATGGTAAATTTTCTTGATGATCTTTAAATTTTCTGAATATTTCTCTCTGGCTACACTTAAGTTCAGATTTCATATATAGCCCCACATACATTGGAAAGTTAAAAGTGAGTACAGAATTTTAAAAAAAGTTAAATTTGAGGTGTAGTTCAATTTTTAAATTGAAGTATGATTTGGTGTAGTCAGGAGCAATCATGAAACAGCAATTGTTTTGGCTATCAATATTGTACAAGACAGTCTCAAGGTCACTTTAAGCATGTAAATAATTTTATTCACTATTTTTGACTAATGACTACAATTTGCTGTCACATTAATAGTCTGACACTGGGAAATCACAAAAGCATAACGTTGGAAAATGCAGTTGCTTAGAAAATTTTTCACTGCAGCACTGATGTAATTTGAAGGACTTTATGAAAGAAGTTAGAGGGGTTTTTGTCTCTAAATTAAATTACTCTATAGCAGTCGATTTCAAGAGTTACTTTTATTTAAAACAATAAGATAGTATCTCCTCTTAATAATATTGTATCAACAAAAGAAATGTAGCATATATTAGAACCTCACAAACCCTTTCTTTGCTCATGAGTGACTTTTCCTTTGCCCTTATGGAAACTGGATGTAGAGCTCATTTCATAGTTTGGTTTCATAATAGAAATTTGACGTATAATATTGAACCATGTGGTAATGGTGAATAAATATTTTAAATGCTATTTTCATTATTTTTCAATTGCTTGTTTAGGAAAAAGCTTTGTCTCACTAATGCTTTATACAACTGCCATGAGTTTTTCATGCTCTGAAGTTAGATAAGCATTATCCTTGCAAACTTAGATAACAAATATTGCTACTTTGGAATATAAACTGGAGGAATCCACAATTTTGCAGGAGCTGACAGCATTTGAAGGACTTTTTACACATAGTATTAAACAAGTTATAAGGAGTAAATAGATGGTTTATGGCTGCCAGCTTAGTTACCTGATACATTCAGAAGTTCCACAGCCATCGGCAGAAATTAATCCTCTCTGTGTGAACAGGGCCAAGTTTTGTGCTCAACTGGATTATTACCTGTTAAAATGAGATACTCAGGACTTTATTCCCTGCATTTTTAAAACTTGCTTAATAATTGCTTGAAGTTGTGCCAGGCGAGTTTTAGGTTGGATGTTTGGCAAAATTCCTTCACTGCAAGAGTGGTGAAGCGTTGGAACAGGCTGCTGAGGGAGGTGGTGGAGTCACTATCCTGTGAAGTGTTCAAAAAACGAGTGGATGCAGCAATTCATGCTATGGTTTAGTGGCCATGGTTGTATTCAGGTGAAGGCTGGACTTGATGATTTTAGAGCTTTTTTTGCAACCATAATGTTTCCATGATTCTCTCTTGCACTTTTAGCCATGCATTTTTTTCTGCAGTCTTTTATTAAACAGTGGAATGGTGTGGACCTGGTCTCACTCTAGACCTAACTTACGTACTTAGGTCTTAGATCTTGAGATGCATCATTATGAACCTCATTAAAGATTCTCTATTGCCCTGCAGGAGTACTTATAATTTCTGTCATGAAACATGCTATGTACTTTTTTCATATGTTTACTACACTATTGCACTCAGCAATTATGCTCTAGAAAAACATAAGATAAATAGAAAACTGCTTTTCCTAAACCTTGGCTGTGTAAGAGCCTACAGTGGCATCTAAGAGCTGCTGTGATATAAAATTTTGTTAGGTTATCCACAGTAAGACAGTCTAACCTTCTATTCATAATATTGGCAAGTTTTTTTGCTGAAGAATTTCTGCAAGAGAACTGTGTTTGTACAATGAAGGATAGCAGGGGTATAACAGGACCAGTTTTAAGAGTCCTCTCCACACCACTGGAAATTCTTGTGGATTATGCAAAGAACCAAGTAATCCTACCTGGTCTGGATGGCTTTGCATTTCACTTTGCCTTCAGCAGTCTGGGTGCTAGAGATTTGTGAGATGCACTGAAATGTGGAAGTGTGTCACTAGTGTCCCCTGAGTGGGCAGCTGGGATGCTTTGGGGCTTTGTGGGTGACATTTCTGAAGAGCTATATTTTAGGTTGCTTATGGTTATGACTACACATTCTACTAATGTGATGTAGTTACGTTTTTCAGATATGCTCAGTTTCTAGCAACTTCCAATTTATTACATCCTTTGAAGTTTAATTCATTGGCAAATCTCCCAAATTTGAAGGCACAGCCTTTCCTGAAGCTAATGCAATTTTGTGTAACATACTATAGGAAGATATTAATGTTCTTGGTAAAGATTTTGCTGTTTATTTTTTTCTATGTATTGTAAACATTTGAGATCCTAGATCTTTTTTAGCACATGTAGCTTATGTGTATGCACTGATGAAGAAAACTTTTATTCTGATATTCATGATTGCTTTCTATTCATGCTACTCATTAATAAATGCTGAATTCATTAAGTCTCTGGAAGAACATTTCATAGTTAAAACTCATTTGGCATTACCTAAAGCACAGTGTGTTCTGCTAAAGAGAGAATACACTAAAATATGTAAATGTGCCAGTTCAGAAAAGTTGTCTTAATTTTATCAGGCAAAACTTCAGATCTTCCACCAGCTTCACTGAAAACCTTGAAAGTGAATGTGGTAGTCACAAAAATTAATTACCTTTGTAACTGTGTTCTGTTAAAATGTTGCTGTAGGCAGTGTGTTTTGAACTCAAAATCTTTATTCATTTTGGTTTTCAAAGTTTTTGGCACTCCTCTTGTTGTAGCAGAACAGAATCGTGTCAGTGCTCCAGCTGAATGAGCTGCCTGGATTTTACACAAATGCAACTTCTACCAAATTGTTGTTTTGTGATCCACTTTGCTGTGAAACATTTCCATCTCCATCCTTTAAACTTGAATTCAAAGATATTTTAATTCAAAAATCTCATGAACATGGAACTAATGTACTTTCCAAATTAAGTCTGTCATGTTCTTCCTTCCACCAAGTGTGCTTATCCTTTTCTCTTCTTTTTCCTAGGTGAGTAACTGAAGGTTAACAGAATTCCTGCTTGCCAACAATGCTCATTGCTTTTTTGTAGGATGTGGTGGGTAAGTAAGAAAGATACCATGTATTATTTTGTTGGTTCTTTTTTTTAATGAGCACACAAGCAAAAATGAATAATTTATAATAACTCCTGCAATGGCATTTTAATCCTTATTGGTGTGTGCCACAACTGGCTGCTACATTAACATTCCATAAAAATGTGCAGAAGATTTGAAAATATATTTTATATGGGGAAGCTTGGCTTGGATTGGATACTCAGTTTCATGGAGTTGTCTGACTGTGGTGTCCTGTTGATGTTTAAAATATGTGGGTAGGGCAGGCTTGCAAACTTTTAGAATTGTAGGTATAAAAATGGTTTGTGTAGGAACAAGTGTTCCATGAAAGTTTCACAGTCATAGAAACTAATTCAGAAAATTATTTCACAGATTTAGATAACTATTTTGGGCTTGTGGCTGCAAAACTTATGAATAAATGTGTTGTATTTTGAATTTAATTAATGTTTAGCATTATGCTTTGGAGTTATATTTCCTCTGCAAAAGTTATTAGGAAAAAAAAAATTTTGTAGGTTAATACTCAATTTATATATTTCTTCATTGGGACTTGCATCATTTATATTTGTTATAATTGGAAATTTTATTTTTTTTCTGGAAGACTTTTAAGCAAAGTGGCTTGCCTGTGCTGGATTTACTTCTTATCAACGACTGAGTGTATAATGGGAAAAACTGGCAATGAAGACTTTTGCTGTAATCCCAGCCCTACTGGGTTGCATTGTGCAACATTACCAGCAACTCCAGGGCCAGCAGTTTTCATTGGAAATGTCTGTTATATCAGTCAGAAATTACAATTAATAGAAACATAGCTGTAGAAAAAATACCCTTAAACATTGCAAATTGGTAAAAAAAAAAGTTCTGAATTCACATTGGTGAAAATAGTTCGGACTTCAAATCATGTTTATTTAGATGCTTCGTTTGTGAAACTTGAATTTTTTCATGCTAATTTAGTGGTTCTTTTTTGTCTGAAAGTGTTATCAATGTGGATGCTTAAATTGCCCAATGCCCAGTTGGTTTAAATGATGGAAGAAGGAAGGAAGTGTTTAAAATAAGCCTCAGACAAGGTTCCAGATTCTCTAGGAAGCCTGACGTGTGCTCCAAACTGAGTAGAGTTTATTCAGTCATACCTGTACCATGATATTCAGGAAACATAAAAAGAGCATGCTTCTAGGAAATGAGACTTTTGAGGGGGGCGTTAAACCTGGGAAACTTAAAGTTTATTTAAAAAATGCTGAGTAGCCCCATGTGATGCATGTCATGTGTATAGAGGGATGCATGAGTAGAGCAAAGAGCACAGAAATGCTCAACAATAATGAATTCAAATCCTCAAGGCAGAGGATTTATATTAAAAATGGAGTGAATGGGATGAATTCAGGATCCCAGATAGCCATTTGGTTATGGCTTTCTTATTTGGGCTCTATAACTTTTTGTCACAGCCATGATTTACTCAACTGTTAAACTTTTTTCTTTAAATGTTTAAAAACAACTTTTACAAAAGGTGGAAGAAATGTTAGAGAGATATTTTGTCTGGTTTTATATTCTTAGATAGCAGGTTAACTTTTCAAGAACTATTAAAACTACCTCAAAGTTCAGATGAATTGCAGAAAGAATAAGTGGTGTTTTCCTCTAATTTGAAGACTTTGTTTTTGTAAAACTTATGCTATCAAATCTTAAACTGATTGCTTCAATTGAAATACAGAGAAGCCAGTGATAAGCTCAAGGAACTGAATGTAAATCTTGATTTTGAGGGTCAGTAATGTCAGTAATTCACCCCATAGGAAAGTATTCAGTAGTTTTCATTATTATTTTCTTTATTTTTCTTTCAGTGATTCTTTAACTAATATTGCAAAGTATGGAATATGGATGGAACCAAAATTGACAGTATTGATAGAATGTGGATTGAACCAAAGATGACAGTAATTTATAGACTTTAAATGTGTTTTTGATTAATTTCCATCTGCCTGGGTATCTCAAGCTACCAAAGGAAGTAACTAAAGTGTGACTTATTGTCTGCTCTGTTATCAATTCTATTGTTGGGAGCTAGTCACAGTTGCATGGATCTCATGAACAAACTTAAGGGAAGTTCATGAAAGGAAATATGAAGGCCGTTGATTTATGTTCTAGGTTGGATTTTTTTTAGACGCATAGCTTTGAATATAGTAGTCCTGGAATAAGAAAATTAATAAGGAACAAAAATCTTCCTTATTCTATGTGTAATTGCTAACATAAAAGCAGGACTTAAAAAAGCCTGGAATTTTTATGTTAGCATTAATTAGCTACTGCAGAAGCCTCTGATAGTATAAGAATAGATCCAAATATTGGTGACTTACACTTCTTGAATGTAGAGTAGATTGTATTCATCTTATATGCTGTATTGAAATAATGTGAATTGTGTTTAATGAAGTTGAAAAGCTAAGCAAAATACAGTGAAACTTTAACATAGATATGGTAATAAACAGTATTAGGAACAAATCAGTTACAAATTACGAATGCCATTTTCATTTTTAGTAACTACTAAATGTGGATGGATACCGTGTGTAATCCAAATGCAGAATTTTATAAATAAGCTGAGTTGCATTTTAAAATAATAGCTACCTTTAAAAGTTTCTGTAGGAATATCTTCTGACACCTTGATTAATTACATCAGCTTTGCTTACATACTAAAATTGGTCTTTTTATGTTTCTACGAGTAGACTTCTGTTACTAATTACAGCAGTAATGGCTTTTGTAAGTATTGGAGATGCTTTATTGGACTATTTAAAAAAGAAAATACAGTTTTAACACCCACTTTTGTAGTCAGGTTGCTATTTCTCTCTACATAAAGCTTGATGTGAACTCTTCATTGGCTTGTAGTTGACACTGCTTAGATCTTTGGTTCTATAAACCAGAGCATATCCATCCTTCTACCCTACTGTTCCTATTCTCCCTCCTCCCCTAGACATTTAGGTTTGGCTTGTGGTATTAATTGAACCATAAAATTTCTGAAAATGAGAATAACTGATGACAACAGGAGCATCTTCCTAAATCTTTTGGTGAGCAGATTTAAAATTCAGCTGATAGAGAAACAGCCATAGCACTTCCTATCAAAACCCAGAGACATTGCATTCCTGCTGACTCCCCTGCAGCTACAAAACCAAGGTGCAGCCAAACTGCGCAATTCCTCAAGTACCTCAACAATTTGAGCAGTCAGGACCGTGTCTAACAAATAAGGTGTGTTTCAAATATACCTTGATAAAGGATTTTCCCATCTGCAGGTAACTTTAATACTTCATGATTTGCCCCAGTTTGAGATGAAATTTGAATTTAATAGGCTTTTGAATACTATGACTGCGCCTTGTTTTATTCTGACTGAAGGGAAATGTAACTGCAGAAATAATGTTTTGATAACGTGTGACTTGTTTGTTTCCTCTTGGAGCTAGCTTTTTGTTGATTTTGTTTGTTTGTTTGTGGATGGTTTTTTGTGTCTTGGTTGGTTGGAGTTTTTTTTTCCCCCCACCCTTCCAAACAAATGTGCATTGTGCATTTAAAACCAAGACTTCCCCTCCACCCCCCCCTTTTGTTCCTAGGGCAAACAACTTCCTTATAATGCCTGCATTGTACTTCAAAGTGAAATTATAGAATAGGAAGTCTAACACTTCAGATTTGATAGGATTTTTTTATGTATGCAAGTGCTACTTGTGGAGAAATTCTGAGATCTCAGCAATTACAAACCAAATTATTTATTCAATAGTATCTGCAAGTCCTTTGAAACAAAAATCAGTTTGAAGCTTCTCTCTTTTATATACTCTGTAAAAGACAATTTTGACATAAGTTTTGTTTGGGTATCCCTAAATAAAAGTTGTTCTTTGGTTGTATTCTTTAGGTGTTTTTTGCTAGTACATGCATATACAGAAGAGGGGTTTTGTAGAGGGCTTAAAATCAGATTTGATTCCTTTCAATTGCTGCTTTGTGCGTGTAGTGTGGTTTTCTTTGATTTTTTTTTGTTTGTTTATTCTCTCGATGAGTTTTGTGTATACACCAGACAGAACATGGTAGCACTTGTAATTCACTGTGTGGACTAACACACCTCAGCTTGCAGGTGCTTTTGTGGCTTTCTGTTGAAAGGTGACAAATCAGCCTTTAACAGTGACATGTTTAAGCTGCAGGGAGATGAGCTGTTTGTGTAGTATTTCTTATTTTTGTGAAGCTGACTCTCTTTGGGGTTTCATGTGCATGATGTAAATGACTGAAGGCTGTCACACTAGCCTGGGAAACATGGAATAGAGCAGCTATGTGCAGCTCTAAATATTTTTCCATATCAAAGCTGCCATGAAACAACAACGTGAATTAAGCAGGGTAATTACTAAGAGAAACTTCACCAAGACTTGTCATGACTGCAGCATTTTTCTGTGCACTGAATGGGAGGTGTTGCTACGGGGCATGATGTACTTTGTCTATGATCTGCAGCTTAATTGAACATCTTGTTATGTTTTTGTTTGATTACTTACAGTGCAGAAAACATGCTATGTGACTTCTAATATAAATAAAATATACTGTCCTTCCTTCAGCTTGCAAAATGCAGTGTAGGGCAGGAGATAAAAGAAGCAAGGGAAGGGAGTATAAGTGAGGTGGTGTTCATTGGGGGCTGAAAGTGTGTATTGATAGAAGAACTCTTGATTTGATGTTGAAGAAATAAATAAGTGAACATCATTGAGGTTTTTTTGGTTTCAGAAGTTATGCATCTTCCAAAAGACAGATGTTAACTTGGTCTCTGTGTTAGCTCAGGAAAGGAAGCAGAGCAATTAAGCTGCCACAGAATATCTTGAAGTTGCTGCTTGTTCTTGCAGGTGACTCTAGTCCAGTTTGTGCTATTTTTCAGGATAGAATGAAAACTACTGATTAATAAAATTGCCAGAGGGTCTCTCTGGCTACCTTCATGCTCTTTTTTATGGTGCTCATACTTTTTTTTTTTTTTTTTTTTTTTTTTGCAGTGGAGACGGATACAAAGCCAAACTGTCTGATGGATAGGAGTGTGATTGTTAGGTGTCTGTTCAGTGATGGTGAGTGAGCTTTTTGCTCACATTCCTCACTCCAGGCCCTTTCTGTTCTGTTTTAGCTTTCATCCAGTAAAACCCATTTTATGCCTTCTCAGTTGCCTGCCATCCCTTAGTTTCTATGCATTATTTACTCAACTTTGATTGTTTGCTTGCTTTTGAGGGATTTTTTTATTAAAGGAAGAAAGCATAAATTAATCTCTTCTGCAAGGAATGCGAAAAGGCTTAGTTTATTCCTGCCCAGAAATTTCAGTCTCCTCTCTTCTTGTATAACTAAAATCATGTGAGGCCACATAGGAAGATGGATCAGATAAAGAGTTTAGTAGTTTCCTTATTTGCACTGTGTGTGGAAACGTTGAGACAAATACAATTTTTGTATTTGTGCCAGGCACTTCAACAGGAATGAAAGAGGTTTTTCAGAGAATAGTCAGCACTTCCAGGCAACCCGTGTGTATGTGGATAGCTGAGATTTTAATTACCTCCTATGTCCATCAGAACAGGAGCCAAAACAGGGTTTTCCAAAGTTCAAGATCATGAGCAACATGGTGTTAATGCTGGTGTGAAGTAGTTTTGTCTGCGCTTTTGGACAGAAACTGACCAAATCTAGTTTTAATTAGAGAAGTATTTTTCAAACGGCTACATTTTCCAAATAATAACAGCATTAAAAATTATTAGACTTCAATGAATAGTAATTTTTAATGAAAAATTCATGGTTGATTCAATTCTCATATTCCAACAACAGTGAAATTCTGCATGGAGTTTCTCTTCCTATCCTACTATGCTATAGATACAGTATATGGAGTATTCTATGTCTCTTGGCTTTTTAACATTAGAACACTTGTGACATATTTTTAATCTAAAAATATTTTAGACTTTTCCATACCATTTTCAGCTGCTTACATTTTTCAGGCTTGCAACCATGAGTGATAAGTTGAAAACTATAAGCAACTTAATTTTGTGTCATCCAGGTCCCTGATTTCTTACACATATTTTTTTCTAAAAGGCAGCTTGATATTGTCTTGTTCTAAATACTTAAAATGTATCTAGTAAGCATGATTGTTGAACCATAGTCAGTGAGATGAGCTTTACTTTATTGGCCAATTAATGACATATTTAGGTTATGTAAGTTACTGTTTAAGTTTACAGAACTTCCAGGAAAAGAGAATAATTATAATCACTATCCAATATTCAAAAGAAAGAGACCTATGCTTTTTACTCATGTGGAACAGACTTGTTTAAGGTCAATATTTTTTTTTTTTTCTGCTACAGGCCTGCATGGGTTTGTTGGTGGTTTTTGGCTTTATGTTTTTTTTGTACTGCTATGTGTCAGGTGGCTTTACTGACTCTTTTTGTCCCTGCTAAATAACCTGTATGATTGGCATCGTTTCACTTACTGCTATTTTAGGGAAGTAATAACAGGTTTCAGATATGATTGTGGTCTCTTGAATATAGTCCATTAAACAGAATGAAAACCAGGGCCCTTTTTGATAATATTATGTATGGTTTATTAATAAAATGTCACCCCCTCATTGTGAATATACTCAGGAAAATTGTCTTGAGCTCAATCTGGTTGAATAAAAGCATTGACATAGCTTCAGTTGTGTTTACTGAACTGGATTCAGCCTAATGAACTCCTGAGGTTTTGTGGGACAGACAGGCAAAAAACCCGAGCCACTCCGCGTAGATCCAGTTTTTAATAATTTCTATTATTATACTTCATATACTTACTGTTCTTACTGATTGTAGGAGATTCTTTTTGAAGTCAATTATTATTACTCCTCCTCATAAGGTAAATTATTCTAGACATTTCCTGGCTTTTCATTTAGACATTCACTATTTCATTTTTGTCTTTGAAATGACTGCACTTGGTGAAGTGTTATAAATTTATATATTTCAATTATATTTTCTTGTGACATGTTGTAGCTTCTTAATCCAGTGTCTATATTCTATTTTCTCTGTACAAATTCTGACACATACTTCCCTGGCTTTGAGTTCCTTCTTTTATGCTTTGTAACAATGCTCTTTCTGCTATTTATTCATCATTGCTCCCTAGCAAATTTTTTTCCTTTCTCCTCTTCCATACATGGTGGCTTTATTTTTCTAGACTGCTTTGTAGTTTCAGCAGACAGTGAGAAAAAGTAATTGAGACTTTGATCCTGCATTAAGCAATTCTCTCATTATTTGAGGGGAAAAGTGACTCAGTACAGAATAAAGGTGCATAATATTACATTTATTTCATGGATTAAGTAGTGCTGAAATGTTAACTGTGTTAACACTAAAGATCACTTTTAAATTCTTAATTATTAACTTGCTTAGTCCAATGTCAACTGCTATCATACCTCTATTTTTAGAAATTATTTCAGCTGCAAAAATAATATTGGGACAGTTGGCAAATCAAGTGTATCTTGAAATGTTTCTCATCACATTTTTGAGGCAGAGGTGATAATTTTCTGGGTTTGACTGTTCTATAATGTAAGACAAGTCTTGCTTCTCAAGGTTTTCTGGGTGGAAAAAGTTAGTCGCTATGAGTTTAAAACTTTTTTTCTGATCAATGATTGTTTCCTTGCAAGTAGAATAAGGCAAATTTGTAAAAATTATGACAAGATTATCTTTTTGTTTAAGCAGTGATCTATTGGCAGATTTGCTTAGGTAGCCAAAGCTTAACCCATGGTTTTTACTACTCGCTTAGAAGCCAAGGCACACAGTTGCCAAGCTCGTCCCATTTTAGGGTGCAGACTAATTGTTTCTCTAGAAGTTCAATGTATTTCTTTAAAATGTCTGCCACCTTGCTGGTGATTAGCACCTTTGCAGCTGAATTAACAGGTTGTATGAATTTTTGTTCCTCAAATCAGAGAACAGCTCCTACCAAGTCCAAATAACTTTGTGCTGAAGTGGCCAGACTCTGTAATGAGCATCTGGTGCAGCAAGTTTTCAATCATCCCAGCTCACTGTGCCAAAATTCATCTTTCTGTGCCCTTAGTCATCGATTTTGCTGGGCTTTTTGCTCATTGACTCATGGCAGTGTTGCAATAGAAAGTCCTGACTGGCTAAATCAAAACCCTTTTCACAAAGGTAGTCATGGAATGAAAAGATGAAGAAAAGAAAAAAAAAAAAAGGAGAAAAGATAAATGAAGGGGAATATGAGAGAGGGCAGAAATGCTGGTGTTAAACTCTGGATCAGTTTCAGAAAGGAGCAGAAATCAATAGGGGCTTCAAGTACTTTGAAAACCTCTGCATCCCCCTCTGGTTTGTTTGATCTGGACTAGCACACAAGTGCCAAAGACATTTGTGTGCTAGTCCAAAGAACAGCTCTTCCTCAAATCCCAAAAGATGACTGAGTGGCGAGAAGGGTCCTCTTTCTTCCTCATTTAAGATATGTTTTCACAGTGCCAGCCTGGAGTAATTTTTTTTCTGTTTACATCTGGGGCAAAATGCCAGATTCAGAGTATGCAAAACCCATCCTACTCTTTCTTCTCTTGACTCACTACATAGGTCACATTTTTTTCACACTTGGATCATGGATTGTTGCTAGTATTTTTGCTAGTATGCTGGTTTTGTTGAAACCACTTTTCTGTTAATTCAAACTGAATGATTTTTCAATAGGAAAAATTCAATCTATCATTCTTTTATTCTGACTGCTAATTGAGAATTTTGAGAAGTGCCAAAGTCAATAGCACAGGTTAAAATCAGCCATGCCAGTTCCCTGTAAAGCGACTTTCTCTACCAGCTTTGACATGATTGTGCATTCACCTCACATGGCATCCCAGAGATAAATGAAACCTCTCTCTTGCCTTCCTTTTCTTTTAAATGAAGATTTACTCCACAAATAAGGTCAAAGAAGGATGATGCTTTCCATGCCATAGTGAACTCTTTAAGCAGATTATTCTCTTATGCTCTGAGAATCTGTTTTGGATTAGATATTCAGTTAAATAGTCTCTAATGCATCATACAACTGGTAATGTCAAGTGGCTTTTCAGCAGTTTGGGTTTTCAGTCCCTATTACTTTGGGTGTTTTTTGTTTTGGTTTTTTTTTAATTGCTGTGTTTTACTAATAATAATTCACTGTTTGTAAGACCATGAGCATGCTTTATATAATCAAGAGACCTGATTAAATCTTAAATTTTGTATAAATGCCTACTATAAATTTGCATGTTCCTATGCTCATGTGTTCTGTTATGATTGCACTGTCTCCTCTCACTGGAAAAATCTCAGTTTTCTGGGACATTCTTACTTAGGAATTCCACTAGACTTGGAAATGTGAGGGAAACTAATATTCTTAAATCGGGCAATTACCAAATTTAGCCTATCATTGATTAAAATAATCTTGAGGTGTGGATTTTTTGCTTCTGTTTTTACTTATGAGCCCATGTCTGTGGTGCATATGTATGCATAATGAATTATACAAAGTTTGGTTTTTTTACAGGGGGCTCTTTAGTCTCTTCTTTTTCTCTCCTAATTTGGTGTACTAAACTTAGACTAAAACACCACTTATGTTCTTTGAGGTTGGTTTTGTTTTATTTTTAGTAAATGAAAGAGAAGGAAGTTGGATGGTTTTGCCAATGCTGTGTTGAAAAGATTTTAAAAAAATCATTGTTTTGTGGCTGGAATATTGGAAAAAAAAATCACAGTTGTAATTCCACTCTATTACTTGAAAGAATTGATGTCTACTGCATGGATGGACTTCTCAGTTACTTAATAAGCTGAGAAAACAATTACCAAGTGGCTTCCTCCTTTAAGCACTTCCATGCACTACACCCAGGGAGATTGTTCAGCACACAGTGAGCACTGCAGTTCCTTGCAGGTGTCTTCATTTAACATCCAGCACAAAACAAAAAAACAAAAAAAAACCAAAAAAAAAACACCAAAAAAAAACCAAAACCAAACAAAAAAAACCCCAAACTCAAAAAAGCATCAAGCAGTTTGGCACTTCCATCCAGAATCAAACTTTTTAAATACAAATATATGCCTGAGACCTCTTAGTGACTTCAGGATACATTCAGTTTTAGATAAGTTGGTGCTGTTATGGTCTAAAAGTTGCATTATTTGCTGTGTCTCTGAGAGGACTTGTATGTTGATGGCTACACACTGAACCAGTTTTTCACTCATCATCTGAAAGAAACTTACTTCAAAGGCGGGTGATTTATAGATTGTAAATATCAGGGGAGTCCTTAAGTATCATGGTCAATACACGTCAGTGGCCTACGGTTCAGTTTGTGGAAATAAAGGGGATGTTAGGACAGCCTGAGGTCTGCTGACTCTGTCTCCTGAATAGGCTTTGCTGTAGTATTTGGGAGATAAAAATTGTCTGGAAAAATGCCTCAAAAAACGTCTGAGATGGAATGAAAGGATTCGTCCAGAAATTGATCTGGCCCCAAGAGTTGCACGTCCTCCCAAGGTGGGAAAACAGCCAAATTATGTTGTTCTTGCAGAGTAACTTATTAAAGAACAGCAGAGCTTGGGTATGTGGAGAAAATTATTTTCTCAACTGAGAAATTGCTCAAGAAATATTTACCTCTGATGGGTACTGAATGTAGTTTTAAGCTCCTGTGCTGTGCTATATTATAAATAATTGTTCATAAGGAAGAGAGTATGAGTGTGACTTTTTCAGTACTAAAGTGGCTGAGAGCCCTCTTCTTAAAGAATAAAAATGTTTTTATTGAGCAATGAAAATAATTTCTGTATGCAGAAAGTAGGCAGGGCTTTATCAGCTCTTTTTATGCTTCTTGGAGACCCAGCTGTCCATGGTGGTCTTTTTGTTAGCAGTCCTCATTTCCATTAAGGAAAGAAAAGGAAAATTTCCCATCTCCCTGTGCCCACACTTGAGATAACTTTTATAAGAAATAGAAAATGTGGCTGGGGGGTATTTGTAGGATTTAAGGGCTGTTCCAGAGTGGATTGACTGGGAGCAATAACTGGAGTTGTAGAGAGAGGTAGATTCAAGACCACTCACTCTCTTGCTCAGCTAAGGTGTTTCTGCAGCTATTCCAGGCGCAGGAGTTTTGTTCAGAATAGCCCCTGGAATACTTGCAATTCCTGAGTCATTGAACATTGGCCTCACTCTGGTAATCCCTCGGGAAATCTAATTGCTAGCAGCTTCTTAGAGGTCAATATTATAGATTGCTTTTTACAGAAAGATCAAGGAAAAGATCAAGCTGTACTTCTTGTTTGAAGACGGGAGGGAGGAAGGACAGGTAGGAAAGGGCAGGGAGCTCAATAGGAAAATGTGATCTGTGCACTGGGGCACTGAAGCAGCTTTTCATTGTAACCTTGTGTTTGATTATGGTGCTTCAGAAGTAAAGCCCAAGGGTGAAAACAGGAGAGAAATGATTAAGCACCTGCTCTGTTAAACAAATACTTTCCCATGGAGAAAGAGTTTAATGGTGGAACTTTTTTGTTTTATTATTCAAACAATTTTATTTTTGTTTTCTACATCCAAACTGTATTTTCAGGCTCAGTTACTATAATTTTTAATTAAAAGCAATTTAGATCTTGTTAGTTTTTGAGGAAGGGACTCTACCATCTAAGTTCTGTTTGATGTGGCAAATATAGGACGTACATAGATTTATTGAACACTTTGACAATTATAATAGCAAAAATGAATTTAATTTGCTTCTTGTTATAAAATTAGAAGGAATGCCTTGTTCCATAAGTCAGATGTGGACTTTGTGTTTTATTTTCCTGTGGGTTTTTTTTTTTCCTCTTCTGAGTTTTTTCAGATCATTTATTGTGGGAGTGCTTTAAGTAACCATATGGGTTGTGCACACAGTATTGAGCAGTAGTGGCAAGCAAATAAAGTGAGTATGCAACATAGATAAATAAGGCCACAGGAGGGTGTTTTTTAAAGTTACATTGTTAATGACTGCCTTTACCTCTCTTTATCTGAGGCTGTATTAAAGGTAAACCAAGTAGCAAGCTGAAGCTATGAAAGTGGCTGCTTTGTAGAATCTGTTGGCCGATTAAGTATTTCAAGAATAAAACATTAGTAGGTAAATACTTCAATTTATATAACCAAAATGCCGAAATCATCTTCTGCTCAATGGAACAAAGGAGCAGTTGTGATACACGAGAGCACAGACTCTTTGAGTTCTGCAGCATGACCAGGCAAGCTCTGAGTTGAATTTTAGTAGGATATGTCTGAAGAATGCTAGAAAAACTGAGTTTTAAATTCTGTTTTCTGTCTGAAAAAGAGTACTTGTAGAATGGCTTGATAAAACAGAGAGGAAGAGGCTCATGCTTCATTTGGGTTTGTTTTTTAGCTTTTATGGTGAGATAACAGAGCTTGATATAGATTTAGTTCACATTTAAGGGGACTATTTATTATAAAGAGGCCTGTTTTATTGTCCATATAAGAAAGCACTGGGCAACACAGCAATAGCTCTGTTGTATCAGAATTCTGAAAGTATCCTTTGTTGTCATTAATAATTTTGATTGTCACTGCAGTTTTGAGATAATTGCAGTGCTAATCCTGGGTTTAAATTGCCCCTGTTTGGCAATATCTGGTCTTTTATGCCTGATTCCTTTTCTTTTTGCCTATAATCCAGCCTGGAGTAATTAATGCAGCAGCTTCTTTGCAGTGAGGGGCTGGAGACAGACCCACTGCCCTGGCATCACTGCCTGCCTGGTTTTTCCTCAGAGCTGTGTCCCCCTCTACAGCTGTTGTGTGTTTGGGACTGAACTCCTGAAGTGGGAAGGAAGAAAGGAGAGGAGGGGGGGATGTGATAAATAGGGGGATGTGCTGTGGGAGAGGTCAGCAGTATGAAACATTTTCAGTTTTGCTATTCAGTACAATGTTTGGTCAAGACCTCACCTTCATCTTTTTTATGCAGCTCAGTGAAATTACAGTCATACCATGATCTTCCTGAAATTCTTCAGAATTTTTCTTAATATTGAGGTGTACCATTCAAGTTTGTGAGTTACAGTGAATTAAAGATTATAAAGAAGTATAATTTTTCAGTGTGCACCTACTTTGATTTGAGAAACTTAAGTCCTCAAGGATCTCATAGCGAGCAAACAAGTAAAAGGTGATAGGTTTAAAAGGGTTCACAGGACACGTCACCAGACAATACCACAGCTCATCAATGCTCTAAAATCAACTTTATTAAAGCCTGAAAATCAGGAATTTCATGGGACAGCAAGGAGAAAAAGTACAAAGACCATCACTGGTATCTTGGGTCCCTGCAGAAGCAGGACCCCATTAGGCAAATTAGAGCTCGTTTTAGCAAGGACCAAACAAATCTGCAGAGGTGTCTGTCCTGCCAGATCCACTGGGGGATGAAAGCAGGAGATCCCAGTTTATGTACAGTTGTAATTCCAAGGGCTTCCCTGGACGTTTGCTATGCTTTGCTTTCACAGTTAGCAGTGTGCTGTCTTGCCATCCCAGGCTTGATAAAATCTTTCCTTGAGTGAACATTTTTCTATTTGCCATTTTGTTCCAATTATCTTTGAACAGTGCATCTTAAATAATGCTTCTCTGTAAGACAAATATTTTTCAGGTACAGTGATCTGTCAAAAAATGTTAGGATATCATAGTGTAAATTTTATCACAGGTGTCTTACATCCTGGCTTAACTAGTTTAGCATTTATTGTGCTGTAATGATTTCCATTTTCTGCTTGTTCAAATAAGCTTTGTATTTCATGCATCTAAGTTTTGTCTGACACTGGATATTTACTCAAATATGCATTTTGATAAAGTATAGAGCAATTAGAAGGAAGATGACACTGATGAGAGAAGGCAAGTACTTTTCACTAGACAATATCATTTGTCATGCTTTTATTAGAAAAAGATAGAAAAGCTGTGTACAGTTCTGGACTGAGGGCAGTGGAGTGTAGAACCATGTGCCCCTGTCAAATTGATAGAGTAAAGATGTTGAGGGAGATAATGGAAACTTTCTATTCAGTGAGGAGTGGAATAAAGAAACCATTTCTAGTCGTTCCTTCAGCACTGATTGCCTTCGTGCTTTAGGCTTAGATCAGAACTTGCACATAATAAAGAGAAAGTTGAACAAATATGGGGATCCAGTTTGGAAAATGTAGTTAGATGAAGCTGATCCTTTGGTGTAGAGACATCAGGAAAATGTTTAACATGGAACTTTAATGCAGGTGGTAACTACAGTGGTGATAACACAAAGGAATAAGCTGCAGGCTGTAGCACTGATAAAATGTAAACCATTTAGTGTGTAGGGGAATAAATGGTCTAGTGCAAAACATATGGCTCCATATTTCTGCTTTGACCTTATTGCAAGGCAGCAAAGCCACAAAATGAACCTACACTTCAGCTGTAGCAGTTCATAGTGGTTCTGTATTTGGGTATGTCAGCATTCACTTCAGTTCTTCACACCTGGCTGTACCAGTCAGGCATTTGCATATTCTACAGCTGCTTGTACCTTGCCTCTGCAATCGCTGTGGCAGCGATTGGTATATTAAATTAATCTCTTAGCAATTTTATTATGCAACCTTCTGAAGCTTTAGTGTACTATAATCTTCAAGCAGTGTCATTATGGTTACCTGCTGGGGCATTTTATGTTCAGTTTTTATGATGCCTTGGTATTCATTATTTGTAGTTTAGGGTTGTCCAGGAGACTGGATTTTGCAAGGCTTTGTACAAGAACATAGGAGCACAAAGACTTGGAGTCAGAACATCTGAAAGCAAATGACAGAGAAAAAAGCAATCAGAACATCTGTTGCTGTAACATGTTCAAGAATTTCCTGTTCCTGCATCATGCTTACATCATTTGCAAAATATTAAGCTGCTGGTAATTGACACTGGTTTTATTAGCCTGGGGTCAGAAATGGTCATTACAATAGAAGTGGTGATTGCTGTAGCTGAGAATAACTTAGAATTTCTGTGAGTCACACAGGGCAGATTTCATCAGTTTGGGGTGCATTCTTCTACAGAAAAAAAATCCCTGTGTGAGTTGGTGTGTAAATGGAACAGAAAACCACCTTAGTATTATGAAAAATATTTCCTTTTTTCACTAAAGGGTGAAACTTTGAAACAAGATTAGAAGACACAATTGCAGGTAGTGGTAAGAGAGTTTTTCACCAAAACCTGTTTCTGAATGGAGAAGGCTGTAAACTATAAAAGAAAAAAAAAAGGAAATTCTCATCAGTAAGTGTTAATAATCTAAGGGTGAAATACAATTTGAATTATTCAAGTTTTGTAATTCTTCTGAACTATTGGGTTTTTTAGTGGAAACAGATCAGCTGTTTTTTGTCATCTTTCATTTCCTCTTCTGTCATTGTCCTCCTCTTACACATGAAAAGTTATTTAAAAAACTGTAGGAGATGGCAAAATCATCCATAATCCAGTTTGTTACTATGTTCACCAATGGATCTTTTTTTATGTTGTTTATTTCAATCTGACATTGGAGGAAGTAAGGGAGAGAGGTGGATTGTCAGAGGAGTTTCATCAATGTCTTCTTTAGCCTACCATTAATTGAGAAAACACGTCCTTTGGGTAAATCATATTTTGACAGCACACTTTACACGGTTGTTACCCATCAAAAGTTGCAATTTAAAGTGTCTATTTCCCTATTTTTAGGACCAGCTATTTTTATTCCTTTCTTCAAGTTAGAATTGGGCCCTGTCTCACTTGTATGCCGGTTTTTTTCTGCATTATTTTCCATATTTGCTCTTCAACTTTGCAACAATTTTCATGGTTTCATGTTTCAACTTTTAGGGTTTCTTCCCTAAATTTTATCTGAAAAATATAATGTTTCTAATAAGATTCAGGCTACTGCAAACAAGCAGTATTTACAATATAGCTTGAACATGAAAATATCAGAAGGAAGAAATTTTTTATTAAAATCTCTCATTTTAACAGAGCTGGCTGTATTATGGTAAAAAACCTGTCTCCTAGCATGCTTTTCACTGTCTTATGTGTTCCCATTAATTAATATTTTGTCATATGCTAGGGTATCTCTGTATGTATGTTCATGGAATGAAAGAAATTAGTAGCCTAAATCTAATTAGTTCCTGTATCTAAAATCTTCTTGAGAAGAAATTATTTTAAGGGTAAAATAAGCACTGGGAATCAGTAGCCTTTTAAGCATTTTTATGAATCATGGCAATGGGACAAAATATTTGTTGAAGACGTGACAGAAATACTAAACAAGTGGAAATATAATAATGGGATCCAGTGTATTAGCCAGGAATGTCCACTATTTTTGCTTTATAAAATTCATTTTTCTTAAATACCTTCATGCCTTTCAGCCCTGTTGTCTTGTTTACCTGTTGCTTTAGTAGCATGTCCCTTCTACACTAAAGGTTACTCTGCAGGAGATTCATAAGGTTAACCTTTATATAAGCCTAATTTGTTAAAAAATGTATTTATCTCCCACTAAAACAAGCAAACTATATTAAGGAATAATACTTAATATTTCAGCTGTTTTCATTGAATAGCTTCCTTGGAGTGTTTCATAATGTTTCCATCAGTGATGGCAGTTGGTATTGTAGGAGTACTAACATATATTGAAGAGTAAAGTATAATAAAAAAATTATGTTTTATGAGTTACTTGGCCTGATTTTGATGTCCTTGAGATACAAAAAAATCAACTTCCTGAAATTTTTCAGTGTGCAAGAAGGGAGGACTTTGAATGTGCAACTGGGGGGACTTGTTATTTTTAATAGCCATTCAATAACTAATTCAGTTGCTAACAGTAAGAAAAAAAGCCAGAAACAGGAAAATGGAGAGAGAAATGGGGGGAAGAAGTAACACAATTTTGTTGTAGTGATATTAGCTTCTTCATCAATTTAATGACTTTTATTGGCAGGCATAATGTGTTGTGATAGTCTGAGTACAGTGTGTCTGTTGCTTGTAATGACCATTACACCTGCCACAACCTTAAATCTGAATTGGTAAATGAAATAAAATATCCTTTACATAGGTATAAAGGGAAAGTATAGAGGTATCTGGAAAACAGGAAAAGGAAGACAGACTTACTGAATTCTGTTTTGTTTAGTTTTGCCCAGAGGAGGGGAGTACTGAGTTGTTAACAATAGATTCTATAAGAGTTTTAACAACTTAATACTAACAGTGTTTCTCACTGCTAAAACATCTCCCCTTGATTTGAAGGAAGGCCACTCTGACAATCATTTTGTTCTCTGAGATCTCTGAACTTTATCAGTTTCTAAGAAATTGGGTGAAAAATGCATTTGCTGACCTCCACTAACTAAGGTGTCATTTGGCTTTTTCTTTTTGATTGTTTGTCTTATTTTGATGGGTTTTATAAGCTACCAATTGTATTTTATTGGACTCTCATCTTCCACTTACCCTATCTTCTTTTATTGGACTTTTACCAGCCTGCCATGATCTTTATTGGATTAAATTATTTTTAGCCTGAATGTTTCACTCTTGCTAAGGAAGCTGGGGAGATGGCATGGCAAAGAACATTTTTAGCAGGATGAAGAGATGTGTCTCTGTCCTGATGTGTTGGGCTCTCCTGGGGCAGTAGATCAAAAGGAAGCTGTTTATGTGAGCTTAGTAATTTCCTGACAAATAATGAAAAGTTAGCTCTCTGATGTTTAGCAGAGCACATTGTCAAGTCCTGAGCTTCTTGTGACTTGTCACAAATGCTCCTTGCCACCAATCTTGGTGTGAGTTGAACTTCCCTTTCTGGGGGAATGTGTCATCATATTCCACCTAACTGTTATTTGGAAGTTAGGCTAGCAGAATACTTCATAGGACTTGAACTGTTCCTTTATTAGCTTACATAAAGACTGATTGCCTAAAATTTGCTGTTGCTGTTCTGTATTTTTGGGCCTTGTATTGGCCAAGGTGACTGAGATAGGGCCCTCTTGAAATAAGTGAGAAAATGCTGGTAGCAGTGTGCAATTGTGAGAGACGCCTGACTAGAGGTTTTTCTGTCTCAATTCCACCAGCATCTGAATTTGTTAACCTGCCAGAACACAAGTTCACTCGCTCCCTTCCCTCCCCCCTGTTTTCTCCTACCCAGCACATGTAAATGCTCTTTTCATGTGTTGCTGAGGAACAAGTGGCTTGAGAACATTCTTTGTTGCAGGCAAATTGCTTTGTGTTTCTTCTTGTTTAATGTAGTACAGACATGTATTTAATGGCAGTTTTTTAATGGATTTGGGTAGTAACACAAACTTCTAAAGAAGGGAAAGGGCTGACTCCTTTCAGTGTGAGGAAATGATAGTCTGAATTTGAGGAGGGGGAGAAAGGTGGCTTTCATATCTGTGCTGTCAGTCTGATCAGGTTTTTGGTGGGTAATGAGTGACAGTTGTTACCAGCTGATGGCTGTGTGGTGACCTGGGTGAAAGCAATTGCAATCCTGTTTGATTTCAGAGTCTACAGGTGCCTACACTGCAGAATAAACCAACAGAACTGACAGTAATTGGCATTGGTTTCAGCAGGCTCTGCAAGTGGTCAAGGACAATCCAGCATTCCAGGACATTGCTGGGGCAGTTTGGAGCTGTTGTCTGAGAGGATTTCTGCGATTTTCCCAAGCTCTAGCTCTGCTGAGGATCAAGAGAGTTTTGGTGTCCACGAATGACGGATGTCAGTTCCACAGTCTTCAGAAGGACTGTATTTCCTTTTAAAAACACAATCAGTGGAAGGGAGGAGGGCAAAATAATAATCTCATTATGAAAATATCAATTCCTTTCTATAAATACCCTATTGGAAGTGTGTCTTTCACTTTCCAATAAATGAAATTGGAAATTAGCTTCTAATAGTGGTTTTGATTTCCATGTTAATTAAGAACAATGAGATGTAATAGCTGGGTTTGTGAAAACGTGTGTATGTATGTGTGTGTATGTGTGCAAACACACGTGGGTTTTATGTACAGCAATTAAGCTCAGCATATTGGGTGTAATTGGTGATTTACTGCAGAAAGTGGCACAATTAATAACAATTAAATGCCAATAAATGCTTAATTGCACCTTATGCTCTATATAATTGCTCAGTAGTTTCCTTTTGTATTTACTGAAGATTCAGCTATCAAGAAAACTCCTAAAGTCTTTCATGGACCTGTGTATTTTGTGGGTATAAAGTGATTTTGGGGATTTTCTTTTTTTGGGGTTGGAGGGCTCTTTGAGTTTTAGTTCTGAAAGATGATTTCTTGGTTATTTTGGTTAGAGAATAGATTAGGGGTTTTAGCCTCACCCTTGTTGTCTTGTTCAGTGATAGCTGAAGAAGTGGTAGCAGAATTTGTCATTTTCATATTTAAATGTAGCTATGTTGGACTTGTGGCAAGGACAGCTGGAAGAGACTTATCTGGTGTCTAATGGATCATTCTGCCTTCAAATATTTTTTATTCTTTGGCGAGAAAGACAGACAGTGGAAAGAGAAGTGAGGAATTTGCTCCTCTCCAGTATAAACCAGAGTTTGAATAAATGGTTATATCAGGGTGCTGCTGACCCAACCTCTTGCAAGATGATAAAGCCTGGGATCTTTTCAGCCGAGAAAATCTTTCTCTTTTCCAGGTGTTTGGATTAGGGTTGATGCTAATGGTTACAGCCCTCCCCCTTTGTGCAAGACAGTTATGGGTGCATTCCTTACTCCAAGAATTTTACCTGATAAAATTCATGTGACATTTTAATAGAATCAGCAAAACAGATATATTAATTGATTCATTATGCATTTATATTTTTCTTTTTAGTGCTGAGCACCACAAATATTTAATCAGCTAGCTGTAAGTACTCTTTAAATCAAAACTTGTGCCAACTCTTAGAAATCAAAACATACTTTCAGAAAAGAAAAAAAAAAACATCATTGGAAATAGAAGTTATATCTGTCACAATGATTATCTTTTTTGGCTTACCTTTCCTCCACAATTTTAGAATCCCAGAGGTTACTGCTAAATTGGCAGGGCTTTTTTAAAATCCTTTTATTTTTAAGAATAAAATCCATCTGTCTTTCTACTGTCATGAGTTATCTTTGGTGCATTTTTTCATCACGTAAATTGAAGATTTTAGCTTGAACATTTAGCATATAATTATGTGTTTATAAATAATAGTATTAATACATAATGCTAAAAGATTAAGCTTTTACTGAACCAGGATTTAACTCTGAAGAGAATTTGGTGTTTGAGTCCTTCAGGTGCCTTACATAAATAATAATGTAGCCATGTATTAATTTGGAAGCAGTAACTTCAATTTTCTTCCTTCTCCCAGATATTTTCTGTCTTTGTCTTCCATCTTTTCCCTTTGCACTTTTTAACTAGAACACAGAAACATTGGTGGGCTTTTGTAATGAAATGGTGTCATTAGAAGGGATTTTATTAATTTCTAGTCCCATGGCATAGCAAACAGATATTTGTGCTAGGTTGCAATTGAAGCAATAATGCAGTTTTGGCACACTCTGGATGCTTACTTGACTTCCCAGACCTGGCATGAATTTTATTTGTTGTTAGTTTAGACAACTTAGGATGAAAACACAGTGCATCCTGGTGCTTCTCACTGTTAAAGTATTCACTGAAGAAGTACAAATAGCTGTAGGCTGTCAATGTTATTAAACTATTGATGCATCTAATTCAAGTGATTCACGTCAATTTTATCGCTCCCTTTGTGTTTCAGTGCTGAGCAATATCTTATTTTTGTTACTATGCATTTACATAGAACCAATAAGCGCCTTCTAGAAGTGTAATAATAGTGTGGTTTTGAAAGATATTTTAACAATTTGCTCTATCCTATTATAAACAAAACAAAGAAAGTGCATGAAAAAGAAGTATTTTGGTGTTACTACCTGTAAGAGATCTATTTTAAGATATTTAAGATTGACCCTAGGGGACAAGTAGGGAAGGAGAAATGTATTGATGAATGAGGACAGAGATATTTCTAGAAATATAAAGCAGTGCTCTCAAGGCAGAATAAGTAAGGAAAATGAAATATTTGGGAAATGCATTAAAAAAAATCATTGAAAGAAAACTACTTTGGATGCATGTCCATTCTGGTTTGTGTGCAAAGCCAAGGTGATAAAGAAACTCCATTTCAGGGCTCAAGAGGAGGTCTGGGGAGCTGGGATGGACTGAAGGGTTTGGATAGTGGAATAGAATTCCATTCCATGGCAATTCATTCCAAAAATAGCATTTTAAGAAGGGAGTAAGTAAGACTTTGTTAAATTGTTTTACTTAAAATGATGCATTCAGAAGTCTGTTCTAAGCCTGAATAGCTCACCCAACAAGAGAAGCTAAGGCATGCTAATCTTTTATAGGCGCTATTGGAGAGAAAAGTGCTGTGATCATCCTTTGATTTCTACAGTTAAATAAGCAGGCTCTCATTCATGTGTGGATTAAAAAGGAATAGTTTTTCATGTAGGTTCAGAGCAAGGCTGCTGCATGAGTGACTTTGTGGTGAGATGCATTTAACTGTATATTATTGATATAAAAAGTGAGTTTAAGGGTAACGCAAACTTATTGCAGCCCTTTTCTAATTGAACTGTGTTTGCAGAAATGTTAGTCACAAGAGAAACAACACTGTTCTGATTATGAAGTGGCATATTATAAACCTATCATGGATCAGTAAAAACTAATACACAATATAATTTGTAACTATGTTCTTTGTCATCACATGTAAGTGTTAAAAGAGAGCATCTCTTTGCCTAATCTTTGCCTTCTTTGTTTTTATCTTGAAAGTTTTTAAAAAATATGTTTTAATGTTGAGTAACCTCTTTGCTCTGATAACAGGTGTTTTACTTTTTTTAGTTTTCTATGTTTGTGTTAGCTCACTTCTGAGTCTTTGCCAGTTTTTTTCTTTGCCGATTTATTTTCTGTTTCTGACTAGCTGATTTGATACATATCTTGTATTTCTGCATATTTCACTTGGGTTGGAGGAAACCCAGGTGAAACTCATTTAACTGCTTTCATGAGAAGGCATTTTGATTCCTGTTATATTCCTTGAATCAATTGTATGTTTTTCTCTGTTTGAATTTGATGCTACATTTTACTATAATATTTACAGATGACCTGAGAAATCTTTGATCAGTATCAATTTTGTTCCTTTGTGGACTGGATTCTACCTTCTCTGAATGGACCACAGAATCAATCATTAAATTAAGAAGTCTTGTTAGTTTTAAGTTTATGATGAGGGAAAGCTGACTTTGTCACAATCGAGACAGACCTGATGACATTGAAAACTTGATTATGGGGGATGTTTTTCCCCTTCTGTTCATATGGAAACTTGTTGTTGTTGTTGTGGAAAAAGTAGAATCTAAATTTAAGACTAGCAACTTTTTAAGTTAAACATATTTTTAAATGGGTCTCTCCTAGAAATTAAGCATTCAGAGTTATATCTGTAGATGAAGAGATGTTGATTCAGTTGAAATAGTCCAGCCTTTGTTATTAAGTCATCCTCTCTTGTGTGGTCTCTGGAGGGAGGTAACCCTTGTTCAGCTGGTGCTAGAGCAGCCCAGTAGATTTTTGAAGCAATTTAGGGTTTTAGTAGCTGGATATTTTCCCTGTGCTATGCTTTAGAAATTGGCTGCTAGATATTTTTGTTTTACACAAGTGGCTTGATTTACATGGGTCTAAGTGGTATGGGGCTGGAGAGAAGAGTCAATACTGCCTTTTCTCTGTTAGGCAGCATCCTTAGAGGAAAAGCCAGACTTCTGAATTCCATTGACTTTGTGTCTGAGGTTTTCCTTTTAATTTTATTAACCTATATGCTTGATTTTTACTTTGGATGAAATATCACGTGAGAAACTCATGATTATTTCTCATCTTTTTTTTTCATGGTGTGGGAAATTTCAAAATTTACAGCAAGAAAATAAATCTAAACTACAGGGGTTTTTAGGTTTCTTCGTGCAGTATTTGAAGGAAAACTTAACATCTTGTGCTGTTTGTGCATCTGAGTGTACACATGTGCAAATATATATATATATAAATATACATTTTGTGTCCTACTGCCTAAATAGCTGTAAGGCTATTCAAGTATTTTTGGTAACCTAAGGTAAAACATGTCTTTAGAACATATAAAGGTGATTCCTGATATATTTTATTTTTGCTCTTGACTGTAATATTTTATGTGTAAGACCCTCGATCATCCTCAATGGTGTAAGATATATTAAAGGTTTGGAACTTAACTCTCCTCAAGCAGTGCCAGTTAAACATGAAATGTACTGCAGATATTGCTAATTACTCATTATTATTCTCAGATGTTACTGTGTTTTAACTATAGCAATGCTTTGAAAAATTGTGGTTTCCCCACTGCAGTCCTCCATCACTTTTTATGTATCATCTTCTTTCATTGCAGTTTATTGTGACATGTTTACTGGGATGTCTTAGTTTTGATTGCTATCATGCCCTACTTGTGAGATGATAGATTTTATTGCACTGAAGATTTTTAGATTGGATGTTGTAAAATATTAGCTTCAATTGAAATATTTCTTCTTTTAATTTCTATTTTTAATGTGAGTGCTTGATGCTCGAAAGGCTAGAAACAGCTGTTTGTTGGAAAGGACATTGCACTTGGATTTATTTCAAGACACAGCCCTCTAACTTCTTGACATGACTGCAGTCACTCCTGCTGTGTGTGGCTTTGCACCAGATAACTTCTGAGTATCTCTTTCAGTTTAGTCTATCATTTTTTCCATGGTCAGGGAGTTGCCAAAATCCTTAGGGAATTTAAGCTTGTAGACACTCCTGTCAATAAGAGTAAGAGCAAAAGCTGGCACAGGAGTTCTTCATCTAGTACAGGTCAGTGCTCAAGTGCTCAGTTTTAGATGTTTTCCAAATTCTATGGAATAATATTTTTTAATGCAGGAAATGTTTACACATGAGAAGTTCAGCCTTTTTTTTTCTTTCATTCTTCTATATATTTGTCATGCTGATCCAAATTTTGGGGTTGTTTCACTCCTGTGATTTCTGTTTCATTGTCATTTCATTGCTGTGGTTGTGTATGGGATTCTGAGGAAAAGTTTAAAAACATGAGGTAATGCTTTTTAGCATGCAACAGTTTTCCTCCCTGCTATTAATTTTTGAAGTTTGAAACACAGGTTTCCTGCTCAAAATTTTAATTTATGGCACTTAATCTCTTATAGTTTTTTTTTTAACTTGTTATCTGTATTTTATTTACAGAGTGGTTTGTACACCTGCTGTAATATGCTAGGCTAACTGATTGAGACTATTTGAAATCTAATATTTCCTTAATGGCTTATTTTAAAATAAAAACTGTTGAAAGACATGATGGGCACTGCAATTTATTTTTTGACAAATAATAATTATTATAATGAGCCTGGAGGTCATTGTGTGTGAGGTACAATGCTATATAAATGTCTAATATTTTTTTTTATTACCGAGTAATTTACAATTCCCTTGTCAGTCAGTGACCCATGTATGAACATCTCTGTATACCAGTCAAAGCAGATCTTTTCTTTCACAGGGAAAAAAAATCCAGTTCTCATTGCTTTACAATATTCTCTGACAAAAGACATTATCATGAAATAGTTGATTGTGCTGGAGAATTACAAATGTTGCAGCACCACCAAGGTCATCTAACCCTCAGCAATGTGGGTTATCCAATGATAAGAGTGCTTTGTTCAGAAATATTGCTATTGCAAAATGGTTTAATAGTAGTACAAAGAGGACGTTCAGAATTTGAAAAAGCTATGTTCTGAGAGAAATGCTGCCCAGAAGCAAAACCCATCCTGACAGTGGTAATGGTTTAGTGGGACACTATGGGTGACCAAAATGCTAATGACTAGAAGTTAAGTATCCTATAGCAAGTCCATGCAGTTTGCAGTCTGATCTTTGCCTTTTGAAACAACTTGGATTTATGAAGAATCAAGCTGTATACCAAGGTGTTCCAGGGCCAGAACACATGCCTAAGCTTTCTAAATCTCAAATATTTAAATCCAGTGTGCCAATGATTCTAACAATAGTCTGATGACATTTAAGAGGTCAGAATAACTTTGTTTAATTGGTAGGATTTCTGTCATTCCTGAGTAGATAATTTACTCTAGGTACATTGTAATAGCAATTCAAGCTGTGGCAGATTCATCTCTCTGTCTGTGGCAACAGAGAGAACAATGATTGATTTTAGTTGTGTCATTTAGAATGTACTGATAAAAAGAAAATGTTATAACCAGGACAAACTTGGTGTGCAAAAGCATGTGTCACAGGAAACCAGAAGAGAGGTGATCCAATTCATTTATTTCTCTGTTCAAGAGACAATTTTTCTACATTCCATATACTTACAGTGGCAAATTAATTCAGATTGGAAAGATAATTCTTCTGTATAACTAATACTGCTACTGCAATGAGCATCTCAAGTGGGGTCCTGATTAATGTAAAAATACATTAGCGTCCACAAACTTATGCTGATAGATGGTGCTTTCATTCCATACTTTCTGCAGCAGGTGCTTCAGCAGTTTTGAGATCAAGTATTTATACATAATATTTTTAGGGTCCTTATTTATGCCCTTAGGACTCCTATGCATTGATCTTTTATCCAGCAATTAATAATTTTCATTGAGCAACTTTCAAAGCTGAGTTCTGAATTTTTTTCAGAGCATGTATTTTTACCTTTAAGGATCTGAAACCAGCTTTTTTTTATCAGTATGTAATCTGCAGAATCTTTCTGAGCAGAAATTATATCACTCTTTAGTCCTCATATAAGACAATATGTAATTTTTCTGATGTTCCTTCACTCATTCAGGTTGGGATGTTGTGGGTTGTCTCTTGGCCAGTCCTGTGGAGTCCTTGCTGATTTGTTTGCAGTCTTGGTGAGGAGAAGGCAACACAAGGGCTGAGTAGAACGTATTTAACTTGATGTGCCAAATGCTTCATTCATTGTCGTGCTCACATGAAAACTTAAAGTAGCTGGTCTCTTTGGGAATGGGATTTTTTTTTTTTTGTCATTTATAGTATTGGGAGGCTTTGTCTTACTCTGAAAAAAAAAAAAAGTGAATAAACAGATCAAACCAAGATGCCAAGAAAAATGACCAGAATGTGAAGCTAAAGTGTAAACCCCACATGTTTTAGCTCTTTCTCTGGTATAAGTTACTTAGTTTTGTTTACAAAGGCAATTTAAGAAGTTGTCTCTTCTTAAGTTGTAAGGAGTGCTGGAACCATCTTAAAAAAAAAAAAAAATCATTATCAGCATGCAGGTTGAATTTCTGTTATGAGAGATTTGACAAAAATAGTGTGTTTTCATGGCAAAAAGTAGTCTCAGGCTTGAGGCCTCTGAGATGATTTCTGATGGAAGTAATGTTTGTGATACACAGCCAGGTAGCAATGGTGAGTGAGTGGTCACACACAACCTCAGTTATTACAGCAGTTATTGTTAGCAGGGTCTGAAACCACTCATTTTTCATTTATCCATTCCCATTGTATAAGCCTTCATTCCTCCTGATCTTCTACCCTGTAGGCTGTGGTTTGAAATTACAAATTTTATAAGTAAAATATTTTGATAAGCAAAATCTTGAAAACTGTGATCAGCAGTAAAGGTTATGAGTATTTGGTTCATTGAATTTCTAGTAATACTTTTAAAAACTGCTGCTTACTGAAAATAGTGTGGCACATCTACTCACATCAAACAATTTCTCGAGGTTTGACAGATGCTTCTTTGAACAACTCAAATTCTGTGCTGGAGAGGGATTACACAACCAATATTGAAAACTGAAGAACAGAAGGGTCAAAAGACTCTGGTGTGATTCAGGACAGACCAAAGAATCACAGAATGGTTTGCCTTGGAAGGGACCTTAAAGGTCATCTTGTTTTGAGTCACCTGCCATGAGCAAGGACACCTTCCACTAGACCAGATTGCTCCAAGCCCCATCCAACCTGGCCTTGAACATTCCCAGGAATGGGGCAGCTTCAGCTTCTTCAGAACCTTACCACCCTCACAGTAAAGAATTCCCTCCTAATATTTAATCCAAAGCTACTCTCTTTCAGTTTAAAGCCCTTTCTCCTTGTCTTGTCAATACATATATTGCAAAAATTCCCTCCCTAAACTCTCTTGTAGGTCCTTTGAGATAATGCAAGGTGCTTGGAGGCCTCCCTGGAACAACTTTTCTCCAGGCTGAGCAGCCCCAACTCCCTCATCTTGTCTTCAGAGGAGAGCAGCTCCAGCCCTCTGATTAATTTAGGCTGGGTTTGAATACTAGGTTGGTTTTATGCCTAAGAGAATATGACAAGCGGTTTTTTTATTGTTCACAAGAACTGTTCACTAGTTGATGGTATTTTGAGGTAACCACTAATACTGCGCTGCCATCTTTACTATGGCGTTTTAAATGTCAGTCATTTCAATAAGTTTTAGTTTCTGACTGCTCTGAACAAGTTTTCATTCTATCTGTTTGGCACTGTGAAGGGTAGCTGCACAGAAATAAAAGTTACGTTATCATAGGAGTTTTGTTTTGGTTTTTTTTTAATAAGTATAACAGGAGTGGATACCAATTCAGAGACTAATCTCCATCAGTGTGGGAATGTCAAAGGGTCACTGCCATGTGCTGATAGCTGCAACCAATGCTGCACTGGTTACATATAATCAGATCTCAGATGATAACTTGAGTTTGCAATGAGTGGCTGGAGTTTAGAAGTCATTTCACTGACTGGAACTGTGTAGTATTTGAAGGATAAACTGGCATTTTTTTGTTTCTTGTGATCTTTAATTTACTTTTTAAATGCTGTTTCCCCTCATATATTGTTCTTGCATAGTTAGAGAGCTACTCAAATTGAATTCTCTTATTTCTCAAATTGTAATTACAATAGAAAACTGAGAATTTTCTTGTAGTTAATTATAAAAAAAAAAAAGCCTTCTTAATATTACTTGAGATTTATTTATTTTCTTTTGCCTAGGTTCAGTTTTGCTTTCTTGGCTGTTCATCCTCCTCTAAACAATCATTAGCGAAGCTACGCCAAAATTATTAACTTTATCTAACTTGAATATATGTTCATCTTTACTTTCACTTAGTTTACTTTTGGTCTTTTTCAGTTTGAGTTGAGAGCTCAGGTTTGAAGTTAAGGGTAGGGATGGTCTGCTCTGTTGTCTCAGGGTTGACATAGGGATTACTTTTCAACCTAATGGTGGGGAGTCTCCCTCTCATTGCCATTTACCCAGGTAGGCTGAGACGCATTTCTGTCGGGTCTCTGTTTAGTAAACAGGTGAATGAGTTTTGGTTAGATGACCAAAGCCAGTCCTGCATCCTTCCTCTTTGAAGGGAGGGTGTAGGACATTGTGGACTTCAGTTTCCCTGTCAGAACTGCCTGCAAAGCTGATCCCTGTGTATTGCTCTGCTGGCCAGGCCACACTTGTCGTTTCATGCTAGGATTTCCTGTCTGTTATCCTTTTTTGGATATTGGTAAAGCTGTTGGTACTGTCTGTCACGGGATCCTTCTGGACAAATCCCCCAGCTGGGTAGCAGTTGGCTCATGGCTTGGGCACAAAGAGATACAGTGGCTGGGGTGACATCAGACTGGTGACCTGCCACCAGTGGGGTTCCACAGGGCTCTATCCTCAGCCCTGTGCTCTTCAACATCTTCATAAACAACTTGAACACAGGACTCAAAGGCGTTGTAAGAAGCTTTGCTGATAATGCTGAACTGGGAGGAGCTGCTGACTCCCTGAAGGACAGGAATGCCCTGCAGAGAGAAAAATCACATGGATGGGCAGTCACCAGCCTGATGAAGTTTAGAAAGGGCGAGTGCTGGGTTCTGCACCTGAGATGGGACAGCCCTGGATGTGTGAATACCCTGGGGAATGAGAGGCTGGAAAGCAGTGCAAAGGACCTGGGGGTCCTGGGGAGTCAGCAGTGCCCTGGCAGCCAGGAGGGACATCCCTGTCTTGGGGCCAATGTTGTTTCCTACTTTCATTTTTCTACAAAACCTTTATTTACTCTTGGAAAGTCTTACTCTGAATTGTTATTCTGTCATTTTTCTTTACAGTGATTATAGATGTATTTCTTTAAACATCTTGACCTTATAAGTTGAATCTTCATATTTGTTTTAACTTTGATATTTAGTCTTATTTGATTATCCCATATATCATGAATCTTTTTTAAGAAATTTCCTACTCTTGTTTTTTCTGATGAGCTAAAATTGCTAGAAGGTGAATCTCTGGAGACTGTTCTCTGTCGTTACTATGAATGTTGACTGATTATATATTATTTTCTTTATTGTTATTCATGGCACTGCTTGACACCAGTTACTGCAAACACTGAGGGAGCTAAGCCTGTCTTTTAAGAGATGACCCAATATAACATATGTCTTCATATGTAGTGATCCACTGCAGTGGAATTTCATCCTCTAATATTCCATGATTACACAGCACTCCCCAGAGTGTTTTGCACTTTTTATCTGGAGAGTTCAGTGAGAATACAGCCATGCTCATTGCCCTCTTGCTGGAAAGGCTTTCAAGTGAAGATGGCTCTTCACAACAACTAATAGAAAGCAATATTGCTTTTGCCCTCAGTATCACTGAACCTTTGGTAAAGAATCAACATTTGTGAGAAGAGCTGCTAAACGTGCTTTATCTTCTGCCAGAAGAGGAAGGGAAAGGGTAGGAAGTTGTCCAGGTTGATTGAAGCTCCTTAGGCATGATGTCCGCATCAATAAGACTGAGGAGGTCAAAGTCTGTGCCAAGCCATCCAGATGACCACATGGGTCCACCTTCACCAATGCCAAGTCAGTGTGAGTTTTGTTGAGTTAATCCTGTGTTTATTCTGCAGTTCTTAAGGGATAGCAGCCTTTGCTGAGTCAGACTCAAGCCTTTGTGAGCTCTGTCACTCAGTTTCATATCAACACCTGTGGACTTCTGCCTTCCTGTACTCTGACTCCTCAATCTACCACCTCAGACTAAAGCTGTCCTTTATGGGGAAAAACACCTGTGAATACACTTACTTAAACAGTGTTTCTTTTCTCCAAATGCTTTGGGACTAGAAATAAATGCCTTTTCAGTAGCTGAAATCTGTTGCTATTGTACAACAAAGCTTAAGCCTCTATTGTGACTTTGCTTTCCCCCTTGTCTTTCTCTGCAAGCTGGAGTAAGCCAGGTGAGTTTGCTGTGCTACATTTACTGATAGGCCACCATCCTTCCTTGTGGAGGGCTAAAAGCTCCCACTTCAATCCTGTCACTTGGCCATTCACTTGTTGTGTTTTACTAAGCTTGTGGTAAAAAGTTACCAAAACACAATGTAGCTCCTAGCCTTGAGATTAATTCTTTTCCCAAAAGGTGTTTTAGAGCAAGAAAACCCTTTTGAAATAAACTACTGACAGTTTGCTTTTCTTATTGGAGCTTATCCTTCCCTTTTGCAGAGACAGGGAAAGGTTTAAAAATGTTTGTAGACTGCCACAAGAAGCAGTGTTAAAATTTTTTATCAGAACTTCAAAAGAACCTTAAAATACTGTCATTCAATAATATAAAGCAGAGAGTCACTTTTAGTACAGACAGCTTTTCCAGAAGTGGTAGTGTATCTGTTGTTCATGTTCTCTGTTTTGTTAATGTGAGAACTATGAGCTTGTCTTAAATTCTTCCTTTTCTTTAATATGAGTGAGAGAAGAGTCACAAAAGGTGACTCATACATTCATATTCATGTGTACCTTACCAAGACTGCAGTAATTCATCCCAGAAAGAGAAGATTTTGGTTTTAGAATGTTTACTCAGTAATTGATAGTGTTTTTAGAGACTGGAATACCTAAAAATAATAAAATTAAAATATAGAATGCAGTTTCAAATCAAATTTTAATGTTAATCAAAATAACTTTCATTTTGGCGTTATACTTAATTTCAGTGAATGTGGAAAAAGATGTGTAAGATCCATTCAAGGATTTTTTTTTGCACTACTTACACTAAAATAGTAATCTCTCTAAGCAAAGATTAGTTTCTCAAATAAAATTCATATTATATGGATATAATAACTTTCATCCAAAGCAAATTATCACTCGTCTAGAGAGGGGGACAAGAAAATGGGACAAAAGAAAACCTGAGATACAGGCAAAAATAACATTTAGACCATTTAAGCTGATTAAGAGAATATGAGAACCTATTTCCTGAGTTAAATTTGCCATCAGTGAAATCAAACCCCCTGCACATGAACTAGAGGTGCACCTCCAAAACTGTCAGATCACATATAACTGGTGCTTCCAGATACCTGGTTCTCAGGGAGTAGGGGGAAGTATTAATTCCAATTTTGCAGGACAGAAGTCAGCATAGATAATCTTTAATATAAAGGAAAATAAATAATGAGAACTTACTGATTCAGAAATTCTTACGACTAGGACAGAAATGAAGCCTTTTTCTTTCTCCTGTGCAAGTTTCACTCCAGACAGGTTTTGTTCCTGTGGTCTAGAAAAGTGAATGTCTTTCGTGTCTTCTTTCTCTCTTCTGTCTCATAGTTTTGCTCATTTAATGAAAAACGAATCTGAATTTGCCAGTCTTTTTGCCTTGTTTTTTTTTTGCTTCAGCTTTGGATTCCCTAAGTATTTTGTTCATCCCCAAAATATCTGTAGTTTGCATGAGGGTCAAGTTTCTCCTTTTTCAGTGCCTTGATAAATGAAGCCTAAGAGAGGAGTGATTCACTATAAGAAAGGGCCTTTGGATTCTGGCAGAAGTTTCATCTTCAATTGCTTTTGGATTTTGCTGCTGCTCCCAAGTAGTAATGTGGGAGCACCTAGAAAATGTTTGTGTAGTGTAGTCCAGTTAATGACCTTGGTTCTTCAGCCAGTTTGGGTCCATTTGTTCTATAAAAGGTTTCAGCCTGAAAACAGAAGGTTGGGAGACACCCATCCAGATAAATCCTTGTTTGTGGTAAGCAAAATTCCCACAAATTATTCCTACACCAATCATCCCTCATTGCTGCTAGAAACAAAGTTGTGTTTTGCAGCTGTTGGAAGTAATTTTGTGTGGAGCAAGGCTAACTGCAGTGAAGTTCATCCATAATTTAAAATTTCTTGTATGACTTCAGTCATAAAGTCAGAATCAAAAAAGAAACGGCCTTTGGGTTAAGATTAGTGAGCATGAAAAGGAATAGAAATGAATCAGCAAATAATATTGGGATAACAGTAAAGCTTCCTTTTTTTACTGAAGTTGTAAATATAGCTGTAATTTTTTACATTAATTTGAAATATAGCTGGATTCTGTATTATTTCGATGCAGAATTTTAATTTTCCTATCTCTAAAACAGCAATATGTAAAAGCTTAGTTATCTGTATTATAATTTGATTATCATGGACAGTTTTTAAGGAAGAAAATATAATTGAGACAGGTTCTCTTATGCAGCATGTATCAATTGATTAGAATATGTTTTGCGTATGGAAGCTTTTTGTGCACCACAAAAAGTACTAATTTATCTTTTTTTCTCATCCTGTGGGTGACCTATACTGAAAAAAATATTGTTGAGAGTTTCAGGGTTGTTTTTTCTTAATTTTTTTTTTAAGAAAATGGCTGGAATTTCCCCATATTGTATGAAACATTAAAACTAGAAGAAAATACCTGTCTAAGGAAAAAAAAAGTGGTTTTTTTTCCATCATCCTTTAATTATTGAATTTTGTAATCAATATACTGTAACATGATGAACTCCTTAGAATATAAAGGCATAACAGCAAAGTGGTGGAATATGCTTTATGTTGATGTTCATATGCCTTCATAGAATAGACACATAATTTTCATTCTATTTCTCCATGCATCTCAATTCAGAGTTTCACATATTTTATATTAGGATAAATTGCTCAAAGTAGTGATTTACAGCCTTTACTGGCTATGATTTATTTCCCACAAATTTCATTTCAGTGGAATGATGTGCTGTAATGTGGCATTTAGCGTCATCTAAAAGATTACTTTCTTTGGGTAAGAGAAATAACATTTTCTGTATAGGAACTTCCATTTTTAATTTTTTTTTTTTTCAGTAGCCTAAGTGTTAAAGCCTGAAAGGATTTAGAAAGCTGCAGTGAATGTGTTAAGACTGTTAATGAAGCCTCTGAATCTAAGGACAAAATTAGCTCTCACACCCACACTGCGCAAAGTACAGCAACTGTCTGATGGAATTGCATCATGACTTTTACCTGGGGACACGGGCATTATGTTCACTTGAAATGATGAAATTGGCAAGACAGATGTCCCCAGCAGACACTTTAAGGAGTTTGTACCTACATTAAATTGCTCGGCAAAAATCCCTGAAATTTGAACGTGAAACCTATGCAAAAATGCTTATTAAGTGTGAGCAGTGGGTAATGCATTCCCTCGTGCAATATCTGCTTTTAAGTGTGAACAGGAATATACTTTTGATACAGAATAACCTGAGAAAGAGAACAAAAGGAACTTTTGACAGCAAGGACTTTGAACTGCTGTATTTTGTTGGAGGGAAAGATAAATCTGCGTATGAGACTCTCATTCTGTAGAGCTTGATTCTGAGGAATCTAAAAGGAGCAGGTTTTCATTTCCTTCATTTCAATGAGTGGGAAAGATGCCTGTGGCTGTAGTCATGGAGAAGGAGAATCTCCAAGATCTAGAATATCCTGTTCTCACCTCTCAGCCCACACAAGTTCCTTCTTTCAGGTATGGCACAGCCATCAGGCCCAGGAGATCAGTGAAAAACAAGACCAGGAGAACAGCCATTCCCTTGAGAGCACATTGTTGGTTCTATGCTGCTGATTTAATCTATTTCTTCTTGATTTTATATAAGTTGTTTGTGCAAGATCATGACTGAGTAGCAGTTGGCATGATCCTGCACTGCAGGCTTGGAATAGGATGTGAGAAAGCACTGCAGGAGGAAGTAGGGAGAGTGGGGTGGAAGGGATAGGATCAGATTCCCACAGAGAGCACTGAAATCAAAATATTCTGGATAGAGGTCAGTGATGGAAATAAATACTGCCAGCTACATCCACTGCCTGTGGATGTAGCTGGCAGTATGAAAGCACAAAGTGAAATTGCTAATTACAAGAGGAAAAAAATTACAATTGCAATATGTTTGTACCTGACATTCTTTGCAGTAGGTGAAATGGTCTCTCTTCATCCACTTTACCCAGAAGTATAGGAAGTAATCTGCAGGTCAGATGTTTGCCAGCAGCACAGTGGTGCTTGTTGTCCAGAAGAAGCTCACAGATAAGCAGAAGTTATAAACTCATTTTTCCCCTTCTTTTAATAAAAAACTTCTTTGAATGGAAGTCTTAAGCAGGCAGTAATTAAAAACCTTAGTATAGATAAAAATAGAGGGTTATTTGTAGGCACTTAATAAAATTAAACAAGTAAGCCTGAAAACTTCAGCCTTCAAGATTAAGTATAATTTCTTCATAATGGGGTACTGAGTGTGCTGATGATGAGAAGGAAGCACTTCATAAAGAAAGTTTCAGGTATTTCTTCATGAAGTGTGTTGTCTCTAATGGCACAGAACTAAAAATTTCTATATCATGCCTCCTCACATATCTCTAACTTCCATAGTACTGAAAAACCCACTGTCGGCTTCCTTCTTGAAAAAGAAAACATGTTGCTTTTAATGAAAGTAGTTGCATTTCATGCCCATAATTTTTTTTTATTTCTTTTGTGTATCAAGATAATATAAGACCTTTGCTTTATTAAAGTGAATATTATTAAAACTACATAGCCCATCACGGTAAGACTGGAGTTTTATATCTGATTCTTGTGGTTCTTCTTAGAACCCTGTATAAAGTTAACGTGTGTTGGGAGCTACTGAATGCTATTTGCAGTCATCAAAATTCAGGGTGATTTTGTATAATGTAGTAATATGAGGACATCAAAGTTTAGAAATTTGTTTTGGAAAAATTTTAGAAATAAGGACTTTAGGATATGAGAATAGTAAGACTCAGATGTTTTAGAAGAAGTTGATAAATTATGACTGCTATCACTGCTTTTTAGATGTAGTATTTTATAAACATGACAATAGGGTGAAGTCAAGTAAAAATCTTCAGAGATTCATTTTACAAATTTGGGTTAAGGCATGTGCACACAGAATCCTAGACAGGTTATCAAATATAGGAAATCACTCGCCTGGGATGCTGAAATCAATTTTATGTAGGACTCTTTGACAAGTCAAATTGAGAAAAAACATTTATGATTAGAAAATTAGTAAGTTAAAATCCTGCAAAATAATTCATAATTTACAGATAAAAAAGCAAGAAATTGAATAAATTAAAAATGCCTGTTAACTGCATGTACAGTCACACAGGAAGGTGCAGATATTCCGTATATATTATTTCCTCAGCAATTGACATGTATTATGACTTTTGATATTTACCTTTACAATTTCTGTCGTGAAGGCTGGATCTCGTTTATGTTGAAAATGGATTAGTTTGGTTTTAGCTCCATTTCTATAGAGCTACAGTATCCTACAACTTATTCTGAAATCCTGTCAATGGTCATACAGATGAATTTCCTGGCTAAACCTACTTTTGCTTTCTCTGTGGAGCCTGAGGCTATAGTCCTTACCACTTTTTAGTCATCAGATCAGTACTTGGCAATGCAGTGTCTACTACAGCACTGTCTATCACTTCTAAAATATGAGAAGCTATAAAGGAAATGTAAAATACCAAGCAAAAAAAGCAGATGTAGTACTAAAAATTGTGTACAAATTCCAAAGGATATGATAGAACAAATACATAGCATGTAGATGTCAATTAAGTTGGTGAATAAAGCTTACTCTTTTAGTTGATTCAAAAACCTACAAAACTTGGGGGAGGCGAATGCAGAAGAAATCAGTGTAGTAATTTTGGATTTTCACAAAAGCTTGGCTGTTGCTTTGCTAAGCCTGACTTGCAAAATTAATTCAAATTGGCTTGGATAAGAGCACTGTCATGTGGATTAAAAACTGGCTGAAACACTACAAACAAAGGGTGTCTTGAGGGTGCCACAGGGATCACTGCTAGAACCAGTCATTTTTAATGTCTTTATTAATGATCAGGGAGAGTGTTTAACAACATGCTAATAGAATTAACATGTAATACTCAACTACAAGGAGATGGAAATACTTGCAAGTTTAGAAAAAAGAAAAATATGCCAGGTCCACAGAGAGGTTGGGAACACTGCACAAGTACCACAGTGAGCTTCAGCTTCAAGGAAATGCAGTCCAATTAGATCTCATGAGGAGAATTTGGAAGATGGATAACACACTTAAAGAAACTTGGAAGTAGTTAGGTAGGGGGAAAAACAAAAGGCTGAAAGGAAGAGTGATAATCAACAGCAAACCAAATGTGCATGAACCATGTAAGAGGGTGGCAAAGGAGGGTGATGGCAGCTGGAGCAGCCCAGGAGACCTGGGGTCTGTGGGTTGGGCTCTCTGCAGCTCCTTTGGAATTTCTGAATTTGTTAGAGCAGGCAACTGGTAAATGCTGCAGTGGGGAATAGCCATAAAATGACAGATTAGTTGTTTATGTGTTTTCTTCCTACTTTCTTTGGATCTGCTATGATGCTCTGAAGTGCACATTGCTTAAATATTACAGCTGTGAAATGTGAGCATCTGAGCTAACACTGAATAGTGATGGAGCTAAATTATTACTCCTAAAGTACCAATGGTAAGTATTTGGCAGAATCTTCGAGTAATAAATGAAATCACAAATAAATAATGGAAAATACAAAAGTATTGAATACCCCTGGGAGTGAAAGCAATTTTGTGCACATAGAGCAATAACTAAACAATCTTCAGATCTCAAGAATTTGATATTTCTGTAAGTGAAATATAAACACATCTTATATCAGAATAAATAATGACTGAGTCATGGTTACATGACATACTTAGTACTGAATTCTTGAAGAAATAGATTGATTTCTATTTATGTTATTCAGATCACCTCAGCAACTAATGAACTGCTTTTGGAATTCTTCACTTGCAGCTTACCAATTTGCAAGTCTTTAAAATTGTATTGTGAAAATATCTCCCCCCACTTCAACTGTGTTAGTGTGGACAGGCAGCTTTTGTTCTATTTTACTACATATTTCTAAAACTGGTATTTAGAATTGGAAAAAATAACTTAGTGTTTTGTAGGCTTAACTATCATATAAAAACATATAAATTATTTTATCTGCATTGATCATTTAACTAATAATGTCTTCATTTGGGACTTTTTTTAATTTAAATGAAATTCTACTTTGTTTCCAGCTGGAATAGTTTGCATACACACTGACAGTGTGCTTTGCTTGATGGGAGCAGGTGCTTCTTGCTGGTTGTTTTCTTAGTTATGTTTCAGGAATGCTTTCCAGACGCTTGTTTTCTCTCACAGAACTCCACAAAAGTTTGAGCGTTCTGGATTCTCCTTATTTGTAACCTTTTTTAATCAGAGAACCAACCCATCTATGTTAGGAATCACTTGCATAAATGTTTTAAAAATACTTGTGTTCTTATTTCTGTTTGAAAGAATCTAAGTTGTTTAGTTGCAGTAACAAGAATCTGTATAATTCTCTAGCAGTGCTCAGTGTGGTTTTCCAGCTTCCAACAGCTGATGGGGAGGCAAGATTTGTTGTGGAAATATGTGAGACACAGATAGCCGATCTTTGCCAGCTGTTTCTTCTTACATATTTGCTTCCAGTTGGCCCAAACTTCTTGTTCTGGACATGGCCAAGCAGCCCACATTGTTGGAGAAGCATTTGCATTGATTTTGAAGCTGTTCATTCAGGAAGAATGTTTAGAGCAGCAGTGATAGGCTGGGAAACATTTACTGCCTTAATTGTTAGTGGAACTAAAGGTGAAATATATTGGAAAATTGATCTGTCTGAACAGTAACCATTTTTTTTTAATTTTAAAGGAGTTTATGTAGCATGGTTGTGCATGAGATATGGCCTCAAAGAGAGATTGTCTCCTGTAGCTCTGTTACTTAATGGAGGAGAAGCTGGAAGTGCCTCTCTCACCTCTGATGGGATATGTAGGCTCCATTGAGGCTTTTTGGGGTACAGGGATGTAATTCTATGGGTTTTGTTACCACATGCACTACTGTGAAATAGCAAACAGAACCTAGAGAAGAAAATGCTAGGAAAAAACCATTAGTGCGAATTCATTTATCAGCTCTTTGTAAAATAGCAGAAGTTTCCATCTTGCATAAAACCCTGAGAATGAAGTCGGCACCGCTCGGAATGGTGTTGGTTGTGGTTCCAGTAATCTGTTTAGTATTCTGCTGAACCCCGGGGCTGTCTGAGTGCCCTCTATCAATAACAAAGGCTCAGTTGTTTTATTTGCTTAGCAGTTTGCGCCAGCTTTAGTCAGCACATTGAAATCTACATTTTGAGTGCTTTTTTGAAACATTTGTGAAATAGATTTTTGCCTTCTGTTGATGATTAAGGTAACATGGTACAGTTCCAGACTGCAAGAAAATGCAATGGGTTCTATTTGTGATTAAATAGATGCAAATCTGCATATATACTTTTTCACCATATTTTTTTAACTTCAAACTGTGAGGCTACTTGGTCTATGGGCATATTTATTCCACTGTAGTACCAGTATAAGCAAATAAAAAGCTGGGCATGAAATTAGATTTTGATCAGAAAATGGAGTTCTGGTTATGTATTTTTTATGTGTGCAGTAGTATTATAGATTTACAATATTTGAGGGGACAAATATAATATGCATGCTAATTTCCAGAGACTGAAGTATATCTTTGTCACACCTGTAAAAATAAACAAATTGAGTTCATGAAGTGAAGTTTGTAAACAACTCAAACTTGCAAGGTCACTTTGCAAGTCTTTTAGAAGTTTTTAATCTTTTAAAGGTTTTAAAATATTAGCTATCTAATCCTTTCAAAAGCTCAGTGAGGAAAGCAGTGAGTGCAGTCACACCATTGAGCTCCAGACAGAGTGAGGTTCCACCACAGCGCCCAGGAACTTGCCTAACTCTGGGTTTAAGCCCTGAGTTGATTTGGGCTTACTTTGGCATGGTGTGATTTTGAGATTGCCTGGTTTTGGAGCTTGCCTGACTCTGGATTCAAGCCTGTGCCCTGATTCTGAGTTGCTCTAGGCCCACTTTGGTTTTGAGAAGAGCCAGCACTCCTCACAGATAGCAAAGACCATGGAGCATCCTCCTGAGAGCGCCACAAGCCCTTCCTTCCCTGAAGCCTCATCCTGGCTTAAAGTTACCCAGGCAGATCAGAGACAGCCAGTGAAATGAAGTGTCATTATTCCTGTTCCAGTGGAGGAGTTTGTTATCCAAGTATTTAAGCAAGGACGCAATCATTGGAATGTTCTGCTTGTTAACAGCAGTGATTGCTCTTTCTTGAAGAGTGTGTATTGCTTATACTTATTGACACACTCTGGAAGTATGACCTGGTATTAATGAAAAGGCACTTGGCAGAATCAATTAACACAGATGTCTGATTTATTATTTGTTGCTCTTTGTTGTTCCATCAGTTCTTTGCTGAACGTGGTTGATGAGCCTGTTCTCCTTTGTTTCCATTTACAGTAGTAAAATCTTCTGAAGAGTTTGTTCAAACCTTTCACTTTGACACATAAAGCTAATAAAACTAAGATGATGCACTGTGCAAGATCTCTTCAGAAAACTATCTGTTGTACTACAGAGTTGAAGAAGGCAGGTTAAACCATCTGATTTTGCATTTAATTCACAAAGGAGTGTGCCAGACATTGGTGGTTGTCTGGAGAACTGGTGATAAAAACAGGATGATATTGCAACTGATGTGCCAGATAAAATAAAACATAGGAAGACAGGAAGACCGAGACTGGCATCTCTAGAAGGGAATACAGATTACTTAGTTTATCACTGGAAAAGACACCATCTGTTTTCTCTTTTCCCTGCAAAGCGGTAGGAACATTGTATTTGTGGGTTGGATATTTATAGTTTTATATATGTGAAATGCTTTCCCCCCCCCCTTTTATTTTTTTTGACATGTGGTAACATCAAGCCTCAAAAAGGGAAGAGAAAAAAATTGACAATTGCTTTGGCTGGAACTGCTTTGATCATTTCTGAAATGTGAAGAATTGTATTGTGGGCACACAGGTGCTGGAATGGTTTTGGATTTAGGGAATTTTTATGACTTATCTATTGTGTGCAAGGTGTGTTGTTGCTTTTAACAAGTTTTCATAGCTTTTGCTGTTTGATAGCATTTGCTAGTAATTTCCTATGGTTGAAAGAACTGTGTAGCATAAAAACCACTTCATATTGTATCCTTTAATTGACTATAATCAACAATTTACCACACATTGTTTGAAAGGGACTATGTAATCTCAGCTAGGAATATTGCTTATAGGATGAAGCTCCTGCACAAATTGCTTTCTCAAAATTGTAATCAGTTTTAAATATCTACAACAAATTTTATGAAATTATGTGATGTTGTGCTCACCGTGTTATAACAGCACCTTATTTAAATGAGTGGGATATTTGAATGTTGATAGCACCTTGTGGGGAACTTTATTACAGAGTAGTTGAGAACTTGGATTTTAAGTGGTATTTCAAAATAACAATTAAGACACTGTCAAAAAACAATGGCTACATTTGAAAAACAATCTGAGTTACCCACATGGATAACTTGATGACAGCCCTGTTATCCATAGGCTGCTCAGGCTATGGTTTATATGGGAAGGATTGGAAATATTCTTTTTTAGTCTCTAGCCTGTTTTTGCTACCTCCTGGATGCTGCTGGACCAAGGGACACCAGGCCTGTCCCACTGTCTGTCCAGGTTCCCTCTGGAGGAGAGAGCTGTGCTGTGCCAGAGGTGGCTGCTCCCACGGGTGAGCAAACAGCAGAACAAAACATCTTAAATACTCCTAGGTTTGAAATAATGAAATGCAACAGGATTTAAGTTGGTGAAGAACCAGGGCAAGTCCAGCATTTTGTGCTTCATTCACTTTACAGGGGTGTTGTATTCTTTTTATGAGGGTGGATAGTTATAAAACAAAAGGTAAGGTTTTCAAACTTAACGAGGGTGGGTTTATATTAGATATTAAGAAGAAATTCTTCACTGTGAGAGTGGTGAGGCATTGGAATAGGTTGCTCAGAGAAGTTGTGGATGCCCCATCCCTGAAGGGGTTCAGACCAGGTTGGATGGGGCTCTGAGCAGCCTGGGCTAGTGGAAGGTGTCCCTGCTCATGACAGGGGAGATTGGAACAAGATGATCTTGATCTTCCAGCCCAAACCGTTCTATGATTCTCTGATTTGTGTCCTGTTTGGATGATGGCTGCTTTCTAGCCCTTGGTGGTCAGTACCAACATAATTTTATAACCAGTGCACTGGAAGTAAGAAGAGGAAATAATTTCTTTTCCTTCAAGTCTTTGTTTCATTGATTCCATTGCTCCTATCATGCCACAGCAGGCAGTTCCATAAATTTGTCTGTTCATCTCATGTGTGTTTTGAAATAAGATAAATAGTACTCTAAACCCCAGATGAGAAATTACTCATTGCTCCTTGCCACCTCCAGCAGCCTTTGGTAGAAGTATCATGTTGCCCTCTCCATCCACTGTACAGCTCCTTGCTGCTGCATTCAATAACAAGAGATTCGCCAGTGACTTTTTCCGTCTGTCGTGTTCAGCGGCAGAACAATTAATGCTGACTTTTAAATCGTTACCGTTTTGCATTTTCATTAGCACCTGCTCTGACAAACAGGATCAGTTCACACCTCGGAGTGGATGTGTCAGCCTGTCTGCAGCCCTCTGCAGGTACCACAGCAAACCCAGCCCTGTGATTGCTGCTGTGTCTGGCGTACAGGCTGGAGAATTTGGGATTGGTGCAGCTAAGGCTGTGCAGTGGAGTTGGAAAGGAACCTAAACTAAAAAGGATAATTAAGAAGGGTTTTTCTGCAGCTGCGTAATTGCTTTGTACAGCAGGTCGTGGCTGTGCTGCAGTAATAAATTGTAATGTTGTCCATGCCTTTTAAAACGTTATCTTTGCTTTTGCATGCAAGGAAATAACAAATAAGATGTATTCCAATTTGCAGGTAATCCAGCTCATTTAATTATAGTTTGCATGCATCACATTTTAGTTGAATTTATTACTGCTACCAAAATCACCTCTTAGAAGTCAAAGTCTGACTAATTCTGACTAATCTTGGCCATGGCACAAGCAATGCTTTTATTGACAATTGGTTTTGTTGCCATGTCTTACTTCTCAATTTTTAAAAAAATATTTATTCAAGATTTTTTGTATTTATTTCTGCAGCTTATAGAATCAATCGCTGCTTCACAATAAACCCTATTTTCCTAGAACTGTTGTTTTTAGGATATTTGGGAGCAGTTCACTAACAGAATGTTAAAAGCACAAACCCATACGGTTCCATGCCACCCATGGCAGCATACTTTTAGCTATAAAAAATTCACTATAATTTGAATTATTTTAAAACACATTTTAGGATACTCTTACTATCACTTCTATCACTTCTGCAATATTTTTCTTTTCTAAAAGTGAAATTGTTCCTTTTATTTTAATAGAGTTTTAACTATTTAACAAATGCTTTTTCTTATTACTGAGCATTTGATTCAAAGCTTTTGCTTTAGTCTCAAAGTTAATAAAGTTCTGAAATAACTGAATTTAAATGTGAAATGAAATTTCTTAATATGTGACTATTCAGTTTTCACTGAAGAACTATACATTGGAAAAGTAAAATATGCTAAATTATCATCTGTAATTTAAAGCCAAATCCATCTCTAAGTGTTGTCTTGTGGTATTTAATCATCAGAGCAAATGTCTGTGCATTTCCCTTTGCAAACTGTATCAGAAGAACCAACGGGACTTCTGTCCAAGCATGCAGGAAGGGTTTCTGCTGAGAGGGGCAAAAATAGGGCTGTGTTGGGGTTTTTTGTAGTGTGTGTTTTTGGGGTTTTTTTGGGGGTTTTTTTTTGGTTTGTTTTTTTTTGTGTGTGTGTGTTTTCATTTACATGTCATCACTCTTTAATGTCCCATTACTAATTTCAAGTACCTAGTTAAAATTTTTCTGTTGTTGGGTTAGAATGAGCTTTTCCCATGGCAAGAGAGCCTCAAACCTTTATTGGAGTGAAGCAAAGACTATATATATTTGTATATATATATATATATATATGTATGTATAGGTGTGTGTGTTTGGTTAAGAAAATGAAATAAAGACCCCCAAACTGAAATGCAAGCCTTTCCAAATGGATAAATGACTGCCTTGGGCAAAATGCGAGTTTGTTTGCCTAAATACTCAGCATTTGTGTGGTAACAAATAATGATCATTTCTGCAGGTTGATAGCATGGGTATGCTTATCGCTCTCTTATCTTTCTCCTATACCTGTGCTAAGTCATATATCTCTCTTAAAAATTAAATTAGACAGTAACCCAAGTTACTTTTTTGGACTCCAAAGAAGCTCTGACCTTTTTTCTTGTCTCCTTAGTATTCAATGGTCAAATGTTTTAAGCTTGCGTGTTTTCACTAGGCAAGTGAAAAGCAAATTCAATATGAAAACATGAGATTTTGCGTCTATTCTTTAAGTACTTAATGGATTTAGGAACTCTGCTTCAAACTGACTGCCCATTTTCCAGTAACTTCTGAATCAACTTTCTTTCCCCCTTAAAGGGCAGACACCAACTTTCCTTCCTCCCTTGGCAAAGATTGAAGTGTAGGTGCTTAGGTTCTCACTGTTTTATTTGTTGTTGCTTTTTGGGGTTTCTTTCCAGCAGTTTTAATGAAAGTAATATCTGTTTGAGGTATCCTGCCCTGCTGTGGTCTCTAGGTTTTCCCAAAAGTTGGCAGATGTCCCTCTTGCCAAAGAAATGTTCATTTATGAAATTGATGGTTAATTTGTTTGCTTTGTCATAATTATTTTGGAAAAAGCCTCATCTTTTAAGAACTGCCTTTTCTGTGGATGAGGGTCAAATCAAATTGCTACTCTGCAGGTAAAACCATCAGTTCATCTATGGCTTAAACTTTGCACAGCTGTAATACCAGGAACACAGAACTGTGAAACAAAACAACATTATTTTTGTCCTTCTGTTCCTAAAACTTTCTGCTCCTATATCTACTCACTACACAATTTCAGATGCTGAGTATAGGAGACTATCTTCCTTCACACTAAGAAATAAACAATTAATTTTCTTGCAGTTTGTGTAGTGACTCTGTCATTGAGTAATTGAATCTGAATTATTCATTTACCAACTAGTGGCATGAAGTATGTTACAAGTTTTCCAAGTATATATAAAATATATTTTTCCAAGCTGTATTGTATTAATTTGTGGTGAAGGTAACAAATTCAATTTGCCTCACTGAGAAAGCAAACCAGAAAGTTAATTCCGTTTTCAGTTAGCATGTGAAATCAGCAGAATAATAAAACATAGGAAGGAGAAACAAATCTAAAAAGCTTGATTCACAACTAGAGAAAATACCCGAGGAAGCACAACTTGGGGGTCATGCAGCTAGAGAAAGTATATATCCAATCAAATGTGTGGTATTATGGGGGAAAATGAAAAAATGAGGGGATTTTGGATAAGGCCTGTGGTGCTGGGGCTGCAGATTTGGGGCACAGGGAGCAGTGACAGCAGCCCAGCCCACCCATGTGGCTGCTGGGCCACTTGTGGTGGCCAAGGGGTACTGAAGCAACACTTGACAGGGCTGTGATTAACCCAAGTCAAGGACTGAAGCGTGAGAAAGAAATTGTCTTGTCCAGAAGAAATGCTGGAAATGCTGATTTGGAGACAACCGGTGTAGATAAATGTTATTTCAAAAATCAGGTATGGACTCCATTGTTGTTGATCAGAAACCCTCTTTTTCTTTTTAATAAGACCTTATAGAGGTTTTTAATGACTCATCTCTTTCATAGAGGGAAAAAAACAGCTTTCATGATCCTAGGAATTTTGTTGTGTTACTTAGTTTCTTGGACAAAGTGAAAGAAAGGGGTAGTTAACAATGTGCCAGAGTGAAATGGACTTGCTGAGCTAACAGAATTAATACTGTAACATACACTGAACACAGGAAAAAGGGAATCTCAGTCAAAACCCCTGAAAGCCTGACAAAGAATCAATGCACGTGCAAAGTACTTTGAGGACTAAATGGATCTGGATAGAGGGATCCATTCTTTCGACTAAAGAACGGGACAGATTGCTCCAGCTCCTGCTGTTGGGGATCTGCAGACAAATTTTGGAAGGCCTGTAAGGCCAGCTCCAAGAACAAATGATAATTTATACCCAAATTGTTTCTTCTTCAGATTCCTCTCTTAAAAAATGCTGGGAAAATAGGTTAATTTAAGCTCTGCTAGGATCTCTTTCACAATGATTAAAGAAGAAAAATTCCCAGAGTAAAGAACCTCTGGTCAAAATTTTTAGCTTTAGGTAAAGTTTTAGACTTATAGCTACGGAACTGTTTATTTTTGATAAGTGGACAGCAGGCAACTCATTTAATGAGCGGAAAGTTAGAAACATTCTAAAATGGAGAAAATAACTGCTTTTATCATCAATGAAATCTAAAATGTAAATCGTTGCAAGAATTTCTTTATTTTTCTACCTGTTTTTTGTGTGTGAACCTGAAACTTTACAAATGTTGCCATTTTCCTTTCCTTGTAGGCAGGCAGATATTTAACAGAAGTAAGAAATTAAGCAAACCAAACTCATTCAATACCAGATTGAATGCTTTTGTGCCTGTCTCCTCTGCAGCAGCTGAAGTAAAACAGATGAAGTGTTTCTGGTCACACTCAGTTTGTCAAGCATAACAAACTTGTATTTCAAGTAAAATAAAGCTGGCACCAGAACACCATAAGCCAGGATGGTGCTTTTCTTGAGCTCCATGACATTAATTCTAGTCCAGAAGCGTTGTCAGTTCACAGGTCCTTAAAAATAACCTCTTTGCCTGTGTCTTTGACTAGATAAAACTGCATCTGCGTATTAGTTTCAGCACAGAAAAGTGAGCAGGTCAGCCAGAATTTGTTTTGGTGGCTAGCTGTGAAACACTTCAACTGTGTTCTGCCTTCCCTCCACCACGAACGCTTCTAGGAGATGAGGCATCTTGATTGCAAAACTCCTGAGAGGGTATCAGAGATCAGGTAGATCATCACCTCAAATTCAAGGGAATTAGAATTTAAGAGGTTATAATTTTTTTTAACTGCACAGACCATTTATTTGTTTTGTCAGTGGCTGTATGTACCAGGTATTTAAACCATCCTAGGAATTGAATGTGATTGACTCGACTTTAATCTACCCCAGTGGTTAAAGTAGAAGTTCAGTTCTGTGCCTGTCCAGGTGGTGACTGATGGGACGTGCAGGCTTGTCTAAGTACAAGCAAGCTGCCCAAAATACCCAAGGCAAAGTAATTGGCATTTCCCTCTGTCTGCTCAGTCTTGTGACTGCTGGGCCCAAAGATCCATCAGCAGGAAGGCAATTATGTGAATGCCTGGAATCCTTTCTGCCCAAAGTGGTTTTAATCAGCATGCAAATAATGTAAATAAATGCAAACATGAACCACTCAAGAAAAGAAGCCTCACCTCACATTTTTTTCTATTCGTTTATTGTTATGCCTGTGTTTATGCCGTTATGTATCCATATCATATCATGCCATTCCTTTATTCTTTTTGATTTTGAATGCTTTAAATTTGGCAAGACAAGTTTGTGCACAAATTGCAAAACCAGTATGACCTGAACTAATTTTCAGTGAGCTGGGCTCACTTTCTTACTCAGCTGTAAGAAATCTACTCAAAATATTCATTTTTTTTTTAGTGTGTTGTCCTAAATGTAAACCTTTGATCAGACAGTACATGAATAAGAAATGTTGTTTTTCTGCATTAAGTGAAAATGAGGCCTAAGGCAGCCTGCTGTTAGGATCATAAGTACTAAATAAAATATGAACTAGTTAAACTTTGCAACCTTCCAAGGACAGTCATAATTTCGCATATTGAAAGAAATCTTATATAATAAATCAAGAGATTTGCTTTAGATCATGTCGTGTTACAGCTTCAAATACAAGTTTTGAATTGAAATTTAAAAGTGCTACAGTCTTAGAATATAGATTTTTTAAATCTACTTCCTCTCTACTAACTTTTTTTTTTTAATCACAATATTTTTTTGCCTTTGTATTTTTGCTCTTTAAAAAAAATGCTTTGCAGTTCTGCTTGTATTTCCTTCTTGGTGGCCTAAAGGCCTAAAAAAAAAGAAAAAGACTTGATTCTTTATTCAGTATCATTTGTCTTTTACATTATTTTTTCTTTTACTTCCTATGGCTTGCTGCCCCAGCAAATTGGAGCAGAGACATGCCTTGAAGATGTGATGACCAAAAAGTAAATGAACAATTTAGCAATATTTTTTCATATTCTTGAAATAATTCTTGAAACTATTATGATTTTCAGCCTGCATTGGGGAACCGTTCAGAGTCTTCTCTTTGAATTTATCACCTTTGCATTTTTTATACTTTCTTAATAATCCTTTGCTGTTGGTTTTCTTCCTCCTGTTTGATGGTCTTTATATTTCAGTTTTATCACTTCTCAATATATCAGTTATATTGTGTGCATCTAAATTTTGGTCACAAATGCTGAGATTTTTAAACTTTGATGTAAATTATTCCATGACAGTGACAAGAATAGAGCAGCTTTTCTGTGCAGCTCCCCACTGTCCCTTCACATATGACCACAGGCAGCACCTGTTTTGCTTTAATTTTATTTTATTTTTGATTTTATTTTTGTTATTTATTTATTATTTATTTATTTTTATTTTTCATTTTTTTCATTTTTTCATTTTGTTTTTTATTTTTTTATTTTTTATTTTATTTTTTTGTTAAATTTTATTTTATTTTTAATTTTTAATTTTTTAATATTTTATTGTGTTTTTTATATTTTATTTTATTTTATTTTTCCTTGGTATGGTTAGCTGGATACCTTCCTTCAGTATCTATATAGGCTTACATAAAATGAGGTGTCACTGAAATCCCTCAAGAGAAATCCTCCCATTTCTTTGGCTTCCTAGGTAGCTGGAAATATTCTGGTCCACTTTTGCTGCCTTGTTTCTCTGATGTGGTCTTATTGTATCTTGTTTTGTCAGTTTTTCACCTAAAGCATTTTAGGTGTAGTTTGTAGTTTTTTTTTACCAGCATTCTAAGTATGTTCATTCATTAAATGCTTTATTAGAAATACTTCATTCTTAGTACAAAACTTTCAAACTAATAAGTAGGAACTGCTGCAGGTGTTCTGGCTCAAAACTGGGGATAATTGTCTGTAACTTTGTGTCCTATTTTTATTCTGTGCACCATTTAGATAAATTGTTGCCCATTATGCATGTGCTATTTTAAAAGATCAGTAAATATGTGTAATATTTTCTTGTGCTGCATTATCAATGGCAGTTCATAGAAGCCATTTCTCATTTCATATTGGCGATTTTAAAGTTTCAGCCTCCCATGAAGACACAGCCCATAATATTGTAACTCATATCAAGTTTAGTATTTTTCTAATGACAGAGATGTTAAAAGGTTTTCATTTGCAAAGAAGCTTTGCTTGCTTAATCTAATAATCCCACCTTAATAAAATACAAACCCACTTGAGGCAGGGCTTCATCACTTAAAGGAAAATAAGATAGCTTAGCTATTGATTAATTTTCCTGTGTAGTTGTCAATAATGCCAAAATAAGAGTACAAATTAGCTTGTCATCTTTAGGTGTAGCTGCCATTTATTATGTTCTCTGAAACTGCTATCACAGCCGTTTTATTTTATTTCAACATTATTACAGTCATTATACTCTGGGAGCTTTTCTGTGTGTGGAGAAAAACCACATGTGGTTGCAAAGATGGTGACAGTGACAGGGCTGCCTGACCTTTCTGCCCAGGACCTCTCCTGCTGCTGCTCCTCTGTGGAGTTGGATACTGTGGGGACAGAACAGCGTGGGACAGGTGATGTGGAGACTGAAACCTCTACAGATAGTCATCAAAACCTAAAATGCTGCCTTTATTCATAATTTTGATCTTTTTCAAACTAGTAGAAAACAAATTAAACTAGTTTAAACTGATTTGAATGGTTGGATCTGGTCAAAACTGGATTGAATCATTCAGAACTGGTTGGATGTAGATCTGGTCCAAACCTGTAGAACTGATTGGATCAGATCAAAACCATTTTGAACGAGTTAGAACTGTTTTGAACCAGTTGAAACTTGTCTGAAGCAGTCAGAAATGGTCAGATCTGGTTTAAACTGGTTTCAACCAGATTTCAGAGCCAGTTTGTTCTGGGCTGAACTGGTTTGATCCTGTTTAAAAACAGTCTGAACCTTTTTGAACTTTTTGACTCGGGTCAGAACCGGTTGGATCTGGTTCAAACTGTTCAGTTTTTCATTACTGATTCCATCAAGGAAGAGATGTAGTTCTTGGTCACTGTTTCTCTTAAGGAAGGTGTTCTGGAGAGCAGCCATCAGCTTTTTCTTCTAATTCATTAATTTTTAGGGTCAAAAGGATAAAGATGCAGATTAGGCTTCTGGGCAAGTTTATCTCATCTCAAGCTACAACTTTGCATTTTAACTATAATCTTTAAGGGCCGGGTACATGTCAAGCACCCTGTGTTAATGTGGCCTAAAGAAACACACTGTAAATGCAAAACCACCACTCATTCCTAATCTCATTAAAGTCTTAAGTCTACTCGGAAAACTATTTGTCTTGGTATAGTAGTAATTCTTATAAACCAAATTATGCAGCTGTTGGAAGTCATTCCCAATAATGGGACAATCACAACTGATAGAAACAGGCATTCTATGTGTATTCCCTTCTCTAGCATTAACCTTACCTTTCATAAAATGTCTCGGTGCTGAGATTGATGGTGATAATTCAGTAGAAAAGCAGTATGGTGTTATGGGGAGTGGTCAGCACCTCACTTTCTACACCAGAAATCGCTGATATTGATCATTCTTTCTTCTCTTCGTTGGGAAGAGTGAGGTGTTGACCCTAGAGTGTTTTTTCCTCCACGGCTGGAATCTGCTTTGGGTTCATTTATATTGTTTGGCAAACACAGTTTATTAACTTGATCTTTATTGACTTGTAAAACCATTCTTTTTTTTTGCCTCAGCTCACAAACCCATGCTCCCTTAGTGACTATAATTGACCATTTCTGATTTGTGTTTGGAGCCCTGGCAGCTTTGCCATCATCCTCTGCTCTCTCTCTTTCATGGCTTTTGCTGTCACCTGGTGTTTGTACTTTTGGGAATCTGTTCTTAAATCTCCTGGTTTTCTTCAAGGTGTGGTTTTCTGATAGCCTGAATAAGGTCACATGTACATCTTTTTTTCTAACACCATGAGAGAGACCAATATATTTATGCCTCAACATATGTTACACATGAGGTAAAAGTCAATGCCCACGAAGAGCTGGGGTTCTTGTGGTAACGCTGTTCCTGTCTTCTTTCCTCTTCTCTCTACTCCTTTTCTCCTTTTCCTATCCCCTTTTATTAGGAACACTTACCCCCCCTTTATTTTTTTTTCAATAAATTGTTCTCAGATGTAATATTGCCGCATTTGCACTTTAGTTTCATCTGAAAAATCTAATCAAAAAGAATCCTCCCCAACTCCTGCTTTTATAGCAGAATAGGACGTACCAGTAACAATCTGCTTGACAATGATGATCTGTTAGAAGACATTCATCCACAAAGTAATATAAAGCATCGAAAATATTTTTGCCAGCATTGCTCAAGCCATGCTGTTGTTTAAGGGAATGCACTTGAACCACACCTTTAATCTGGTCTCTCAAATGTCTTCACTGGTGTTTAGCATGGCAGAGAAAGTGCAAGGACAGAGAGCACAGAATATGGGAAAGGCTCCTGGCAGTCACAGAGAAATGTCATCAAGAGGAAAGCAGGGGTGGAAGATTTTGTGCTAAGAAAAGTTTGAAGCTCTGAGATGACTTTGAGATGTATTGATTTATAGGAAAACTATGAACAGTGAGAAGTGAACTAGAACAGTAAGAAATGCCATGTGAAAATATTTTCTTTTTTTTTAGTTGCAAGGTGATAATTTTGTGCATCTATATGTGTTTTGTTGTTTTTCTAGGTTCATATATTCCTTTATGCTACTAGGTAAAGCTGTACTGGGTTTTATAGGTATTGTGTTGTCTTTCACACTGAATCTAAAGTCAATGTGGAACAGAAATTCTTGGGTATTATTGGAAATAAGGTCAACACTGGTCTTGGAGGCCTAAAACAGTTTTACTTTTGGACTGCTTTCCTGTCAAATATTAATAGGCAGATGTCACAGCCAGTAAATATGCCAAGAGGCTCAGGATTGAACAGGGGGACAGCTTAATATAGTAATCTTGTACACTGTGAGACAGCTTTGGAGTTGGAGGCATTGTAGCTTCAGACGTTTTATCCTCAGACAAAATTATGGGTGTACAGCCTGACCTAAGCAGCCTTGCTGGCAGCAGGGCTTGCTGGCTCCTCAGAGCACTGGGAGATGGCATCAGCTCTGGCCTGACCATTCCTGCAGAACTTGTGTGGGAGTTGAACTTGAATTGGCAGGAAGACACCCACTCAGTGCCTGCAATCCACAGGAGCTTCAGCAACTCTGTGCATAAGACATTGCACAGGAACAGCTTATCCATCTGCTCTTTGTGTTAGAAGTTATGAGGAGAAAAGGGAGCAAACAAAGGTCTTGTGTGGTTCTGCTCAGGTCTTCCAACTTGTTCAGGTTCAGGCAAGCATGGCTGCAGCAGTGCAGTTGAACTGTGTCTTCAACCAGCTCCACATAAGCTTTAATTGTGATCAAGGAGCCTTTAAACACGTTTGGGGTATTTGGTTTTGCTGGGGAATATATTTGGTGCTGGTAACTTGATTTGTAAACTGCAGATTGAGGTGCAGCTTGAGCTCTGGGTGTGGGAGCCCAAGACAAAAGGCCTTCTTGAGGGCATGAAGATGGGTGTCCCAGCCAGGTGGATGGACCCTGGGAGATATAGAGCAGGAGAGGGAAACTTGGGAAGAAGAGTGAGACCATGACAAGCTTGGACTGTGAGGGGATAAAAACCTGGGGGTTCCTTTGGGATCTCTCCTCAGAGGAACCAGCTCAGGCTGTTTCTGTATTACTGCAGCTTCATGGAATGAGATGTCTGAGACTCTGCTTTGGGAAACCTGGGATCAAGCTGGTGAGGAAACCTGGCCTGACTGCGTGAGTGAGGAGACCAGTGGGAACCCACCTGGTCACTGGGGCCGCCACTGTGAAGGGGCTTTGTCCCAGCAGTGAAAATCTGTGACATTGGGAGTGTGGCTGTCTGTCAAGGAATTTTGTGAATGGTCATACTGGTCACACTGGGAAGTTTCCTTGACAGTTTTGTTGTTTGGGTTTTCTTTTTTTCTTTTTTCTTTTTTTTCTTTTTGTTTTTGTTTGTTTGTTTGGGTTTTTTAGTTTTTTTTTCAAAAGCAGAAGGATTTTTAGCATTTTTCAATGTTCATGTAATCTGAAAACTTTTTCTAAAAGCTACTCCTACATCAAAATTTGGACTTGTGTGCGTGAAGTGACTCACTTTGAACAGCCTGGCTTGTGGCTGTCCCTGTGGGACAGAATCTCTACTCCCCACTCGCTGCTTTGAACCACAGCAAACACCAGTAATTATGGGTCACAATGTGAAGACCTAACATTATAACTGTCTTTGCATATAGAGTGATTATAACTGAGTCACAACTAATATTGAGAGCGTGCTTGAATATTTTTCTGAGAAAATGACAAAAACTGTCTGAAGGATATGTAAGGAACCTTTTGTTCTACACTTTGGTAAATTCTTCCACATTTGTCTTCATTTTGTTTCTTTTTTTTTTCTTTGCAGAAATTTTGATTAGCTGGTATTAAATGGGACTCAGTATTATTTTTAATGCTCACTCAGTATCTTTCAGGCAAAGGTTTTAAAGTACATCACACATTTGTGGTAGAACCCATGACTGAAACTCAAATTTCCTGGCACATTTAGCATCTAATTAGTGGCCTTGGTTTCAAATGGATGCATGTGGGTAGGATAATACACATGTATTAAACTCTGTAGAGCAAAACAGATCGGAGCTGGGTATTTACATTTGTACTTTCAGGAGCAGGTTCTAAATTAGCTTTTATTTTCTCAAATATTGTATAACAGCCACTGAGAACAGGAGAAGCAATTGAATATGATTAACCTGTCATTGTGTTAATTATATACGGTGCAAGGTTGGGATGGCAGCAACAACTCATCAGTTTTGTTTCCAACACAAGTCCTTCTGGCAAGTGAGGATTTAGTAAGTTTTAATTCCATCACACATGCTGAGGTTAAGCTCAGTTGGAAGAACTTTATCCCTGAAATTTTTAGGCAAAGCTTAATCACTCGATTAACTTCCTGAAACTAGAGGATTGACCTTAAATCCTCATCCTTCATAAGAACTTTGCAGTAGATAAGATTCAGTAGAAAACACTTCTCTATCTCCAGAAAGGCTTTTCTTTACATTTTTTAATGAAACTGGAATGATGCAGTTACCCTTCCATTATCAAATCAACCTTCACTGAAATTCAAACTTCATGACTGGTACCACTGAAATTGAAGTCCACTTATTATTTGACTTTTCAGACTTCCTACTGCTTCTTGGTGTGAAAATACAATTACTTGTTTACCAGTTGATGCTGCCTACCTCAGTTCAGTTAAAGGGTTGCAGCATCCACGTTGCTCTTAGTCACCAATTTCTTGTTGAGACTGAAACATTGCTATGAAGGTTCTTGTGGTGCCCTACAATATTCATCATGACTAAGCACTGGGATGCTTTTTGTGGAAAAAAAATCAAAGCTATCACCCACCTTTGAAAAAAATGTGTCAGAATAAATATTTGCATGTGTTTTTCATTGTTATTTCCTCGGGTGAACTGATTCTCTGGGGTCAGGTGAGGCTTTATTCAACTTGAGCTTTTTCAGATTTGATGGCGTGCTTGGGGATGCTCCTTCAGATTGAGATTTGCAGAGTAGAATGTTGGAGTTCATTTGACAGTTTGGTAAATGATTACTTTGTTTACAAAAACAGCAGAAGGGTAGCTTGGCTTGAGTTGCCAGTCGGGCAGTTTTGTGGTATTATCTAGATTTTCCCTCTCAATTATCCTTGTTGGTTTTGGTTTGGTTTTTGTTCAGAATATTCTTGCTATTTTACCTGAAGTAAAAACTTATTCTTAAAAGTACTTTGCAGTTGGTTTTAAGTTCACTTAGGTTCTCTTCTTTCCCCTCTCTGTAAAACATTTACTGAATCTTTCAGGTTTGATGATCTATTGCTTCTAAAATGCAGAAAGGGAGAGCAAGATCTCTCTTTTTCGTTTACTTATCCTCCTTCGGAGTTACTCTGGCAGTTTTTTCATGTCATCGTTTACAATGTGGTGTAACATTTGGAGTGATCAGAATTCCCTCGCTGTTAGGTACTTGGATTCCACTTAATTACGGTGAGATTTGTATTCCTAAATCACGTAGTACAGATTGCCATACTCCCAGGCGTTAACCCAAAGCAGCCAGCATACCTGAAAAAGCATCTACTGGGCAAGAAATTGGACTTTTTCCAGCCAATTACCAAATGCTAATTAGAAGATGAAGTAGGTCAAATGAGAATTAATAACTTCTCATGCTCCTCTTTGCTCAAGTTCTTTGAGTGGATTTGCAGGCAAGGCTTGGGAAGTATCATAGCTTCCACAGGCAGATGTTTCATGTGCCCTGGCTCATTTCACTACAGCTCTTCTCACCATGTGCTTCCCATCACCAGGGCTCATCTAATTTTTTGTGTGACTGATAATTCCTCCCAGGGTCCCTTAATTCACACGTCTTTCTAGTGTGGTACTGGTAATTCCATAGGTCATTCCTAAGTGCCTCCCAAAAGTCGAGCCAGACTGCAACTGATATGGGAAACCAAATTTAGAGCTGGTAGAAAATAACGCCAAAACTCACGTGGTAGTAAATGACACAAGGAATGCACTTCTATGGTGCGTGGGCTGTGTACAGTTTTAGGAAAATCTTCTTGATTCATCCAGTGAATGATATTCAACAGTGCAATTTGAAGTGTATAATACTGAGGTTGCTATAGAATTTATGGTATTAAAAAGTTTTGATGTTTACAGGTGGTCTAGTTGTACAAAAAACTTTGAATATCACTCATCTGTATTTATGAAGTGAAGGAGTGCAGAAGGTGTTGGAGCTCTGTAAACAACTGAAGCTTTCAAGATGTTGTCTAAAAAGTAACATAAAAAAATAGAGTATGTTTTTAAGCTTTAGTTTAGATTTCAGTTTCTGAGTTTTATTTTCAATAGTACCAAGGTTGTTTTCTGCTAATTGTTACCCATGTAATGCCAATTTAATAAATGACACAATTTCTACAGGGTTCTTCCACTTTTATTTATGATAGCTCTTTGTACTCCTCAGGAAGGCCAAGACCTGTCCCTCCCAGAAGGAACACAAAAATGTAGTCTTTTTTTTTTTCCCCTTCCACTGTTCTTAAATCTTGATCTTGTGAATTCTTTTGGGGGGTTGTGGTTTTATTTGTTTTTTTGTTTTTTTGGGTTTTTTTTACATTTTAAGTCTAGTAGCTCTAACTAATAGAATTTAAACTTGATCAACTTAATAACAATATTCAAAAGGAAAGGTCTTGAAGGGAAAATGAAACAGGCATGAACACATTAAATTTCAAAAATGAGATAATTTGACTTTAATTTTTTTTGGAGAGAAAGAATGACATCTGCTAGGTGCCTGGAGTTGGGAAGAAATCTCCCCTTGAGACTTCCTTATAGCTTCTGAAACACCTTATTATGTCAATGTCACAGATGGAGCATCCTATTAGGCTTCTTATACTGTGTTTTTTATATTTTATCTGTGAAGTGCAACTCTAAAGGAATCATGGCAGGAGAAAAAAAAAGCACATCTTGAAATACAATGAGCTCATCAGTGAGTAAGCCTTTAATAAGATTAGAAATATGCATAAATATCTTCCTGATTAAAGTCCATGGTATGTAGAATAATATAAAAATCCTATTGAAATCCTTCCTGCATGAATGAGAGATCACTTTTTTATTTAGTACTTGGCATTTTATTTCTTGGCTTGGCACTGTTTAAATATCTCTATTTTTTAATTTGAACACTTTTTAAATGGTAGTATTTTGGAACATTTTGTTGTGTTAAAGTAGGCGGGGAAATTAGTCTTCCTACAAGTTCTGTCACAACAAAATTATGGGGTTTTTTAATCTGGAAGTCTAAAAGCAAGGACTGAAGCTTTCTGCTTTTATGACGAAAGGCAAATGAGTTGATATTCTAATTATAAATTTAAAATATCAATAGAAGTACTCACTAAGTAGCAATAAACATCTCTCTTTAAATTTCCTGTTCTATCGATTGTATCTCATATGATAACCCATTAACTGATTGCTGTTGATCAGCAAAATGAAGTGAGATTATATTTATTGTTTTTCAGTGGTGGCTTTCATAATAGATTATTATGGTAAATGTGAAAGGCAGAAAAGAGTAATTGCTACTTCATTTAGGTTAATTATTCATTATTTTTAATATCAAACTTTTAAAACATATATATGGAATAAATTAAATCACCAGTTCATTGTTGTGCAATTAAAATGCAACAATTGTTTGCTTGTTTTAGGCTTTGAAAACAAGTGATTTTTTATTTTTTTTTTGTAATTTTGCTTCCTACAGTTCTGCAGCTCTCACATTACAGGATAGTTCAACTTATTCCTATGTCAGGAAACAAATGCTAAGAATGATAATGCAGCTGCTGTGCATATGTGTAATTGTTGACCTTGGTGACACTTTAGTTTTGCATTGACAACCCCGGCTTAGAAGGTCAGCCTGCTAATTTCCAACACAGACAGAGCATAAACTTACTCTGAGCTTTCTGAGCTACTTTATTAGCAGGCTGATTTGTGGAAGAGGCTCTGTTGCCTTGATGGATCCATTTTTCTGTTTTGCTCGGTCTATTTTATGTGCTATCACTGTCATTGCAGTCTGCAGAGATCCTTATATTACCCTCACCTCTGTCACCTGAATGTCACCAGTCACATTGCCAGTGTAGACTGTTTTCCAGGCACTGAACTAATGCAAATGCAAAATAATAAAATATTTGCGTGGCTTTTTGTGCTTGGGTCAAATTCAAATGTCCTGCGATTGACAACAGGAAAATACATGACCAGGCCATAGTTGATTTAACTTGTGGTTTCACTTTTGTGCACTTATCCATGTCTGATGTATCAAAAATCATTTTGTGTATTGCAAATTACCATATTAATAAGATCTTCTAGAACAGAAACCAGTGGCTAGGTCTTGATTGTCATCTGAGCTGGTTCTGAAGCTTTTCACAGTGAGCACTAAAACTGTTATTTATGTCTTTATCTTCCATTGGAACTAGATGATCTTTAATGTCCCCTTGAGTTGTGTGTAAAATTGAAGCATAATTCCTATATTTCACAGCGTAACTGGTGTGCCTGTACCTTTCTGACAAACAGAACAAACAAATAAAACCATCACTTATGTTGAATTAGCACTTACCCCAGTGGCAGCCAAAGGTAAGTGTAGTTTTATGTCAGCTCTAGGAAATCCCTCTCTGTGTGAACAGCAGTACACCATGGGCTGTAATGGGAATTTTACAAATCCCTCCCTGCAGGGGTTTACATTGTCAGTAGTCTCCTGCATATAATATGCTGTAATTGAAAAGTCAGGTTTTTTTCCTCCAAATTATATGATAATATTGTTTTACATGTCTTGTGAAAGTATGTGTTTTCATGGTTTGTGTATATCTACTTTCAGCAACTCAGAAAGTGGTGGTAATTTTTTTTTTTTTTATGCTAAGTATGGTTTGTTACTTCTTAAACACTTGTTTCATGCCACGAGGTTGTTTTCCATAGCCTACATGGAATTCTAGCTTAGTCAGAAACAGGTATATGGCTGGACTGAAAAGAATGGACTCAGTGATGTGTCAGTCAGGGTCTTTTACCATGCATTTATTTCTGGCAGAGATTGATATTTCAGAGTTACTGATGGAATAATTGTATTTCTTAAATAGCCTGAATTATGTATACTCACAGATGATAAAAGTGTCTAGAAAACTTGGTAAACCATAAGGAGAATTAAAATGGTAAGAAATTACTGTAGAGGTTGGAAACCTTGACATATTTATGGTGATCACAAAGATTGAAGTCTTGGGTTGGTCTATCAAGGCAAAATAATCTTGCAAATTCAATAACATGTTCTGGAAATTGAATCACCGATGGACCATGTGGCCCTTGTGGTTTGTCATCAGTAATTTCTGTAACAGGTTTTTCCTGCTGCTGAAACCACAGGATCATGTGAAATTTGCTCAGCCTCCAAGGAGGAAGCAAATCTCCCTGGAACAATCTATCCACACTCCTCTGAGGACAAAAGATTGAGAGCCAAGCACTGGGAAGTCATCCCCAGCAAGCTGTGGTGGTCTGCAAGCATGCAGGTTTGAAGGAAACATTTTAGAGCCATCCTGAAGAAACACAAGGTGGGAAGATGCTCCACAGTTCTGGGGAAACCTTCTGGTGCCAGATTTGGCTTTGAAATTTGTTTTCCCAACAGCAGAGTTAGGAGAGGTGATGTTGACATGGTGCCATTTTAGTGTGAACCACCTCAAGGGCACCTGAAAGGGGTTTGGGTGAAAAAGAGTCACAGAAGACTCGAGCAAAAATTTACAGTTTTGATCTTGGCATTTTACTATAAGAATTGCTAAGAAAAAAAAAAAAAGCCAGATCTTGTATTTCCTCCTGGCTTGTCAATGGAGGGTAGAGATGACAATAAAGGAAGCAAACTTCTCAGATGGTTGAGTAGTTTACCCCATCCTTTCTGGGTTACTCAGCACCTTGGAATTCCATCAGGAGTCTCATCCAGTAAGACAGACTGTTACTGTTCTGCTGGATAACCCACTGTGAGCCTCTGACCAGCTTTAATTGTATGATATACAAGCTGAAGGCTGGTAGATGGAAATAAGAAAGGTGAGGTTGATTTTGCAGGTGACTGCTAAAGCAGTCGCTGTCATAATGTACCTATTTTTTAGTATCTACTCTTAAAAGTCTTAAGAAATTGGAAAGGTGACACAACAGAATTACAGGATGTTTTAGGAATGGAATTCATTCAACTGCAGTCCAAGAAAACTCCATACTCACAGTTTATCAAGGGAGGGGACAAAACATCCCTTTTATAACAATTGTTCTGTGTATTCTGTGGTGCTGTATGTGTAGACTGCAGTTGTCTCCCCTGGTTTTAAGGTTTTCTGAATTTTATTTAACTCAAAAAGACCTTGTGGCAGAAAGGAGAGTTTGTATAAAACTATCTGGGAATATTTCTTGACTTTTAAGGTGGGCTTCTCCTTGTGTGTAGAAACTGCCTGTTGAAAGCTGAGGGGAGGTGCTTGAAAGTGTATTAATGAAATAACTTTGGAATAAGAAACATGCTAAAAGAGGGCTGGAAGCTGCAAGGTTTGCTCTCTCATTCCTTATCTGCTTTCCTGGTCTTCTGCAGAACTGCATTGTTTACCCTCAACAGCAACACTTTAGTTTTTGCACATAAATGGTCATATTTTCTTCAGCAGTTTATAAGCTGATATTATTTTTTTAATTTGCTGACTTTGTATATAAGGTTCTTTTTAATGCAACACTCAAGGCAAAGAAAATACAACTTTTTTTTTAACCCTTAAGACTTCAGTTTTATTGGATTTTAGATTCGAGTTTGTGATTCGTGTAAGGGAGGCCTTTTGAAAAGTCTTCAGTCAAAATGGACATTTCATATGCTATACGTTTCTACACTTCTCCACAAGGACTTGTTTTTAGATTGCATTAGTCTCCTTTAGAAATAGGAAATCTCAGAACCATGGAACCATGTGGGGTGACAAAGACCTTTAAGATCAAGTCCAACCACTAACCCATCATTGCCATGTCCACCAATAAACCACATCCAGAAGGGCCACGTTTGTACATCTTTTAAATACCTTCAGGATTTGTATTTAGGATCTCAGGACTCAGCCCCCTCCCTCGGCAGCCTGTTCCAATTCTTGAATACCTTTCTGGTGAAGAAATTTTTCCTAATGCCTGATCTAAGTTTCCTCTGGTACAGCTTGAGACCATTTAGTCTTGTTTGTTACCAAAGCCCCACCCCATGATGAAAATAGGTGTGTTGAGCAGTGAAGCAGTACAGTAATTTCATATTGGGAAAAAAGTAGAAATTTGAACTCAGCTGCTAGCTCAGATAGAGGCTTATAAGATTTAAAAGATGAGTTAGCATGTCTTGTGCACTTAACTCAAGATTGGTACTCCAGTAAAGGAAACTCACTATTTTTACCCCAAAGTAAAAATAAAGCAGAAGTTGTGGCAGGTTTTTAACAGTGTTTTATAATCTTGGAAATAAGAGGATTGTGATACATTTTCTACAAAATCTGTATTTCCTCACAAGAAAGTTTTTAATTCACCAGAGCATATTTTATATAAACTCCTTTAACATAGGGATTACTTTAAGCTCAACATAAAATGAAAGTGCCATTCATATTTTTCAAATACTGGCATATTACTGGCCACATTTTATTTTTAAAATGGTGTTAAATGCATGCTATAGGCAGAAGCAACTTCTAAAATGCTGAAATACGCAATCACAGGAAAAAAAAACCACACAAGTTTTTTATTGTCCAAATCTTTCTTCCTCAATGCCAGGAGCAGCCAAAGTATACTGGTAGGAGACCTTTCCATATTTTTCCCTCACAGTTGGCTGTTTTAGGGCCAGACTAATGTGGTGGCATGCCAGGCAGTCAGCAAAAAAACAGCGGATAGCATGAAAAACCTTGAAAATACCCACGCTGTCGGGATGTGCAGCACAGCCCAGCATGAAAGCTGTCATATGGGCCCAGCTTATTAGTGCTGGCTCCGTTCCATGCCAGCAGGACCCAGGCTGGCTCCTGCTGGCTCATCCCCCTGCTCCCTCTGTGTTTTGGATCCAGAAGGAGCTTATTAGCTCAGGTGCGTCGCCTTGCAGGGCCAGGTTTTGCCTGGGATTAAGTGGAAGCTAATAGGAACCTGGAGCTCCCCGGAGTCAGCTGAAGCCTTGCCAGGAGCAGCTGTGCTGCTGACCTGGCCCAGGCATCTGCCCAGGGCTCTGCTAAAGCCTCCTCCTGCTCCAGAGCTGCCTCTGTGTGCTGCCAGCTCTGGTAGCTCAGCATCTGCAGTGCGCTCCCTCCGCGGTCCAGAGGAGCTGTCCGTGGTCCAGAGGAGCTGTGCGCGGGGATTTCTGGGCTGAGGGTGTTTTAAAATACCTTCAAACACCACTAAACCTTCTCTGCCTCTTTGGTGCCTTCCCCTTTCTCCTGCTGGCAGTTTGCAGCTTGGCTGGGAGGGCAGTGAAGGTTGGGCTGGGATCAAGGAGGCTCTGGTCAGCGCCTAATTACCAGCTAGTTCATAATTATTCCAATCCTGTCTCTAGCTGGGAATGCTTCATATTGCTTAGTCATGTTTGAGGCATTTTGGAGGCTAAAATTCATGTCTGATCTGGATATTGCCATAAGATGGCTGCTCCAAACCATTTTGAAATCAATAAAGTAAAGGTGTTTTCACCTGCAGTCTGCTAAACCACGCACAGTGTGTAGGTAAATGTACCCACGTACCCTTCTGATATTGTAATAGTTTATTACCTCAGTAAATCTGTGATTCAGAAATCAAGCTTATGTCAGTTAAATTAATAAACTGTCTTGCCACTTTGGTAAACTGGGCAGCTCTCAACTCTGGATGTTAATAGAGAGAAGAGCAAATAATGGTGATACATTGATGTTGTTGAGTTAGGGACGGAATGAAAAACTTTAGTTTTATAAGGTGGATTAGAAGGCTGAAGGTTAATTTAATGAAAGTAGTAGGTTTTTTATAATGTGACTTGTTAAAGTGAGACTTGATTGGTCACAAAAACTTTTTGCACTATTGGTGAACTATGAATAGTACAGTCTGGAGAACCATATCTATAAATAACAGTTACAGAAAGAGAAATAATAATTGTTTCATTATTTTATCTAAGTTTCTCACAGCTTCCCAGGAAAATCCTGGGAGAGCTATGTCTCTCTCTGTTTAGAGGATATGTAATTACCACATTACATTACTTCAGTAATGCAAAGATGACGACAGTGGATGTCTTCTGCCTCTTCAGTGATTAAAAATCTTCCTGTCATATAATCATATATTATTATTGGCATAAAATAATAATAAATTATTATAGACACCCCATAATGATTACTAAAATCAAGATAAGTTAGAGGAGAATAAAAAAAGCTTATAATTATTTTAAAAATTATTTTTTTTTTTCTTTTAAAGCACTATTAAAAATAGCTGGAACTTACTAGTTAGGAAGTATGAATAATCATTTTTACTCTCCCCAGCTTCTCTTCCAGATACCATTTTCCTCTTGCCTTTAGGGAACATTAGCTTTAAGAGTGATTTGCTCATTTTTCTCTGCTTTCTGTGCTTTTGAGAGTACCATGAGACATTAAACACAGGGCTGATCACAGCAGTTAATGTTTATATTGGTGGTTTTTGTTGTCCTGCCAAGTCTTGCTGAATCCACAGGTGGCCTGAAAGTCTGGACAGTTTTCATTTTTTTCCGAATTCAATATTTTATACTAGTGAATGCATAAAATTATGTAATTAGATATATTTTGTGAATTATTTTCAGCATCCTGCTAATTATTTGTTTCCTCAAAATATAATTAAATTTTCAAAATCATGTCTAAAAATAAACATGCCAAAAACTTATATTGAGGGGAACCAAGTCATTATTTTCCTTTGATATAGAGATTTGCTGTATACAAAGTGTTTTCTGTTTCTGGTCATAACCATGAGATTCTTACAAGGGGAATCATCTATTTCAGATAAGATGGTAAAAAAAACGGTCTCTTGTTTTGAAAATTGAATTTTATTATTCTAGACACTGGTACAACTCTCATTAGGAGATTTTCAAATTTGCCCATTTTTGTTTTGTGGACTCCTGTATGTTCTAGTTGTCATTATCAGTAATTTTGGAAAAAAAATCTTTGAAAAGGAGGGAAGAAGAAGCAATTTTATTTTAAAGTGTGACTCCTAATAACATTTCTGTGGGTTTTTTCCTTCTTTTTTGAATATCTTCTGATGTTATACACTTAATATAATCTAAATGCCCATTGCTGCTTCATTCTTTTCTCTTCCTTCCACCTTTCATTATCTAGTTTACTTTTGTGAACATAAATTTCCCTCTCTGCAAAAGCAGTCATGTCAAAACACTTCCTACTAGCCACTGATCTATGGTGGGATTCTATTACAATCCAAGGGATTGCTCTTTTAAGAATCTCATTAAAGTCTGAACAAACAATATGAAATGAAAAATCCTTCCCCAAGGCACAGAGGCTGTAGACAATACTGCATTGCAAAGCTAGATAGGTGAGGTGATATTAGACAGGCGATAATGAAAATATCACAAAGATTTCATAGCTAAAAATGTGTAACAATTAAGGTCAAGGAAGTGCCCAACTTTCTGATTTTAAAACTTAAATATAATTCAGAGATAAGAGAGCATAAACACACAAAATCTTTCCTGGTATGGCGTTGGTCAGAGGTGATGTTTCTCACAGATTTTTTTTGTACATCTACTCTGACTTTTACAGTGATCTTTACTTTAAAGATCCCCACCAAAAAGACACCAAAAATTGGGTTTTAACATATTTTTTTTTTTTAAGAAAAATAGTTCAAACAAAAATGTCATTATACTAGCATTTTTAAGTTCACATTCTATAAATATTAATAATTAATGCACTAGTACTAATTTTTCTGAGACATGGACATACTGTAGAAGATCTTGCTAGTCATTAATCTGTAAGTAACTTCTGCTAGCTTTTAAAAATTTGTATTTAAACACATAAAGACTGGTCTATAACTGAGACTTTAATAAAATATTATCTGCACTCAGGGTTTAACTCAATTTGTCTTTCTGAATAGCTTTTCTTATGATAGCTGAGCTGTTTGTTACTGTAGTTGTCTCCTGAGAAGGAAAGAAGAGCTTGAAAGCTCTTATTCCTGAAAGGGTGATGGGAATAGAGGGATGCTCCAGAGACAGTAGATGGAAAAAGAAAAGTGTTTTCTACATTAGACCCTTTGAAAAATCGTTGTATTCCCTTGGTACTGAGAGTTTTAGCTGTGGGTTTCATGGCAATTCCTGGACTCTCCTGAGTGGCCAGAGTCTGGCTCTGTTCACAGCAGACCTGTGAATTGTGCATTTTCCTTCTGTTTGCACTTTTGGGTGGAAGGCTGAGTGGTTTTCCTTTTGATACAGACGTCACTACACAATATTTATTGCCTCTATCATCTCCATGTACAATCTGCTCTTGTTTCTGTAGCTGTATATTTGCCATGAAGACCCCAAGGGAAGTTAATCTAATGCAATGGTCCCTAAATTAAAACATGAAAAAAAGAGGTAATTAACGTTAAAATCTATAGCTTTTGAATAGAGATAAATGCAACTTGCTTTTGTGCATTTTGGACAGTTGGGATTTTTATTTTGGGGTTGGGTGATGTTTGTCTCCATATCCCATTAGCGTGTAATTTCTGGATTTACTCTTAAGACATTAACCAAGTGTTTCTCAACAGAACAGTGTTTATCAACATTTTCCTCTTTCATTCATTGAAAGAGGAAAATTCAGCTGTTTGAGATTTAGACACTGTCAATTACGATGAATAGTTATTGGCTGGTGGGAAGCTTGAGAGCAAATAATTACAAGAGATGCTCCCTGTTGAACCACCACAAATAATCCATCAGATTTCACGTGATGTGGATTAGGCTGATAGGTGCAAATGATGCAACTCAATTTTTCTCCACTAAGAGCTCTTGCACTCTTAAAATTTTGTTTGCTTTTGCAGGTGGGGAAGATTTTTTTTTTTAAAAAAGTCATTTAAGTCATTATGAACTGAGCTGAGAAAATTATATGGATTCAAAGTTCCTACACAACACCTGGTTGGAGGCTGGACTGCCCATGTGTGGCTGGGAAATGCCATTTGATCCCATCTCCTGTAAACCAGAGCAAGGGCTGCAGAACAATCAAGATGTGGTAATTGCCTCTTTCCAATAATTACTTAGCCCATAGCACAAGGCAGGCAATTCAGGGAAGGCAATTCCAAGCCAGGGGCCATACGTGAGTCAAACCAGGCAGTGACTTGCTCAGAATCCCAAAGTGATTTTTTTTTTTATCTGCTGTTCACAGAGAAAAGGTGCAAGTAGAGTTTTGAATCTGCCCTGGGAAGATACAAGTTTTCATACCACACATCAGTTTAAAGATTCTATGTTTCCACAACCCAATATATTAAAATGATTTTATACCTTTAAAAGAAAAAAAAAAGTAAGAGAAATATTGACAATATTAAAGACACACTGGTCAGAAAAGTCACTGAAAGTGCAAAATTGTAAATTTTTTCTATGCCCTGACAAATTTTTTTTCTCTTTAGATAAAAATCACTGGCCATATGGAATTTGGACATAAGCATGTCAACAATCATTATCAATCCCATAGAAACAAGAGGATATGATGGCATTAAATGCTGTAGCACAAAGGTTATTTCTCTAGTGTTCATTGTTGTAGCTATAAATGGAAGTAAAAATGAACTTATGCATTCCTGTTGTGGAATAAATGAAGTAAATATTAAAAACTAGAATTTTAAAAAGCAGAGGATAAAAAAAAATCAAGTGACAGTGAATGGATGCATCCGGCACTAATGCGTTAAAAGTAATTTATTTTTTTGTTTGTAGTTGCAAGTGAAAACCCAGACACTACCAGTCGCTCTTCTATGTGACTGCTCCCATACACATCTCACACCATGTACGAACACAGCATGCAGGAAAAGGAAATGTATAATTACATGGTCAGGGTAACGAGAAATCTTAGGCAAGACTAGAGCCTCTGTACTTTTTGTTCTTTTTTTATTAATCAGTGTTTTGAGCTTTGGGGACAATAAGGAGAACAGAAACACAGCCAGAGACTTGTAGCACACCTCTTGGCTTCAAAGGGCTGCTGTATTTTCCATAGATATCTTGAATTTCTCTTTAGTGAAGAAAAAGTCAGCTGTGTAATCCATCCATGAAGCTGAGCTTTAATTTCCACGTGGTTCATTCTCTGCTTGCACTGACAGGAGTGGTGTGAATAGTAAAGATGGCCTTGATTCAGGGTATTTTCACCCAAATTGTGGGACTGTTAATTCTTAATCTCCTAATAATAAAGTTTGAATTGTTTCTGACTAATAGTAACAATTCTGTAATTTCTAATTATTACTAACTAGTTGCTCTGAGGTTTTTGGTGGTTTTTTGTTTGTTTGTGTTTTATTGTTGTTGTTTTTTGTTTTGTTTTAAGGGCGTTTGTTCATATCTGACCTGTTATGATGCCAGGTCAAACTGTGGTGTCTTGTTTAGATGAAGATTTATTTTATATGTCTGATTAGGAACACATGGATAAAGGCAAATACAGAATTCCCCTTGTTCTATTTTGTAATAAATCTGTTTCAGGAACGTTATTCTGAACTCTATGGGCCATATAGTACTGTATTATTTGCATGGTATACAAAATATCTGGATTTTTCTTAACAAGACAGAAATCCTGTAGGCTGGATCAACGTGTTGCCTTTGATTTAAAGGGGTGATTTTCTAGAAAAGAGAACTTACAAAATGATCCATCTGTGTAGGCATATTTTGTGTCTAATAATGCAGTACAGTATCAATATATCTGATTTTTAGTGAGCATGAGCTGTACTTTGTGTTCAGGCCAATCTATAAATGCACTTTTTTTTTTTCTGTCTAAGCTGCCCTGTTTACTGTGGGAAGTTGAGTTGTATAAATGCAATGCAGTGGATCCACCAGCAAGCCATACTGAAGCAGTTCGTGGCTTCTGGTTTGGAGCATTTTTTTATATTTGTTATTTTATTGGATAAACTGATGCAACTTGGTTGAGCTGCAGAGACACCTGGAACTAAAACGTACCAAACACTGGATAACCAAGAAATTAAGTTGTTCATAACTTTGAGTGAGATTTGTTATGTTTCATTACAATGTTTCCAGGGCTTTTTCTGTGATTTTGGGAGCCTCAGCTGATTTTAGTTTTAGACAAGCTGAAACTGGAGCCTTGTTATAGAGGAATCTGCCACACTGATTAAATTTAGTTTCACTCATGGCACTCTGACGCTGTCCTAGGATGTTGAACCACCCAGCACTTTTCCCTCCCTGTGTTGAGTACATTAAAAGGTAACCAAACACATTTTCTCAACATGTGATAGCAATAGCATATGTCCATTTACTGTAGGTATTACATTTTAAAAGTATTTTTTATGGATCAGACTATTTTCTTCCCCCCGCCACCCCGAGTTCTATTGTGAAGTGAATTTGGAAAAAACATGAGTACATCATCTGTGTGTTGTTCTTTTTTTTTTTTTTTAATTAAAACCTTAGTCAGTTAGATCTCATTAGGCATCTTACACGTCATTAATTTATAAAGAAAATACCACATGTATTAAAATGTAATTCTGGTTAATGCATAGCAGCTAAAATTATTAATGATTTTTTTTTCTGATAGTAATTTATTTTCAAACCTCTTTCTCTGTGGAAATTTACAGCAGCTGAAATAGCAGCACACTGTGTGAAGCACAATATTTATCAGAAATTACTGAGGATGTGCCACAGCAATGACAAACATCTGTGATAAAGCTCCACCATCTCTGTTTCTGCTTCAGCAAAGCAGGCAAACATCTGTACACTGATTTTGGTGCATTCGTTTAGATGTGTATGAGTGCTTTGCACATGGCTAAATAGGAATGCATTTAGGAAAAACAGATGAAACTTGGACTGCAGTTTGGTGGAAAATAGGTTGATGGAGAAGTATGCAGATGAGGAAGAAAATTACTCTATTCCAGAGTGTTACCATCATAGTTCACTCTGTGAGGTGCAAATTCAGTTCAGAATGAAGCTAACAGATACGTAGATATTAGAAGAAATAGAGATAAACCCAGCTCTTGCAGGCTGCCTTCCATTACTAACAAGTAAAATACAGAATATCCTGTCCTTTTTACATAATCCCTTTATTATTTCAAAAGTTATTTCAAAATTTTTCACTGTTACTTTGACCAGGCTCTGTTCTGTACATCCTGGTGGAGGTGTTGGTAACATCATCACTGACTCCAGCAGTCCAAGTGACATCTCCTGCCTCCTGTTTGGAGATAAAATATTGTTCCAACCGCTCACTTGGAACCAGGAGATTGCTTCTGCAAAAACAGGCTATCAGCATTTATTAGCATGGCATTCTTCACAAGCCTAAGACAAATGAAACATTTAAAAGGAGTGGAATGTTTTGGGTTGTTGGTTCCCGTTTCTCCTGAGAGGGAGAAGATGCTTTTCTCTTTAACTCATACATAAATATATATGCTTCCATGTATGTGCAGACCAGGTAAAACTTAATGTTTAAAAATCAAGGTTTCCTTGTTGGTGGGTTTTACTAACTCAGAATTGTTAGATTGTTACATTTGAACACTTTGAGCTTGACCATGGTTTTGAAATTAGCGGTGCATAACTTTTGGAAAGGAAGCAAAGGGAGTTTATTGCCTTAATTGCAGTATAATGTTCATATTAAATGTATTTATATTTTAAAATTCCAATTTTAAGGAGATTTTAATAGAAGCTGAAGCTGATGAGGCAAAGCAATGCAAAAAGGCTGTTCCAGATGGCATTCATCCAGAGGGACACATTTGTGTATTGACAACGGTGGAAATATATGAAAAGAGAAATAAATAGTGAGTGTGAGACTAGTGAAGAGAATCCAAGTGAGAATAGTCCAGGACTCAATCTGTTGTTGCAGGGAAAGGAGTAACAGTATTCTTTACATGCTGTAATCAGATCCCAGGGAAAGATACTGAAAATAGTATTTCAGTCAAGCAGTAGGGGAGTGGAGCAGTGAGTCAGCAGGGTAGTCTGAAATTCCAGAGAGGGAGAATAAAGTTTTGCAAAACTGGGAGAAAAGAGGGAAGATGAACTTAGAGTGAAGCTCAGTCCTGAGTGATGATAGATGTATAAAGATCATTTTTATGGATTAAAATCCAAAAAGACTACACTGTGTGGGGCTTTAATTACTCTCATGGGTAATTTGGTGAACCAGGGATCTAATCTGACATGATGGTGATTCTTCTTTGTGTTGGAGGATACTTTTCTTCAAGGGAACCTCTCTGTGAAGCAAAATGTTTATATTTGACTAACTGCATGCAGTTCAAAAATTAATTGAAAGAAATATAAAAAAATATATTTAGTGCTTAAAGTCTTTCCCATTCCTTTTTGATGTTGTTTAAAGTGACACCACCAACTCTAGGAAATACCTTATAACTAGCTCAGGCAAAGGTTAGAGCTAAATATTTTGTCAAGTAAAGGAGGCTTTTTAGTTAAAAGCAAATGCCAGCTGCTGCCTTTGATTTTAGAGGAGAGCTTTTCTTACTAAATGCCTCATTATAGTGTTGTGTATCTGCTCCCCTTCCATGCAATGTTTGTTCAGGCTCCCTGTTCTGAAGTTCCTTTAGAATTTATTATTCAGTTTTTAGCCCAGTGCTATTTGGATGTTTTGTTTTAGGTATTAATTTCTTCCTCATGTGCTTATTTTCCTCTGTGCTGTAGAGAGCCCTCAGTGTCATGCCACAGGCACAGTGCACCAAGGGAGGCATTCTTCACCTCCCCAGTGACTAGCCAAGCAAAGGCTCCCTGGGAAGACTCCTGGGGGCATGGAGAGTTTCATAAATCGCAGATTAATTAAGAATTACCCTGTTTGGGAAAATAGATGTGCTGCTTTGTACTTCTATAGCTTCCATCTGCTGTCTCCTATCCACCAGGGCAGCATCCTCACACTGACTCTGCTGCCCAGAATATTGGCCTCTGCTTGGCCGACCAATTCTCCTTTCAATTCAGATTAAAGGAGAACCTGGAGTTTTTGCAGTCACCTTCTGCAAGTAGTAGAGGTTTTCATTCTGCAGTGGAAAGTAGGTTGACTTTTTTAAATTGAAAATTTAAAAGAGTAAATGCAGTGAATTAAAGTCTGCTGTTTATAACTTGGAACTTAAAAAAATACTGGAGCTTCTTTTTTACTCTTCCCAAAAGAGTTATGTCCATTATGAAGTTAAAGTAAGTCTGTTTTATAATGAAAATAGTTATGAGATGGTAGAGACATGGTTCAGTGGCTGTATCATTCCATCTTATCAACTTTCTTAAAGTGCTATCCATCAATCAGCTGCTGATTCATTTCTCCCTTAATAAAATGACACACAATGCAAAAAAAGACACTGATACATTAAAAAAAAAAAAACAGAAAAAAATCTGCTGTGTTTTTTTTTCAGTCAGAAAATGTGGGCTTTGTGTTATCCTAGTTTATTGTAGTGTATATTAAACAGTATTCCTGAATTTTTTAGCACGTTTTCTTAGTGAGAGAAATATGAAATGCAGCGAGATTTAGTTGCCAGAGTTTTTGCAGAGAATGGGCTGTAGAGCTCAACTGTCCTGCCACCAAAGGGTTGAATGGAGGGAAGCTTGCAGGTACTGCCCCAAGTCTCACATGGGCAGGGAAATTGTTTCAGCTCCCCTTGGGAACCCCAGGGCTGCTGGTGGAGCAGACATGGGAAGGAAGAAGGAGGGTAAGAAACAGCATCCATTATTAGTGGAGAAAAAAACCCAAAGAAAAATATTTTTGCTGATATTTGCTTAAAGAGAGCTGTTTCTTAGCTGAGGATGTCTTTGGTGTCATGGCATGTTGGATATGGTTTTCAGTTTACACTGATGTAAGCTGCAGGGTCTAAATTATTATTGCTTCACTGTGCAGCAAAGGTGGAGCTGCCCTCTGAAAAGAACCTACTAATGCAAGCTTGTAATTTCAATTTTTCACGCATTTTTCATTCCGTGTTTCACTAAAAATCTAATCTACCCAATCATTGCTTTAGGCTAATAGCCTGTAATACAGTATAGTTCAAAAATGTCAAACTTAATAAAAAAAAAGAGAGGGATCATAAATGTTCACTGAAACCACTTTTTTAAATACTTTTTTCCAGAAGATCTAGGTTATGTAGAATATGTACTAATCAAACCTGAAATAAAAAGGGAAAGCTGTACAGCCATGAGACTCTCCCATGGCTAAGGTGTGTATTAAAGCTATAAATCTATAAAATCTATTTTTGAGAAATCATTGACAGAAAACCTAGTAGAAGGTTTTATGCTGTGCATGTCAGATATATTTTGCTGTATCCTTGTTGAGACTTCTACTTGACCTTTTTCAAATGAAAACCTGAATTTTTTCGCCATCTGTTGGGCAAGGTGGTTGAATTCTTTGCTTTTAAAACACTTCAAAATTTCTGTTGGAAATTTAGAAGGAGAGGAGTAGATTCTACAGTATTCATGCTATTTAATTGCAACAAATAGTTTAATTACCTGACTCAGCCGAGTATGACAAACCCCTGGAATCTCTGAGGTGCTGTGATGGTCCATGTGAGATGAAACACCTGCATGTCAATACTTGGGTCCATTTGCATAACTCCCTTAAACAGGGAGGCCGTGGAAAATCAGCAGCAGTGATTTAACAAGTCTTTGTGTTCATTGCTGTCCTTTCATCTCCCCCATTAATATTTGTTTTGTTTTTCTCCTTCATGCTACAGCAGTAATGCTGATGATGCAACCCCAGACAGTCATTTCTGTGTAATAGCTTTGGGCATGAAATGCTTGATTTGCACTCCTGAGCAGCTACCACGGGCTCTGCTCCCCAGGTCTGGATGGATGAGGCATCAAGGAAATGAGGAATTTTCATGAACTTAAGGGTGGGGGATGTAATGAACAGAGTAAAAAAGGAATAGAGTGAAGGAGTAATGCCACCACAGTGCAACTGAAAACAGGAGCAAGAAACTTTTTGCTTAAACTAAAATATTTATTTGATTCAACTCTTGAAGAAAAATAAGCCAAACAACAACAACAAAAAAATATTCTTAGTCTACTCTACCATATCTAAACTCTTAAAAAAAGAAAAATCACAGACTGTACAAATAAATAAATTTTTATCTTCTGGACAAGTACTGTCTGGACTCATGGCAGTTTCTCCTTAGTTATTTAGGTAGTAAATGCAGAACAGATTATAATATGTCAATATATTAAATATTCTACTTTTGAAAACTCTCAGAAAGGTCAAGAATTATAGCATTGACACTTCTGGTTATTCTTTCATTTAGAATTTCACAACTTCCTCCCCTTGCCCCCTTCTGCATATGTGTTCAAAAGATTTTAAAACTTTCCTTTAAATCCTCTGTAATGGTCTTAGCTAATACAATAAATGTCAAGTATCTTTGAAAAAGTTCTGAAAAACTTGTGTCAAAAAATGAATTTGAGGCTGAGCAATTTGCATCTTTTTCTTTCTGTCAATGTAATTGAAACTTCAGCGGAAAAAAAAATCCATAAATAAAAATTAAATTTGCTGTTGCAATACATAAAATCATTTGACCTTGATGAAGATTAGTCCATGTGCAGAGGGAAGAGCACCTGTCATTTTGCTTGTGGGTCAGAAATTAGCCATGATAACTAAGAGTGTGCTAGTAAAATATATTACTGCTTTTATGCCACTCTACTCCTCTCCCAATACATTACAAAATGTGCTGAACCCCCAAAATGCCCAAATCAGCATTTAGCAGAATTAAGTTAGATTTGTCCAATTGTTTTCAATTTTTTGCCACAAAGTAAAGAGTGGTATTTTGAAGAATAGTTATAAGTGAAAATGTTCAGTATATAAATTCAAGCATTGGGAGTAACAGTGTATAGCCATCCATAGTGCCAGTATTCTCCACTGATGGCATTTCCAAATACACTTTGTTTTCATTTAACAAGGCCTGAAAATTACTCTATTTTCACTTCACTTGGAAGAAATATCCAGACGTTGGTCTTGAGCTTGGTTTCATGAGCTTCTCTCCAACCCCCATCCCCATCATTAGTTTATCACTAATTGGGAGAGTTGTGAAAAACTCAGTGATGAGGTTATTCTTAACCATCTGCCCAAAATGTCTCTTCCTTGGAAGTTCACATGTGCATGCACCAAGATAAACACCACAGGGTCACTGTCCTTCTATAACAAGCTACTTAGGCACAACTGAATGAACAGGATTAACTGCATTTCTCTACAGACATTTATTCGTGCTTGAAGTTAGATGCAAACTCAGCTGGTATCTTTATGAATTTAATTCAGTACTACTGGATTTCCACAGTGAAAAGTTTTTGTTTGCTTTAAAGTAGAGCTGGCTGCATTTTCTATAATTTTAAAAATGTTTTTATTTGATTAAAAGGCATGCTTTTGAGTAGGAGTTTTTTGGGGGGACTGTTGTTCCAAGGCTGTTGCTTCATGTGAAGGTATCCCACCTTCTTAACCAACAGGCATTCATCTGTTAAATAACTAAGTTTATAGACACTAACCTACCAAATAAATGGCCTGATTTTGGGTTTTACTTTCCCAAAAAATTTCCCTTAAGCCTTTGCTAAAAAGGAAGGAGGTTGGTTGAATAATTTCTGCATCTTTCAATATATTAAACTGTTAGCAGCATTACTCAGATACTGCTTTAGAGCGTTACTTAGGGTAGTATCAAAATGTTATATTCATTAAGAAGTGCCTAATAAATTCCTTAGACTTCAAGAAAAGCCAGGGTGACTCAGCATCTGTGGCAAACTGACTTTAAAACATGCCTATGGCTGTGTATTTATGTAGAGGACATCAGAAGCCTAAACCATGCCAAATCCATGAATCATTAGATGATGGTATTTTAACCTATTTTCTACTAATTAGGACATGAGCATTTCTAAATGAAATGCATCTTTTAAGTGAAATCAATATGCCAGAGTCTATTACAGAATGCCAAAGGAAAAAAAAAGGATTTGTCATTGGTTTTAGGTTGTATTTTTTTGTTTGTTTTAGAAATTGTGGTCTAAATTGAAAAGCCTCTTTCCAATATAGTACTTTGTAGCAGGAATGAGAAAAAAAAAATTAAAGAACTAGGAGGTTCATGTTTTGACTGAGCCAAAATCTTCACATTTTTCTTAACAAAAAACCCCAAAAAACTAGTGCAAATAAAAAGGAATTTGATCCTAAATCAAAATTCGAATAATATACTTTGAATCCTTATCTTTTAGAACATTAATTTGAGAAAATTTCAAAAAGAGGTTTTATTTTAATGAGATATTTGTCTTTTTTTCTTATGTTGATTTGAGAGGTTAAAAGCAAAGAGTAACTTTTTGTTCATTAAGGATAATGTAATTCTCATCAGAACTATCTTAGTCTCAGGAGGAAAATGTAGTTATCACTGAATTCTTGAAGAGTGTTGATGCTCTTCAATTTGTTCATAGTCCTTTCTAGTTCTTCATGGAATTTCTTTCAGGTATAATCAATGTATATATGATGACACCATACACAAATCTATTGTAATGTGGAAAAAAAACTAAAAATAGAAATAACTAATTTTTAAAATTTTCCATAGCTGTGAACAATGGTAACAGAACAATTAAACTGTGATATCAATGGTATAACCAACAAAAGAATCCATCAAAGGTTGATCAACACAAATATGTTTGTATGTATATTGTCAGTGTTTCAATTGAAATATGAAAATTTGTGTGTATTTATATGTATATATCTCCTTACACTAGGAGGGCATTTTTGTGCTCCAACTATTGTGTTGTTGGGAAAAACATCTGAAATTAAGTTGGCAGGTATGGAAGTATTCAAAATGTGAGCTAAATAAATAATTTTCCTTCTCAATTAAAAAAATGAAAAACCAACCATACCCCCCCCAAAAAAAAACAAAAAACAAAGAAAAGTCAAAAAAGTTGGTGCTATGATTGTATAAAGTGCAAATTAAATATGGACTCAAATGCAGCTTGAGAATGTCTTCAGTAATTTAGTAATTTTTCTGAAATCAGTGTTGCAAAGGCATAGATGTTTCCTACTTCTGTTGGAAAATATTTTTGAGTTAATTTCTTACAGAAGGTTGGGATTTATTCTTAGATCTGAATTAAGTTTTGGGATGAAGAGGAGGGAAGTTGATTTACTGTCTAAAGTACAAGATGCAGAATGTAGGCTCAGTTTCATTTTTTTAATTTTAATTTAGATTATATGGTTTGACTTGATAGTAATGCCAACAAGATGCTATTTTATAGCTATTTAGAAGTCACTTTACAATATTAAAATCTTGGTACAAAACCACATAATTTCAAGAACAAATGCTCATAAGTGCCATGGCATGTTCTTTTCACTATGTAGGATGCATAAAATGTCAAAATATAAAATTATATGTATTATAAAATATATGTTACTAAGTAAAAATTATAAATATACCCTTTTGATGTATAAGTACCATGATGTGGGTGTGCTCTGGAGGATAGGAGTGATGAATTTTGTATTTGGTGCAGTGGTGATCACTGAGTGGGAGACTTGAGGTAAGGATAAGATGCTGCAATGCCTTTGTGTGTTTTGGGGTGCTGGAGATTTTGGTTGAGGTGTCCTCACCCTTGGATCAATTGAGTTATTCTCCTGCAAAAGTGCTGGCAGAATATGAGTTTAAAGACAGGCTGAGATGCGTTACACGAAATTGCAAGTAATTTTACCACTAATTAAATCAATTAAATCAATCCAGTGGTTTTGAAATTCTGTTCTTCTATTGATTTCAGGGATGTTGGTGAGATACTATGTTAAAAAATAAACCTGGGAACAAAAACCCAATATATTCAGGTGCTTTTCTCATATAAGGATAAAATATTTTGTAACTTGAGAGATTAAGACAAAAATTTTTTTATTTCTCTCAGGTCTTCACTTATATAATCTAAAAGAGAAATCATTATTAATTTATTATGACTGCAAAGAGACATTAAATTAACCAAGAATTTCTCTCTTCCATTACAATAATTTTATTTCTTTCAACTGTTTTTAAACCTGAAATTTAATTTTTGAATAAGTAAATAAACACAGTTTGTTTAAGATTTGTATTTCTTTGTGTTTGGTGCAATGTATTTCAAGCCATTTTGAAAGGCTTGGGTTTTTTTAATTTTTATTTTTCAGACAGTGCTTTCAAAAATACATGTTACATGCCCAAATGCCCATAAGAAATGGATGATAAATATTTTTACTTTTTCATGAGAATGGGCTATGAAATATTTATAGTTAAAGTTTTTATACTAGACACAATGTGGGTCTTTTGTTTTTTTTTTTTTTTTTTTTTTTTTTTTTTTTTTACTCTTATCAAATATGTAATGCACTAAATTTTTGGTGTCAGGACTTATAAAAGAGCAGACGATGTTAGATTGACAAAAATGGCAAACTACAGGCTTTGGGTAATCTTCAGTTCTGGAGAGTAGGATCTTCCTTACAAAGAAGTGGAACTTGTTCTGGGAAGAATGATCCAATCGTTTCTTCTCTCCTGGACTTTCCCTGTTTGATAGCCTGGGTTATCTTAAGAAATTAGAGTCTGTATTACAGCATTAGAATTAGGGAAATAAATGATAGTATAACAACATTAGAAAGCCAGTTGATTGGGGGGTGTTTGGGGTGGGGGAATTTAGATTAAGTGAAGAAACTGAGGATTTTTGCCACATTCTCAATTTTCTTCAGTCAGCCTCCCAAGTCTGTATGTTGCCTCTCATTGCCTCTCAGGTGTTACTATTTACTTATATATTGTTTTATAAATGTAAGGGCTGCATAAAAGTTGCCTGGGGAAAAAAAGAGATGAGGCTTAAGCTGACACACAGAAAGCATAAGTAAACTATAGGATAAATAAACATTTTATGTGCTCTAACATTATATATGTATAAATGAAGTCTGTGTTTCTGTAACACATCTATGAACATGAATAGTTAGAACAGTGCTGAATCATTTAGAAACTGATTTTTTTGCTTCATATCAGCACCTACATAACAATATGAATTCTCATTCTCTCTATGAGAGAATGCCTGCATTGGTCATTCTTTTTTGAGATTTAGCTGAGATAGAAAGGGTTTTGCTAAGATAGGCAAAAATGAAAGGTGTTAGAAAAATATGTGGAATTTCAGGGTTATAGAATAGTCTCTCTAAACTCCAGGAAGATTAAAGTTGAAGAAGAAATATGAATCCTAATCAGGTTTTATCCCAACATTTCCTATGGTAGAAGTACTGAGAAGTATTTCAAAATAATGTTTTAGACTTGCGGCTGCCCTCCAGTCTCCTAAAAATGAATCGTGAACATTTGTGGCTCTTGCTAAAATTAAAGTATTGGTGCTGTTTTGTTCAACAAAGAAATAGTTTGGGCATTTTCTTCTGGTTGTAGATAGTTTAGAAATAGCATGTTCAGGCTCCATTCTTCCTGTAGCTCAAGTTTGCTTATAAAAAAGAATACAGAGCAATTTTAAACTATGAACTTATAAAATCTGTTGGATGTTTTTTTTCACTCTGTCTTCTCTACGTCCTGTTTTCTTTTTCGCGTGTTTGTTCTTTTCTTCCCGCATATCCTACAGGTCAAGCTACATTAGAGTGTCTGCTAGGAAACATCAGAAGAAAACCCTGAATGCTTGTTGAGTCAGATTAAAGACTGTTTCTGTGGGGCTGCAGTAGCCTCAGGTCAGCTCCTCCTGATGAGATTTATAGGATGGTTCTCCTGAGCTCGCTGCGTGCTCTCATTAAACCCGCTGTGCTGACACGGTGTCATGGACAGAATCGAAATGTGGGTGTGAGAGAGCCACCACAGCTGGTTTTTTCATCTGAAACTCACAATTCAGCTGACCCTGGGCTTCACTCCTGCACTCATGAGGTATCTGTGCAGCATTGACACAGCAATGGACAGGCTGTGGCCATTGGGTGGATTTGGCAAGGAGTTGCTTGCTCTGGCTCCTGGATGGAGCAGCTTTATCTTGTTTTAGCTGACAACTTTCTCTGTGCTTGCATGATCAGAATAATTAACTGGGTGCCTGCTTCAGAGTTTCAAGACTCTTGGAGTTTAGCTATTTTAAATTTTGAGAGCTAGCAGAGGGACAAAATACCAGCAGAAAGTGGTGTGGCCACTGCTGTGAGTGCCACATGAGTTGTCATTGTCATCATCATCGGGTAGTGTGTGGTTTCCAGGTTTGGTGAAAGCCTTTTCATGTGAGGTACTAAAGTCAGCCCCACATGAACTTCAGTAAGAGAGAATTCTAACAGAAGGGTATATGATTATATATCTAATTATGACACTAGTGTTATCTGTAAGAGAACTCATGAGAAATCTTGTCTTCTATGTACATTTTTTTAATGTAAAGGTTATTTCTAAAATGAGTTCTCATAGTTTTATAAATCTGAGATAGCCACTTTGTAGAATTAGCAGGGTATACAGAGAGAATTTTTACATCAAGAGAGAAAAGAAGTCTCCTTTTAGTAACTATCTATTAAAAAAATTCAGTACTTGAACCATTCTAGTTTCAAACTATGCCCACTCAATTTATGCCCCATACCCTGATAAATAATTTTCTGTGAGGGTTTGTTGGTTAGGGTTTTTTTTTTTTTTTTTTCTAGTGGGGGCATGTTTGTGTCTTCTATGTGGGAAGATTTTTAAGCTTAAAAAATATGTCTTATATCAGTTTTGTATAGGAAGGAAATTTTGACTGTATGAAATCTGGGGTACACAGTAACCTGCAAGTCTTGACAGAATTAAATCAGCTGTCTGGCTGACATTTGTGGTGAGGATTAACATTTCTGTTTGCCATGAAATAATTGTGTTACTTGCAGGAAAGGAATTTTACTGTCTGCATCTCAAAGTGAAGTACGGGCCATATTGTAGTGCTAAGCTATGTTTAGTTTTAATTCCTAAATTTAACATGGAAAGCATTTTAATAGTTAAGCATCAAAACGTTTATGGAAGCTGCACATTCAAATCTTGTCTTTTCTAAGTAGGCCAGCACCAATGGAAAATCCCTTCGGTATCTGTCAAAAAGAAACTTTCAGGGACATGAGTCATTATCAGTCAAGAATCTTTATCGTCTTTGGATAGTTTGCAGTTGTTTGGATCTGCAGTCTTAGTTCTTTACTCAATATCATACATATATTATTTAACATATACCAAACAATCAGCCTTCTACATTAATTCTTTGCTCCCCAGATTCTCATTTTCTCTGAAAACAAAGCATTGCAGGGAAAGTCTTTGAGATAAAACAAAATAACTATCTGGGAGAAGTCATGCCAAGTAAGGCCAAAAGTGTCTTCAGGCTAACTGTATTGATTAGCATTTTTAGAATTTGATAGATAATAGTTTAACTTTTTTTTTTTAGCACAAATCCTCTGCTTTAACATGACAGCCACATTATTAATTAACAGAAATTGGAATGAGCAACTTCAACTGCAAGATGCATAATTTATTAATTTATCTACAGTATAAATAGTTCTGGGTGTATGCCAAAGGAATTAATAATCATAGGAATAATATCACGGAACATTCATATCAAGGAGACATGGTAATACTTTATTATAAAGTTTGAATTAATGTGAAAAATTAACATCCTTATTGTATGCTATGTTTATTATAATTTAGAGAGAAACTGATAGTGTTACAGACCTGGAGTCAGGAGACTGCAGCTCTGGAAAATGCACACAAATTTAAAGGTTGCCTTTCACTTTGCAATTTTGGAATATGTGTCGTGGAAAGAAGCCTAACATGTTCTTCGGTTGGATGCCTGATGATTAAAAAAGAAAAGAAAAACACTAAACCAAACCAAAAACCAAACCCAAACCTGCTATGAATGGCCTGTATGCCTGTATTTATAGCTTATTGAGCTCCTACATATCTCACAATTTTTAGGGGAGAAAGTTAATATTTTGCCACACATGCTTAGCTGATAATTATGCTAATAATATTTGTTATTTAACGGGGGGGGGAGATTAGCATATTTTTGTTGTGTTTCGCATTCTCTGATCTTTGAATCTGTGACACTTGAATATTCTAATGAGTTCTGGTTATTAATTTCTGCTGTCCAGATTTAAATAACTCATTTAATTATTATTTCTCCAAGCAGACTATATGTAGAAACAGGAAATATTGAAGGCAGATATCACCTGGGCTTTTACTCTGTGTTTTGTTATATTAAATCATTATTTTGCTCTCCTTTGATGGCACACAACAACTTTTGACATTCTGATTTTGTCTGCTCTGCAAGACAAAAAATTGTCTGCTCTTTTCTGTCTGGGCTCTCTTATATGGCCACATCAGAAGCCAAACAATAGACTTGAGAGCATGTATTAAAGTCATGTTTTGTCAGCATCAAAAATAATGGCAAATAATGGCTGCCATAACACTCCTAGGAGTGCTATGAACTATCTGTGGTCAGAACCAAGTCAGTATATGATGATTTGTTGAAAATTTACTTCTCAAAATCATGTGCATTTTGCTTTCCCAGCTGTTATCTAATGGATGGGTGAGGTTTCTTTGTAAGAATGCACTTCAAAGTTTTTATATTGAGATTCTAAGAAATTCTCATTGCAAGGCATCTATGCAATCTTTTTCTTTGTGAAAGACTGGAGAAATCCACCCTTATTAGATAGATTTTCAAATGCCTTTTCTTCCGTAGAGCATGACTCTTACCTCTTCTCCTGTTATGATGTGATTTTATTGTGCTTTTTTATAAATTTTAGTTTGTCTCCATAGATGAATTTTTTTTGTTTCAAACATGTTTAGTGCTGTATTTTAACTGCACTGTTTCCTTAGTATTAATTAAATTCTTGCATGGAGTGTAATTGCAGCAATTTTATGTCAAGTTTGTGGATTTCCAAGAGTAGCAAATAAAACAGCTTTTCTTACTTGGTTATCTCTTAAATTCCCTCAGACTGGCAATATTAGAATTCATGTAGAGCACCAAAGTCCTACAATTTTAAAGAAAAAAATTAAAAAATATGGAATTCTTAATAAAGAATCAGGTGCGGTTCTTTGGTTCAAAGGTCTGGTGCTGAAGCTGATAGAAATAGAGAGGTAGAGGCATTTAGAAAGCAGCAATCTATTTCTCAGCTGAGTCAGGACAGCACACAGGCTGATGCTCTTCTGCATGACTCACTCACACCTAATTATTAAATCATCAACAGCTTTGCAATTAAATAGACTTCTAATAGACCCTTTGCTTAGTTAATCCTGGTCTAGTAAAGAGCAATGCTAAAGACTGTGCAGTCCTTCTAACCTTCCTCTTCTGGTCGATTTGTTTGGTGTATTCCTTCTGATCATCTCAGAGTCATAGAACACCAGTTTGGAAGGGACTTGGAGCATCATCTTCACAGAATTCACAGAATTCCTGGGTTGGAAGAGACCTCCAAGACTGAGTCCAACCCATGCCCCAACACCTCAACTAAGCCATGGCACTGATTGCCACATCCAGTCTTTTTTATAACACATCCAGGGATGGTGACTGCACCACCTCCCTCACCTCCTCCAGCGTTTTTTGGCAGAAGCACAGCCTAGACACGTTGGCCCAGCCTCTAGTCCAGGTGGATTTCAAGGCTTTGGCATTGGGGAATCCAGCATTCCCCTGGGGAGATTTTTGCAGTAGCTGATTAGGCTCTTTTTGAATAATTGGCCTCTTGTGCCCAACAAGAATCTCTCCAGAAGTAATTAGCACCCATTACCCTTCATCTTCTCCATGAGACTCCCTGTAAAATGGAATTTCCTTCTTCTTTTTAGGCACCATTTGAGCATGGTGCCAAGGCTTCTTCTAAGCCTTATTGTCTCAAGGCTGCTCAAACCCAGTTCTCTCACTCTCTCACATGCCAGGCTTCCCAGGCCTTTGCTCATCTTTGTGATTATGCTTTTATCTTTGTGGTAATGTTATTTTATTATGATCAGGAAGATGATTTTATTTTTGCTCTAGAACAATGGTTTTGACTGAACCTTCAGCAAAATGGTATAAGTGTTTTCCATGGGTTTATGTTGTATTGCAGTTCTCATTTTGTTCTGATGACTATTTTGAAGCTTTGAATATCAGGTTTATAAGTGAACCTTGAAATTAGATTTATAATTTCCAAGGGAAAATGGAAATGTTTAGGGTACTACTTCAGTCTTCTTTTAAGATCAAAATATTTGGTCCCATAATTAAGAAGCTATGCTTTTGAAATGGAATTTCAAACTAAATGCCAAAGGTCAAGAAAAGTGCCACTTGGGATAGGGAGCAAAACATTCTCAAAGTGCTTATAAAATACAGTATATTGTATATAAGGGAATACACTTTCAAGGAAAAACAAACCACCAAGAAACATACTGAGTGATTGTCTTCATCATTTTTTAACAGACATATTAAATCATGAAATATGTTTTTGAAATTTCTATAATATGTAAGACAGAATTTTCTGTTAACACTTTTAGAAATAAATATTGTTTTGGGGTTTCCCTCTGGTTGTGGTTTTTTTTTTTAGTTGTAAAGAATTTGAAATTGTAACCTGAAGTTTACCTCTCCTTCAGTATGTTCTGTGCTACTTTTAGACAGGTAATCACAGAAACAATTAGGATGTTGTCCTGAGGCTCCTGTACTGCAGGTGCAACTGTGTGATTGCTGCTTTGTAATTACTGTATAATTTTAACCACGCATATGCATCAGGTAAATTGTACAGTGTGCTTCAAATAAGTGAAAGCCCCTTTTCAAGCTCAAGTAAGTACTTAATAATTTAGGTTGCTCTGTTATTAAGTTTCAGATCTACTCCTTGGTATCATTTTTGGTTTGTGAAACTCAGTTGATGGAGAATTTGTCATACAATTGGTTAAATTGTTGCAGAAAACTGTTGAATAACAGTGCTGATTAAAACACTGGAATTAAAATTCCTTGAAATATGCAAAAAAGCTTTAAATTATTACAGAGGCAATGCCAACTTTAGTATTTTTGTTTTTGAAGTCTTTGAAGTCTGACTTTGCAGAACAGATTGTGAATCCCTGGCCCATTACACACCTGCAGAGATTTTGGTGTTTTATTTCTCTTGGGTGAAACAGCAGAAGCCCAAACCATGTTAATCACTGTCAGAACCAGTTGTATAAAATGCCAAAATGCAACGAACCAGGAACTTCATAATAAATATGACAATGCAGTTTAAAGTGTTGTTTTGTTAGGCTTGCAATTTGTTGTAATTTATCACCTTTGATAGTATTTGAAGGGGAAAATATCTGGGACTTTCAAGTGATCCTTTCACTTGGAAGAAATGTTTCTGTATCTGTATGCTGCTTTAAAGGTGAAGGAAGGAAAAAGGAAGTGCAGCTATGAGATATGTGGCACATGGATTTTAAATACATAAAATTACAATGCACTACAATTACCTATTAATATCTACTTAACACATGGTCTCTATTTGAGTTAAGATAGATAAGTTGCATCTTGTTTATATACTGTTATCCTTTTAAACAATCAGCAGCTTTAACATATGAGAATATTGGATTTTATATGACAAAAATGACACTACTAAAAGCTGAAGAGAGGAATGATGCTCAGCTACACAAACAGAATCTGCTCTCTTTTGTAGTTTTAGTATCTGTACTGCTCTGTTAAGTGAATTAGTTTATCAAAAGTTACTTCTCAATGTGATTTCTGAGCAAATTTATAAAATAATTTTCAGAAGATTTCCTGGAAAAGAAATTGCACCATTTCAGCTGCCTTGATAGGGAGTGACAGTGTTCTAGAACAGAACAGGATTGTTTTCTTATTCTACTACCATACATAAAAGTACACTTCTTATCCTGTGGCCTGGTGAATTCCTGGGTTAACCAGGGGTTTACTCAGGGGTGTTATGCAGTGGTGACAGATTGCTCTAAAACAGATTTAATTGAGAATACAGATGCATTATGGCTGATTCTAAAAATTTAGATTCAGATTCTGATCTCTAACATGCGCAAGTTTATGCAGATGTTTAGCTTAAAGTACAAAAATAAGCAGGTTTACTTCACTTGAACTATATCTAAACAGGTAAAACTTTGCCAGGTGAAATTTCTAACATACTTTTTCCCATGCCTTTGCTATTGTCTGTTGGCTGCACAATCCAAAGGTACCTTGTAGGCAGCTGTTGAAGGTTCTTGCTTTGTTCCTGCAGGAAATTTTCCCTGCTTCTGGCATAGTCCTAGTGGAACTGCTGGCCACAGAAGAATTGCCTCTCTCTGTGCCTCTCTTTGTTGTTCCTCCTGCTCTGACAGCTTCTTCCATCATGTAGCTGTGTTATGCTCCTTCTGAAATCCCTCTGATGCCTCTTGGCATCATTGTAGCCCCTGAATCAGGTCATTGGCAGTTTAAGCACAAGGGTATGGCATAATTTCAGAGGTATTTGCAGCTCCTGCTCTCAAATAAGTGATCAATTGCATGTTTTTTTAAGTGATTTTCAGTAGGGAATCCTGACACAATAAGAATAGGCTAAACATGTCTTGGGGAAGAGTACACATGATTGCCCTGGGAGGGAATCATAAGAAGAAAAATTGCCCAAAACCTACCCCTGAAATATATTGTCAAGTTGGATGATTATCCTGTGCTTTTGTTTTGTTTTGTTTTGTTTTGGTTTTGCCTGAGAGAGTTTTCCCAATCAATGGTAAATCAACTGACCTGTTTCTCTGCAAGGCAAATGAATTTTTTTTTAATTGTTAGAAATAATTGTTACTTTTTGAGATGCTCATTTCCACAGACTATATCCCAAACAGAGCTTTGAAATGGGTATAAATGATTTATTGCATCCTGAGTTGACTAGGAAGGATATGTCCCTTGGAAGAGTGGTGAAATAAGTTCCCATATCTATCATGCTTCCCAGTGGATCTGTGTTAGTCATGTTGTAGAATCCATCACTCTTCAAAACCTCAGGCAAGTCCTTCACATGGAGCCATAATAATATTATGGTACTTAACTGAGTTTCTTGCTGGAACTCACCTGAAATCACTGACAACAATATGGATAAGAATTTGCACTGTGAGCGTTCTTGCCAAGTCCAAATTTAGAATTTTAGATCAAAAAACAATGTAGATTGAACAGTTGGCCTCACTTAACTACATTTGAGATCTACAACTGTTTCAAATATATCTCTATATTAGAATTATCCATTTGGGTTGCTGTATAAGAGCTCTGGCTTTTAATGCAAGAAATTGATAAGGTATTTGTCGCATTCCATTCTTGAAAAAAATTTCCCCTCATGTAAGCCTAATGTTACTGGGCTTGTTTCCCAAACTTTTCTTGATTTTTGAATGTTGCTAACTTCAAAACTTTCTTCTCCCACAAGACCAATTGGAACAGCTCTGAATTTCCCTAGGTCAGTCCCTAGAAGAAGCAGTCTCTCTTCACTGAGGAATGGCCCAAGAAATTCCCCCGAGGAAGCCACTGCTGTGATCTGACTCTGTCTGAGGCACGTGGCTTTTATCCAGTTGTCCCTTTTAGTGTCACCCATCATTATGACTTTTAATAGTTTCCTTCCTTGAGAAATAAGTGCTTTCTAAGCCAATATTTTTTTACCAAAATTATCTGAATATGCTCTGAACATGCCAAGTTTTGATTTTAGGAAGCTTTCATATTCACAAAAATTTCTTCTCAGTTTTCCTACTACGGTGAGGCCTATCCTTACTTCATTCATGATCAGACTAGTGAAAGTAAATTGTGTTTCTGTTGTTTTGCTGAAAATCTCTCCTAACAGAATAATGGCGTAGAGCATTCACTTATTACCTGAACATCTGTTCTGGAATGGCAGGTTCTTTGTGATTTCTCCTGAAAGCCCGAGAAGATTTTGCTGTGAAGTAGATCTCTGCTGAATGGATCTGAGTTGTAACAAGGTCTCAAGATAGTGACTTTAATCTGGTTCCCTGTTTGCTTCTTGTTATCTACTTTTATCTCCCATTTTGTCAGAGGTGTGATTTTTTTTTTCCCTTTTTTCTGTTACATCTGCTGCACCTGTGTGATAAGGTCTCTTATGTTTGTTTATCTTTTGATGAATGAGTTCTAAAAGTCTTTTGCTTGAAAGTCAAACAACAGTCTTGTTTGAAAGTGTCTTGTCTGAAATACCATTTTGGGATCCTGCTGTTCTCTTTGAATTTGGCTTTAAATGAACTCAGGAAAAGATTGAATATCTATGCCAATGGCTGACTGACTTTTTACTTGCTTTTTCTGAACCTTTCACTGTTAAAATCCCTCACTTCAGGGGGGTAAAAAAAAGAGCTCTGTGTGATATGCTTATGAAGTATGCATGCTGTCTAGCATTTACATGTTTAGAAAATATACCTCTATGACAGAAAGCATGAGCCTGTTAGGCTCTATAACGAGGAAAATCAAAGGGGAAATGGCCATAGGGTAATGAACTTATCTAACTTGGGCTCTTCCTCAGGAATTTCCCTCTTTCCAGAAGGTTCCTGCCTCAGCATGGACTATAAAAGTGAAGCTGAATTGCAACTCTCCAGCAGAAATGTGCTTTTAAACCACCACACCACTGGTGTGAGGAGCTTCTCGCTGCAGGAATTTGTAGATGCCAAAAAGTTTGTGTAAGTTAAAAACGCAGCCATTAAGTTTGAGATGAGAAAAGACTCTCAGAGCCATTAGATTGAAAGATACAAACACCAGCACAGCCTATCCTTAAGTGACACCTTTCTGCAGGATACCTGAAAATTCTGGGAAAGCTTTAAAATTTAAGTTCTTATTCAAACAAAAGGCATTGTCTTCATTCTCAGGTGTGCTTCCCTGTGTACCTCTAGAAATCTCCAATGATTGTGGGAGTGGTCATGCTGAATTTTCAATGATAAGTTTTAAACATGGGGCCAATTCATACCGCTATAAAGTCTGGCTTGTGTTCCCTACTTTCCAATAATAAATCAGTAATAAATAATTCAAAAATGTAATTATTTACAGTACAGTATGTAAAAATGGATTTAATTTAATTTATTCTGAGTGAATTAATATATATGAAAGAATCATCCAACTGAAGATCAATTTGAATGTATCCCTAAATGTATTTGCATCTTAATTCTGACTTTCTAATATGATATTAAAGTGATTACTAAAATATAATTTTTCATTTTAACCTCATGTACTGAATACTGTTCATGTTCAGGTGTCTCACCTGCACTCCAGTCAGGGTTTATAAATCTACTGTTGAGCTGTGACAGGACTATTGTGCCCTTCACAGGCCACTAGCTCCTGATAATCTCATTTTATCTCCAGTGCTTGTGTGCAAGAAGGATCACATTAAGTGAGGTGCTATTGAGTGGTGCCATGATTGCTGAGCAGAAGGTGTTTGGGGCCAGGCTGGTGCTCCAGTATGAGGATGGGGAACACTCCTGTGTGAGGAGGGCTGAGATGGGAGGCTCCCCAGTTGTTTTTTCAGAGTTGATTCTTTCGCTCAGGCTGTTTCCCTGCACTTCCAAAAGGCTTCACATCCATGGTCTTTCTGATGAACTTCAGAGCCTCTTTGGAGTCATCCTGTGCACCTTTCCTGCAGTAATAATGGTGGAGTCTGACATTAGTCTGACATTATTTTTCTCCTTTCTTAAATGAAATTTTGATGTCAGTTAGCACCAGTAATAGATTGATTGTTGTTGATGCTCAGTGCAGCTAACAGGGAGCAGCAGAGAAGTCTGGGCTAAAATAATTTAATGTCAATTAGTATTTCAGCATGCTGTATTTGTTTATGACTTGAGAACACCTTAAACCCTAAACCTTTGTACAGAGAGGGCTGCTGAGTGAAGGGAAGGTGAGAACAGCTTGTCAAAGTATAAGCAAGGGCTTAAGGCAACTAAAGGTAAAAAATATAGTTGTGTGGAAAACTGAATTTAGATTTGTTATAGAATTATTCAAGAGAGTGGAGTTTTGATGGACTCAGTTCTTTTTGTTCTTGCTAATCCTTTGCCAAGCATTTGTGTGACAAAAGTATTGTTGGTATAGATGAGGTGTAAGACCTAAGCACTTGTCCACAGAGACACTGAAACACTGGTGGCAGGTCAAGTCTATCTAATGCTGTGGTTTTAAAGGAGTATTTGACAGTTTATGGGAGGGATAATTTGATCTAGATCTTGAGAGGGGAAAAAAAAATGAAGGCCATTACTATGGCTCTGGAATCAGAAAGAAACAAGAGTTGTATCCTGATATGCCTTCAATCTAGAGGAGAAAAAAAAAAAAACAACCAAAAAAACCCCACAAAAACAAAGCAACAACTTAGGGGAGAAAAACAAAAGAAAAATAAAAAGTAGTAGGGATAAATGCAGACCAAAACCAAATTTTACCCGTCAATTTCTGGGTAAAGCAAAAAGCTGAACGACATATGTAGGTTATAAAATAGGTGATGTAAATATTTGTCAACCTTGAATTAAAAACAGACCAAACAGAAATCCCTATTCTGTAAATATTAGATGTTGAGTATATAATGTATTAAACCTCTCAATCAGGGAATTTTTTTAATGCATTTTCTCCCTTATGCTCCCTCGACACTATAATAATGAACAAGTTATTTAGTTAATGAAGAAAGCATCTTTTATTTAAAGATCTACATATTAATGTGACCTTCCTTTGTTCATGGCTGTTAATATTTATTGCCTTTTCTCATTGAGATTTTATTTGGTGTTCTGTGACAAACAAGAGTATGATTAGTGAAGCTGTAAAGTTCTCATGGTGGCTGCCTGTGTTCCCAAGATAGCAGCATTAGTGTCTGCAGAAGCAGTTAATGCTGTTTATCATTAGTGACAGAGGCTGGGAAGGACCTTCTGTAGCTTTTATCTTTCACCTTGCCAACAGAAGTTGATGAGCCCTGTGATTTAAATGCATAGGTGATATTGTAATATTTATATTCATTTCACACAGACAGGAGCACAGGTAAACTGATCTTGTTGATGGAGATTAATTAAAACCATGTTACTGTACAACTGGACAGGCTACGAATTGATGTACTTGGGGAAAAAAATAGCCATCAGCACTTCATTGACTTTTCTTTTTGATTAAGCTAAGGTTTTCAGTGTTTGTAGAAAAGACAGGTTAGGATTTTTTACCTATTCTTCCACTGGTTTTGGGTTTAGAATCTTGAACTCTACATCTCACATCCACAATTTAGAATAAAAGAATTTTAGCAACTTGTTGCAGTGGACTCTATGTTGGAAAATAGATACAATGTCACATAAAATTATGTGCCCTATGGACCTTCATATTCAGAACTCCTTCTGTATGTAAATGTAAAGATAAAAGGTGATATATAGGTGATAAAAGGTAACACTATCCACAGGAAATGTTCTGAACTGAGCTTCTACCAAAAGCTAAGCATAAACCTTTATGAAGTACATGGGCCTTTCCTATCAGCTAAGAGAATAAAGTGCCAGGGTATGAGACCCCTTTTGTACAAAGAACCTGGTTTTGGTAATAGTTATCCTTCTTTGTCTGGGTGCAACTCCTTCAAGCATTGATGATTTACAAGTATTTATAGTTTGGTGATTATAATAATCCAGGGTATGTCTTGTGCTCTTTTTCCTAATTATTTTAAACAGATTACAGATGAATTATTTAGCCACATAAATAATGTATTGTTGCCTATAAAATTTTTGTGTCTAGCTGGCTGTAGCTGCTTTGATAGTCAAGGTGAAAAGGAATTAAAGTGATGCATGGGGCGGAGGATTTAGTGATATATCAAGCAGCAGCTGCTTAAAAAGGAAAATTAATAGTAATGTTTCTTGCCAGTTTACATTATTGCAATATTTCTGAATTTGTGTGAAGGACAAAGTTTAAGGACCAAATATTAGATCTTTTTGTAGCAGCTCAGTTTCACAAGGCAAAATATAACAAAACAGTATTGCAAAAGATAGGTATGGGGTGAAATACACACCTAAATATAATTGCATATGTACTGGATTATTACAGATACTTTACTTTCATTTCTTCTTGCTTCAAAGTCCTTCTTCTTGCTTCAATATTTTAAGAGTTAATGTTTTAATTGCCTGTTCTGTGATGGCTTTCACAAGGTAGAAATCAGGCTGAGTGATCTCCTAGTGCATCCCATGCCAACTGCAGAAGCAAGGCAAGCTTTCCAGCTTGACTTCCATAAATTAGAGTCTGATCTTTACTTAGACAATGTCATTCTTATGTTTGGAGGGGTGGGAAATTTTTTACTTTCCTCCTTTTGCTGTTAAACATCCTTGATTCTACACAGTCTTCCAACTTTTACATTTGTAAGGGTAGCTTAGGCAAGAAGCAAAAGTTTATTTGCAGAGGCTCATTTCCACCAAGAATGCCAATTCCTGCACTCCTGTTACAGTCAGTGGTGAAGTGGAAGCTTCTCTATTGAATTACTTACAATATTTGAGTTATACCATCACCTGGATATTGTCTGTTTTGTTTTTTTTTTCCCTTTGGGGAAGACAGCTCAGTTAACCTGTTACTGTATTCAAAACTCATAGCCAAGGAGAGAATGATGCTTACATGTCTTAAATATGTTGATAAAACCTTTTAAGGCTGATAAAATATATGTAAAACAAAGAGTGCATTTACATGTATAGTAATCTATCCCTAGAAAGGCAATCAGAAATATTAAAAACTTTTTATTCTAAGCTTGGAAATTTACCTGTAGGATTACTGCCAGATGACCCTTCTGTTAAGGGAAAAAGTGATACCAGCCTTACCTAAATGGACAGATTATATTGCAAAGAAGGTCTTAAAGTATTTGCAGATGGAAATCTTTGCTTTAATCTATCTTTAATGCAGCCGGAGGAGAATATCAAGGGAAAGCCTATTTTAATGATCATGTCACTAATATGAAATTGTCTAAATTTTATATACAAGGCAACCCAATGTTACTAAGAGAAACTTTTACAATGAGCACCTTTGCTCAGTCAGCTTTCCTGTAGAAAATTCCAGTTTTATTTTCATTTTTGTTCTTTTGATTTCTGAGATTTTTTTCAATGTTCCTTTTTCTGCTAAGCCATCATCTGTATTCCTTTTAATCTCTTCCCAGTGTTATTTCATGCTGTCTAATAAGCCAAGGATGAAAGATTGAGGTTAAGAAAGTTCTATGCTGCTCTGCAGTTTGGTTTTTCACACTGAATCTTTTTCTAGACAGAAGGTGAGGGGAAAAATCTCAGTCACAGTTATCTTTTTTTGAGTACCCCCACTTGTGGACTCATAGGGTCATGAATCCAGTACCTACAGCAAAAGTAATTTCTTTCCAAGTGCTAGAAGACCTTTGGTCACCTCAGCCACTTCCTTCAGCTTGCATGAAAAGGCCAGTATTGAATAGAGGATGTTCTGTTCTTTGTTTGATATAAGGAGGACTGAGGATTCCTAATGGCTAAGAATTAAAAGACCATTATGATAATTTGTTGAGCTTTGACTGGAAAGTGAATTATTGGCATTTGCAAGTTTAGAAAACAGTTGAGTTGACTGAGGATAAATAAATGTAATAACTTTGCTTCATAACTCATATAACTAGTAATAGCTATAATATAAAATACCCATCTGGAAGAAAATATAGCATAGTCTTATTGCATTTTCTCACAAATATTTTTCATTAAGCACAAGATAAAAGTCTGCACCCATATGCCACAATAAATTTAGCTGCCAAAGATTCCAGGTATTTTACCATCCAGAGCAGAGGCAAATGAAAAAGGGTATTATTCTCTGATCTCAATTTCTTTACCCTATTGTAACATGGAAGCATTTGATTCTATCTCTGGCAATGAACTGGATTAATAAGGGTAATTATTTTATAAAACATTTCCATAATCTGTGCATTTCACCTCCCTATTCCACACAAATAAATCTTTGTTTCTTTCCTTGTTCCAACATCGGAAATCACCTAAGTTGCTAAACTTTGCTCAGTCATATGACTGAAGGGTTTATGGAAAAAAGTTAGTAATTTGGTTTTCATGTAGAACTCTTTAACCACTTTATATTCCATTGTTGTAACAGGGATTTAAGGTCTTTAATTATATAAGCTTTTTTTGAATAAATTACCTCTGCTCTAATCTAATTTAGAAGACTTTATGTGGTTGGTGGGGGATTTGTAGATAACAATTAGTCTAGGTAATGCCAAATTTAATGGTAAGAGGAATGGAATTTTTTAAGGTCAGTGCTAATGCTGTATTAGTTATGCCTAAAATTGATACATAAGGGGAAAACACTGAATTAAATGAAATTTTAATGTCAGTTACCACCAGTAATAGATTGATTGTTGTTGATGCTCAGTGCAAGTAACAGTGAGCAGCAGAAAAGTCTGGGCTAAAATAATTTAACATCAATTAGTATTTCAGCGTGCTATATTTGTTTATGACTTGAGAACATCTTAAACCCTAAACCAAATATAAGCAAATTTTAATTCAGCAAGGACAAGGGAGGGAGTTGATGCTTAAGCTTCTCAGCTTCTATATTTTTTAAACTATTTTTAATACAATCAGGATTACAAATAATGGTTCAAAACCAACTTTCTACATCATATGAGAAAAGTCAATGCTCTGAAGGTGATACTTATATTTTTATTTGAGTACCAACCTACTCTTTCTCCACAGAGAAACCAAGATGTAGCTTATGCTGCTTTATTTGAAATGATCTCATTTCTTCATCTGACAATCACTTTGGCAGTCCATTGTAGGAAGAATTTAATCTTATTTACTTCTGTTTGTTTTGTGAACACCTCTGTCACTTTTCCTTTTGTCAACGAGCTCCAAAGCCCTGCTGGAATCCATACTGTCTTTTTTTTTTTTTTTTAATATCAATATATGGTGCTTTTAGTGCACTAGTGCACTTTCTACATCTCTACTTTGTATGAGGTGTTACAAATAACAAACTGCTGCTCCTTAGCTGGTTTAAGGTAGGCTCTGTGGAAGCCTCCACCACCTAACCTGGAAGGGCTTGTGCTCATTTCCCTGGTGTGTTTGCTCAGCTCACTGCCCTGCTGAGGAGGAGATGGCAAAGCTCTTCTGTCCCAAGAAGCTGCTATCGATTTAAATTATTTCCTAGCTAAAATGTAAAACGTGCTGTAAATAGAGGAGCTTTTGTGGGCTGGAATCTAAGGAAGTTTCTTGTTAGTCAAGTCAGTTTTATCAGGATTTGTTTTCCACTCGTGTTTTCATGGGAGCTGACTGTAGCGCTTATTTAAGGAATTGGAGAGGAAGGAGGAAAAGAACTGTCAGTTATCAGATATTAGTAGTTTGGGGGTTTTTGTTAAGTTTTCAGACATAAATGGGAGAGGAAGATGATGTTTCAGTGAGAAAAATGCATCGTATATGTCAACATAGAAAATTGCCAAATTGTTGCTGTTTATGGTAGGATGTGCTCTCTTTAAGAGGAAGCTTTCTTCCATGTTGAACCAGTGTCTCACATTTTTTCTGCTAAATCTCCCCGGGATACTCTTGGAACAATGATGAACTTTATTTTTCTGTTAAGTACTTTAAACAATTTCCTTTGTGCACAGGATTAGCAGAATGCCAATTAGAAAGAGTTCTTCAGAGGGAATTTTTTCTTTTTCCCTCTGCATCTTTTTGAACCTGTCATTGCCCAAACACAGCTGCTTTTTGATGTAAATACCTTTTGTTTAAAATGATTGTATAAAACTGCCAGTCAGCAACATTGTGATCAAAGAATAAACCTGAGCTCTGGGTTTTATTGCTGTCATCTCTTTGAATGGCAGATATGAGTAGCTTCAGCCAGTTGTGGATGCTGATTTTTTGTTTGAGAAATGTTTGATAAATAGAGGAGGCTTTGTATTAGCACACATTAAATTAAGTAATTCAAGGTATAATTATATTTGATTTGGTTATATCATGTATTTGACTTTGTCATGTTAAGAAGCAAACATTTTTCAGAGCCATATGAACCTCTTGAGGAAAAGAGACTGCAGAATTGGATGTAAGATGAAGATTTATAAATGACTGTAATCCTCTGGTTTACATGGAGTATAACTCCTTTTAGGCATATGAGATTATTTTGGGAATACCTATAATTGATTTATAACCAAAGCTGACTCACTGATTTGTATTTTGGAAGTGAAATAAATTTTTAGTAACATATGATTCTTCAGAAGCTGTTACCAAGATATTATTTGATGTTTTATCTAACTAATGATTTTAATGAAGGATTATAGAACAATATCAGTTGGATAAGGGAGACCTCAGGAAGTTTCCAGTTAAATATCTGGCTGAAGCAGGGTTGATTATGGGGTCAAACCAGGCTGCTCAGGGGTTTCTTCAGTCTGGACTTGAAAATCTCAGGCTGTACAACCTCTTTGGGTAGCCTGCTTCACTATCTGACTGTCCTCATAAGTGATTTTTTTTTTTCTCACTACTAGATGGAATTCCTCAATTAAATTGATGCTTGTGGGGAGGAAGGACCCAAAAAACCTAAATTCAGACATCACTTAATCTCATATTGAAAGTCTTTCTATTTAATGTACAAGTGAAGAATGCAGGAATCAATTATAAGGATAAGTGGAGTTTGTTTGGGATTTTTATTTTTTCTGCTTGTGGTGTTTTTAATTTGTTTGTTTGTTTGTGGCTTTTTTTTTGTTGTTTGTTTGCTTGTTTTTTGCTGGTTATGTTTATATGGAAAGGCAATATTGTGCTATGCTCTTCTATGTTTGGTGAGACTGTATAGAGTACAAACCTACGGATGTAGATTTCTGTTTGCTCAATGGAATGACATTTTGGAACGGTTTCCTCCAGTTTCTTGATGACCAAAAAACCACCCTCTAAAACTACTTAGGAACGTCTTTCAGTATATTTTATTTTGTATTGCTACAGCCAAGAGCTTTACTGGTTCATTACAGTTCATAGGCTGGTCCTTCCATGTTAGAAAGCTTTGGTGTATGTGGCAGAAATGATTATTTTAAAGACAGTAAACATTTCAGAGATCTCAGTACATTTTAGGATTCTTAGTGGAAATCAAATAGTAGATAGAGTTAAATGAGATTAAGCTGTCAAAAAAAAAAATAAAATTACAAACTCATGAATGAAACTGCTGTTTATTTGCTAAATGGTGGGGGAAGATTTTATCACAATCATATTAGACACAGTTTATTTTGTTTTTTCCAATTCTCTGTGGCAATTTTATTGATTTTCTTTTATTTTATTGTTTGTGAACACTTTAATTGTTATTTAATATTTGAAGCAGAAGGCATCTCATACAATTAGAATTTGGGTTTTTGCTCTGGGATGTGAGGAGGTTGAAACAAAGCCAAACTTGCTTTTTATTCTCTCCTAATAATAGGGTCATGATATATCTTGGGTGAAGCCAACAGCTATAATTCTCTAACATTAGTTCATTCATTTGAAGCCTAAACACTGTCCTCATTTTTCATGATGATCTATTAGCTGTCTATACTGAATTTGAGTTCAGTGTGTATTTTTTCTCAATTAGATTCAGATCATTTGATCTTGAATAATATTTATTGATCTATGGTACCTATTGTTGTCTGTTTTCTGGAATGCATGTCTAAAGAGTAAACCAAAACAATTAAAAACACAAGAAAAATAAGTTCTGGCAGTCCCTCTGAGTTAGAATATAGCTGTTGAAGGGAGCCTTATATTACAAGTGTTCTCTTCAGGAGAGAAAAATGTCACAGCTTCTAAGTAAATGCAGGTTTATATATTGCCAACCAAAACCACTGCTGAATATTCCCCCTTACCTCCCAAATGTGGAGAATCCTGCATACACCTGTTATGGTAAAATCTCTTGCCAAATGTAGAGAATGCTTAGGAAATACCAGGGGAAAACAGTCAAACACATCTGTTTACAAGCTCAGATTCCTGGGACGCTGCAATTTAGGATCCTCCTGAGGTAGAGAACATTTGCCTGCACTGTAGTCTTGGAGAGATTTTTATGCCATGACCTGAAGTCAATTCTCTCATGGAATCTGTGGCTGTTGTTTGTCATCCAGAGCTCTGTGAATGACAATGGCTTGCAGAGTTTGGCTCCACATTGTGCAGAAAAAGGACTCACTCCCACCCTCCATTACTTGTTGATTTCTTATAATGGTTTCCAGTTTTGCATTGTGAGCAATAGTGAGTTGCTTATTTACTCATTCAGTAATAAAGATGATATACTCTGCCATATTCAGCATTAAAAATGTTTTAAAAAAAAATAAGATAAAAGAAGCTATGTTAAACATACCAGGCTTTGAAGTGAAAAGACCTTAATCATATGAAGGCTAAGTATAAAAGAAGTATGCTTGATTATTTTTGAAAAAGCAATTTATCTGGTTCATTACTGTTTTGCATTGTTTTTAGATAATGGTGATCTCAGCAAAAAGTGTGATTAACTCAAAGCTGATAGCCATTATTTATATGAAAATCTACTTGTATTCAAGAGTGGCATCATCTCTCATTGTTCCTGGGATAAATGCTGCTTCAGCAAGACTCAGCAAATGAGAATTTCCACAATTTTGCAAAGTACCAAATGCCCATTGCAGTGGTTGTGCTTTTGTTTCTGCTTGCTCTAACTGTTGAATTAAATGAGTTTACATTAGGAACAGGATGAGATCTTGTACCCCATCAGTTGCAGAGCTCCAGGTGACAGGTGGTAATTTCTGAAGCAATAGGAAGTTGTGTGCCTTTGATCCATAACCTTTGCTTCCCTGACTGCTGCAGTCCTTTCTAGAGTCCTCCCAATTTCAGGTGTCTATAAACCACCCATTTCTCACAGTAAAATCACAGTCTACCTTTCCCTGGCCAGCTTTCCCTGGACTGTAAGTCCTTATGCAAAACATATTCAGAAAGTCTAATTTTGGGTCAGGACTGCTTCTTTCTGAAGAATTGCATTAACTCAAAATCTCTTTCAAAGTCTAAACCATGCATTACTAAGACAAATTATTTTGGAGAAAATGTATATTTAAAAAGCAAGGAAAACCAAGGAATCCTAAATCAGTCTGTACAGACACCAACACCTAAACAGTGACCTCTTTTGCATAAAGAAACGGGAGAAATTGAAATACAAGGCTATAGGGGTAGCTGGATATCTAACATAACTAGAACGTAGAGACACTTCTCAAGATGTCTTAACTTTTTACAACCTTCTCTTCAGTGCTTTCCCAGGTCAGCTCTTCTTTCTCAAAATTGACAAAAATGCCCTTGAAATGTAATTCTCCTTCCTCGCAAGGATTTGTGTACTTGAAGGTTTCTCCATCCTTATGCTTTCAATCTAGCACAACTTATTGGTTTAATATATAGCTAAGGAAAATGATGTTGTCTTTCAAATCTGTGCTTGTCAGTTGTTTTCTTGAAAGAAGTGGCAGTGTCTTCCTGAGCAGATTGCATTCATTTTAAGAATTTATAGGCATATGGCGAGCATCCCAACTGTTTTAGCATAACATATTTAAACCAAAAGTGTTGGTGCCTCATCATAGTCACATAGTTATCTCACAGACTACATTCATAAAATTGTTATATTTCAGTATTCATAATGCTGCTACAATTTCCATATCCATTATTTTTCTATATAATACAGTTTACAAGAATCCTGTTTTCAATATCAGTGGAGAGGCTTTTAACATTTCTGATAAAAGTATAAAGGTAAAATGAAAGTCTAGAGATTTATCTTCATGGAACTATGCAAAACAGTCAAAAGAACTCAACAAAACTAAGAGGAATACAGATTATTTTTCTTTTTCAATGAGAGGGAAATTTTTAGACATTTAAAAATGCCATTTTGGATAGGGAGACAGTAAAAACATCAAGCTATACTTGTTTTTTATAAACTACTTTTAGTTATATTTCTTAGGGGAGTGGTTCTGATTTGAACTAAGTCTACTGAAGCGTTCATTGCAGTATCACCTGGCCTGTGGCTTCTTCCCTGGAAGGGTTGGAAGAGCGAGAGCTCCCTACAGTCCTTTTATCATGGGCAACAGAGGGCAAATCCCAGGCTGGAGTGGGCAAGGCAAAGGGTGCTTGATGCCTGCAGCTCAGGCTCTAGTACTGCTTCAGGCTGTTTGTCAGCAATTCATCTCAAGAACATTACCTGTAAACGTTGGTTTTTTTTTTGTTATTTTTTCATGTTGATGGTTACAACACAGCACAGTCCCTCCCATCCTAATTCACTGCAGAAAAACAGAGAATATTTCAGCAAGTTACTCAGTTGCAACAAATGTGCACAGCAGATGTCGTGTGAATTTTCACGGAACAAAAAGAGGTTGTCATGTTTATACAATCATAGTATCTTGTAATTGACCTGTAGATGGATGGGTTCAATTTTAGAAGTATCAATTTTAAATATCCCATTTCTTCTGTATAGAATAATGCAGTGATTCTGTTCTACATTTATTACCTGTGTATTTATCCAGTGGTTTCTATGTTAACAACCTACAACCTATCAACCATTAGGATTAAAAAAAAAAAAAAAAAGGAAAGGCTTTAGGCTTTTGTAATTTTTTTGGTGAAGAGTACACAGACTTTGGTGTAGTCAAAATTCTGGGCTACAATATTTGAGGCTCCTTTAGGACAGGGGTCACCTCTGACTGATTGGGTGATTTAAAGGAGTCAGGAGCAGGGATTCAACACATAAAACAAATAGCAGTATTCTAGTGCTGGGGCAGAGAAGAAAACTTTGGGAGTCTCAACATTTGCTGTGGAAATCTAAAGAACCAAGAGGAAGATTTGTTTCACAACAGCTGCTTAGCACAGAAGATGATTTCTTAAGGCATATCTTATCATGCAAAGCATGATCATTGAGTACATTTTTTGGACGCTTTAAAAATAAGAACAGTTATTGCTAGGTGTGCATCCAGAATTGGATCACAGCAATGTTGAGCCTGAAAAGCAAGTAGACTATTTCATGATTTCTTGTTTCTGTGCCTCTTTGAAAAGCAAAGCAGCGCACAAGTCTAAAGTGAATTGAATCTGACATTGCTATCCATCCTCCTTTTTCTCCTTAAGTCTAGTTCATGGCAACTATTGATGTTCAGAAAGACCCTGCAGATTTATGAGTTCAGACATTTGTGAAACCACTGCAGTGTGCTTTCTCTTTAACTCACCTGGAACCTTCCAACAGTAATGCAAAGGTTATTTGAAACTTGGAACATGAGAATTGAATCAAAGTTCTGAATCAGGCTGTGGTTTCTTTCCTTCCTGCTTCATCACTGGGCCATCACCACTTCATTGGTGACTGTGAGCAGAAGTTACCAGCATCCTTCTGGAGTTAGAGCAGTGCTGTTGAGCAAGGTCCTCTCAAATGCACAGTCTTCACTGGTGTCTCAGGAGGTTTTGTTTGCAGTACTGACTGCATTCAGATTCTATTCCTTTAACTTTTTCCAAAGGCATGAGACCAAATCACTGAACTTTACTTCATTAGTGAAGGGGGCCATTGAGCTGAATGGAAGATGTGAGGCAAAAATTGTTTCCGAAGGATTTCTAAAGGGGAGAGGATTTAGAAAAATAGCATTAAAGCATAAGTTCACACCCCAGTGTCCTCAACTGGCTGCAATGCTGTGAATTAACAACATTCAATTAAGATGATCATAGACATTTGGTTATATTATTTCAAAGTTCTCTTCTTTAGATCCCCATCAGTGACATTTTATAACATAGAGAAGCTTAAATGAAGTTTAGAATCAAAGTTTCTGTAAGTATATAAAGCTAGATCCTACAGGATTCCTTAGAGGCATACAGTTCTTCCTATCTGGAGTCCTGCTGCTCCCTCTGTTGCTCCATGTGACAGTAGCATATCCCCCATTCAGAACACAAGATAATGTCTTCTTTACACCAAAGGAGATATTATAATTAGCATGATTTATGTCACAATTTAATTTGACCCCCTCAGCTGATGGGGATGAAGCCTTATTCCATTACAAGAGGGAATTTTTAAAGTGAGACAGGATTATTAACCTCTTTACTACTGCTGTGCTAAGTGAGCCACCATCCCCTGTCACCACAACTCCTTTTCCCATTTCTCCTTTTCCTTTTCGCCAATCCCAAGGAACTCATCACCTTCAGCTTCCTCCTCTGTGTGCAGTAAAATAAAAAATTCTAGATCAAGCAATCCACAACCAAAACAAAATCAACCCAAAACAATCAATGTGGACTCTAAATGGGAAAGCGGGAAGAAAAAGGATAGTAAAGAGTAAGGATTAAACAGGAATATGGAGGATTCTCCTGTTGAGTCACGAAGTTCAGAGTAGACCCCTGGGCTCAAATGAGCCCCCACTTGGCCAAGAGTTTATGCCTAAAGTCCCAACAGCACTTAAACCTTACCAGGAGTGGGGGGGATCAGCCAAGGATCCATTGAAGTCAAAGGAAAGTAATGCCTCTTTTATGGAATTTGATTATTTCTGCAAAGCATTTCCCGTGCTGCTGTTCACAACTTCCACTTAGCTGATGAAAATTCCTTCTGACATGCCAGTTTTAAGAAAATAGCTTTAAAATTCTGTTTATGAGTGGTGATCTCGTCTGGTCTTTCTGGGAAGTCTGGTCCTAGCAGCTCATTTGAAGAGACCCTGAGACACAGATGGTGCTTTGAAACTGAGAGCAGGAGAACTTTCAGATACACTGTTTAGTGTGGTAGGAATTAATTTCATTATGTCAGAAAAATAAAACTTTGAAAATACATTGCAAAAAGCATACTTATGGATTCACAAATTGATGAATTATTGATTATGCCTATCAACGCAGAAAACAAATTAAAGGTAAGGGGGAAAATATTTGGAAAGCATGTTCATTCCAAATGCATTATAATCATGCTGTAAATACTTAGAGAAAAGCTCAAATATTTTTAAAAGGCAAGACAGTCACACTCCTTCAGATCCATCTTTCTGGCAGTTGTTAAGACAGCTGCTATACATGAAAATGCATTTTGAAACGGTGTGTGGATATTTGACAGGAGAAAAGGCTTAATGTTAAAACAGAGAATACATGACTATGGGAGTATAAAATTAATTAAAAGTCAGAAGGAGGTGGTTCTTTCTAAACAGGCATGCATGAGAACAAAATGTGTTTGCAGCTTTCAGTCCCCAAAGAGTTTGGGGACTTGCCCCAAGAGGCAGGCTATGAACATTTGAGAAGTGCACTCTGAAAGTGATTCCAGTATTCATTGCACTGTGATGAGGCCCACTTGGGAATAAAATAATTACAGAGGGAAATGACACCAGTCCAAAGAAAAATGGTAACCTCATCTCATCTATTATTTGAAATAACTTTCTGAAGTTCCATCATCAGCACTTTTCTTTTTAAACAAAATATTTTAAGTGAAATATTTTTAATATAACTGACGTAGCTTCATTTTAGTGCTGTATGTTAAATAGAAATGTCATTTATAATTAATATATTTGGAACAAATCCTCGTTTTTGCAGTCAAAATGTGCTTTTAAACATGTCCATTTGTCTTACAAAGTCTTTCTAAGCAATGTCAACTAAACTGATTTGAGATCTTGTCAAAAAAGAAAATACCTTGTTTTAGTCTGTATTTAATTTAATTCTATTTACACGGAAGCTGCTAGAGCGTATGATGGTTTCAAGAGTGGGAATTTTATAACACATCTGCAAATTATTATGCATAAAATCCATCTCTTAACCAATTAGCAATCTCAACATGTCTCCTGAAGTATAAATGAATTATTAAATGTTGGCTCTGATGAGGAATGATTGAAAAGAGATAATTATTTCTTTAGCCATTATGAGTGAGGATAAGAAAAAGGAGAAGCTAATTCTACATCAATAAATAAATAAAAGGAAAAGTGTAGATCAGTTTAATTTTGTTGATTTCCAGCTGTGCTCCCCAAAAGAAGCATCCTGCATCTGTCCCTTTGACAATTCTGCCCAAAGAAAGGAAGGGTTTCACACAGAAATAAAATTACAGAATTCTGAGTTAATAGCCTAGCACTCATTTTTACATATTTTCTCTTATACAATTAACTTTTTATAAAGTTCACGTTGTCTTTTGAGTACAAAGAGTAATAATTTGACTGCTGCTACTTTTTTCTGGCCCATATTTCAGGGGGCAAAATATGTAAAACCTCATAGCTTTGAATTTTGTCTTTATGGTTGTGCTGTGCAAGGCTGTTCTCCACATTTCCTGCTTGTTTGGTCAGGGGACCATATTTTTCTCAATGAAATGCTGAGCTCTGGCATAAAATGATAATTTTATTAAATACATGAAATGAAGGGCTGGACTGTGGCAGGGAAACAATGTCAGAGCAAATTGTGACTTTACACTTTGGGCTGGTATCTCACCAGAGGTTGTTGTTAGGGCCCAGCTCACCTCAAAATGCACACTGGCTTTGAAGTAACATCCCTTGATGTCCTTGCCTGTACCATAGCTCTGATCAAAAATCTCTTTGTCACTATGTATTTGGTGAAGCAATCATTCTGAATTCCTTGAGGGATGATCTTTGGGAAGAAACAGCGTTCCACCACCAGTTAAGGGAGTTGTAAACGGGTTTCGAATGGATGTTGTTATAGGGCAAAGAGAAGAATTCACCCTGTAAAAAGTATTCATGCTGAAAAATGCATTGCAGGAGTGAAAGATGTGTTAGGAGGCATAGTTTCATCATTGTTATAATTTCAGAGAAAGACTACATATTTTAAGGTAATGACTACTGGTATAAGTGGCACTGCATATTTTAATGCATTATCCTTGTTCTTACTAAACTTACTTGATACTTCATCTTGATTTGGTCATTTATTGTTACCCTCTTTACTCTGCACCCTTATGTTGTTTATCAACATTGCATTTAGGTATGATTAGCTTTAAGGGGAAGCACTGGAGAAAAACTCAGTTCCTCTAAAGTAATTCTCTAATTCATTATCAATCTTACAAAATTCAAAGCCTTGCATTTATAACTTCTTTGTTACATGTAAACAATATGTGAATTGTTTTCATTTTGCATTGATTTTGGATCATCTGAGGATGATAGGAAATCATCTTACTTGAACTAGAGACTTGTAGAGAATTTCTCTCTAATTTGGAGAAACTTAAAGTTTAGAGGGATGTTGTTATAAATCATAAAGTTTCATTTTCTTCTTGATTTGATAAAAAGATGCAGTTCATATTTTAACAACTTTTTAAAGGTGCAAGAGATCTTTAAAGAATAATGTAGTAAATGTAAGTAACTCTTATTTTTGATCAGTTCTGTCATATTCTATGTGAATCAGGAATAATCGTCTAATGCAACTTAAGCATCTAACCTTAGTTGAGAAGAACATTATCTGAAGTAGGAATACAGTGTAGCTGTCAAAACAATCTTGCTGCTGCTCTTAGCTTTGAAAAATAGAACTTTTTGGATTGTTTAATATTTTTGGTCATTTTCCTTTCTAATAAATCTAGACAGTAGATACAAAGTATTTTTATTTGTTCTTTTATACTAGTTAAAGACTTTCAATGCAGTTTTTCAGTTTATAGGTCCTGGCCAACATTTAGCTTCCTTTCATATAAGTGTGAATGAGGATTATTAAATATGCTAGTGGGTCATGGTAGAAATTTATTTAAAACATCAAGCACTCTTCTAAGTTTCAGGGTACTTTTTTGTTTGTTTCATGTTGTTTTTTTCTTTTAATAATTATATTTGGGTTTTGCATTTTATCCTACTAACAAAATTTTTATTACTTGGATGCTATTTGATCCAGCCAGAAGAAGATTGCAATTTTCTCTTCCTTTTCCCATTTTCAGCTGTATTTTGGGTTAGCGGTTCAAATAAACCGCTGTGCCCTGGTTCTGAATGTGAGGTGTTCAGCTGCCTGCCAGGTTAAATCACCTCAGTCCTTCCAGGAGAGTTTTCTACCCCAATTTAATAAGTGGGCACTCTGAGGAGCTCCAGGTGGTGCTGCCATCCCAGCAGCCTGGTTTGTCAGGATAGGGTAGGCAGAGAGGATAGGGGAGCACAGCCATGGAATTTTTTTCCAGAACACAACAGCACAGTTGTTTCTATAGAGGAGTTATTTTGTGAGTCCTGGGCACATTTATCACAATTATTAAATCCAGCAGCATCACGTTGATATTGATACAATGCTGTGCCCAGGGTTGTGCTCTCCACAGTGGAAGAAAATAGAAGAGTATTCAGTTTGGCCTGTGGAAATCCAATGCAGGCTCTAAAATATGTACAAATGTACCAAAGATACTAAAGTGGTTCTGTCTCTGGTTCTGTTATTCACATGAGCTACTCATGCAAAGAAAGTAATCAAAATGGGGAAAAAAACCCAAAGGAACAAAAACCAAACCAACCAAACCAAACCAAAACAAAAAAAAACAAAAACACAAACAAAAACCAACCAACCAAAAAAAAAAAAAAACCATAAAAGGCCTGGTTGTAGTCCCCATTATCATAGACAGGGCATGTTTTGGCATGTTTTCTCATTTTTCTTCAAAGGCATTGCGTTGAACGCTTTATCTTGGTGAGCTGAGGTGAAGTGTTTGTAGGGCCTTGGGAACAACATGTGTTTGAGGAGAAGAGAAGTGCACAGCATCTTGTGTGTTTTGCCCATTCAAGAAATAATTTGGGTTTTGACCATCTTGTGTAGGCTGTTTTTTTGAGGGTTTTTTTGACATTTCAAAATAAATCCTCAGCCTTTAAAATTTTTTTGTTTGGCTTTTAGAAACAGAAGGTAAGCTGATGGCAAGGAAATCATATCTTGCTCTCCCACAGGCTGATAAAAGTTGTCAGACTTGGGAACCTAAAGAAAAAATGTAATTTTGTTGTAGCTTTTAAAGTATTGCTATTTCTCAGTAAGGAGTATATACCAAAAAGCAAAATATCTTCTTGAATTCTTTTCATTTCTAATGACCAAGGGACTATAAAATATAAATACACCTTCTATTTAAATTGTGGAGTTTGAATCAGGAAATGTAATAATCTCTTAACAGGAGTAGATAATAGTTATTTTTTCATTGAGAATTTATTGTTTGGTTGCTTTGTTTTTAATTATGTATTAGTAAGGTACATTCTGTAAAATCTGAGGTAAAATCTCTTTTCTTTATACATTTTGATTTCAGACAGTTGAATGCTTTCTATCAAGGAGAATTAATTATATTTTAATATATTTATTATATTTTTAGCTTGTGCATGACCAGCAGTTGGCAACTCTGTTCCCATTCTTTCTCTTCCTGAGCTCATTAGGTTATCTTTGGCAGCCCATGCTTCTGTCTAAAACCACTACTGGATTGGTGAGGCTGGTCTCAATTTAGGACGTGCAGATGAACGTGTACTTCCCTGAGAATTTATTAATTACAGCAGGAAAAAGAAAGCTACAGTAAAAGAAAATAATTAAGAAAAATAAATCTATTTGAAAAATAATAAAAAAACCCAAACAAATAACAACAAAAAAAATTTATACATATTTTCAGAATTTCTTCTGTGATAATTTTATGCAACAGCCACACTAAAATTAGAGTAATTTTGTGGCTCATGGATCTTCCTCATTGTAAATAATGTAGTGAATCAGGATAGGTTTATGTGCTTTATCAGCACACTCCTGTCTTCAGTGGGAATTTATGATACAGCTGTTAGGCCTCAGACTCCTTGCAAATTTCCCTGAATAAAGGATTAGATTTTGTGGTGGAAGTTATTCCATCTCAATACAAGCAAACCTTTATCGAGTGATTTTGTTTGTATAGCATTGCAGAAAAGATTTTTAAAAAGTTTACTGTGAAATCTTTTGGGAGAATTTGCATATTTTTTGTCTTTTTAAAAAGCCGCAAAGTTCCTGACTGGAGAGGAAGCACCCCCAAAACAAAATTTTTTTTCTGATTAATTGGTTTGTCTCAGTGAACTGTTTAAGGAATGGGGGAGGAATCAGCCTGCTGCAAGGGAGAGGTTGTTCTTTTGAACCAGTGCTTAATGTGACACTATATCACACCATCTGTTTTATGAGCAGGACTCCAGTAGAGCAGATTGTAAAGGTACTGAGGGCTGGCCTGTTCAGGGATGGAAAAAAAAAAAAAAAACCTGTAAAGTTTTGATCTCTTGAGGGCTAATCTTCAGATGCTGTGAAATCTGTTTATTCTTTTGACTTTAGTGGAGCTCTAAGGATGTCTATCAGTTCAGGATCTTGTTCCCTTCCCTGTCTATATTTCGACCAAGTCAAGTGAGAAATAAATCCTTGCTGGAGAGGCAAGCAATTCCCTTTTACTCCTCTCTTGATTTGGATAAGATCTGGCACTTTGAAGAATTCATTAGATTTATAATGTCCTTTGGTTCTCTTTTTATGTATGGCAAAAAAGGCATCATTTCACCTCTGTTCCTGTTCCTGTAGGGATTTTTTTGTTATAAACAGTCTGTGCACTTATTACCAGAATTAATTTAACCTGAGATGAATATTTTTCTGCCAGTGTGTTCTGTTGTTTGTCCAGTGTTTAAAAACAGAAAAATCCTCATCTAACCTCTAATTTAGGAAAGAGGAATTAGTGTATAAAGGAGATTGCATCAAGCACAAAGCCTGCTTTAACAACAAATTATTCCTAACTTCAAGACTCCCATAAAAAGATTTTCCACACTGCAAAATGTATCACAATTAAAATGGTCTGGTTGGTCAAAGTCAAAAACTAACCTTTACATTCAGGAGGGAAAATTATAAATAAAATGCTTTAATACTGAATAATCTGCTTTTTAAGGGGAATATATGGTAAATGTTTATATATTCTCTCAAAAAAAAAGAAAAAATATTGTGGAGTTTTCTTTTGGCAGGATTCATTTAAACATTTTTTGCTTAAAATAAGGCATCTAATGCCTCGTGAGATGTTTTAATGTAGACAAGAGATGTGCCTGGAGTAGATCAACATGGCACAACTTTTTTGTGAGGCTTGAGACTGTCTGGTCAAGATACCCCTGGCTCTGTTTTATGGCACAGGATCCTTGTGTTTGAGCAGCAGAACCACTCCCAGAATAACTCAACGACTGGATAACCCTTTGTGTAATCTCTGCATTTTAATTTCCAGAATATTAAATAGTAATTTGTGTGGTTTTAAATTAATTCAACTTTTAACATGTATTCTAAGGTTCACTTTCTTGTAGTCTCAGAGTTAACTTAAAAAAGCTTTGGAAGTCTTTGGATTTCTCAGAAACCAGGGCTACAGAGGAAGCTCTTTTGATAAAAGAAAGCACACAGTTGAAAAGAATACTAGTAGGACAGAAAGGTACAACAAGCATTGTATCAAACCTGAATGAGCTGATTATAGTGCTCCCTGTCAGGGGGATAACTAATTTGTAAAAAAAAAAAAAAAAAAGGGATGAGCCCTAAGATGTTCTGCTATCAGACAGCAGTTCCTCAATATCTCTGTGAAGATACAGCTTCCCAAAAAATCCTAGTCCACTTTATGAATTTTGAGTTTTGCAGGCAATTTTCATGCTGCTTAAATGGTGTTGTTCATTCATTAATTGACAGTGTGAAAACCAAACTATTGCACTTTCAAATGAGAGATATTTTCCTATCACTAATACTTTTGATGTCCTAGAAAGCATCATAAAGTTTCCTGGCAGTTTAGACATGTGAGAAATGTCTCTTTACATGGGAAGTGATATATCATCTGCATTAGCTGTAGTGGAGCAAGAGAAAAAAAAAATAAAATGAAAAAAAATTTCATGTTAGACAGATGACTGTCAGAGCAGTCTCTCACCACATAAAAATCAGGGAGGCACATGAATTATAGCTGTCTGATCATATGTAATTGGGTCTGGACAAACATTTTGGAAGAAATCATATTTTTAATATTGAGTGTTATCTCTCCTAGAAGAGAGGTCCTACTACAATCCAGCTCAGAGCTTGGTAATGTGTTAGCCCCCCCTCTACAGGTAATATATTCTAAATCTGTTTTCCAGTTCCATAAAGCATAATTCTTATGAAACCTGGCATTTTTTCCCCCAAAACATTTTCTTCTAAAGGTATTGTTCTATGTCTAATAACTGTCATTTGTTTCTCATGTAAAATTAAAATATTCCTTTCCCTTTATATTATATTGAAATATTGATGAAATAGTGTTCACTGGAAGGCTGACATTTCTTCTTACAATAGTTTTAAGTTTCCATGTTTAGTCAGAACTTACAGTGTCCTCCCCTAATATTTTATTATTTTCAGAAGAAAGAAGTAAGACTTAAGTCTGGTTTAAAGCAATGCTTTTCTTTAAATGAATTATAAGTTTTCTTATTTATTTTATGATAAACCAGGTAATACTTTTGCTTTTTTGATCATAAAGAAATGCATGTATTTGTGTCTAGATGTGAATGTGAGAGCCAGCATGCATGTGCATGAGCAACAGGAATTGTGCCCACTCTGTATCCTGGTATTCTCTGTTTTGTTGACTCTTCATTCATTATGTGCAGTCAAATAACAAGGGAAGTTAATTAACTAACTATCTGTAGACAGTAATTATAACAGTGAACAAGAAAAAGAAATAGAAAGGTGAATTTTTAATTCTTTAACTACTGCTTTGCACTGCTTACTATTCCTCTACTAAACATTTTCATTTTCTGTTTTATCTTCAAGTGTAATGTTTCTGCAGAAAATGTTTTTGGTTTGCCTTATGTGTAGTGGTTATTATCCACCTATCTCTTTCCTGCCTGCGCAGGGAGATTGCAGAAACGTGTTTGACTCTAACGTTTTTCCTACAAAAGCCTTCACTATTATTTGTAACCAGGCCCAGGAGCTTTTATTTTCAAGTGTCTCTTGGAGACATCTATTTGACTTTGGGTTGGCTTGGTCTTACTTTATTTCCTGTGCGGCAATATTTTATAGATTACATCAGGCTACATCACAGACTCAATTAGACTGGAATAAAGCTCTGAGATTATCACAGAGTCCCACCCATGGCTAAACACCCCATGTCAATGAAACCAAGGCACTGAGTGCCACATCCAGTCTTTCCTAAACATCCCCTGGGGCAGTAACTCCAGCACCCCCCTGGGCAGCCCATTCCCATATCTGATCACCTTCTCTGTGAAAAAATTCTTCCTAGTTTCCAACCTAAATTTCCCCTGCCACAGCTGAGCAGGATATCCTGTCATCCTGATTTTCTGTCAAATGATCAGTTCTGCTTTTGGAAAGTATTAAGTAACAAGCACAATAGAATTCTCATGCAGAATGAAAAAAATGAGGAAAATAAACTGAATTTCTGACACCTTCAGATATGGTTTTGAAGAAGCAAGGCTGGAGAAGTACATAGGGAGCAGTAGATTGTTGGAGCATCAATCTCATGAAGCCGCTGAGACAGACAACTAGCAAAGAGTATAAACCCAAGGGAGCACCCGGGACTGTTCATCCCTTGATGATTTATATTTCAGAAATGAATATTCTATCTCTGCTTGGCATCTTTAGTCAATTCAGTGCAAATAGCCCATGAACATGAGTATGAAAGACTGTATATATCTACATAAAGCCTTACAAAAATGTGCCCTGCTCTTTTTTTTTTTTAATAATAGAGTTTATGCGTTTAACAGAATAGAGAAAAAGGTTCTTTATGTATCTTTAATGTGCCTTCCATTTTAATGTTGTTACGCTAACAAATGCTAGCAATCCTTCTTTCTGAAAAAATGACAGACAAACCTAGGCAAACCTTTCTTCTCTGTCTTTGTCTTTGGATCTTTCTGGCATTTGGGTTACCAAACAGGGCCATTTCTTAGCCTTGTACTTTATTTTCATAAACTGTTACTTTTGTCTTGATTATTAAGTTATTTTAACCTAATGTACCCCTATAATCAACAACAAGTATCAATAATTCTTCTGTCACTTTGGCCTTGGAGACAGCAGTGCCAGGATCTGTAGTCACCAGCTGAATGATTTCTCCTAGCTTCAGCAGCTCAGATCCCCAGAATGTGTTGTCACAACTGTGCCCTGAAAAATTATTTGGAGCACCCCATGGCAATGATTTCATAGGAATTATGCTTGAAAGAGGTCTTCCTTGTTTACAAAGAAGATTGTGTTCAGAACTGAGGGAATCATCACAAGAAGAAATACAATTTAGGTGTGAGGGGCAAAGGCTTCTGTCCTATCTGTTCCCTCTATCTGGGGAAGGGTGGAGAGATGTTTCTCATAAATTTTCTATTGTTTTGGGTTTTTTTCCCTCTGGAGCAAGGTGATTGTTAGCCTGATAACAGTGCCATGATCTGAATTTTAGAGTTTCTATCTCCCCTTCATACCACTAGCCTTTTTAGAGTTTATTCTTACACATGTGCACGCCCCACAACCCCTGGGGCTGACAGCAGAAAATCCCTTTGTTGCTGAAGTTCAATTTCCAAAAAAAAGAGCATCTCAGACTGCAAGGCCAGTGAAGTCCATCTCCCTCTTTCCTCAGGCTGCAGAAAGGCCATGAAAGTGAAAGGAAGGAAATATTGTCCCCCAGCTCTGTCAGCTGTGACAAGGGAGGGCTTGCTGATGATTTGACAGGTCTTGCTGGAGCTGATAGATTTGATGCAGGTCAGTTCCCAGCTCAGGCTTCAAAGTTCTCCAGGCACCAACACTGCTTGATGGAGGAGCCTGAAAGAATTCAGCTCAAAAAGAAATCAACCAGAACAACTTTTCAACCTAAAGGGGGAAAAAAAAAGAAAGAGGTAAATATTGAGAGCACTCTCTAGAATGCACTTGATTATTTCAGAAATATGAAGGAATGATAACACTAATTTAGCTTCTGCTTTTCAAAGGCAATTCAAAATTATGCTGCAATTTGGAGGGTAGATTTATTAGGTAAATTGAAAAGTAAACAAAGTTTAACATGTATTAAACAGGGGGAAGTCTTTATCAACTCCTTCAAAACTGAGGACAAATGTGTAAGTTTTGCCTGGGTAATTAATAATCATTCTTTTCAGCCTTTATGGAAAAGTGAGTTTAAGGCAGTGAATATAGTAAATTTAAAATTGGGTGTCGAACAAAGCAGATGAATCAGTCTTTGTAGTCTAACCCTGGAATTCAGATTGTTACAATGCTACACAGAGGGTCCAGCTGCAGGAAGCTTTTGTTGGATACATTTTCTTTAAATTGTAATCCTATATGAACTCCCAGTAAACTGTAACGAGAATAGATTCAATCATCAATTATTTGGGAAAAAAACACACCCTTTGTTGGTTTTCTGCAGGTCATTATTTTGTCAAAATGAGCAGACATGAAGGAAAGGGGGTAATTTTGATGCCAGCATTCCGGTAGTGCTGCGGCCTGTCTTGCTGTGCATGGCTGTGAGCTGAAGAGGTTAACATGAAAAACAAATTACTGTGCTTTTTTGTACTCTTCATTAATGATGTACTTCACCAGAAAAAGAAAGTGTCAACAAGTGGGAATGGTACCAGCTTTGCAGGCTGAATTGGTATTCTGCTGTGCACGGTGCTTTTTACTCACTGGCAGCAAGAGGACTTGTTTTTTCCAATTTTTGGTGGTAAAGGGTCAGGAAACAGCATTAACTAAGGCAAGTGATTAGAAAGAATTAAATTGAAAACTTTTCTCTGCCCAGCAGAAATCAGCACAAAAACTTTCTTACTTTGCTCAAGAGTGATTTATCATTTCTTCCTCTCCCACAAGCTCACGATGATAAAACCAAGTGCCACATGCACAAAAGGATCTAATTTGATCCTCAAAATTGTTGTTTCTTATTCAGGTAGGAAAATGTTTCTTAAGGAATATTTTGGGGTGTTTCAAGTGTTCATTTTCTTATGTGCAATAAGCCTTGCTCTAGCTCTTACAATTTTTAAGGAATTATGTAATATATTTCATCATTCCTTGTATATCTAAAAAAATTATATTTTTTTCTGACCTCTATATTGTCCAACAGCTCAGCTTTCTAAAGTCTATTTGGGCAATTTGGCAGCAGATACAGAAGAGTAGCAGCATTGGCTCTCTTAATACTATACTGTTTCTTTTCTCTCCTCAGCTTGCCAAGACTGGCACAAAATTCTGTGCTTTCTCTCCTCCTGACAGTTCTTGATATCAGACATTTTCAAGTTTCCATTGTCCCAGATCCTCTTTAGTAAAGGTCTTTTTAGAGAAAAACTCCAGGAAGTTTCATCTTTTTTCTTTTTTTGTCAATGTCAGTATTTTGTTCTTCTGTTTAAGGTGTAAAATGCACAGGTGATTTACACTGGCTTTCCCAAACTTTACTGTTCTTGTATAATGAGTGGCAAGCTTATTAAGAAATATTGAATTAATGCCAATGATGCCGGTGAAACTTTCTGAAATCTTTATATGACAGGTTTTATTAGGGTGCAAATTTCACCTTTATGAATTACAATATTTTGATTTCTCTGTTTCCTATGAAAATACTGTAAATGGAATTACCTTTTCTCATTTAATTTCCATGTTTACATTCTTTGGGTCATGGAGGAAGGAAGGTTATTCTTTGTATTTTCCTTCTATTAGGATTTAGGTTCAGTATATGCTGAGGCAGACAAGTAATAACCAGATCAACTCTTCTAAAATTCAGTATTGAAACAACTAATCTGCTTGGGTTTTTTTAACTGACTACTCTCTCTACCTTTTAAAATTATTTTATTGGCACCCACCACGCACACACGTGCCCCAAATGCACATTTTTACAAAATTAAAGCAACAACGAAGAAGCAGTTAATCCTGTCAGTCTTAACACTTTCAAGAACATAAAATTATAAAGAACATTTGTGCTATCAAATAGAGTCTTTTTCAGAAACCATGGGAACTAGAATTGTGCAGTATTCCCCTTAATGCATTTGGGGGTGTCCACTATAGATAAATAATAGATAAATAATATTTGTTGTTCTTTTAGAAAAAAAAACACTTTTTGGTTGTTTGTTGTTCAGAAGAGTCCTCAGAACATTTGCTTCCCTAGTGGTTTTGCAAATTAAAATTTTCATTTGTGAAAACTAAAATCAAATTTTTTAAAAGGATTTTAGGGAGGAATTTTTATAACGTGATTGGGGAAAAAACCCCTAAGTTTTCAATTCATGATGAGTACTTTTCTAGAAAAAATGGCCTGTGCACTTTGATTGGATTTTTGGATTATAGGGCTGCTTTTTATAGAAGCACATTGCTGTAAAAACATCTATGTACTTTCAGAATTTACGACTGTAGATTACTAAAGATGCTGTTTCCTCATCAGTTTTTCTGTATAATTGACCAGAACTTGAGACTTGAAGAGATTATTTTGTCAAAACCTGCTCGAAGAAACATTTTTAGAGACTGTGTGCTGCATATGACTGTATAAAACAAAAACATGGGTGCATTCTTTAGAAAATAAGATTTTCTTAGGTTGTCTTTTAATGCTTTTTGTCACAGATTGGTTTTAAAAACACAAAACTTTTTTGCTGGTTTCTCTATTTATAAATACATCGCTCTTAAAAATTCAAAGCCGAGGAACTTCATCTCCTCCTAACTTCTGTTTAATCACCAAATAGAACCTACAATGGATTCTGTAAAGAGAAAGCTTTCCAAGCAGCCCCTGTCACCCCATGGTTGCCCAAGCTCACAGCAGGCCTGACTGCTGCCAGTGGAAATGGGAATTTTCACTTGCTGTTTATGCTTTGCTTTCACATTGTGTTGCTTACTAAGAGGTTCCTGAACACCTCACAGGCACAAATATATAAAGGCAAATAGAGAGGGGAGTTAGTTAATGCTGAGTTCCATTTAAATCGTTTCCACCTCTTAAAATTAGAACCAAGTGGTAAAATAAATTCAGCAGGGTCCTTCTGGAGTATTACATCTTGCAATTAAACTGTGGGTTTTGTTAAGACTTGCAAATACAATTGATTTTCTTTTACTAGCACATATTAAGGACTTTCCTATTAAATTGCATTTATTAATAAGCCAGTTGACACATTTCTAATAGGAATTTGCATCTTTTAGCCATAAGTTATCCTCGCTGTGCCTAAACAAGCTACATCTAAATGGGAAAAGCACTACAAGTTTCAGAAGAGAATGCTGAACCCAAATTTGCTCCATTTCCCCCTCTGTCTCTTGAGACCCTTAATGACTGCTCGCAGGCACTTAATCCATTTTTCTTTCACTGTTTTGCCCTATTTAAAGAAATAAATCACCTTGCACAGCCTATACAGACATGCCATTTAAACTTGGGATTCTTTTTTTTCCTTATCTAATGTTTTAGAATGTAATAGAATTATCTACTGGGTGCTTTCCTGAGAAAATGAAATTCTGGGAAGGCTTCCAGTTCTCATCACCTCTTACTTGTGGTGGCTACCACTACTGAGAAGAAGGATAACATTACTAGTTTTGTGCCAGTCTTGGCAAGCTTCCATTAGTTCTAATGTAGTCATGAGATTGTTGTGGGTACATAAGCTGTTTTTTACTTCCCTTTGTAGCCTTCTGGTCTTTGAGCCTATTTCCTACTTCCCTTCCTTCTTTTCCTCCCTCTTCTCCCCCCCCTCCTCCTCCCTTTATGTCAGGTAAATTCAAATTATAGCTATTATGATATTCAAGCTGTGCTTTTCTGGTGGCCGTGTCTATTAAACAGTTTCATTCAAAACTGCCACATACAAATCCCTTCATAGCAAAAATTGACACATTTCCCCATTATGGAAATATTTTTTTCCAGATTACTTTATCTAAGGATGTGAAGATACTAAGATAATTGACATGTTTTCTCTGGCAATCTAACTCTGTGATGCAAATTTTCATTCATAAGGTGCAGGTGTAAACAAAATTAGTCAAATTAACTATTTTTTTTTTCTCTGTGTAGTCAGTAGAAACACTTTCTTCTTCAGGTATTCTTGTTTTCCAAAAATTTAATATTTGAGAGTTTAGTTTGATTGATAATGCCTGTATCCTCAACCCATATTTGTTGTTAATGAAAAAAAACAACACAATAGTGCCTTCCTTATAAGTACTGGCTTTGTCATGTAAGTTGTAAATGTTATCAGATAGTATGGAAGATACAGAGAACTGGGTTTTATAATGAGCTTACCAAATTTCTGCAGAAGCCTAAATTTTGAATTCATATTTTTATTTTTAGAATATTGTTACTGGAATATACAGGACTAATTTTGGAAGCAAAGTTTTAGCCTGCCTCGTTTCCAGTGTGTTCTGCAGGACTTCCACATCTTCTGCATAAGAGTGAGGGACATGACAAAAATTCTTAGCCAATAAGGTATCATTTTTTCTATTACTTGGGAGCTCATAGGGACAGATGTCATGCATTATTTCAAATGCATACAGACTTTTTGAGAAACTTAGTTAAAGAGATATTTATTTTGAAGAAAAAACGAATAGATTTTGGAAAAAGCTTTTCCATGATATCTACTGCAGCAAGATAATGCATCATGTTATTTTAGAGAATTTGGGAAATTTTGTGATTCAAAAATATCACATTTCGAGACACTGCTTTGTTGATCCATTTTAATCTCTTTTTAAAATCAGTCAATGATTTGGATATGAACACTCTATGCTGCTATTGTGCAGAAACTGCAGCATCAGGAAAGTTATCAGAGAGGTGAAATCTGTGATTAGAGATGGAGATTTTCTTCCAAAACCAGATCTGGATCACTAACGTGATAAAGAAGCTGAAACACAAAGTATTAAAGTTACCCTAAAATTAAAGTCCCCTGTACTTTTATCTGGTGTGCTGAGAAATAAAGGAAGAGATTCAAGGCTTCTGGATAAATGTGATTGCACTTTATCACCTGCTGGTCCTAAAGACAGAGTTCAACAGGTAATTAACACTTAGCAATAACACAAAATGAGCTTTTGGAACTGTGTTTGGGGGGTAGGAGCTGAGTTACGACAGAAGTGACAAACGAGTGCATTGCAGTTAGTTTGAAACTCTGACAATAAATTTATGTCTCTTTACATTTTCTCAAATATGCTTGAGCATGAGGTTCACCCACCTAATAATAATATGTATATAAGAAGAATAAGGTAAATTAAACTTTTCTTTTTTCCCCTACTACTCATCAAAGTGGTATTATTTTGATGCTACAATAGCTATAAACTTGCATAGAGTAAAGTAAGAGCTGTCTCCTCATCTTAGCAGAGAGCTTCTGTTTCCCCCTTCAGATTTGTCCTCATGTCAAGTACTCTCGTAATATTTAGAGATGTCTTTACTTCATACATCACCAAAATTTTTGCCCCAAATGTATCACAGGTCTGTAATGCTATACAAAAGAGACAAAAAAACCCCAAACAAATAAAAAAAAAAGCCCACAAAAAAACCTAAACAAAAATAGTGTAGATAAACAGTGCGTTTGTGCATTTTTATGTTACTCTTTTTATTGTCAGGTGGAGTACAGATCTCCAAAATGAAATATAAATTATTTCCTAAACCTACACTGTACAAAGAACATCCTGGAGGTAATCTCATGAATAAATGTGATTCATGTACATTTTTGTTACACCCTTAGGAAAATACATTGCACAGGCATCCTTCTAGAAGGAAAAGTGCAGCACTGCTTAATGAGACTTTTGAATATACAGGCACAGCATTAAAATAAAATAGAAAGACTGTTAGCATTCCCTGCTTCACTTCAGAGACAGAATAATGGTACACTTGAAGCCATCATCAAATGCACATTTTCTGCTTGGCAGCTGGAGATATCAGGCTGTGTAGAGCTGGTGAGGTGCATTTGGGAGTGATTTGTCTGGCTGTAGTAGCCAACTTCACAGCCAAGGGGGTTTGTGGCTGGAGAAAAGAGGGAACTGGGGACAGGACCAAAAGCCAGGTGAGCAGACAGGCAGGGGGAGATGAAAGGGTTGGTCAGCAAATAAACAAAAAGAGGATGAAAATGCAATGATAAAATTCATACCCCATCAAGAGGTGATGCAAAAAGAGTGGGTGAAAAGTTGGTTGCTGTCCCTGGAAGTTAAAAAAGAAAACCCCACATGATGCAATTTCTTTAGATATTTCTAGTAACAAATGGAACTGTTAACATTCCAGAATCAAATTGCTGTGCTTGTTTGTGGAACTGAATTATGCCATATAATTGTGTTTTGTTTTGCATATGTTTTTGAACAAGAGTTAATGCATAGAAAAAATCTATTGTCCTGGCTGCAGAGTAGATGATATCCTTATCTTGAGAAATCCTTGTGAAACCTAACTTGCTTTCTCCTTAAGAGTCCTCTGGGTTTTTTAGTAACTCTCATATTTGTAAATTTTCTGCCCTTTGGGGGACATATAAAACCTTTTTCAGAGGACAGTTATGGGAGAATGTTTCCTACTCACTGTTCTCAGTCACAGCCGGGCACAGTTATGTGAAATAATGTTCAGCCTCTGGACAAGTCCAGATGTTTGTCTGCAATGGCAAATTACCTATCATTATAGATGCCTCTCTCTTAAAATTGCTGTGGGAATACTTTTATTTGTGGCATTACAAAAGTATTGGTTATAATCTGCAAGTTCAAGTGTGATACTGGCACAGATTAAAGTTTGTCACTGACATTGTGCCAGAGTTGCCTTTGTTCTGTTTTTCCATGCAGTATAGCCACACTACATTAAGCAGTTCCTCACTTTGCTAATGGTACAAGGTAAGGATAAAAGCATATCTCTTCCAGTTTCTACAAAACTTGAATATTTACACCCAGTGAAAACTGTTGATAGCTTCAGCAAACAGAATTTAATACATTATTAATTTGCTGTAATTAACTGGCTACTAGCCAGTGATGAAAGCAAGAGATCAGACAGCATGTCAAAATTTTGCTTTATTTCAGTTAATAACTTTGGTAAACAGGCATTTTATGCATCACTTTAGGACTCAAAATATTTTTCCTTACTTTTTGGTGCTTTACAGCCTAACAGGGGATTCATGAGGTTGCTTCCTTTCTCTAAAAAATATCAGCTCTTTTTGGCGCTACTCTCCGTGTTCTTCCGAAGTCTGATATGTAATTTTTGATATAATTGTATTCCTTTACTCCCTGAATGTGTAATGCCTTTCAAGACTCTGATGGGAAATACTGGAGCTGGATTAGTTAAATGGTCAAGTGTATCATCACATGCTCTTAGTATGCCAATCTCTTGATTGGCACCAAAAATTGGTACTGGAAAACAAAGTTCTAGACATAAAGGATGAAATAAAACAGTATAGAATTGTAATTATCTGCTCGTGACCCTGAACTGTGTGTTCTTGTCTCTGAAGCTGGAGATCACTGCATTTATGTTATGATTTGTATTGGGGTGTTTTCTGGAAGCTGCAGGGATGAAATTGAAGTGCTTTGAGGAGTTGATAGTGGCAGAAATTTTTTTTTTACCGTGGGACAGAATAGAGACCTGTCTTTACCAGCTGAGAAACAGGAATATTCCCAAACTTCACCCACAGTGGGTGACGTGGGATTAGGACACGTGTGCCTTGCAACTTGCTGTCATCTCCTGTGCCAGGTGCCTCTGTCCCTTTGCTTCAGTAGATCTTCAGCAGCAGAGCTCTCTGAGCTGCCTGCTAGTCCTTGTAGCCCTTTCTACAGCTGCAGTAAGAATGAGAGGTTTTGAATTGGCCTTTTTTCCTTCCTCTTGTCATACCCTCTCTATTGAATGTCTGGGGTAATGCCTGCCTTCCTTCCTTGGCTGCTAAAGAATCCCTCCTGTGGGAAATCTTGTTTTGATTATGCAGTAACTTCTTAAAGCAAGCAGCATGCAAACTAACCTCCTCCCCACTTTCCCTAAAACCTGAAAGTTGTTAACAAGGCATGGCTCAGCAAGTCATCTCATCCGTACATGTTACTGGAGGACAAAATATTCTCTGGAGTCTTCTTCCCATCAGTTCGTATTTCCACAAAATTTCCTAAAAAGAAAATGAGACTTCAGTTGCAGAAGAAAAAGCAACCCAACTTTGATGCAATGTCTGGGTTTTTTTGTTTGTTTGTTTTGGGGTTTTTTGTTTTGTTTGTGTTGTTGTTGTTTATTGGGCTTTTTTGTTTGTTTGTGGTTTTGTTTTGTTTTAATTATGTATTGTCATGGAAAAATGAACAGTCCTAATGATATTCAGGCATCCAAAATACAAAATCAGCCCCACATGTCATCTCAATTATGCCAATTCTGTTTTCAGTACCCTTGTCTGAACCCTGTAATAGAGTTTTTGGAAATCCCAGGTCAGGCAGGCTGCAGAAAGCACAGTTATGTCTGATGAACCCTTTGCAGAGTGCCTGTAAGGAAGTCCCACCCTGGCCTACCAGGTGTGGAGATCTGACAGTGGGATCACAAACCAAGGTTACACATAGGTCCAGTATACACACAATTCCAGTATTAGCAGATTGATTTCCCAACAAGATAATTGTCTTCTGCCTATTTTTAATGAATTAAAATCCATTTAATATTGAAATATTACAATATGAGAATACTCTGGAAGTTTGAGCTTTTGTTTTAGCTTCAGATCACTAAAGGAGTGACCTTGAAAAGAAATAAATCTGCCTAATCTGTTCACCTCAGTATTCCATAAATATGTGAAGGAATACAATACCTGTCAGAGATATGAGGTTCTACCAGCAGTATTAAATGCACATAGAAAGCCAGGAAGGAGGTTTTCAGCTTTGTTTTTGCTGCTTCCTTTGCTTTTTGAGGGAATGAATGGACTGGTTTTAACCTTGATCTATTCTGCAGAATGGTTCAGTGTTGGATCTTAGTGATGTTTAAATTCCTTTTGTTTGATAGTCTTGCACAATGCCTACCTAAATTATTTTTTTAATGGCTAATAAAAAGAGTAGTATTTGTAAGATTTAAGTATTGTTTTTACTCTGACGTAGATTTTTAATGATTAATGCTACTTTAACTGGATCTCTGCATAATGGCGTGAATACAGAATGAGTGAGGAGGTGAATTTAAAGTTCAACATCTATGCTGCATTTACAAGGTAGATTAACCCAAACTAGACAAGGTGCTTCTGGGTCAGAGTAAGAGCTGTGAGCCATGAGCTCTGTTGATTCCTGCTGAGCAGATGAGGAGGATCTGGCTGGTGTCAGTTCTTCCTGTCCCACAGCTGGCAGGTTCTTTCCCAGGAGTGGGCTTGAGGGAACAGTGAAAATTCTGCTCCAGAGCCATGGCAGTATTTAGGTAAACCAAGGGACATTTCAGTTTATGCGTGAGACAGTGAGTCATGGCACCTGAGAGGCTGACTCACAGTTCCTGCAGGATTTAGCTGCAACAAGGTAAGAAATGAAGTTCTGCATCCTCTTCATTTGTTTGAACTCTCTGATTGGGATGGGACAGTGACCTCTTCAGCTGCTGCAACTTAATCAGGCACGAGTCATGAATCAGAGCCACAGAGCTGCTCACCTGGGAGTTAGGGAAGTGGGGCTCATTTACATTCTGGTGTATTCACCCAGCCTTCCTGTTTGACACCCTTGGGTAGACTTGCCCCAGATCCACAAGTTCCTGGCTCGGGGAGCAGTAGCTCCCTCATGAAGCAAAACGTGCTAGCCTGTCATCCATGCCAGATTCCAGTCCTGCAGGAGAGAGGGATGCAACTTGTACCAGCTTCAGTGGGCCAGGAGCAGGCACACAGTGGGAAGGGGCAGTCTCTCTATCCCGTGGTTTTGAATGCTCTGGGTTCTCCTGGAGTGGTTTTGTGGGTGATCAATCATACAACCATTTGTTAAAAGACCTCTAAAATCATTGAGTCCGACCAGAACCCAGCACTGCCATGTTCACCTCTCAATCCCATCCCCAGGCACCACATCTACACATCTGTTAAATGCCTCCAGGGATGGTGATTCCACCACTGCCCAGGGCAGCCTGTTTCAATGCCTGATCACCCTCCAGTGAAGACATTTTTCTCAATTCCTAATCTGAACATCCCCTAGTGCAACTTGAGGCCATTTCCTCAATGACCAGGCCACTTTCAACTCTGACTAGGTTATTGACTGCCTGCCAGGGTTGAGTGAGACCTGTTTCAGAGGAGCAGGTCAATGGAGAATCCTTACAGAATTATCTTCTTATCTGTTGTAGAATGACTTAAGCTGACAAAATGGTTTTCTTATTCTGAACATGCATGCTGAGTGTGTCTGAAAGAAATATTTGTTTAGAAATGCAATGTTTTGGTTTTCTTTTTCTCAATTATTTTACTTGTATTGTACAAAGACAATATAAAGATTCAGGTGCTGTAAATTTCACATCACATGGTTCTGAGATTGAATTTCTCTTCTGTATCATACAGACATTTTTTTTTTTTTGAGTGTGAGTAGATGGGTTCTTGACATGGCATTAAGGAAATGTCAAAGTAGACATCTATTCCTAGTCTATAAGTCATTATTTAACAACTTCAAAGGTTTGACAACTACAAAGAAATGAAGCACAAACACCTTGGTATTGATTTTGTCTTTTGCTTTGTATCTACTCCATTAAATTCTATTGGCATTGACAACTGCTGAACTCTTCTTCAAAATTCTGTGAGCTTTCAGTCTTTAAGGACAGCTTTATTTCATTTTCCACACCTTTTTCCTTCTAAAATCTCTCTGTCATTAAACTATTACTGCAATCTCAAGAAGAACTCTTTGAAATGAAAACTCTTGGAGATTTTCCTTCCCTTATGTCTGTGCTGAAAGATAATGGTATGGTAACATGTCATTGTTGAGTTTAAGGGTGCTTGCTATCAATGGATTTTTGATATTAGATTAAGTTACCCAATGTAAGAACTAATCATTTGTAACAAATGTCTGGTTGCATATAAAATAGATGCTGTAAAGAATAGTTCCTTAAAAAAGATGTTTTCAACTGTATTCCAAAGTGCATATAAATAATACTAGTTTAGAGGGAAAAAAAGTTATACTTAACTATGAATGATTATAGTAGTTTATAGATTGCTAGCTGGGATGATATTTAATTTTCAAATGAAGAATAAGTAAATATGAGTAAGCACTTTCAGAAATATCACCTCACAGTACAGGACAAGATGACCATCAAAAACCAGTGAAGGCCTTTTGGTACACACTGCAGGTCACTTTACTGTGGGTCTCCTCCACAATTTACAGTGTCTGAATCCATAGACAGAACTGGTTTTTTACTGCTTAAAGTCCCACTGCATGAAATATCAGGGCTCTTTTGCACTGACCAACTTTTCATTTTGTTATATGAATATCAAAGTACATGATGGTCTCTGCTGTGGCTGGAGTCAGAGGACACAAAATGTGCCAAGTTGGTTTTGAGAGATTCTCTTGGGTGATGGGAGGCGATTGCCTCTGATGTTGCCTGTGCTGTGTCCTGAGAGCAGAGCTGGGAATAAATTGTCTGGAAAAAAAAAATGGACAGAGGTTTTGCTTTGTGAGTAGCTGGGTTGTTCCTTCCAGAAGAGAGTCTGGGATAAAAGTAACAAGCAGTGTGAGCAAACAGGGATGATTCAGTGCTCAGTGTCACTTCTGGACATGTTTTATGTTCAGTGCAGATGTCCCTTCAGGAAAGTCTGCAAACAATTTTAATGTGGAGGAACTCAGAGAGTGCTGCAAACTATTGATAAAACAAGCATAAACTAGGGGCAGTCTGGAAGCTATGGTTGTATTTTATTTCTTCTTGTTTTAGGGGAAATTATAGATGGTTTTGCACTAAGCATCTATCTCGTAATATACATGTTATTTCACAAACCTTGACCTCTATAAACAGGAAACCCTACAACATTCTCACTGAGTTGTCCACTTTTGGAATAAGGAATATGGTGCATATGATGTAGGAAAACCAGAGATTTCTCATTCTGAGAGGAAAGAGAGATGCGACGCATGTTAAGGTGAGCAAAAGTAATACTTCTTCTTGGGTGGTGAGAAGAAAAGAAATAGCAGGAGGTGGTATTTGCAAATTATATTTTAACTGCCAAGTTCAAGAACTGTGTCTGATTTTAATTTTCCCAACCCTGGAGATACTTCAAATCATCTTTCTCTAGTTTTGTGAATCCAGAACTGCCTTTTCTTTCATTTTTCACATTTAATTTCATATCAACTGGAACATATTAGGAAGGGATAAGCCTTTACTTTGGAAAGGTTAGGGTGAGAAGAAAGAAATTAGAACTTTTAAGCCTAATTTTGATCTGATCAAAAATTTTTGAAGTTTTTGATTTGTTTGCAGATGGAACAGTATTAAACAGAGACCTGCTTACAGCTATAGTTTCAAAATGCCTTCCAAGTTTCTTTTGAGTCAAGATTTAAGTGTTCCTTCTGAATTTTATCTGTCTTTATTTTATGGAGCAAAGTTGGAGTCACCAAGAAAATACTGTAGAATGGTACAGTAAGTTGTGTTTTGAATTACACAATAATTTTTAAAGGGGTTGTTTTTCTGACAGTAGTATTTATGTACAATAGGAAACACTTGAATTTCAGCCAAGCACCGACTGTATTTCAACACTCTCCAGCTGTAAGGAATGTAAACATTTTCATTTCTGTTTTAGGTGAAGTTTCAGTGACTGTGGATAAAAAAAGCAATGTTTTTTTTTTAAGCTGTGTTTTACCTGCATTCCAGCCAGAATGAAACAAAAGTAGTGGAATGAACACTCTCATGTCTCTTTTCTATACCTACCTACATAATTAAAACACTGTGAATGAAAAAAAAAACAACCCTTATTTATCCATTTGTATGAAAATGACCATAATTCTCCAGTTCCTTGATCTTTTCCAGAATATAATCTGTAAGGGCTCAATGGATTTCTTAGCAGACATTTCTGAGTAAACTTGTATTGGATATGGAGGTTTCAAAAAGTCTTTGAAATGTTTCTAATAGTTTAGGACATAAACATTTCTGTATGCATTTTATTACATCAAATTGGATAAGACAAATAGTTTTAAATCCAACTGAAGCCTTTGGCTTATCTCAGATTTTTTTTTTTAATTTATTTCTGAAAAGAGCAGCTAGCTAACAGAATGAAGTTGCTAGTATTGGCAGCCATATGGAGAGTGTAAATTTTTTCAGTGATTTTTTTATTGTTTTAGAGGATAATCTGATAATCTTTCCTTATTTTGCCTATTATTTTAATTATTCTTCAATTTAGTAATTGATAAGGTTACAAAATCTAATTTGGATATTGTCCTGAAGTACGAAGCAGTTGAATCATTCTGCCTAATTCTTGTGTCCTTTAAGAAGGTGCCATTGTTTGGATTTCCAGAAAGGAGGGAATGATAAGCTGAGAAGCAGAAGTTTATTCAGCTGTCAAATTGAAACCTACACCTAAAATCTCTTAGGCCAGATTCAGAATCATTTAAGTTTAAAAAGACCTCTAAGATCACCAAATCCAAGTAAATCTAACACTGTCAAGTCCTCTGCTAAACCTCATCCCTAAAAGCATCACTTGAGAAATATAGTGAGGAGGTACAAAGGCAGATCATCATGAAAAATGTAGCAGAGTTTAGAATTACAAATATAAGACCTAAAGGTAACCTAAATTTGATTTTGTGTTTTCAGATAGTTCGTTTGAAACTAACCTGTAGGAATCAAATGCTTTCTCCTGGCCAGATGAGAGTTATTGTCAAACTGGCTGACAGATTAAGGGCTGCTTGTTTTGGGAGGCAGGAAGGAAGAACCTAAAGCTAAGTTTTTAAGGGGGCTGATTTAGCTTTGCTCCCAGTTGCTTGGCTAGAAAGGCAGTTTTGTGTTCACCTGGCTTGAGTTACTGCTTTCTACTTACACCTAAAACTCCTGCCTGCATCTCATTCTGCTGGAAAGATGCAGAATTTACTTGCAAGCAATGAGCAACGTGAAATTGGCTCTTAAAGCAATTTTGTTCTGGCATTTACTTTTTAGGGACCTGGGGGACAGATATTCATACAGGTCACAGCATCTAGAAAGTAGTTTGCTAGTTCACACACCACTTGATAGACTGCCTCATCAACAGGAACTTCTGCTGCTGTTTCTCTAATGAGAAACATCATCTCTTCTTAGACCCAAATTCCAAACTTGCAGCAGGACTTGTTTCAGTTCCTTTAAAATATGTAGCTTTGCGCTTGCTTCTCTATTATACAATGTTCATAATCAAAGAAATGCTTTTTTTCAAACTAAACAATTTTATTCTAACTGTATATTAATATTTTTTGCCTATGGAGTCTGAAAGTATAGTATTAAATGTTACTGTACTTTATTTTGGTATCACACTTTTTTTGTGTGCTTTTTTTTTTTTTTTTTATAGACTCAGCTGCCTGTAAGAATTACAAAGGAATAGTCTTATTTAAGCTGCTCAAAATATCAGCCCAAATTTTAACTTTCAAAAGCTTCCTTCAGTCTTCTAGTATAGAAGGCAACCTAATATAATTACAGAAGAGTCAATAAATCCAGGCTGGGGAGCTAAAGGGACATTCAATTTCTGAGTCAAGGGGCTTTAACAGTGAATGCCCTTCTAGGAGGTCCCACTTCACTAAATTGACAGAACTCTAGCACAAATTTCTCTGCAGACAATCACACAACAGAGAAAATGTCCCTCAAGTACCCTTTTTCTAGTCATTTAAAGGTCAGAACTAACTCCTTAGGTTTCATTTGAAAGCCCACAGGTGTGGTAAGCAGCTTAGGTTACAAAGCTAATGACTGATAAAGTTGACTCTGCATGACAGAAGGAATAGAGAGATTTCTCAAACAAGCTTTAGTTTGTTATCTCTATTGCTCGCCCTGCTATTTTGACCTCCAGTAATTATGTGACAGCCGTCCAGATTTGCTAACAGATGTGTGGAAGTAAAGCAACTTCATGCACTTAAGGCTTGGCTATTGAATCAAGGCAGGGGTGTGGGGAGGATTAGGAAAAAAGATAGCACTTTCTTTCTAGCTCTAAATAGGTGTCATATGAAGCTGTGCGATGCAGAAAGTTTTCCTCTCCTCCATCTGGGCTTCTCTGTTTTCTGTCATGGTCGGTTTGCCACACGGCCACTCACCATGGGTTTTGTTTCTCAAGTTTTATCTTAAAGAAAAAAAAAAAAGAAAAGTAACCAGTAATTCTTAGAGTAGGGAAAGCGTGAAGAAGAGGAAACTTTTCTGTAAAAATGAAGTGATTCCTGATCCTGACTCCCCTGGTGAGGCTGCTGGGACACCTGGGGACCTCAGCTCTGCACGGCCATAGGAGGCTCAGAGCTTGGGAGCTGGCCACTTCCACCCTGGCTGTCAGCAGAGCTGGGGGATATTTTAGAATTTTAGGGAAGTGAAATTCCTCAGGGGCTGGATAGACACGCTGTCAAAGGACCAGAGAGGATAACTGTCAGGAATGGCCCAGCACTGTATTTCATTTTGACAGCTGAGTACCTTGGCTCAGTTGTGACGGACCTGCAGGGTCTGGTGGGGAAAATGTCTGGTGGAAAATCCATCACCAGCTCCAGAAGAGGGATAAATAGGTGGGGAGGGTTCCCCACTTGTAGAAGTGGTAAATCTGCAAAGCCTCTCCCCTCTCTCTGGGTACTGTAGAGCCAGTCAGGAAAGTTAAGATCTCGCTAAAATTTGCTGAGTGACTGGTAGGCGGGAAGGGTACAATGAAATTTCACCAGGCAGGCAAGTTCACTTTTTAATCAGGGATTGTGATTGAAGAAATCTGTTAAAAATAGCCTAAGCTAAAGGCAAAAAGAGGCAGAAGTTGCTTGGTGAATGGATGAAAACAGAGGAGGAGAAAAGAACTGGAAGAGGAAGGGTTCAGTGAGAATAAAGGAGAGCCAAGCTGCAGTTAAGGATGCGATCTGAGTCCTACCCTCTTGTCTCTTTGTATTTGCCTAAAAAATCCTTTTTTGTCCTTTATAAGTTGTTAGCCTTGTTTTTTCCCAAGTACTACAGCCACTAAAATGGGGTGCCACACACTGAATACAGAAACTAATCTTTCAAGTAATTTTCCATTTTGTTAATGCTTTTAGTGATTAACGGACTACTTTGTTTTCCCAAGACATCATTTTAAGTTGAATTTATTTTTGTTTGAACTTGGCTGATTTTTTTTAATGTTAAATCCTTTTGTTGTTGGTGGTGATTGGACATTTGAGATTAAGAAACTACAATAACAGTGTCACTTTTTTCCTAGTTAGTGTCATTGTTTTTCTATTGCAATGCAATTTCATTGAGGATGCTTGCTTAGAATTGTGACCATCTCAGATGATCAATAACCAGAAGTGGTGACTGACCAAATTAACATATAGAAAATCACAATATTGTAAATACATTGAAGTATTCTTATCATAGGAGGTCTTTTAACATAATCAAATGACTCAGAAGGCAACAGCCAAAAGCACCATAGTAAGTTAAAATGTAGCATTAACAAGAAAGTGTACACCAGAGCTGTCTGTATGGAAAATCAAGGCTCACCAGAGTAAGACTAACCACTTTAATTACTTCTCATGTATTTCAAACATTCAGATATGACAACCAAATTTTCTTTCACCACATTGTTTCTGAGTGTATAGATGCTTTATCCTTGACTGAGAAGCATGAGGTTGAGAGGGAATCAACATCTTTACAGCTGTCTTTGCCAGGTGTGAAGGCTTGAGATCCATTATACTGGGCTTTAATACATATTTATGCTTATTTCCTACTTTTTATATGAACTTTTTGTTGTTGTTGTTGTTTTTTTCTTAATGTTCTGATAATTCTTCTTTGATTATAAAGAGAAATGTGAGAAACACCACAGAAGAATTTGTTTCCTTTTATTTAATTTATTTAATTCAAAGGCCTATAGTCTATTGGAGGTGTTCTGATGATGGAAACATCAGAAATGCTTTAAGTGATGGCTGAGAATCCCATATGAAGCAGAACACACACAGAGTGGCCTAGCATTCTTATGTTTGCACATAAATTAGATTTTTGTTGAAGATTGCAGTGTAAGTAGAATGATGTGAAAGATAAGAATGAATGTCAGCTGAAGGCAAGAAAATTAATAACTCTTGGTCAAGATCATGGAATAACACAATTTTTCATGTGCTACTCTAAAGCATATGTGTGAGTATGTGTACGTGAAAAGTTTGTGTGCACTGTTTTATTAATGTGTATCAGAAATAGATTAAAATGCCAGCACTTAGAAAAGCAAGTGTTGTTTTTATAGTGACACTAAAAGTCACTATAATGACTTTTAGGGATCAGTCAGCCTTTATAAAGATTTGTGTCTCCAGGCTGAGCTGCAGTATTCTTTCTGTTCTATTCCTGAATTAAGGCAGGGGGAAGGTTTCAGCTTTTTTAATTTCCTCTGCTCCTTCCCTTAACATTGTTTGCACTGATGTACAGCATCTCTCTTTAGGAAACCCTATCTGCTCTGTATGGCCATTACGCTTGTTCCAAGATGATTCATTGGTGCCTTTTCTTGAAGAATATCTCCACATCTCTTTTTTAGCAGTGCTGGCCATCCCACATTGCCTTTCCTAACAAATTCTGACTTCTGAGGTAAAACCAGCCATTTTTTGACCCCCCCCATCCTCAATTCCAAGGACTGGGCTGCTGTCTAGAGCCATGGTGATTACCTGAGGCAGACAAGGTTGGACAGCAATATATATTTTCAAGGGAATGTGGGTTTGCTGGATAGCGAAGTGTGGGAATTAAAACGAGCTCTGGAAGCTCTGAAGAAGCCAGAAGCAGAGCTCATCATCATGCTGCTCATCAGGGGGAGCAGGGGTGGCCCTGCAGCTCTTGGCTTACACCAGGACTGCCAACAAAGGCAGTAATTGTGATGAGCCCCTTGATGGGATGAGCTGTCCACCAACACCAGTGAACAAGCAGCTGCCACACAGGAAGGCTTTTAGGTGGCTAATACCTGTGGCACCATTTGAAATTACAATTAGCTGCATTGTTGGGAAGTGCTTCCCAATTCCAAAGGATATCTACTTCCTTTTTTTTTTCTACAATTGCAGACATGTGGTTATATAATGTAATTTTTCTGAAATTTGTTTTTGTTTATTAGTGCATGCTAATCATTTACTAGGTCTGTTTTGAGGGACTAAGAAATTTTTTTCTCTGGATGTTGAACTTGGGTTTGATTTTTCAGTGGCATGGCATGAATTGAGATGTATTTTTTGTTGTTAGCATGTTTGAATCCTTTCTTAGGCCATGAAGCATTAGCACTTGTAACAGAATTGTTTCATTTCAGAGAATTAACACATTTAAAATATAATAAGTGCCTACAATGAACTATATGCAGGCTATAGGCTTTCTGTTTTTCTTGCTGCAATATCTACAAAAGGAAAAAAGGAAGGAAGAGAAAAGCAGCATTTTCTTTCTTGCAATGTGTACCCTTTAAATAAGGGCCAAAAATGAAGGTACAGTAGCTGAAATGTCCACAGTTCTGGCACTGAAGGGGAAGCAGGTGAGCTTGAGAAGCTGTAATGAGGGAGTTTCACAATTAGACCAATTGACTTACACTATGTTTGTTTGGGTTTTAATTGTTGCTGACATTTTTCCATTTGACATTTAGTGATTTGTTAACATTCAAAGAATATTCTAGCAAGCAAGCATCTCTCCAGGTGGTGAGATTCTCTTTTAGTGCAGGGAAAGCTTGGAGGTCCTGTAAAGCAACTGCATGACCTGCTTGAATTGGTACCTGAAAGCAACAGCTCATCTGAGATGAAGTCTGATCTCACATTTCTTCATCAGCTTCTTAAATTAACTCCGAGCTATCTCAGAGTTCCAATGCAATTTCTTGTGCATTTTTGAGTGAGGTGTGGCAGGCTCTGTACCTGGGCTGAGCTCAGTGGGACCTTGGAGCTCCTAAGGCTCCAAATGGGTGAGGAGCTGCAAGGAGCCATTGAATCCAAATGGAGGAAAACTCCTGACTCTGAAACTTATTGAGCTTCCAAAAATATATTTTTTTTTCTTACTGGGACAAATGAAGCCTTTTCAAAATCATGTGTGTGAGTTTATGGGTGGGGAAGTAATTTCTATTTTGGTTTTGTTTTGATTTGAAGCAAGACAATGAAGGAAATCCCCTGCTGGAACTGTGAATTCATACAGCAGAAATGGTAACAAATGTTCTCCCAAGTTCCTGTCTTAAAAACTGCTTGCTTGCTGACTAGATGTGGGTATCCCCTTTTAAATTTGAACTTGTTAATCATTTGGAGATATAACAGATTAATCTTTAAAAAATCAGAGGTATTAAATAAAGTAATATAATTGTTTCTATAGTAGAAGTCCTACTTTAAAAAAATGTGGTATTAATCCAAACATAATAATGGTGTGGAGCATGAAAAGTTCTTTAAAATGAAACTTTTTGTGTTTTAAAGCAAATACAAAGCAGTTTTCATGTTGTTTTTATCTCTGTGCTCTGTCTTTGGGGAAAGAAAGTGGAAAACAAACATGACAGTACCTTAATTCATTGTTTCAGTAAAAGATCAGATACATTCAAAATGCACATTTGTTTTCCTTCTTTGACTTTATTCAGTGCAATAGGGGAAAAGACCAGCTTTCTGGTAGTGGATGAATGTTGCAAGTACATAATAAACCCAGATCTCTAAACACATCAGTCATGTGTCATCTGAAATATGCATTGTGTCTCACATTGCAATTGCTTCCCCAATATTCATGAAATATTCATGCTGGATATATGCAGTACGTGCCACATGGATGGATGTGACACGAAGCAGCAACAATAATCAAGGCTCGGGTAGAAGGAGGCCAAAGCAGAAGCAGAACAGCTTCCATTTCACCTTTGCATAAGGAAGAAAATGGGTTAGAAATGAAGTGTGAAAGGCTTCCCTTCTTACCCCCGTGTGTGCACACAGGAACACACAAATACAGGGGCACAGAGGGGCTCTCTCTTCTGTCAGTCAAGTCAGTGAAGAGTTCAGTGCCTAGTAAGCTTTTTATTTCCCTTACTAAAAGGGGATGATGTGGCTCTCTAATCATGGAGCAGTCTTGGTTATTAATGGTGAGTTTAGCTTCTTAAGCTCATGGAGCAATTGGATGTAAAAGAACATCCACACCTTAAGCCCACTATTTGAATTACCGCTCTCTTTTTCCTGTTCACTTAGTCTGTCCTGTTAATTTTGCTTGGAAGCTGAAAAGAGAAATGAGCCTGTGCTGTGTTTTGTCATCACCCATTAATCCTCAGGAGGATGGAGTAATAAATTTCATTTCATAGGTAGATGGTGGATTTTTTTTTAATTTAAATTATTTTTATATAGCTTCATGCCTAGATGCCAGGCACATTTGGATGACCTGAAAGAATTTCCAGATGTCAAGGTCTGGTCAGATTGTATAGACAAAGCCCAGGGGAGCTCGACTCAGCCCAGAGGGGTTGCAATCTTCGCAGGTGTTTTCAGTTGTAAATTTCTTGTTTTGTTTTAGAAAACCAGAAAATAAATCCTAACACTGAAAAAGGGCTCTGAGTCATAGCATTTTATTATCCATAGTGCTGTTGCCTTCCTTGAGTGTTCAAATATTTTCTCTGGTTTTATCAAGTGATCTAGGAGCTAGAACTCTGAGCTACTTGTGAAGTACTTGAAATGATTACATCCCGTTTTAATCCTTTTTGCAGCTAAAATAGTGAAATGAAATAGGATTGGAAATGTCTCCAATAGTGACAGCTGATGGGCACCAAACACGATTCTCTTAAAAGAGACTTTGAAACCACCAAGGGTGACCTTCCAGAAGAGAAATGCTACACTTCCTAAACCAAACTTTTGTTGATGGCACATGGCCTTTTGAATGCCAGGCAACATGGAGGGGGACCCAAGGTTTCAGCTGTCTGCATTGTGCAGTCCTTATCCTCACAGCACATGTAATGCTAAGTGTAGGTTTTTAACACAGTCTATAATCTAATCCCCAAATCCACATTTAATAAGAATTATTATAGATTTTACCTTGCAGCCATGAATACCAAAATAACAAATAATAAAATACTTGTGAAGCATTACTTCAACAAGAGAATATTTTTTTCCCAAGAGAAAAGTGTTAGTATGATGTGTTCAGATTTATTTTATTAACCCAGCCACTGATTTTTACTTCCACGGTGGACAAAGCAAAAGAGATGTTTGCTCATTTATATACCTCTGAATTCATAGTAAGGGGCTTCCTTCTATGTGGAGAAAAGTTTTCTAAATGGTGAGTGCTTGTCATTCTTTAACTGACTTAGAGAAGGCATTATTTTGAAAATTACCATGTCAATTTAACTGTGACAGTAACTGAGGCAGGTACCAGCAGTTTTCTTCTGATTATGTTAAAATCTCATCTATTATTTAGTTTGAAACTGACAGCATATATTAAGGCTTAATGAAGGCTTTCAGTAATTTAAAAGATGAGATTTATCTTTGCAGATTTTGGGACGTTTCTGTCATTTATGAGCTCTAGGATTCTAACAAAAGCTAATTTTAGGAGGAGTTTCAGCCAAATTATTTTTACTTTGAAATAAGGAACTTTGAATTTACTAAAAGAAAAAAATTTTTGAAAATTACTACCTCTAGTCTGGTTTAAAGAGCCACCAAAATGGTGGCATTTTTTATCTTTTCTCCTTTTTTCTTTCTTTTTTTTTTTTTTTTTTTTTAGGAATATATTAAAATAACATTAAAAAGTAATAGAACATCATGGGCAAAAGTTGGAAGTTCAGACTGGTTTATGAAAATGAATCTTCTGCATAGACTTCATAGTGCTCATTAAAATTGACTGAATTTTAATGCATATTTCTCCTGGAGTAAGGAGAATTTTTGAATTTCATACTTCTGAAGCACAGCTTAGAGGCAAGACAGTTTCCATTTTATTTGTTAAGGTAACACTGGTTTTGTTGACTTGGTTGGTTTGGGGGTTTTTTAGTAGGATTTGGTTTTTAAAGGAGGAGTTGTACAACTTTTCAGTGTTTGCGACTTTGCTTGGCTCTGTCTTCCTCTGAAAATATCCAAAGCTTTTGGCTGATTTCAGTCAAATTTGACAGAAGGCTGCAGGTCCCCAAGGTAATTACGTTTATTTCGATTTCATAAAGACAGTCAGAAAAAAGAATGAGCTTTGAACTATAATAAATTTGCCTCAAGAACTTTTGTTCTTGTTTTGGGAGAGCAATTTTAAGGAAATAGGAAGTAATTATATTGGGAAAAGGAGTGAAATGTATAAGCATATGCAAAATTGATGAAAAATCTTTACACAACAAAGTGAAAATGAAAACCAAACAAAAGCCATAAAGTGTTAGGAAAGCAGGGCTTTTTTTCCTCATTCTACTGCATTTCCTTATTTTAGCAGAGGAAAGGCAAAAGTTTGTGCAGCTGCCATAAAACATCATTAACTCATCTTATGAGAGAGATAAGAACTGAGATATAGAGAGGATGACTTTTTTATGAACCGCATTTCTAAACTAAGGCAGTACTTGACAGAAAAATAAATTCCGCTTTTGAAGAGTGTTATCTTTTTTCAAACACTCAGAATTCCATATTTTTTCTAATTGCATACTTTGTATGATGGCAGACATATGTATTAATCTTTAAAATTGAGCAAGAATTATGTTTCGTATTTAATTTTTGCTGTCAGCTGCGGAGAAAAGGAGCCACAAGTGGTTATGAATCTTTAAGTACTTTTTATAAATAAGCAATTTCAAGATTAATATCTGGGAAGAAGGGAAACCTGCATTTATGTTGTACTTCTGCATATATTCCTGGCATTAGCACTTCCTCTTTTGCACAGCAACACGCAGCTGAATTTCAACCTTAAAGACACTGATAAATCACCAGAATTGACCTTGCATGATGGGTTAAGAGTGTTGTAATTAATGTGTGGCCAGCATACTCCTTTTTTTTTCCCTTTTTTTTTTTTTTTTTGTAAGCAAAGCTGCGATTTCTTGAGAGTTTGTGTAGTCTCAAACCTTAGAAACAGTCAAAAGCCATCTAAGCATGGTTCTGAGCAATTAGCCCTAAGTGGTGCTTTTTGATCAAGGCGTTGGTCCAGATGACCTCCAAAGGTCAAAGAAATTTTGTGATTCTGTAAAACTTATGTGTTTTTTCCTTCTCTTGTCACAGGTTCATTTTTGCTATTAGTCAATGAAAGAATCAGCCATTAAGTGCTTGGAATATCTGAGATTTGAAAGGGAAATAGTAGCAGCCAAGAGGAGCTGGGGCTTGTGATGTGGATCGTGTAAGGTCATTTGCTAATCCTGCTGGTAGCAGGTATCTGGGATTGCAAGTAAATATGGGTTAAATATGCTGAAATATCTGTAGAATGAATGCAGAAACAATGAGTTGCACTCACGTGGCAAGAAAGTATGTAGGGCAGATATTGCATTGATCTATTTCATCTTATTTACTGTACGTAATAAAACTCCAAAGTTCTATGTTTCATTTATTTTGTGAAATCAAAGAGCTCATTAATAATTGAGTTATTCTCTGAAACTTCTTAATGAAAGGGCAACCTCCTCCCCGAGCAGCCCCTCTCCCAGAAGCAGGAATATCAGCCACTGCTGCTCACAGGTAACCTTCACACCATGCCAAGCTTCAGTGAGATGGCAGCTCTCTTTCCCAAAGGCTCCCTGTGTCTTATGAGGGATTAGGAGAAATAAAAAGGATATCATCGTCTGGTAGGGACCAGTTAGTCCCTGCCAAAGCTGCCTGTGGACAAGCTATTGTCTTCCTTGATCATGGACAGAAATGGAATAACTAAATTTCAAGAGAGTCAAAATTCTGACTATAATAAGGAAAAAATATTTTAATTGTGTTTTTACTAAATTAGTTATTTCAAATTATGCAGAACACTGGAAAACTAGCAATTTGTTAGTGAAAGAAATAATACAGAAGTGAGCAGGCGCAGAAGCACAATTCTTATGAGACCCTGTGTTTAATTATGTTTAATTCATAAGCTAAGTGACAGATTTAGTTAAAATCCTGAGAAAATTCAATCTTTAATTACAGTGTGTCCTTTGAGCGGCGAAGGTGTTATAATATATCCTTCAAATAAAACAAAGAGGATAATTCCTTTTTTTTTTTTTAATACAAATATCTGAAGTCAATCTTTATACAGGGATTGTTTATATAATATGACATTAAAAGGAATGAAAATTAACATATGCCAAGGCTACTTCAAGGTGGCAAGGCAAGCTCTGGCAGCCTAGGAAACACTGATGAGGATTGCCTATGCAACCCTGATTTGTCCCCTGCAGGCAGGGACACTAATTCAGCCTTTAATTACCTGCTCACAGACTGGTGTCACCTCACAGTGTTTAACTTCTGCTGAGGACTGCATGAGCTGCTATTCAGAATTTCCTTCCAGTTTCCCCATTGCCTTCCTGCATGTAATATTTACAGCACTCAGCCCAGCCTTCACACTGAACACAGATGGAATTACTGATTTCCTCATGTGCTTTTTTTCCAAGTATTTCAGCTTTTGTATCTTACAACTAGATCCTCAAAGGGACAGAGGTATTTTGCCTAATTTGTAGGTGTCTGGCTCTCTGCTTAGCTCGTACAACCCCGACTTAAATTCCCTTTTCAGCTCACGGACACCTCGGGGTGTTGCTGCTACGGGCTTTTCCACAGAGCAGGGAGTCCTTGGCTGGGTTGAGGTGACAGGAATACTTGCACTGGTGCAGGCTCATCAGCAGACACCCAGCTTCCTCTGCCATCCTTAGATTTAGCTCCTGGTGCCCATTGAGGGTTTGGGAGGCAATTCATCATTGCATAGGTTGACCATTGGTATATGGAATGTTTATATGTGTCAGGTCTGAACTCAGGTGTCTTTAGCTACTCCTGGCTCATTGAGAGATAACACAACCAGGTCTGATTGCCTAAAGTCTTTATTTGTGTAACAGATTGCCCAGGGAGGTTGTGGATGCCTCAGCCTTGGCAGTGTTTGAGGCCAAATTGTTTAAGGCCTTGAACAAACTGGTCTGGTGAAAGATGTCCCCGGCCATGGCAACGAGGGTTGGGGCTAGATGATCTTTAAAGTCATCCTTAACATTCTGTGACTCCATTTCTGGGGGAAAGGAGGGTGTTTCTGGCTCTTTTCCTGTGTGGATGTTAAAACCTCTGTCCTCTTGCTCACCCCTTACATGTTGGCTCCTAGTCAGACACTCAAACTGCAGGACACCAAGGTTTACCTCTCACCTTTTTTGAATTAGCTTTCCAATCAGCCTTTTGGGAATAATCTTGTTAGTAATAACCAGATTATGCTGGAGTGGGAACCCTGCCAACATCTCCTGCCAGGTGCCACCAGAGACCACTGCTAAACCTGAATGGGGCTGGGCATCACTTGCAGCCTGGGGTGGGGTAGGTGTGGTAGTTGAGGGACAGCAACAGAGCTGGAGGTGGGCTGGGGATTAGTGTCTGGGGGGTGCTTGGCGTCAAGCCTGGTGGCTCTGGGGTTGAGGGACAGCCCTGGGTCACAGCCCCAGGACTGGGAGCAGCACAACAGGCAGGGCAGTGCTCTCAGCAGCAGTAGCCCTGTCCCACAGCAGCCATCTGGGCAAGGCAGGCCAGCCTGGGGATGGTAAGAACACCCAGCCAAGGGTCCTGATCATGTGCTGTGGCTCTAGGAACCAGGAGGGCCAAGGCTGGGGCAGGTTGGGGTCCAGCTCAGCAGGAGTCATGGCCAGGAACTGGCAGGGTTGTGGCAGCACAGCTCAGACAGGGATCTAGGATGAGAGGCCCAGCATAAAAGCAGCTCTCAAGGGAATGGGGAGCAGTCCCAGCTGAGGTTTCTTCTCTCTTTCTTCACAGTGGCTGTCTCCAAGGTCACCTGCTGTGCTTTGTGTTGGCTTTGAGTCTAGCTAGACAAAGCCCCAGGATGTGAAATGCACTTGGGGTCCTGACAGCCTTGTTCCCCCTGAAATCTTCAAAGTGTCAGAAAGGAGAGATCATGAGCACCTCATTGCTTGCAAGGATTCAAACTCGAGCTTTTCTGTTGCAGGAGAATTTAATTGCAAAATACATGTGCATATGACAAATCCAGTTTCAAAGTTCCTCTGTGATTTGAAGCCATATTAATATTATTGTTAAATTGTGCAAGGCAAACACAGGCATGGACAATGTATGTCCAGCAATTTAAAAGAATCAGTTGGGTCTTCCCAGCATATGTGTAGAGGTTTATGGGCTGATAGCAGCATTCTCTTTGTTTGTGGTGTAGTTTGAGTGCTTGTGTCTGCAGATTATGTCCCAGGTGTCCCAAATTAATTGCCTCCAAATACAGAATGGACAATTAGCAGCCATGAGGAGGACTTTGATTTAATATTTTTTGATTACAGTGTAGAGGTAGAATAGGCTGCTGCTTTCAGCCATAAGATTATTCTTCTATGGTTATTGCTTCTTTCCTCCTCACTGGACAGCTGTGAGCTCCCTTATGGATGTCATGTGGATGGTGGAGGTTCAATCTTTCCCAGGTGATAATTCTGCTGTAAATGGGCAGAATTCCATGCAGGGAATGGATGACTTGAGCAAAGGCAGTCCAGCTCTCAAAGGAGCTGAACCATGATTATACAAAGGAGCATAGTGCTGGTGTTTTAATCAATAACCACATATTGTTTAAAAATAGTTGTTTTACATAACAGTAGGTAATGTCTTATGTGTATAATAGCAATCTGTTCTTGTTTTATTATTGATATCCTTTTGGGGGGAGATTGTATAAAGAGTCTATATACTTCAATATATATAGAAAGAGACACACATAGACATAAAGGAAAAGGAAGTTTTAAAGGTGCAAATAGAAGATTCACTCATCACCAAGACTTACACACAACCACCTGCATTTTACAGGCCAAAAACATTACTGCTGATACCTACAGCTCTGTCAAGCACTGTCTAGAAAAGTCTGAGATGATGTAAAAACAAGGATTTTCAGAGGGGTTAAAATGTTAATTGCATTACAATAAGAAGGGAGAGTGAGAGAATTGGAAATGCCCTAGGTATGTATAACGAGTAAGTAATGGGAAAGACTGAAATGCATTAATATTAAACCTTCACTATATAACTCATCCTTATTGGACACAGCTGTCGATAAAATATGCCCTTACTCTTTACAAGTAGCTCCTGTGTTTTGCTTGTAGATTAGCTTGCAGCCCTGCTCTGTATTCTTTATCTTCATCACTGCACCAGTCCTTTAATTAGGCAGTGAAATCTTCTGCATAGTGATTAGGAAATCACAGTTAAGAAGGTGTTACAAAGAGAGGCTCTGGAAGCTGCTCAAAATAGCTTTCAGCTTTGGAAATTCCTCCATCTACTGTGGGAATGAAATGCATGTAGGATCCAGAAAGGTGTGAAAACTAACCTTTGCTCAGTTGCTGCAGAGGATTGTTTGCCTTTAGTATAAGGATATCATGCTTAATAAAAATTATCTTTGTGTGAGGAGCTAGCAGTTGCTCACTCACTCAGAAATTAATAATCTTAGGAATTTTACTGAGATTGCCTATAGGAATTAAAGATGTGTTTAACAGCTTCATGCTGATGAAGATTTTTTGATTTCAAGAGGAATTATCTGGCATTCTATCCAAATTTATTCAGAGCTTCAGCTGTTGGCACTTAAGTAAAATCTAGATTTGTTCTTCATAGCCCTGCTTCTGGTAATGCAACCCACTGTTATTGCTTGGGTTTATTTTTTTGCTTTTGGGAACATTCGTACTTCAGCTCCTGGCAATCGGCTTGTGTTAGCTTTCTAATTCCCCAATTTAAATCTTTGCCTGCTGCATATGAAAATTTACACATATATGGAGAAGCAGAGGAGTTGGATAGAAAGAAAGTGCTGTCAAAAACAAAAAAAGTCTTTCTTGTTGAGCTTCATGCTCATGTTTTGAGAAAAAAAGGCTTTCTAACATACCTGTGTGGAGGCAGAAAATGATGGAGATCATTTGTTGAGGGAGAGATTGATGTTCTTGCTATAAGTATATGTGGAGAAAAAGAGGAAGCCACCATCTTACAAGGTGTGTCCTGCCTTGCTTTGCTTCATGTTCTTATATCTACATGTTCCCTGTGATTAGGAGCATATAAATGTCTGCCTTTACCCTTACTCCTATTCTGTGCCAGTATATCTCAAATCAGAAAACAGAATGCTAAAATGCACCTTTAACAGTAGAGAATTCTGGAATTCTCTGCATTAATCATATCTGGGATGAAACATATACTTTGCCACATAAAGATGTTGTAAATTCTGTCACCTTAGATGGGGAATTTGGACAATAGAGAGTCTAATTCAAGGGAGCAACATGCTGAGCAATGAAGTACAGCTCAGAGTCAGTGCATAAGACCTATATTTCTGTGTTGAAGAGGAAAATATGAAAAAGAGTTGAGTGGAATAAGAAAAAAAGAAAATGGAGAAGGTTCTGATATTTTTTATCTATTCCTGGTATAAGTGCCAATTTGAAGATTTCTTTTTCCTCTTTTCCTTCCTTCCTATTCCCTGCATTATTAGAGCTACGGTAGAGAAGTTGCATTTCATAGAAAATGCTAATTTCTATCATTTTCCAGAGAACATGCTATTTTTTTTTAATACTACTAGTAAAATACATAACAGTATAGATACCAAGAGTTATGAACCAAGACTTTATATTTAGGCTTTTGAATAAAAGTGATTTTACAATAACAAACTTCATCCTACAGAAAATGTTGATTTCTGGTATTATTTGCATTTACTTAACACAGTGGGTGTTGCAAAACTTAAAAAAAAAAAAACTCTTAAAAAAGGAAAAAAGAAAATCTGATTTTTGAGGCCAGAGCTCATAGAAGTCCTTTGACTTTTCCTCTAAAGTTACACAATAACTTGTGGAAATTCTACCTTTTGTTTTTATTAACCTATTCACCAGGAATGTTAAACACCCGAAATATCTGTGGGCAGAGGGGCATAAATAATATTCTGCTGTTTTACAGCTTGAAAACATAAGATGTTGAGATGTGATGGCTTGGCCAAGAACTGATTTTTCACACTTACAGTTTAGGATGGTAGTTTCTTTTTGAAAAGAGGACAGTCAGTGCCAGACTGCCTGAAAGCTTGATTGCCTGTATGGAGTCTGCTGCAGGAAGTTTAGGGCAAATAGGGCAGGGTAATTCTGCATACACTTTGTGACAAGTTTTTCCTTTGGAATAACACATTAGTTGGATAACCTGGAAGTATCTTTTTGTATTGCTGCTTTACTTTAGAAAAACATCAGAAAACAAACAAAGGAATAGTTCATGGCAATGTATGTTTCTGTGTTGAATTAATTTCACTTTCTCTCTGAGACTGAAAAGAAATAGATAGTGGTAGTGTAGCCTTGTAACAGTTAGACATATATATTAACAAAAAAGAAACTGTGTGAAGTCCAGTATTCCTGAAAAAAACCTGCCCTCTACTGTCTGTCATTGAATTAATACACAAATAGATTTTCTTAAACATAGCATTCCCACTCACATATTCACAAATATGTTCTAGGGCTGTGGTTTTTTTCCACCTTTCCCATCAATATTGTTCCTTTTGAAGCTTATCCCCCTGCTGTTTTCTTTAGTAGGTACTTGTGTGGGGTGAGGGTGAAAGAGCCTGATCTTTTCATCTTCCTTTTAGGGCGCACACTAGACCTTGATGACATTAGTCCAAATTTGATCACATTTCTAAGCCAGCCTAATAAAAATTTTTTTTGCTACTCATTCAGCTTGATAAAATTCAATCCTTCAAATGTAATAAAACCACATTATCTACAATAGATCTTCCGTGCAAAAGATTCAGTTATGTTGTCGCACTCATCTGCAGCCATATTTTATTTTAAAATTTACGCATCTTTTTTAACACGCTGTATGAAACATAATAAATGTCTCTTAGTTAGGCTTTGCAAAGTTCAAATTTTCCCAGTGAAAGAAAAAGTAACTTTATTTGTGCTCTAAAAAAAATGTACTAAATGTAAGCAGTCAGCTGCTCTGCTGAGTCATAAAAAATGACGTGAAAATGCTCTTTGGCCTCTAGCAGGCAACAGTGGAAAATGGGTTTGTCACTCAATGAATTGAGAATTTTTGCCACAAGGCACAAGCTTTAGGTGTGCATTTTGCCTGCCTTTAAGGTTAGGTGCCCTGTCATTTAATCCTCTGGTTCTTTCTTTACTAATGGCTGTAGTGTACAACTTCAAGTTTACTTTTTAAAGTTTTGTTTCCAATAGTTGTTGATTATCCAGCTTTATTTGCCTGGCTTTATTCTTCTAGTTATTTAAGTAATATCATTGTAAGTCTTTCATCTCTACGTGTCTTGACAAAGTAAATGTAGCAGAAATAAAGACATTTTTCTTTAAAAACTCAGTTAAACTAATTAAAAATAAGCCATATATTTTATTTTTTTTATTGCCATGTGCCAGTCACTGCTGTTTCTCATTGCTATATAGCTCTTCTAGATAAAAGATCCACATGGAGTAGTCATTGGGCCAGAGTATGTGGAGTTTCTAGCACTGCAGGATGCACTGAATGGCTTAATAGCTTCTGGAGAATGCTTAGGGCATTTTCAATAGTGCCATTAAAATAATTTTATGTTTAAAGTGAATTGCACTCCACACATCCAATTTTAACCCTGAGTTGCTCCCACACTTTGAATGTAAGCCTGTTTTGAAAGCCTGAAGCTGGACAGTGGAGTTTTTTTCCCTTGGATCAAGTGAAAAGCACTGGAGATAAAGCCAGGTCATTGTTGAGGAATTATTTTCAATAGATCATGAGAAAGATGTGAAAATTATGGTAAAAAGAAATGGTGGTGAAGGAGAATGGTTGATAACACAACTATTCTTAGTCCTAGTTCATAGCCCTAGAGCATAGTGGACAAAATTGGCAGAACAAGTCACTAAAATGGCTTTCTGGTGGATTTAACTCCTTGTCCTAAATCTGGAGGTGAAGATGTTTCATAAATGAGGAGGATAGATAATTTATTTGCATATTTTTAGCAAAGTGGTTTTGACAATTAAGACTGGAACTAAGTGCAGCTGAAATTAAATATTCATGTGCATTTAATGGCTTTATCATTATTGTTACAGAAATGATTTAACCCTTGGGACATCAGGTATTTCTGGCATTTCCATTACCAGCCAACAGCAGGACAGTCAGCTGCCACTGCAAAATATTTGTGTGCCAGAGCTAGGATTTATTTGGTGCAGACATAAATATCTGGAAGTCACTTCCTTGGCTTTTTTAGGTAGGTGGAGACTTCTCTAACCACTGAGATATAAAAATGCAAGCCTAAGTTCTTTTACTTCCTCCCTTCCCCCTCCCCAGAGGTACTAGTTCCCTATTAAGTGTTGCAGAATGAATTCAGAAATTTTGAATAATGCTCATTTTTAACAATAAACAGAGAATCTTGGCTCTGCAGAGATACCTAATAAGCATTTGCTCTTAGAAAAAGCTTGGCTCCAATGGTTAATGGCAAAGCATCTCATGAGGCACCCTAAAACTTTGGTTTTATTCTGGGCGTGGTTGATATATGTGTCCAAGTCACAGGCAAATTAGAAGTAGATTATCTTGAAAGCATATTAGGGGTCATTTAATGTGGTGTGCCTGTTAGTGTGTACTCCATGCTACTAAATCACCCCAGAAACCATTTGGGGTTTTCTGGGGGAAAAAGCACTGCGCTATTAGGTGGTAGATGTGTCTATGCCATGCTGGAGGTTTTGTGCTGCAAGTTATTATTTTTCAAACCTAGCAACTTTTGTTATAACCTCAACTGCTTCTTCCATGAGCAGTTTCTGTTGACATGAGGGCTAGAATGGTGAGATAAACTACAATAGAAACAAGTATTTGCTCCCAAAAGCCACCACATTTCTTAACAATTTTCCTCTTCAAGCACATAAATCCACATCTAAGTATTTGTGCAGATGTACTTACAAAAGGAGTATTTAAAGAAACTAGCATGTGTCCTGAGAAAAAAACAACTTTTAACAGTGGAGAGAGAAGAAAAATAAAGAACAATAAATTCACTGCACTATTTTTGTGCCCTGAATATAATTATAATTCATTAAAATGCTCTCATTGTGTATCATGGTGGCATTACATGCGAATCCCAAATATCAATAAGTCTAAACTATAAAACTCACAGTCTGTGTTCACAAAGACACAATTCCACTATCTGGAGGAGGAAAAGGAGAGAGAAGAGACAAGGTTCATCATCATGGTGAGATTCTTGGGGTGTCCTGCACTAGGCCAGGAGTTGGACTTCATGGTCCTGATTGATCCCTTCCAACTCACTGTATTCTATGATTCTATGTTTTTAAAAGTCTGGGCCAGTGAAAAGAAATGAAATCAGTTGCTAAACTAGGAAGAAAAATGATTTTTTTCCTAAAAGCAGTATATCCAAAGCTAGCAATGGTAGAATTTATAGAGAAAATGAGAACATAATCTTTAACCAGCAGCCAGCAAGGACAGTCCAGAAGGCGTTTAAACATATTAGGAGCAAAAGGAATCCTAATGATTTTTATTATAAATAGTAACCTGTTAAGAAGGATGTGGAAGAGGTACAAGGACTAGATAATGCACTTGCATTTCGGGGAGGAAGAGAAGCAGACTGCTAATGCAGTCACATTACACACTGCTGAAATACTTTGCATTCTAGGAGGTAAGGGATGCTAATGGCTGTGCAAGTAAAACCATACTGGGTGTTGTTCCAAGTGCCTTAAGAGGAGATGGGGTTGGTCACACAGTCATGGAGCCAGCATTTCTCCCTTTCCTTCATTACTGTGCTGCTTTGCTCTATGAGTTCAGCCTAAGATCTCCAGGTCTCTGGAAAGAAAGAGACAGAAATCTCTCTCTCTTTTTCTCCCCTGCACACTCATTTTATCCACCTCTGTGTGAGTTCAGCCTCTCCAGCCCCAGCCTGGATCTGAAGGAGCTGCCTCTAATTGGTGATTAGCTTGAATCTATCAATCTTATTGTTAGGAGGATTGACAGTTGAGACAGATGTCCAAGCTTAGTCAATTAAAGCTCCAGTTGCATCCATTGCCAACCTTATGTCAGGTCAGTCCCTTCAAATGCAATTTGCAAGGCTTCAAGCAGCAGCTTTTTACATACATTTCCAAACCTCTTCTCTAAAAATGTTTTTTACAATTTTCCCTTGATTTTTCTGAGTGCGGCTGGAATCTAATTTTAATTTTTTCTTCATTTTGTTCTGTGCTGGTCTAAAGCATACATTTATTATATTTTTGCAGCATGAACTCTCTTAAGTGTGCCAGGTTAATGCTTCATGATTCCGTAGTCAATATCCATAGATGGCATTTCCAAAGGTATTATTACCTACTGCAGGTAAACAATTCCTTTTATTTATTTTTAAATTCAAATCCTTTATATGAATCCCACAAAAGAGATTAGTTTCTCATTGAAATAAATGAATCTCTAGCAAGATAAAATCTACTTGCAGTGTGGCTATTAAGGTGGTGAGTAAATGCCTTTTGTACATCAGAAGGATTTCATTAACAAGTCAGAAAGAGCATTTTGACTTGTTTCCAACTTGGTGCAGGTCTTTTTCATTCTCACTGATCAACAAAGACAAGCAAGAGGTTTTTCTTCATAATGTTTCAGAAAGCCACAACAAAAAATGTGTGTGTGTGTATTTTTTTTTTTAATTACATCTGAAGGGGAGTGGAGGATGAATCTAGCTCAGTTTTTTTCTCCTGAAAAATTTTGAATTATTTCAAAAGCACTGGAATTCTTTTGCAAATGTTTTGTTACAAGTTCCCTCATGAGCAGTCTATTGATGTCATTAGCCCTCTTTGTGAGCTGGAAGGAAGCTGTACCTCTAAAGAAGCTGAAAAGGATTAAAAATGCTAAAAGAAAAATAAGCAGAGATTAGAACATCAATTATTCTTCTTTCTTTGTAGAATGCTGGAGTGCTACAATTGATGAAAGTAAAAGATGCAGCATAACATTTCATAACTCTGAGGGAAGTGATCTAACAGGTAGCTGAACTGAGAATAATAATTCCATCCAGAGGCATTCAGATGACCATTTTAATTTTTCTTTCTTGTGTTCCGTGTAGCACCATCACATTGTTATATTTTCAGAAACAACAAAAAGCCACATTTTGATTCAGTCTTTTTGCCTTCTTTTCTACTGTCTTCTCTTCACTTAAAGGGACTGCATGGAAGCAGAGTGCCTGGATATGTAAATTATTTTAAGGGTTTCAGTGTCTAAATGAAGGGAAAGGAGTTGAGAGAGATATTTAATTTCATCTTTATACTGGTACCAAGCAGTTCAGCTGTACCTGTAAAGCAGTCACTGGCATGCCCATGTTGGATAATTGAAATGCTCAGCGTAAAATTCCCTGCACAATGTATTTGCAGGTATTTCATTTTCCTTTATCACATTTCGTTGAAAATCCGGTTTCATTTCGTGTTGGTGTTCTAGTTTGGGTTTATGGGAATATCTGCTTTTTCTTTTATGTGATACAAGTGTTCTATTTTTGGAGACTCATTTTTCCTTAGACTGAACTGGAGCTCTAATTGGTTCCATAGCTCATATCAAGCAACATCTTTCAAAACTACCACAGAAGTTATGACTATATCCTACAATGCTGCCTGCTGGACTTTAATCAAACTGAATTTTAAATATATTAAAAATACAATATGCATCATGCCTTAGCCTATTTAAGTTTTTAAGTAGTATCAGTAATAATGCCTGGATGAGTTAAAAAAAAAAAAATCCCTTCCTTATTGATATGAGTTTTTTTTTCTCATGAGTAGAATTTTTTTGTGGGCTTTTTTGTTTTTTGTTTTTGTTCTTCACTTTCAAAATAACCTTGAAAATTTATAGGCTGAACAAGCAGGGCATACTTACTGACAGTGTTCAGGGTCAGAAATTGAAAACTTGTTGTTTTATAGCATCCCAGGAGTTTATGTAGAAGTTTTATGTCTTCCTTTATTCCAGGGTACACAAAGCCTTCTAAGTTTTCTGTTACAGAATAAGAGCATCAGATTTTCGTCCTTTTTTTATCCTTGTGTACAACCAAAGCCTCAAAAGCAAAGGAGATTTTTTGGATTAGTTTTATGAAACACTATGAATTGGTTTACCTGGTTATTTTGTGCACATGTGTGCTGCTTCTAACCCTTTCCTGTGATGTTCACTATTTGCATGGGCGTTGTTTATGACAGGCAGTACCTGGCTAGGGACAGTGAAGAGGTTAAAAAAAGCTCATTGGCATTTGAATAGGTCCACTTGGGCACTATAGTGGATATAGGGAAGAAGCTGGCCAAGCAAAGCAGCAGCTTTGCCAAGTGGGCCAGCAACCAGCTGAGAGTTCATCTAGCATGCTTGACAAGAGGCATTCTAACAAAACTGCCTGCCAGGTTATTTGACAGGGACTGGACACCCACAGTTTGGGGAGGGGAGAATGCTGGACACAAGCAGAGGAGCTAAGAGATCCTCCTGTCTTAGAAGAGAAGCCAGGATCTGCACCAAAATGAGGAGAGTGAGCACATGTACTGGTTTTGGCCACATGCTGCTCTGCAGCTGAGGGTAATGAGTGACACCAAGGGAGGAGTTGTAGATGTGATATGGTTTGACCGCATCTGAGCAGCAGGGCTGCGTTAAGTACAACTGAAATGAGAACATCTGAAAATTACTCTCTTTAGGTTCAGTAGAGGCTTAGAAAATTTAGATACAAACCCAGAGCTCTGATTTGTGATGCTTAGTTTGCTGGGGTTTGTAAGTAAACACACGAGAGTCCAGAAAAGCTATTGCTGTTTTTTTTTTTTTTTTTTTTGATACTGGGAGAAACTGAAAACTCTGTGGGTTTTGTTTTTTTTTTTTTTTGGTTTTTTTTTTTTTTTTTTTTTTTTTTTTTTTTTTTTTTTTTTTGTTTTTTTTGTT